>CM040128.1:234411043-235011043 GCA_022559845.1 Amorphophallus konjac | reverse complement strand
AACGGGTCGACCTGATTGGTCGACCCTCGAGACAGCTCGAGCCCCAGATGAGCATAACTGACAGGGGTCGACCCCATGGGTCGACCCATCCCTTGTTCGGATGGAGACTTTCAATGATATGAAATCTTGGAGTTCCAAGAAGGATAGGCTCGATTCCCCAATGATTAAAACATATGAAGGTCAAGGAAAAGAGATATTTTGAGGTTTGAATCATTTGGGGAGGATATTTCTAGGAAATGATAGATTGCCTTTGATGTTTATTTACCAGGCTCTCCATAACCCAGATTTCGATTAATCAGCTCCATTGAGATGCACTTATTGAATTCAAAAATAGTATGGCCATAGAAGAGTGCAATGAAGGGGTTCATACATATTTAATAGAAGAAATGCAATTCATACAAAGGTGGAAATTTCACACATTTCAATTTATTGCAATTCAAGCAACATGATGCATATACATGAAGAGGAGACCCATCTAATGCAACTGTATGGAAGACACAAATGCAAAATATGCATGCTAGCAACACTAAGTATGATGCAAAATGCAGAAACTCATGAGTCAGACTTCTCTACCCTACAAACACCTAACTCTCGCCTAAATGATGTAAATTTTTCTTCCTTTAGAGGTTTGGTAAATATGTCGACAATTTGATTATAAGTTTCAATGAAGTTTATTTCAACATCACCCTTACTAACATGATCTCGTATGAAATGATGTCTAATTTTGATATGCTTCGTTCTAGAGTGATGAATCAGATTTTTTGACAAGTTTATAGCTGAGGTGTTATCACACAAAATTAAGGTGTTTTTGAAGGATATGCAATACTCAATCATGTGTTGTTGGATCCAAAGCACCTGGGCAATGCAACTGCCTAGAGCCACATACTCAGTTTCGACTGTTGATAAAGCCACTGAATTTTGTTTCCTGGAGGCCCATGAGACCATGCATCCCCAAAGAAATTGGCAGTACCCGCTGGTGCTTTTCCGATCCACTTTATAACATGCATAATCAGCGTCAGAATAAGAAATCAATTCAAAGCTCGAATTACGCGGAAACCATAAGCCCAAATTTACTGAACCAGTAATATATCTGAAAATATGTTTCACGGCCAACATGTGTGATTCTTTCAGATTGCACTGAAATCTCGCACACAAGCAAACATCAAATTGAAGGTCAGGCCGGCTGGCAGTTAAATACAATAAAGATCCTATCATGCTTCTAAAGAGTTTTTGGTCCACAGATTTACCCTTGTCATCTTGATCTAGCTTGATGAATGTAGACATGGGTGTCGGTTGAGGTTTCACCTTGCTGAAGTTGTACTTTGTAAGTAGATCTCGAGCATACTTCCTTTGACATACAAATATTCCATTAGCCATCTGCTTGACCTGCAAGCCCAAGAAGAAAGTTAATTCTCCCATCATGCTCATCTCAAATTCCCCTTGCATTAGTTTGGCAAAGTTCAGGTGTTATCAGTGGAACCAAATATGATATCATCCACATATACTTGAACAATCAGAATTTTCTTACCATTTTCTTTGGTAAACAAAGGTTTATCAATGTTACCTCGTTTGAACCCATTGTGAACAAGGAACGAACTTAGCCTCTCATATCAGGCGCGGGGAGCTTGTTTCAAACCGTAAAGCGCCTTGTCCAATTTGTAAACATGATCTAGATATGCGTGATCTTCAAATCCTGGAGGTTGCTCCACATACACGTCCTCCTGTATGAAACCATTCAAAAATACACTTTTCACATCCATTTGAAAAAGTTTAATATCATGATGGCATGCAAATACTAAAAGAATTCTCACAGCCTCAAGTCTTGCCACATGGGCAAAAGACTCATCAAAGTCAATTCCTATCTCTTGGCTATAGCCTTTGGCTACTAGCCTGGCCTTATTCCTAATTACCACTCCTTGATCATTCAACTTATTTTGAAAAATCCACTTGGTTCCGATCATAGAGTGGTTTTTAGGACGAGACACAAGGAACCACACTTTGTTCCTTTGGAACTGATGTAGTTCTTCTTGCATAGCTAAGATCCAAGAATTGTCCTTTAAGGCATCATCAACAAACTGTGGTTCAAATTGAGAATATAGTGCAAGATAGTCTAAATTGTCTACTTCCCTGTATGAAGATCAAGTTTTCACTTTATCTTCTACATTTCAAATCACATTTTCGGCCGGATGGCTTTTGTGGAATGTCCATTGTCTTGGAAGCTACTGTCCTTGATTTTCTTGATGCTCTCCTTCTAATTCATCTTCGCGTGTTTCTTGTTCTTGTGCTGCCTTTGGCGCATTTTCTTCAGTAGTTTCTTCTTCTTCATCCTGCAAATTTGAGTTTTTGTTAACATTCATATTGCATGACTCATCAACTATGACATGTGGGCTCTCCTCTACTACAAGAGTTCTCAAGTTATAAACCTGATAAGCTCTAGAGTTAAGAGAGTAGCCAAGAAAAATTCCACGATCACTTTTTGCATCAAATTTGCCCAGATCAGATTTTCCATTGTTATGGATATAGCCAATAGAACCAAATGGTTTTAGATGTGAGATGTTGGGCTTCTTTCCTTTGAAAAGCTCATATGGTGTTTTTCTCAAGATTGGTCTTACCATAGCTCGATTTATAATGTAACATGCCGTGCTTATGGCTTCCGCCCAAAAATACCTAGGAAGGTTGTTCTCGCCTAGCATCGTCCGAGCCATCTCAATGAGGGTTCTGTTCTTTCTCTCTACAATGCCATTTTGTTCTGGAGTTCTTGGTGCTGAAAATGTATGCGAGTACCCATGCTTCCTGCAAAATTCATCAAAGTCATTGTTCTCGAACTCCTTACCATGATCATTTTGTATTCTTTTGATGGAACATCCTTTCTCATTCTGCACTTTCCTACAAAAACCTTCAAATTCCGTCAAGGCATCATTTTTATGTGACAAGAAATATACCCAGCAAAATCGTGAGAAGTCATCTACAATGACAAGCCCATACAACTGTCCACCTAGACTGTGAGTTCTACTAGGTCCAAAAAGATCAATATGAAGAACTTCAAGGGGCCTAGACGATGTCACATCATTCTTACTTTTAAACGAGGTTCTTGTTTGTTTACCTTTGTTGCACGCCTCACAAACCTTGTCCATTTGAAACTTCAGCTTCGACATTCCAATGACTAGATCATTTCTCGAGAGCTTTGTTAGAACATTAAAACTGGCATGCCCAAGATGGCAATGCCACAACCAAACACTATCAGAATTATTAGCAACTAGGCAAAGATTATTGTGTGATGTATGATCTAGGTCTATCATATATACATTATTTTTTCTAAACCCTATGAATTTTAATTCATGTGTATCTTTATTTACAACAGTGCAATGCGTGGAGTCAAAAAGCACATTGCACCCTTTATCACAAAGTTGACTAATATTAAGTAAGTTGTGATTTTGATGGGGGCATCCCTTGCCCCTCCACATTTTCTGAAGCTCGGATTGATCATCGGTGTACGCCATTATGTTCCTCATGTGTTAGTGAGTCAAGTCATGTAATTTCCTTATTTTTATTTGAGTCTTAATCATGTAATTTTCCCTTTATTTGAGTCATGTACCTAGGCTAGAAAGTCATTTTCCTAATTCTTGTGTCATTATGTTGGTTCATTAGGCTATTGGGCCCAAATAGTGGGCTAGGCCCAAGGGCGCCCCTCCCTTGGAGTATTTGGTCATTATGTCAGTTGTCAGGGTCAGTATGGTCATGTGAAATGTCTTGTGCCTATAAATAGGCCACCCCACTCCTCATATGTAAGAACTAATGCATGAATATTAAATTCCAGAAAAACTCCAAATCCCTCTAGCTTCCTCTCTCAATATCTCTCTCTCTCTTTATCCCTCTCTCTCTCTCTAAGGGGTCCCCCCTCTCTCTCTCTCTCCCTACACCCCAATTTTCGGAATTTTCTCTCTCCTCCCCATTCACCCCTCATTAAGACCTCTCCCCTTCCCCATACACTCATTTAACTCCCCCCCCCAACCCAAGGTGGCATCCTCCAATCCACACCCCACCTCCCAACCCCCAACTACTCAACACCACTTCCTAAGCACCCCTTCCTCTCCCCAAGGTTGAAGGGGCTCTTCCCTAAGCCCAAATTTGAATTTCCCTCCCCTTGGGCTGTGCCCTTTCATCTCCCCCCACCCCCAAGCTCCCAAATTCGCCCCCCACCTCCCCCTTGGTCAAACCAAGTTCACCCCCCCTCCCCCTTGCTCTCCCCTTGCACATCTCCTCATTCTATCTCTGTTTCAGGCAGCAGAGTTACAGCGACTTGCAGAGGCAGCCACGACCGTCCCCCACAGATTCAGGTGACAAGGCCTACATTGATGGAATCGTCTGCAAGTTATCTTTCCAACAAAGGTGGTATCTCCAGCTTCCGATGTCGGAGCTGTCCGTAGGAGCCGATCTCCCTCGACTGCGCAGAAGACCCCAGGCAGAGAGCCAGAGCAAGAGTGGAAGCTCGGCCACGGCGAACCTTTTGGGATTCAGAACAAGTGTTCTTCAGCAAAATTCTTCCCTCTCAAGTCCTCTTTCATCCTCAGAAGCAGAGCTGCATTTGGACATCGGCATCTCAAGTTACAAATTTTCTACTCCAAGTGTGTCAGGTCAGTTTACAGGAGCCAGAACCGACACCCCTCTACTCATCTGATCGTTCCGGTCTTCTCCGACATCTGCCGACCACGCTGTTAGTGCCGACAGAAAGAAGACTCGACCACGGTTCCAACGGTTCAGGTCTCGCCTCAATCAGAGCTTGGTAGTGATCGTGGCGCCCTGCAACCAGCCACATTGTTCTTCACCAGACAGAGGTAGAACCAATCAGTCCGGTTCCAGACTCTGCCCCGGCCAGCAACTACTGTACCAGGCTCAGCAAAAATTCAGAGATCATCCTTGGTCCGTTAGTAAGCTTTTGGTGCAAGTCTCATCAGGTTATGAGCTCGGTGGAATTATTGGCAGCATCGACATCGACCCTCTATCCAGAAATACAGAAGCTAGGCAGAATCGGCGAAGCTCGGGAAGTCGGTTCTCTTTGCATATCTCCCCACCCCGCTTGGCCGGCTGAAGGCCCCTCCCTGCGTGGAGGTAGTTTTGAATGTATTAAGCATAATCCCCATCCCAATATCCCCACCCTTGCATGGGGTGTAGTTCATGTAATTATTAAGTCGCAGGTTTGAAGCTTCAATCGACGCGGCGTGCGGGTACATACCCTCGCCTCCCCGCTCGCCCCCGTCTCCGGCCGGAGTCGGCGTCTTCACGCCGGCTAGGTGAGCCTCGGTCCCTCTCTTACTGGTTTAATCACTTGCTTAGCTTAGTATTATTGCTATTGCTTCGTCGGACGGAGAGTGAGAGTTCGGCCCAAATTGCTAGTACATTGAGTGACCACCGCGGGCGAGTTGTGAGAGCATCCACTTAACCCACACCCTTGGTGTGTTGGCCGCCCATGATTTGGGCATCCTAGGCCCATTTGGGGTTCTCCCCAAGCTAGCCAACCATTGGAGCCTCAAGGTCCCACCTCGGACCCTCTCCAACATCGCCTAGTCGCCATCGGGCACTAGTGTGCGCCATACGGGTGAGCTCGCAAGTGTGAGTCCGCTGCTCAAACTTGGATGCTTGCAAATAGGTCCAAGGGTGGTGTCACATCAAGTGGTATCAGAGCAAGTTCACAACTTGTCTCTATCAAGTTGGTCCTAGGGCGTGTCTATGCATTTAGAGTCTTCGGTTGTATCTCTTTTGTCCACTAGCATGGCTACTTCATGTAAGTCACATCTATCTCACTCGGCCCTCCGCAAAGGTCCGATTGACACTCCTTTGGGCATAGTCCTATTTGAGGACCTTATCTTTAATGGATACCACCCCAGTGCATATTTAGAGTGGGAGGAAAACATGGACAAATACTTTAAGAGGAATCCAATGACTGAACCCATGAGAATCTACCTTGCCAAGAGTTGACTTGTGTACCATGCCGAGGATAGGTGGAAGTTCATTGAACAATTTAGGAGGGTTATGAGGCTAGAGCCTATTAACACATGGGAGAACATGAAAGCCGAACTTAGGAAAGTCTACACTCCCCGACCTCCTCCCTCCTACCCGGGTTACCAAAACTCGAGGGGCACTCTCACTCCTCCAACCCCACCCGTCCAAACCCTTACCACTAGAACCCAAGTGTCCAAGGCCTCCACCTCCCCACCTAACCCCATGAGGGCCCCCACACCCCAACCAAAACCCCCTTCCCTAACCTACACTAGTCAAGCCCCTTTAGCCCCCACTTCCACCCCAAACGATCCCAAGGGCAAGAGACCCCTAACCGACCCAATTCCCTCCATGATGACCACCACTCATCCAACCCTCACCATTCAAAACCAAGTGGACACTGTGTCCACCCCTCCACCTAGGCCCATAATGGCCACCACCCCCAAACCCAAAACCCCTCACCAAACTCGTACCCCACAAGCCCCCTTGACCACCACCCCAAACCCACCATCGTCCCCAAAAAGGGACACATCTCCCAAAACAAATCAACCCAAAACCCCTCACCCAACCCACCTCCCACTTCCTACACCAATCTTTCCCCAACCTAGGCTTCCACTACTTCCCCTCCGTATCCAAAACCAACTTTCCCATTACCCACCACCCCGGGTACACCATACACCAACCATCATCACCCCACCCTCAATAGACCTTCCCATTCCCTTGAGAAAGGAGACCACAACCATCCACATGGGAGTAGATACCATTCCGGAACCCATCCCCATCCTTGAGGAAACCCAAGTTCATACCTATGGTGAGGAAGAATCACAAATGTCCCCTCCACATAGCTTGGACCCCCAAGAGCCACAAGCCTTCACAAATAGCACCGTAATCATAGATGGGCCCCTAGCTAGATGGCTAAAGGAGAGACCAATTCACCCCATCATGTCCTATGTTTACCCACCCAGGGAGCAAAACTTTCCCATTGTACCCTTCCACTCCTATCACACCACAATCCAATCCTACTATGAGGTAGAATGTTGGGATGATCTCCTCCAAGGTCTAGAGTGGCAATTAGACTTGACTTCTTTGTTGACCCTAGGGGCGGACCGACCCAAGAGCCTTGACCTCATCCATCCATGCATTGGGTCTATCACCTCGATTTGCACTATTGGTTGCTACACTAGTGACCTCCTTTTCATTCTCCCCATAGTGGAAGAGCCCATCCCGGTCCACTCCCCTACCATTGTGATTTCTAGAACCTTTACCAACCAACCCACCCCATACACCGGCCCAACCATTTCATTAGAGGAAGGTGACTCCCCACCATATGAGGACCTTGAGGACATGGAGTACCCCTATCTAGGTGACCTTTACCATGATCCCTTTGACCCTTTCCTATGGGAGCCTAGATCTCTATGTAACCCACTCACCTTATTCACCACCCACCTTACCCTATCCTTACCGCCCATATTAACCCAAACCCCTCCCTTCCTAGAATCGGGTTACACCAAGGGAGCATTGACCTTAGGCAACATAAACCTTGGGATTGAAGAATTATCCCACCCCATGATGCCTCCCTTCTTATATCCCTTTGATCCATACGAGTGGAAGCTCAAGGGCCACCCCACACCCATGCACATGGAAGTCATCTCTAGGATAGGAGTGCATGAGTCTTGGCACAACACACCACTTGACATGATTAGAAAGTCGGGTCCATTCATTCACAACACCCACATGTCAAGTAGGAAGCATGAGTGGTCCCTATTTGGGTGTAACGGTCCTCCCCAATTCACCATTGGTCTTATGAATGCTAGGAGCATACATGGATGTCCAGGTCCCCCGACATTTGTCATACCCATGCATAAAAGGTTCATCTATGGATGTCTCGGGCCCCCTAAGTCTATCACAGTCCTCATGGCATCAAAGCATGATCGAACTACATTTGGCTACCCCGGACCACCTTTACATACCATACATTGTCCACTCCCACCGCATCATAAAGCATGGCATATGCATCCAAGCAAATATCAAGTAGCAAGCGGTGAGATTCACAATAATCAAGTAAAAACTCATGAGCGCCACTTGAAACTCCAAGTTAGTAACTTGACGATGATGATTTTGGAGTGGCTCTACCCTGGGGTCACCTCTAAATTGAGGGCACGAGGACTTGGACCTTGCCAAGTTCCGAGTGGCTTTGGCAACCCGGCTTATGGGTTGAACTTTCAAAAGGGTTTTTGGGATTCTCCCCATCTCTCATGTGGCGGATCCGGCACCCTCTAGGGGCACCGCGGTGGATCCTAGTGAGTGCCTTGAGCTTACACCTATCCTTGTGAGAGACACCTTTGGAGTGCCACCACAAATTAGCCTGAGAGCCCGACGTGAGCATACGGCAGCAATACTAGGCAAGCAAGACATCATAGCCAGCATGAGGGTATGACCGAGCCACTTTGTCGAGCTGAAGCGCCGTTCCCTGACTATGGTCGCGGGTTGAGTATGGAGATCGTGGATCGCCCAGAGCCGCATTTCGGTGTGCTACTTCCCCCGTGGACCCACACTCGACAGGGTCAAGTTTTCCCCACCCCGGGGGTATGATGGGGACATCCCTTGCCCCTCCACATTTTCTGAAGCTCGGATTGATCATCGGTGTACGCCATTATGTTCCTCATGTGTTAGTGAGTCAAGTCATGTAATTTCCTTATTTTTATTTGAGTCTTAATCATGTAATTTTCTCTTTATTTGAGTCATGTACCTAGGTTAGAAAGTCATTTTCCTAAGTCGTGTGTCATTATGTTGGTTCATTAGGCTATTGGGCCCAAATAGTGGGCTAGGCCCAAGGGCGCCCCTCCCTTGGAGTATTTGGTCATTATGTCAGTTGTCAGGGTCAGTATGGTCATGTGAAATGTCTTGTGCCTATAAATAGGCCACCACACTCCTCATATGTAAGAACTAATGCATGAATATTAAATTCCAGAAAAACTCCAAATCCCTCTAGCTTCCTCTCTCAATATCTCTCTCTCTCTTTATCCCTCTCTCTCTCTCTAAGGGGTCCCCCCTCTCTCTCTCTCTCCCTCCACCCCAATTTTTGGAATTTTCTCTCTCCTCCCCATTCACCCCTCATTAAGACCTCTCCCCTTCCCCATACACTCATTTAACTCCCCCCCCCAACCCAAGGTGGCATCCTCCAATCCACACCCCACCTCCCAACCCCCAACTACCCAACACCACTTCCTAAGCACCCCTTCCTCTCCCCAAGGTTGAAGCGGCTCTTCCCTAAGCCCAAATTTAAATTTCCCTCCCCTTGGGCTGTGCCCTTTCATCTCCCCCCACCCCCAAGCTCCCAAATTCGCCCCCGACCTCCCCCTTGGTCAAACCAAGTTCACCCCCCCTCCCCCTTGCTCTCCCCTTGCACATCTCCTCATTCTATCTCTGTTTCAGGTAGCAGAGTTGCAGCGACTTGCAGAGGCAGCCACGACCTTCCCCCATAGATTCAGGTGACAAGGCCTACATTGTTGGAATCTTCTGCGAGTTAGCTTTCCAACAAAGGTGGTCTCGCCAGCTTCCGAGGTCGGAGCTGTCCGTAGGAGCCGATCTCCCTCGACTGCGCAGAAGACCCCAGGCAGAGAGCCAGAGCGAGAGTGGAAGCTCGGCCACGGCGAACTTTTTGGGATTCAGAACAAGTGTTCTTCAGCAAAATTCTTCCCTCTCAAGTCCTCTTTCATCCTCAAGAAGCAGAGCTGCATTTGGACATCGGCATCTCAAGTTACAAATTTTCTACTCCAAGTGTGTCAGGTCAGTTTACAGGAGCCAGAACCGACACCCCTCTACTCATCTGATCGTTCCGGTCTTCTCCGACATCTTACGACCTCGCCGTCAGTGCCGACAGAAAGAAGACTCGACCACGGTTCTAACAGTTTAGGTCTCGCCTCAATCAGAGCTTGGTAGTGATCGTGGCACCCTCTGCAACCAGCCACATTGTTCTGCACCAGACAGAAGCAGAACCAATCAGTCCGGTTCCAGACTCTGCCCCGGCCAGTAACTACTGTACCAGGCTCAGCAAAAATTCAGAGATCATCGTTGGTCCGTTAGCAAGCTTTTGGCGCAAGTCTCATCAGGTTATGAGCTCGGTGGAATTATTGGCAGCATCGACATCGACCCTCTGTCCAGAAATACAGAAGCTAGGCAGAATCGGCGAAGCTCGAGAAGTCGGTTCTCTTTGCATATCTCCCCACCCCGCTTGGCCGGCTGAAGGCCCCTCCCTGCGTGGAGGTAGTTTTGGATGTATTAAGCATAATCCCCACCCCAATATCCCCCCCCTTGCATGGGGTGTAGTTCATGTAATTATTAAGTCGCGGGTTTGAAGCTTCAATCGACGCGGCGTGCGGGTACATACCCTCGCCTCCCCGCTCGCCCCCGTCTCCGGCCGGAGTCGGCGTCTTCACGCCGGCTAGGTGAGCCTCGGTCCCTCTCTTACTGGTTTAATCACTTGCTTAGCTTAGTATTATTGCTATTGCTTCGTCGGACGGAGAGTGAGAGTTCGGCCCAAATTGCTAGTACATTGAGTGACCACCGCGGGCGAGTTGTGAGAGCATCCACTTAACCCACACCCTTGGTGTGTTGGCCGCCCATGATTTGGGCATCCTAGGCCCATTTGGGGTTCTCCCCAAGCTAGCCAACCATTGGAGCCTCAAGGTCCCGCCTCGGACCCTCTCCAACATCGCCTAGTCGCCATCGGGCACTAGTGTGCGCCATACGGGTGAGCTCGCTAGTGTGAGTCCGCTGCTCAAACTTGAATGCTTGCAAATAGGTCTAAGGGTGGTGTTACATCAGATTTAGACCTTTAACCAACAAAATATTTTCTACACTATGAGTAGATCCCTTACCAATCACACCTTCACCGATGATCTTTCCTTTATCCTTGCCCCCGAAGGCAACAAGTCCACCATCCTTTTCTTTGAGATCTGCAAAAATTTCTTTGTTCCCTGACATGTGTCGTGAGCATCCACTATCGAGGTACCATTTATTTCTTTGAGCCTTCATGCAGACCTACAAAACATCAAGACAAGAAAACTTCTATGATTTTTGTACCCAAGCTTGCTTGGGTCCATATCGGTTAGAAGTTCTTGATCTATTCAACCGCATTGATTTTCTTGCAAATTATTCCTCGTCAGCCAACATTAATCTGCATGTATACATGGTGTGACCATACATTCCACAATAGAAGCATGAAACAACCTTTTTGTTAACATTCCTTTTCTTACTTTCATTCATGAATGGTTTGTGAACAGGAATGTATTTCTCACTCTTTTTATGTGGAGAGCATGATGAAGATGAAGCATTTACATTCACAAAGGAAGTTTGAGTTTTGTTTTCAAAAGCTTTCTTGTTGCATGGCTCATATCCTAATCCTTCTTTTCTGAAATTCACTTTCAATCCTAGCATGGTGTCTAGATTTTGCTTTCCTTTGACAAATTTAGCTAGTGATTCTTTCAAATCTTTCACCTCATTTTTTAAGAGCTCATTTTCTTTTTCAAGTTCCTTTTTATCATTTTCCAAGGCTTATACTCTAGCATTCGCTTCCTCAAAGACTTTCATGGATTTTTCATCATTGTGTTGTTCTTATTTTAAACATGCTAGCTCTTCTTCAAACAAAGTGACTTTGGAGATAACCATTTCATTGTCATAGGACAAGATTTCAACCTTGGATGTTAAATCAACACACTTTACACATGAAGATTCACTTGGCATGCTTTGGTCAATCTTTTTCTTTAACATTCTATTTTCAGACTTTAACTTTTTGCATTTTTCATATAAGTCTTCATACGCAATTTCCCATTGTTCACATGAAAGAGCCTCAATTTCAGAACATACCTCATTGACGTCCTCATCATTTGCCATTAGACACAAATTTTCCACGAGTTCATCCAACTCATCTTCAGATTGGTCTTCGGCATCGTCTTCATCACTCCAAGTCACCACCATTGCCTTAGGTTTCTTGAACTTCCCTTTCTTGAATTTTTTCTAAAGTTCGGGGCACTCTCCACGCATGTGCCCTGGTTTTTTACATTCGTAACAAATGATCTCATCCTTCTTGCAACTTTCTCCCTTCTTGGCAATCATCTTCCTTGGCGCTCTTCTGAATGGACTGGATCTTTTGATGAATTTTCTGGCCCTTCGTTTTATCATGGCCACCAGCTCTTCATCCTCACTGTTTGAAGCTAATCCATCTTCACTTTCATCTGACCCTTGGAGATTGGTCTTTAAGGCCATGGTTGAGATTGGCCCTTTTTTCTTGACGTCTTCCTCATTCCTTTTTATATTCAGCTCGTAGGTCATCAATGATCTAATTAGCTCATCTAGCGTCAAAGTACTAAGGTCCTTTGAGTCTTCAATGACTGTGGCCTTAGTATGCCACTGTGGTGAGATGGACCTTAATACTTTTCTCACAAGATCCTTGTTGGAGTATTCCTTCCCAAGCGCTTTCAATCCATTGGTTATCTCTAACAATCTAGCAAACATCTCTGAAATGCTTTCATCCAGCTTCATCATGAATAATTTGTAGTCCCAGACAAGCAAATTTGCTTTAGTCTCCTTCACTTCCGATGTTCCTTCATACATTAACCTAAGTTTGTTCCACATTTCCTGCGTGGAAGCACACATTGAAATTCGTGAGTACTCATTGGGGTGAATTACACATTGAATGATATTCATTGCTTTGAAATTAGATCTACACTTCTTGATATGCTCTTCTCCCCATTCATCCTCTTTGTTAGGTAGTTTATGTGGACCCTAACTGATAACTTACCAAATGTCAAATTCCTGGGCCCTCAAAAATACATACATTCGATTCTTCCAATATGGGTAATTCGACCCATCGAAGAACGGAGGCCTATGAATTGAGTGCCCTTCGGGCAACATCCCTTCGTTTGTCATTTACTGGATCTTACTCTACGATCGTGAGATCATAAAAAAATCAGAGACCGGGCTCTGATACCAATTGTTGTCCCCGGTAGATGACAATCAAGAGGGGAGGGGTGAATTGATTGGCAATAAAAATTTTAACGATATCACTAGAGAATGCGAGAATGAGATAGCAATAGAAAGGAAGCACAACTCTTCTCACCCGGAGATGAACTCACATGACCGGACACACTATCAAGGAATAACAATAGCAAGGTTCTCCTCTCGTCAAGAAGCCCACACGATAAAGAACGCTGAAGCAAACCACGATGAACACAAGGATTTTAGGTGGTTCGGGTTCATAACCGTGAGCCCTACGTCCACCCCTCACAGAGTGAGGATTGCTTCCACTATGAAGTGAAAATACCCACACACACACACGTTGTGATCTGTACAGCTACACACACACGTGCGTTGCAACCTGCAGACGCACACACACACACAGAATATCTCTAAGAATAGTTTGGATGTACAATGACTGCTTAGAACCAGAAGAGTGAGTGCAAAATGTAAACAATATCAACAGTAGGAACAATAGATATCCCCCTTTTTGACGTTGAGCAACCGCAGGTTCTTCATCTTTGGATGGAGTCGGAGGATGTAGCTGTATCCTTCAAAAAGATGCTTGGAGGATGATGCTCAGCTCGAGATGCTCTTGGCATAGCTTCATATAAGGAGGAAGAGCTTCGATTCTTGCTCAGGATGCATCTAATCAGCAAGGGGATTGCCCTTTTCTCGAAGTAGAAAGCTTCTTCTCGCACGTGGAAAGGCTCCCCACGAGCTTTCTTCTCTTGCAAGACAAAACTGTGATAAGTCTAAATATTCCTCACTCTCTCTCTCTTTTTGGGTCGCCCTAATCATTGGTTTTATAGCCCCAAGGATGGGGGACACGTGTGACAAGATGGGAGCCTTGGATCTCCCAACATTAGGGCAAAATGACATGAAAACGGCGGCCACGTATCAGATCCCGAACCGGACTGGCGGTCCGTAACACCAGGGGTCGACCCTCGAAGACACTACAACGATGAACAAGGGCTGCCCGAGGAATGGAACCTCCCAGGGGTCAACCTATGGGGTCGACCCATGCACCCAACCAGCATAAAACAAGAGAGACCCGAGGGCTCGGGTACTCTCAGGGGTCGACCCATGGGGTCAACCCACGCACCGAAATGCTGAAAACCAGAAACCCGAAGCCTCGAGAACTCTCAAGGGTCGACCCATGGGGTCGACCCATGAACACATTCTCAACAAAAAGAAATCAAAAGGCTAGATGCCTTCAAGGGGTCGACCCTTGGGGTCAACCCAATGAAATCAATCAAAGATATTCAATTCTAAGTGCTAGAAATAATCAGGGATCGACCCTTGGGGTCAACCCATGAAATCTATAAAAGAAATCAACTTGGAAAGGGTAAAGTTTTGTTTAGATCTCACCAGGTGTCCTTGAATAACTTAGGAAGTGAGCATCATTCCTGAGTTCTGCCAAAAATACCAAAATCAAAGGTAAGTTCAATCTTAACATCTTCAACTCAAAATACTTACACAAAAAGGGATGAACTTGATCCTGCAAAAATACCTCCTTCGACAGCATTAGTAGTTCATGATCTAAGAAGAAAAAGGTAATTACGAAGTAAAGCAGTTCAAAATGAGTTTGATCAATTTATTCATCAAACAATTGTTCTAGACTCATATAGTGTTTGGTCATCATCAAAATCCAACAAGTAGAACTTTCACACAGGGGATTCAACAGACCCTATGGGTCGACCCATGCTAGAAAGGGTTATAAAAACACGACAAACCTCCTTGAATTCAAGGGAAAATAAATGATTAAATATTACTATAATCCTATGAGGATCAACCATGAATTTTCATCCTTAAAAACATGATAAAGCAAGAGGTTAGATGAGAATCAAAATACTTGCATCAAGTATTAACAATTTGAACTTGTTCACATTAAAATACATCATTGAACCGATTCAAACATGTTTTAGACTTCTCATATCAACCAACAAAAACACATTCCACCAAATGACTAGGTTTTGTTATGATGAACTTGAATCTATCAACCAACTAAATATAAAGACATGGGAGCTCAAACATACAAATTGATCCTTGTGTCTTTTAATACTTCAACTCTCAAATGCTTCAAGAGAGTGATAAGCATTTACACATGAATGAGTAATTTCATTGAACATTTGAAGTCTTTCCAAAAACATGATTGATTGATTCATTAAAGGTCACATTGAATTAATCACTCACTCAATCAAATAAGCATCAAACCATCACAGGGCAACCAAAAACCATTAACATTAATAGTCCATGTGAAAACACATATATATAGAGAGCCACACAAAGTCACAAATGCATCCACATGATGAAATCACAAAAATAACATTTTGTAATCATGAAAATCACACACACAACATGGGGCATATCTATTCAACCCCCCTTCTAGATCAGCCATTCCATAACCAACAAAAAACTATCCTCACTCGACCGTCCTTAACTCAAAAAGCCACACAAGAAGCCACTAATTCTCAACCTCATCAGAGCCGCTTAACATGATGCCTACACGATGGCACGCCAAACGATGTCAATTCCATGGCCAACGCCACTACATATCAAGGGCCAACCTCCCCCCTTAGGGTTAGCCAACCAACCTCTATAACCCTACTCACCACTAGGGTATCCTCAGATCACGCCTGGCATCGATCCTGGGCCTGCATGCAATGGGCCCACCACACTTCCACTGCGCAACTCAACACAGGATAACACACCAAGAAGGAAATTTCGGCGCTTACCATGAGACAACCTCCAACTCTTCTGACCATGCCCCGAAGACAGAGCGAGGGACTCCGACACCTTAGACCTAGAGCACATACTCCCATGCTCTGACTGGCAATTCACGCGCTGAACTAACGATCTGAGCCCAACTCCAATCAGAGAACATGGCACCAGCCACACGGCACAACACATGAACTCGGCTGGTAGGTTAACTCCTCAAACCATGGCATCAGCATGCCGTAATAATAGGGAAATGAGCACCCAAGTCATGCATGCGTCTCCACCACTGCCATACAAGGCACCACCCCGGTAACTTAACTCCTCTCACCAAGGCGCCACACGCTACGCAGATAGAGAAACGAGCGTGCGCGACTCTACTTCTGCTACACGGGACACCACCTCGGACTCCCGACACCCACATAGGGACTCACGAACACAATTGGAGATAAACGGGAAAGCAACGAAATTTGCAGAAGCACATCAGAAACACGATTCAAACGTCTCGGAATTATACCTACCATGAGGTAGGACACCTCCTCGCTCACCCGACTACACACCTCATAGCCTCAAAAGTCCAACCTCGCCATCTCAAAAGTCGTTGCAGCTGTAGGGATAGCCCTTAAGGGCCACCATGTGCCAAAAGTCCTGCCTGACTGCACCTACGGCACCTCCCAGCATTAGATACGACCTCCAGAGTCTAGGGTAGACCCTAGACACACGCTTCCTGAATCATAAAACCCAAGGGAAAGCCACAAGAAACACTGAAGGCAGACAAAAACTAGATGGAAATTGAAGATGTACCTTCTATACACGGATGCCTCAGCTAGGGTCAAAACACAACCACACACCTATCCAAGCCTCAACGAGGCCACCAAAAGGATGATCACCACTGGGGTGGTGGTTGGGGGCACTCACGGGACACATGCCCGACCCAGCCGCACCTAAGGCAACGCCTCCGCTCGGGACAATCACGAACCAGGTGCCCCGTACTATCGCACCGGAAGCACCTCCGCTCTGCCACGGCCACCTGGCAAGGATGGCCCGCATGAAATCTGCCACAACTCTAACACTGCCCCGACTGCTCTGCCAGGCCCTGCTGCAGTCGCCTCGCAGCTAGGATCTCCACGGACTCCTTCGAGGCCTGTGCCCGCACCTGCTGCTGAAGCCTAAGCTCCTGGCGTCGCCCAAAACCACGACGAGCCACCTGCCTATCCTGCCTCTGCCTCCTCCTGTCACGTCGACGAGGATCACGGACAGGGGAAGAGGATGCGACTGGCTCCTCCTAAACCATCTGAGGGAGGCCCTACTAGAACTGCAACGCCCGACCCTGTTCCTGGGCTCGGAACAGGTCTACCTCTAAAATTATCACCGTACGAAACGCTACCTCCACGTCAGCGACCCCGGACGCCATAAGTGTCCGACGAATCTCTGGCCTCAGACCGGTAATGAACTGCTGAGCCAAAAACCTCGAACCTGTCCTTGCCGGCGGTGCATACTGGTATAGAGCAACAGGTAATGCTCCCGGATCCAATGCCAAAAACTAGGTAGACAAATCGAAAAACTTTGCTGCTCTCGGAGCACCCGAAATGACATCTACCGGAGGGGGCAATGCTCCACCTTGCACCTCCTGGGCCCCCACGGCCAGCTCTACATGGGACTACGCCTCCCCCCTCTGTGCCATCGCGGATCCTTAAACACGTAAAAAGATAACACGGTAAGAAGCAGAACACCCTAAGCCAGCCATTGACTGTACCATATTCTCTAGACTGTTAAACACTACAATTACTCTACATTTCTGTACTCTATCGTAACCTGCACTCTGATACCAACTGTAACGACCCAAAATCCAGATACTGGGTCAAGCTCGATATCACTTGGATCCTACGCCGCCACCCACGAGCTGGGAAGCTCGGAAGGGTTAAAAGGTGTCACGGGAGTGTACAAGAATCAAAAATAAATGTAGGAATTAAAGTGTTGAAATCAAAATTTATATTTATATTAACAAATTTACACATTTTACACAATTACCAGTCCAGATATACACAAGTCTCAAAAGTACAGTGTAACAAGAAGAAAAGTACACAGCCTCTGGGGCATACCCCGGCTAACACAAGCTGGCGACGCTAGGACTCCAAACACTGCTCAAGGCCTCCAAACGATGAGAAGGCACGTCGACCTGAAAAGAAAAGGGGTGAGCCTCATCTCATTGGCTCAGTAGGGGTCCCGTGGATCCCCAACACACAAACAAAATAAACAGAGCAGCAAGTAATAAAATATAAAGAATAGTAAAATAGGTAAAGCAGTAAGGCAGAAAGAACAACACTACAACACTAAAAAACATAATGACCCACTAACTGCCAAAGAATTGCAAAATGTCGGGATACCTCGAGTATCAGACACAACCTGCACTGAAGCGGACTCTCGAAACCTGGGCCGCAGAAGGCTGGAACACAAAGACCTGTCTCAGAACACCTCTCCTAGAACACGACACTAGGAGCTAGGCTACTAAGTAGACCCTCAACCAGTCAACTAAGGAACACGGCTATGCAGCCGGACAGGACTCTCAAAGACAGCTAGAAACCATGACTCGATAACTAGTAGCGAGGACACCGAGCCGCCAAAACGCTAAACCTCGACAGAAGAGAACTTGAGTCGAAAACCCCTTAGGTGACAGGAGCACTATCCACTAGAAGTAAGGACAGATGCGTCCACTGATGTTTTAATCTGCCCCCCTGGTGTCTCCCTACTTGCCCCAGGCGGAAACTGAGACTCACTAACCACGGAACCACATAACAAGGACTAGCTGGGGTCGCACTCGTCAGTACGTGTCCCACGCCCCCAACCACGTGTGCACATACAGACCATGCACTCTAGGTCAAATCATCTAGCTGGTTTTCCCCCCAGCCCGTACTCTGGCGGCAAAGACAAGGGGCCCAACAGTAACAAGCCTAAAAACCGTCACACTGGGAAAGCTCTCCACCACTCCCAAGTGGGTCCGCACATGCGTGTGCAGGAAAGCTATGACTAGTGGGGAAAGTCACCAAAAGGTGAGAACTCGCTAGGAAGCGGAAAGCCACCGGAACACCACCTGTCCGTATGTCACTCTCCGTACGCGTGTAACACGACATGAGATGGCTATGGATAGAACATAGCACCCTAAAACCTCTGATTGGGTGACTACTCTATGGACTGTTGATGAAACTGGCACAGACGAGAACCACCAACATGCGGAATGTAGAAAGCCGAACCTCGGGCTGACAGGGTCTGTGATGCTGGACAGATGACGCGACCAGGCTAAGACATACGACGGACTCGATGTGCGGCCAACACTAGCAGGCTAAAGGCAAGCCGGGCGGCTGACCACCGTGGTGTTCTCTGGGTGGAGACGTCTCTCAACAGAAACTCTAACTAGCCCGATGATCGTCCCTTGCGACGGAAACGTGGGATCGCACCCGTTAAGGAACCACTGTCGCCTAGGGTATACAATTAGAGCTCAGTGCCCGACGGAAGCTAAGGAACGGTTCTCACTCTCACAATCATGGTGACTCATGACTGACTAGGGCCCTAATCACACATGCACAGCATATAAGATAGCATACTAAATAACGTAATTGCCGAAGGGAAGGAATGTCGCGCGTGCCTCCATGACTAGTGTGTGGGGAAGAAACCCTGACCGATTCCGACAACCCCGATACACGCTAGTGAAAGAATAATTATAACCCAAATTTTATCGCCCACTCCTCGCAGAGATAAAAGGCTACAACACTGATTTCGGGGCTGCTGAATAACATGCTGACGGGCAGCAGTCAATGGAGGCGTGGAGGCGAAGGGACGATGCTCGGATCCAGATATTTTGATTTTGCCCACGCAGTCCAGCCAGCATAGTCAACTTACAGGAGGTGGTACGGCTAGATCTGGGGTTGGATCGAGGTGCCATTTATTGGGATGCGTATAGGACTAGGTGCCGTTTGACCCGTCCAAGCAGCGCATCCAGATCTGCTACGGATCAGACGTGACGGCTTCTGCAATCCGGGCATGGTTCTGCTCGAGCAGATCTGCAAAGGGAGCAAAGAAATTATGGAACAATTAGTGGCGGCGTTGGATCGAGACGCCACTTTCTCAGACTCATCGGCGATGCCTGGGGGAAGATCTGGGATGAAGGGCTCGGTCAGATCTTGACGGTGGAGATCGAAGGATCTCCTGTAAGGCACAACAGATCCTAGGTCGGGACTGCATAGGTTGGCCTGCGTAGTCTGACTAAAATCTTTGCCACGCCCAGCACAAGTATCAGACTGGCGTGTGCTTGGTGGCGTTGCGAAGAGGGAAGAAAATGATAGAACCCATCGAAATCTCAGGTCCAAAGATGTTGAGAGGAGACTTGGATGATTTTCGCAAGGGGGGAGAAGGAATCTACCTCATTGGGATAGGCAGCTCTCCGTGACTCCACGGCCAAAATTGTTGCCGGCCATCTCGAGCTTTGATTGACGCGAAACCAGCGTCAAATTCTTCATGACTTATAGGAGCAGCTCTGGTAAAATTATTAGAGCCAGATATGCTCAGGAGGAGGCTGGAGGTGATTCACAAATCACAGACAGGATCTGAGATAGCAGATCGAGATAAGCTCGCGAGCGTGGATCGATCAAAAGTTCGGCGTCCCACCGATAGCTCGGGACCTCGCACCCCGCCTAGATCCCGTCTCAGGATCTAGGGTTCTTGGGAATCTTACCCAAGGAAGAAGAAGGAGATCCACCCTCTCACATATTTTTTCTCAAAAAATTCTACATTAAATTGAATTTTTTTCCTTACAAGAGCATATATATATGGGATGGGGAGAAAACCTAATGGGAAGAGGGGGGGAGATGGCACCTAACAACTTCATTTTAGCGAACTTGACTCTCCGGTGGTCCGTCATCTCGAACCACTTGAAGTATCGATCCATGTCGGCCTCCTAATCAAGATAGACCTTCAGGTCCAAGGACCTGTCAAAAGTGGGAGGGCCTGCTCGCACGGTCCTGAGGACTCTATCGTCCTCTTCATATCTCGGCTGATGAAAGCCACGACGGTGTCGGCCATACCCCTAATAAGCATTATCGGACCCATAGTCCTCTAGACCAAGGTCACGATGTTCTGGTTCGATGGCTCGGTGAGGGGCGGGCTGAGGAGTAGGTGCGGGCTGGCCCTGGGCCGCGGGAGAGGGCTGGACCTGGGCCATGGAAGTGGCTTGGCTTTGGGCCGCCGCGGGAGTGGGTGCGGGTGAGCTCTGGGCTGCTCCAGGACGGTCTCGTGTGACATTCTATCTAACCGTCCGACCAGACCTTGGACAGATGTTATGACCGCTAAATGGGCACTAGCCAATCGGGTATAATTCGGACCCATAAGACTTAACGAGCCCAAAATCTAGACGGATTAAGTAAGAATCCTTTGAAAACCTGTAACTAAACATAGGAAGATCAGAAAAGGATGAAACTAGGCTCGTTAGAAAGCTTCGGCCCTTAGCCCAAACTCCTTTGTTGGGGAGGAAGCCCAATTCGCACCAGAACTTGGGCCCGGAGCCCTTTGGCTGACCACTATCACGAAGGGGTGTGACTGTTGGGGAAATTCAATGGTAATTAATGGGAAATTCATAACTTCGCCTGTAGTTAATGAAATGACCTGAAATCAAGGCCAAAATTTAGAGTAGGATGTTAGATACAACTTCTATGATGGGGTTGATGCCCAATGCGGACTGGATAATAGAGTTGTACCTAGATTACCACGGGCTACCAAAAGGTCATAATTTGAATAAGGGAGAATAAATGATAAAAATGCAAAACTCATAACTTAGGCTATGAATACGAAAATTCGATTAAACCATGACCCAGAGTTAGATCAAGAAGTCCTCTTGATTTCATATGAAGACATCCCAACCCAAAACCCAACAGAAAAGCGCGCCCACCCACATCTATGACCGGATAGATGAAGGGTCACCTGTGTTCAAACCGAAGGGATGCTTAGCATTAACCTTCCTTAAACCATCAACCTTGGGAAGCAGGTGGGAGCCTTCTGGGTCATAGGAGAACCTTGGGAGACTTGAAAGAAACTATAAAAGGAGGGGGGTTGTCATGGGTGGTCAGCCTTTTAGCAACACTAATCTTCCATTTTTCTGCCACATACGGTTTCCCTTAGGTAAGGGAAAGAGGTGAGGGACCTGGGCATTTCGTAGAAGGGTGAACCTGAAGCGAAGTCTTGGGAGGGTCTGGGGTGTGGATCTCATCCCCGAATTGAATGGGGTAAAGCTAAGGAGGATCTGGGGTGTGGATATTATCCCCAGATCATCGGTTAGCATCTCAAAGGTAGGCACCTAACCTCAAACTTTAGGGGTCGATGATGTATTAGAATGGTTTTAAAATATATTTTCTACACTCTAAAAGAGGGATTGAGGGCATGTGGGGACCACCATCATGTTCATTCAGATTCTATCTTTCATTAAGTTCTCTTGGGTTTCATAAGTTCCCATAGTCCCTAGGTAGGTCAGAAGTGTCTCAGAACAGAACATTTGATAAAGTCCTAGGCAAGGTCTGTGCACATTTCATTAAAGGCCAGGTCGGTGCATGTTTTGGCCCAGGCCATAGTAAGGTCGGTGCATGTTTTGGCCCAGGCCATAATAAGGTCGGTGCATGTTTTGGCCCAGGCCATAGTAAAGTCGGTGCATGTTATGTCCTAGGCTAAGTAAGGTCGGAGCACATTCGGTCCCAAGCCATGGTAAGGTCGGTGCATATTTTGGCTCAGGCTATAAAAAGGTCGGTGCATGTTTTGGCCCAAGCCATAATAAGGTCGATGCATGTTTTGGCCCAGGCCATAGTAAGGTCGGTGCATGTTTTGTCCCAGGCCATAGTAAGGTCGGTGCTTGTTTTGTTCGAGGCTAAGTTAGGTTGGTGCACATTCGGTCCCAGGCCATAGTAAGGTCGGCGCATGTTTTGGCCCAGGCCTTAAGTAAGGTCGGTGCACATTCTATCCCAGGCTAAGTGAGGTCGTTGCACATTCTTCCCCATGCTGAGTAAGGTCGGTGCAGACCCAAATTTCAGAAACTGAGAAAAAGGGGATTTTGAGAGGGTATTTTAATTTGTAAAAATCTGAGAAAATAGGAAATGACAGGAGACCAAGGCAGAACCTTCCTGTAAAAGTTTCATGAACCTAGAAATTCTGGACTTTCAGATATAAGCCATTTTATATGCATGTGTAGCCTAGAAGGATGAACCTGTACTTTCATATAGTAACCTGAACATGACTATGGGTGTGTTTAGCCATCTTATATTATTAGCAGCATATCTATGAGCATGAGTAACTCATTAGAAGCAGGACTATGAGCATGTTTAGCCCCCCTTAAAATCATGAAAATATGCATGCTAGTAATATCAAGTAGGAATATGTATGCCATGAAGGGAAAACAACAGCATTCTGTGAGGTTGGACTTCGGTCCCTTCTACGGGACGGCGATACGTAACGCCACGGAAGTAAAAGATCCCAGGGGATGGCAATATGTAACGCCCTGGTTTAAAATCCTATTGATTCAGTCTTCGGTCCCATTGTGGGGTGGCCTTTGTGGGACTGCGATACGTAACGCCACTGGGCCACAAGAATCTAGGTGGGAGTTCACTCTCGAGTCTGCCCAGTACTCTTTCGTTCGTTGTGTGTGTGGACCTCCTGTGTTTGCAGCAGCTGTCCGGTTCCATGAATGACAATAGTATGAACTCTCATAAAATGCGATAATAGGTAATTATTCTTGCACTGGGGTCTTGCTGCATGCATGGGTGTTTATACTAGTTAAAGAATCTGTATTTTTCTTGTTGAGTTATTTTAAGTAGATGATATTAAATGAACTATGCTAATGTTAACATCTGGAAAACACACATAAATGATTATATAGATGCAAAGTTGACCCCAGTTTGTTTAGGATGCCTACTGAGCGTCACACCCACCCATGTGACACATATTTTTAGGAAACATAGAGGAGGAGGTTGAGGTGGAGGCAGCAGCAGAGGAATAGAGTTAGCACAGTCCGTCTAGGTATGCTATGGTCGAATATTTTGTTATATGTAGGGATTGAGGTGGTGAGCTATGTGGATCCTTGTGTAATCTGGAACAGTGATTATGTACTCCCTTGTTGGGGATTTGGAATGGATGGATGTTTTATTTACATTCTTGTAACCTGTGGTTTCTCTCTCTCTCTCTCTCTCTCTCTCTCTCTCTCTCTCTCTCTCGTGAATGTACACACGTTGTCTACGTTGATGCTTCCGCGATACGTATGAAGTAATTATGTCGGGGTCCGATAAAGAAATTAAATATACCCAAATTTGGGATCGGGTCCCGGGGCGTTACAGCGTGGTACAAGAGTAGCGAGAGACAAGCCATGGTTACAACCATTCCAGATTATTCCATAGTGGAGGAAGTGATAGGTTAGAGTGGAGAAAGGGTAGAGTATGCTTGAAACCAATCAAACCCCCTCACTTAAAGTTTTATGTTTTTCAAAACCATGCCGTCGAGAAGGCAACGAGATCCTCCCCAGGCAGATGAGAGGGGATCGTTGGTAGATGACCCAAATGGGGCGCATGATGGGGCTGTCCATGCCCCTGTAGTTGGCGGTGGGCAGGTGCCCAATGCGGGAGTCAACCTGGAAGGGTTCATGCAGAGCTTCCAAGGGTTGATGCAGGCCATGCAGCAACAAATACTGCAGCAGCCCGCAGCCGCACCACATCACGACTTACCGGCACTTGATCGGTTCTTAAGGTTGGCGCCTCCTATCTTTAAAGGGCAGAGCCATCCATAGATGGCTGAGTGATGGCTCAGCGAAATGGAAAAGAAGTTCCGCATAATGGGGTGTCCCGAAGAGGAGAAGGTGAACCTAGCGACCTATGTTCTGCAAGACTAGGCCGACTTATGGTGGAAGGCCAAGATGCATACCACCTTCACGGACTACCATGACGGCGACATACTGTGGGAGGAGTTCTTGACTGTCTTCCGAGAGAAGTATTTTCCAGAGCATGTGCGAGACGCGAAGGAGCACGAATTTCTGAGTCTCGAGCAAGGGAGCATGTCGGTGGCCGACTACGAGGCCAAGTTTTCAGCTCTGGGCCAATATGCTCGGCACATATTCGATGATGCATGTCGGACGGTGAAGAAATTTGTCAATGGGCTGTGCAGCAATGTCCGACGCTATGTCGCAACCCAAGACCCTGGCTCCTACCCAACGGCGTTGAGGCTCGCTCATCTAGCCGTGCAAGAAAATACAAGGTAATGGTTGAAGCCCTAAAAGTTAGGAGATATATACGGGTAAGTCCTAACCAATGTCCATTTATAGGTTCGCCGAGGAGCAGAAGTCGCCGGGCAAGAGACCTATGCAGGCCGGAGGGAGGTGAGACAAGGAAAAGGTGGCGCGTAAAGAACCGGTTCTATGGGGCGGGCCAGGTATTCCATTTTGCATCTAGTGCTGGTGCAACCACCGGGGACAAGAATGCTGGAGGACAGAAGGAAAATGTTATGAATGCGGCGAGGCCGTACACATCACGAGGAACTGCCCTAGGAAGGCCCAGCAAAAGCCATTTTCTCCACAAGAAAAGATCCAGTACAAAGGGAAGGTCTATGCACTAATGCAAGAGGAGGCAGACAACACTCCCACCGTGGCTGAAGGTGCGCTCCTTGTGAATAATATCTATGCAAAGGTCTTCTTTGACCCAGGAGCTACACACACATTCATATCCACCAAGTTTGCCAACCAACTGAAGAATCGACCCCAAGCCACATTCTTCAGAGAAATGGTAGTTAGTACACCGACTGGGAAACAAGTGCACACCAAGCGTGTGATCCCTACCATTGAGGTAAAAATCTGTGGGAGAAGATTTTTGGGGGAGGCATACATCCTAGACATGGCCGATTTTGATCTCATCCTGGGGATGGACTGGTTAGACAAACACTTTGCCCTCTTGGACTGCCGACGGAAGAGAGAGATCTTCCAGGAACCGGGGAGGGAGACATTCTTCTTTCAATGCCCCAAGGACAAGTCCGAGAGAATGATGGTATCAGCCATCTGGGCCTCCAAGGTGATCAACAGAGGGTGCGACTATTTCTTAGCCAGTGTGGTGCTTAAAGAAGGTTCCGTCCATATTTTGGAAGACTTGGACATAGTTCGAGAATTTCCTGATGTGTTTCCCGAGGATCTACCGGGACTACCACCAGCTCGAGAGACAGAGTTCTCTATTGAGCTAGTACCAGGCACCGCACCCATCTCTGTCCCACCCTACCGAATGGCTCCGGCAGAACTTGCTGAACTCAGGAAAAAATTGCAAGAGTTGCTGGACAAAGGCTTCATCAGGCCCAGTGTGTCCCCGTGGGGAGCACCGGTCTTATTCGTGCGGAAGAAAGATGAGATGATGCGGCTGTGCATTGACTACCGTAAGCTCAACCAGGTCACCATAAAGAATAAGTACCCTCTACCGAGGATTGAAGAGTTGTTTGACCAACTATCATCGGCCAAGGTATTCTCCAAGATTGATCTGAGAACAAGTTATCATTAGATCAGAATCAAGCTCGAGGATGTATCGAAGACGGTCTTTAGAACTCGGTATGGTCACTACGAGTTCCTAGTAGTACTGTTCGGGTTAACCAATGCTCCGGCTGTGTTCATGGAGCAGATGAACCATATCTTCTGCCCCTATCTAGATAAGTTTATCGTGGTCTTTATAGATGACATCATGATATATTCGGCCAATCAGGAGGAACACCGGCAGCACTTGAGAGTGGTTCTTCAGACACTCAGGGAGAGCAAATTCTTCGCCAAATTCAGCAAGTGTGAATTCTGGCTTGATCGGGTTATGTTCCTCGGACATGTTATCTTCAGGAACGGTATAGCAGTGGACCCGAGCAAGGTGGAAGCAGTGTCGAAGTGGGAAGCACCGAAGACAGTCATGGAGATTAGAAGCTTCCTTGGCCTGGCTGGATACTACCGATGGTTCATCGAAGGATTCTCCACCATTGTTGCCCCAATGACCAAGCTGACCAAGAAAGGAGCAAAATTTATCTAGTCAAGGAGTGCGAAGATAGCTTTCAGATGCTCGAGGAAAAATTGACTTCGGCCCCATTGTTGGCACTCCCTCAAGGGGTCGATGGCTTCACTGTCTGCACGGACACCTCTAGAATCGGCCTTGGATGCGTACTAATGCAAAATGGCCGGGTGATCGCCTATGCCTCAAGACAGCTGAAGGACCATGAAAGGAACTACTCCACTCATGACCTGGAAATGGCTGCAGTGGTCCACGCCCTGCGTATCTAGAGGCACTATTTGTATGGGGTTCGGTTTGAGGTCTTCACCGACCATCAGAGTCTCAAGTACATATTCACCCAGAAGGAACTCAATTTGAGGCAAAGGAGATGGGTTGAGCTATTGAAGGACTATGACTTCACCTTACAATACCATCTGGGCAAGGCGAATGTGGTGGCGGATGCTCTGAGCCGAAAGTTGATGGCACTGAGTTTGCTTCGAGAGTGGGATATGATGGAGGGAGTGATCGAATCACGACCCGAGAAGGGGAAGCAGCTCGGTCTCCTAGCCGGGTTGTCGGCAAGGCCTGCATACTTAGATAGAATTGCTGAGGCACAAAGGCAGGACGTGGCATTGCAGAGACAATTAAATGATGAAGATTTCCAAACGGGGATTGATGGACTGGTTACATTCCGAGGTAGGATCTGTGTACCAGACAATGTAGAAATAAAGAAGGGATTGATGCAAGAGGCTCATGGGTCGAAGTTTTCCTTCCATCCGGGAAGCACCAAGATGTTCCAAGATATGAAGAGGATGTATTGGTGACTGGGAATGAAGCGAGACATCATAGAATTTGTGTCCAAATGCCTCACTTGTTAGTAGGTAAAAATTGAGCACCAAAGGCCGGGCGGCCCTCTCCAGACCATTGAAATGGCCCAATGGAAATGGGAACAAATCACCATGGACTTTGTGTCTGGACTGCCCTTGACCAGAAGAAGGCATGACACAATCTGTGTAATTGTGGACAGGTTCACAAAAATCGCACACTTCTTGCCCGTCAACAAGCAAACCCCAATCGAATCCTTGGCGAAATTATTAATCGCTGAGATTATTCGGTTGCATGGTGCATCTTTGTCCATCATTTCTGATCGGGACCCTTGATTCACTGTGAGGTTCTGGAAGAGTTTGCAACATGCTATGGGGACGGAGTTGCGGCTCAGCTCAGCATTTCACCCCCAAACCGATGGGCAATCCGAGCGTACTATCCAAATTTTGGAAGATATGCTGAGGGCATGCAGTATCGAATGGAGAGGGAACTGGGATGATCACTTACCCCTGATAGAGTTTGCATACAACAATAGTTACCACTCCGCCATCGGAATGGCACCTTATGAGGCACTCTATGGGCGGCCATGTAGGTCACCGGGATGCTGGTATGAAGCTGGCGAGAAGTAGATATTCAGGCCACAATTGGTGCAAGACTGCCTAGAGAAGATATCCATGATCCGACAATGACTCCTCACAGCCCAGAGCCCACAGAAAAGTTATGCAGACCAGCGGCGGAGAGAGTTGACATTTGCGGAAGGAGACCATGTATTCCGAAAGGTGTCTCCTACCAGGGGAGTCATGCGATTTGGAAGGAAGGGAAAGCTCACTCCCAGATACATTGGGCCTTTTGAGATTTTACAAAGGGTCGGCGAGGTGGCTTATCGACTTGCACTCCCGCCCGCTCTGGCACATGTGCATCCGGCCTTCCACGTCTCCATGCTCTGGGGATATGTCCGAGATGCCTCGCATGTGATAGAATACGAGCCCTTGGAAGTTCGAGCAGATCTGTCTTATGTGGACCAGCCCATCGAGATCATCGACCGGAAGGAACAGGTATTGAGGAATAAGACCATACGGCTGGTGAAAGTCTTATGGAGGAATTCTCATTCCGAGGAAGCAACTTGGGAGCCGGAAGACAAGATGCGCCAGGAATACCCGCAACTATTCGGTGAGCAATTTTTTTTTAAGAGAAGTTTTCTTATTTTTTAATTCAATTTTGAAGACAAAATTATTTTAAGGGGGAGAGGATGTTATGACCGCTAAATGGGCACTATCCATTCGGGTATAATTCAGACCCATAAGACTTAACGGGTCGGAAATCTGGATGGATTAATTAAGAATCCTTAGAAAACCCGTAACTTAACATAGGAAGATCAGAAAAGGATGAAACCCAGCTCGTTAGAAAGCTTGGGCCCTTAGTCCAAACTCCTCTGTTAGGGAGGAGGTCCAATTCGCAACAGAACTTGGGCCCGGAGCCCTTTGGCTGACAGTTGTCACGAAGGGGTGTGACTGTTGGGGAAATTTGAAGGTAATTAATGGGAAATTCATAACTTCGCATGTGGTTAATGAAATGACTTGAAACCAAGGCCAAAATTTCTAGTAGGATGTTAGCTACAACTTCTATGAAGGGGTCGAGGCCCAATGCGGACTGGATAATAGAGTTGTGCCTAGATTACCTCAGGCTACCAAAAGGTCACAATTTGAATAAGGGAGAATAAATGATAAACTTGAAAAAATCATAACTTCGATTAGGAATAAGGAACTTCGATGAAACCAAGACTCAGAGTTAGATCAAGAAGTCCTCTTGATTTCATATGAAGACATTTCAACCCAAAACCCAACAAAAAAGGGCGCCCACCCAGATCTATGATCGGGTAGACGAAGGGTCACCTGTGTTCAAACCGAAGGGATGCTTAGCATTAACCTTCCTTAAACCATCGACCTTGGGAAGCAGGTGGGAGCCATCTGGGTCGTAGGAGAACCTTGGGAGACTTGAAAGAAACTATAAAAGGAGGGGGGTGTCATGGGTGGTCAGCCTTTTAGCAACACTAATCTTCCATTTTTCTGCCACCTACGGTTTCCCTTGGGTAAGGGAGAGAGGTGAGGGACCTGGGCATTTTGTAGAAGGGTGAACCTGCAGCGAAGTCTTGGGAGGGTCTGGGGTATGGATCTCATCCCCGGATCGAAAGAGGTAAAGCTGAGGAGGATCTGGGGTGTGGATATTATCCTTGGATCATCGGTGAGCATCTCAAAGGTAGGCACCTAACCTCAAACTTTAGGGGTCGATGATGTAGTTTTAAAATATATTTTCAACACTCTAAAAGAGGGATTAAGGGCATGTGGGGACCACCATCATGTTCATTCAGATTCTATCTTTCATTAAGTTATCTTGTGTTTCATAAGTTCCCACAGTCCCTAGGTAGGTCAGAAGTGTCTCAGAACAGAACATTTGATTAAGTCCTAGGCAAGGTCTGTGCACATTTGATTAAAGGCCAGGTCGGTGCATGTTTTGGCCTAGGCCATAGTAAGTTCGATGCATGTTTTGGCCCAGGCCATAATAAGGTCGGTTCATGTTTTGGCCCAGGCCATAGTAAGGTCGGTGCAAGTTTTGTCCCAGGCTAAGTAAGGTCGGTGCACATTCGGTCCCACACCATAGTAAGGTCGGTGCATGTTTTGGCCTAATCCATAGTAAGGTCGGTGCATGTTTTGGCCCAGGCCATAGTAAGGTCGGTGCGTGTTTTGTCCCAGGCTAAGTAAGGTCGGTGCATGTTTTGTCCCAGGCCATAGTAAGGTCGGTGCATGTTTTGGCCCAGGCCATAGTAAGGTCGGTGCATATTTTGGCCCAAGCCTTAAGTAAGGTCGGTGTACATTCTGTCCCACGCTAAGTGAAGTCGGTGCACATTCTGCCCCAGGCTGAGTAAGGTCGGTGCAGACCCAAATTTTAGAAACTGAGAAAAAGGGGATTTTGAGAGGGTATTTTAATTCGTAAAAATATGAGAAAATAGGAAATGATAGGAGACCAAGGCAGAACCTTCTTGTAAAAGTTTCATGAACCCAGAAATTCTGCACTTTTAGATATAAGCCATTTTCTATACTTGTGTAGCCTAGAAGGATGAACATATACTTTCATATAGTAACTTGAACATGACTATGGGTGTGTTTAGCCATCTTAAACTCTTAGCATCATATCTATGAGCATGAGTAACTCATTAGAAGCATGACTATGAGCATGTTTAGCCCCCCGTAAAATCATGAAAATTTGCATGCTAGTAATATCAAATAGAAATATGTATGCCATGAAGGGAAAACAACATCATTATGTGAGGTTGGACTTCGGTCCCTTCTGCGGGACGGCGATACGTAACGCTGCGGAAGTAAAAGATCCCAGGGGATGGCGATACGTAACGCCCTGGTTTAAAATCTTATTGATTCAGTCTTCGGTCCCGTTGTGGGGCGGCCTTTGTGGGACTGCGATACGTAACGCCACTGGGCCACAAGAATCTAGGTGGGAGTTCCCTCTCGGGTCTGCGCAGTACTCTTTCGTTTGTTGTGTGTGTGGACCTCCTGTGTTTGATGCAGTAGTCCGGTTCCATGAATGGCAATAATATGAACTCTCATAAAATGTGATAATAGGTAATTATTCTTGCACTGGGGTCTTGCTGCATGCATGGGTGTTTATACTAGCTAAAGAATCTGTATTTTTCTTGTTGAGTTATTTTAAGTAGATGATATTAAATGAACTATGCTACTGTTAACATCTGGAAAATGCACATAAATGATTATATAGATGCAAAGTTGACCCCAATTCCTTTAGGATGCCTACTGAGCGTAACACTCACCCATGTGACACACGTTTTTCAGGAAACATAGAGGAGGAGGTTGAGGTGGAGGCAGCAGTAGAAGAATAGAGTTAGCACAGTCCGTCTAGATATGCTACGGTTGAATATTTTATTATATGTAGGGATTGAGGTGGTGAGCTATGTAGATCCTTGTGTAATCTGGAACAGTGATTATGTACTCCCTTGTTGGGGATTTGGAATGGATGGATGTTTTATTTACATTCTTGTAACTTGTGATTTCTCTCTCTTTCTCTCTCGTGAATGTACACACATTGTCTACGTTGATGCTTCCGCGATACGTACGAAGTAATTGCGTCGGGGTCCGATAAAAAAAAATATATACCCAAATTTGGGATCGGGTCTCGGGGCGTAACAGCATGGTACCAGAGCAGCGAGAGACAGGCCATGGTTACAACCATTCCAGGTTATTCTATAGTGGAGGAAGTGATAGGTTAGAGTGGGGAAATGGTAAAGTATGCTTGAAACCAATCAAACCCCCTCACTTAAACTTTTGTGTTTTTCAGAACCATGTCGTCGAGAAGGTAACAAGATGCTCCCCAGGCGGATGAGAAGGGATCGGGGGTAGATGACCCAAATGGGGCGCATGATGGGGCTGTCCATGCACCTGCAGTTAGCGGTGGACAGGTGCCCAATGCGGGAGTCAACCTGGAAGGGTTCATGCAGAGCTTCCAAGGGTTGATGCAGGCCATGCAGCAACAAATGCTGCAGCAGCCCGCAGCCGCATCACGCCACGACCTACCGGCACTTGATCGGTTCTTAAGGTTGGCGCCTCCTATCTTTAAGGGGGAGAGCCGTCCAGAGATGGCTGAGTCATGGCTGAGTGAAATGGAAAAGAAGTTCCGCGTAATGGGGTGTCCCGAAGAGGAGAAGGTGAACCTAGCGGCCTATGTTCTGCAAGACCAGGCCGACTTATGGTGGAAGGCCAAGATGCGGACCACCTTCGCGGACTACCACGATGGTGACATCCTGTGGGAGGAGTTCTTGGCTGTCTTCTGAGAGAAGTATTTTCCAGAGCATGTGCGAGATGCGAAGGAGCAAGAGTTTTTGAGTCTTGAGCAAGGGAGAATGTCGGTGGCCGACTACGAGGCCAAGTTTTCAGCTCTGGGGCAATATGCTCCGCACATATTCGATGACGCCTGTCAGACGGTGAAGAAATTTGTCAATGGGCTGCGCAGCAATGTCCAACCCAAGACCCTGGCTCCTACCCAATGGCGTTGAGGCTCACTCATCTAGCCGAGCAAGAAAATACAAGGTAATGGCTGAAGCCATAAAAGTTAGGAGATATATAAGGGTAAGTCCTAACCAATGTCCGTTTATAGGTTCACCGAGGAGCAGAAGTCATCAGGCAAGAGGACTATGCAGGCCGGAGGGAGGCGAGACAAGGAAAAGGTGGCGGGCCAAGAACAGGTTCTGAGGGGCGGGCCAGGTATTCCATTCTGCATCTAGTACGGGTGCAACCACCGGGGACAAGAATGTTGGAGGACAGAAGGAAAATGTTATGAATGCGGCGAGGCCAGACACATCGCGAGGAACTGCCCCAAGAAGGCCCAGCAAAAGCCATTTTCTCCACAAGAAAAGATCTAGTACAAAGGGCGGGTCTATGCACTAATGCAAGAGGAGGCAGACAACACTCCCACCGTGGCTGAAGGTACGCTCCTTGTGGATAATATCTATGCAAAGGTCTTCTTTGACCCAGGAGCTACACACACATTCATATCCACCAAGTTTGCCAACCAACTGAAGAATCGACCCCAAGCCACATTCTTCAGAGAAATGGTAGTTAGTACACCGACCGGGAAACAAGTGCACACCAAGCGTGTGATCCCTACCATTGAGGTAAAAATCTGTGGGTAAAGATTTTTGGGGGAGGCATACATCCTAGACATAGCCGATTTTGATCTCATCCTGGGGATGGACTGGTTAGACAAACACTTTGCCCTCTTGGACTGCCGACGGAAGAGAGTGATCTTCCAGGAACCGGGGAGGGAGACATTCTTCTTTCAATGCCCCAAGGACAAGTCCGGGAGAATGTTGGTATCAGCCATCTGGGCCTCCAAGCTGATCAGCAGAGGGTGCGACTATTTCTTAGCCAGTGTGGTGCTTAAAGAAGGTTCCGTCGATATTTTGGAAGACTTGGACATAGTTCGAGAATTTCCTGATGTGTTTCCCGAGGATCTACAGGGACTACCACCAGCTCGAGAGACAGAGTTCTCTATTGAGCTAGTACCAGGCACCGCACCCATCTCTGTCCCACCCTACCGAATGGCTCCGGCAGAACTTGTTGAACTCAGAAAAAAATTACAAGAGTTGCTGGACAAAGGCTTCATCAGGCCCAGTGTGTCCCCGTGGGGAGCACCGGTCTTATTCATGTGGAAGAAAGATGGGATGATGCGGCTGTGCATTGACTACCGTAAGCTCAACCAGGTCACCATAAAGAACAAGTACCCTCTACCGAGGATTGAAGAGTTGTTTGACCAACTATCATCGGCCAAGGTCTTCTCCAAGATTGATCTGAGGACAGGTTATTACCAGATCAGAATCAAGCCCGAGGATGTATCGAAGATGGCCTTTAGAACTCGGTATGGTCACTACGAGTTCCTAGTAGTACCGTTCGGGTTAACCAGCGCTCCGGCTGTGTTCATGGAGCAGATGAACCATATCTTCCGCCCCTATCTAGATAAGTTTGTCGTGGTCTTTATAGACGACATCCTGATATATTCTGCCAGTTAGGAGGAACACCGGCATCACTTGAGAGTGGTTCTTCAGACACTCAGGGAGAGCAAATTCTTCGCCAAATTCAGCAAGTGTGAATTCTGGCTTGATCGGGTTATGTTCCTCGGACATGTTATCTTCAGGAATGGTATAGCAATGGACCAGAGCAAGGTGGAGGCTGTGTTGAAGTGGGAAGCACCAAAGATAGTCATGGAGATTAGAAGCTTCCTTGGCCTGGCTGGATACTACCGCTGATTCATCGAAGGATTCTCCACCATTGCAGCCCCAATGACCAAGCTGACCAAGAAAGGAGCAAAATTTATCTGGTCGAAGGAGTGCGAAGATGACTTTCAGATGCTCAAGGAAAAATTGACTTCGGCCCCAGTGTTGGCACTCCCTTAAGGGGTTGATGGCTTCACTATCTACACGGACGCCTCCAGAATCAGCTTCGGATGCGTACTAATGCAAAATGGCCGGGTGATCGCCTATGCCTCAAGACAGCTGAAGGACCATGAAAGGAACTACTCCACACATGACCAGAAAATGGCAGCAGTGGTCCACGCCCTGCGTATCTAGAGGCACTATTTCTAGGGGGTTCGGTTTGAGGTCTTCACCGACCATCAGAGTCACAAGTACATATTCACCCAGCTAAGAAAAATATTGGAAGCTAAGTTTGTGTATTGTCCTTAAACAAGTCATTCTGAAACAATGAAAGGACAGCTAAGAAAAATATTGGCAAACATTAAAAATTAATTGAAAAACACAATTGGCAGAGCAATGACTGGTAAATTACTGAGAAACTAAGTGATCCATCAAAGAAATGGACTATACTTAAGTCATGAAGTGTATCAGTTATCTCTGTATAAATGATCAAAACAATGGGGTGGTTTCACTGAGTACCTAGGGGTAACTGGCGTCTGATAAACGTGTACCCTCACACAAAAAGGTGTAAATCAGTTCTATTGAGTTTGATCATAGACAGAATGGTCCATAATGTTGAGTATCTAGGGGTATTGGCGTCTGATAAACGTATACCCTAACGCAAAAAGACAAATGGTACCTTAATGCCCTTAATGAAATATAATGAAAAATACTGTTCCTTCAAAAGAATTTTCAAGGATGTCAATTTGTTTAATTTCAATACATGACCTGGTATTTCTTAACAACTTTTAATGAGTCTACGAAAGTAAGATATTCTGAAACTGAATCTCCCATGCAAATGTGATTTTGGTTTATTATTTTATCATGCACAGAAAACTTATCCAATGATTGTAGTGCATGAACTTAAAATTTATAACCTTTAAACTAGAACTCTATCTGAAAGCTATTTTTTAATTCATATGACTGAAGACTCTGTGCTTTAGAATGCTTATTCCTGAACTACTTGTTCAGAATGCCAGTCAGATGATCTCTCTTGATTCTTTCCCTTGAAATATCTTTCCCTCCTCTTTGTTGATGGCAAAGGGAGAGAATATTGTCTGTTTGTTGAATTCCAGGGGACGTGTATACATTATTTTGGCAAAGGTGGAGATTGTTAGAACTTGCATTCTCATAGCATGCATTAGGAGTCAGTGTAACTCATAGTATTGCCATCATCAAAAAGGGGGAGATTGTTGTGCCCCTGTAGTTTTTGATGATCCATAGTTTTGATGATAGCAATCAGTATGAGTCACAAGTCTATTCAGTCTATTCATCCATGCATTCTTCTTGTGCAGCAGACACATTAAGTCCATACATCGCATGACTCGTAGGCTAGCAAGTCCATACACTGCATGGCTCGCAGGCTAGCAAGTATGTACATCGCAGTCGTCGCAGGCACAGCAAGTCCATACACTACATGACTCGCAGGGTAGCAAGTCTATACACTGCATGCACAAGTTCAAAGTCCATACATTGCTGCATTGCTTGCACTTGTGAAGTCTATACATTGGCAGTTGTCATGCAGCGTCAACACAAGTCTATACATCCATTGCTTCAGTTCAATACCTGCTATGTGCATGCATTGCATCGGTGCATTGCTTCCTCTGTGCATATACTGCATCAGTGCATCCATCAGGCATACAGTCTATACACTAATGCATGTGAGGTCCTGTCTGCACGATAATGTCTATACATACATGCAGGAAGTCAAGTCTATACATTGCAGCTCACACATCCAGCAAGTCTGTACATTGAGTTCGCTTGTTGGCTTTCAAAGTCTACACATTGTGGATGCAGAGTCTTTACATTCGTTTGCCTTGCATTGCATGGAGTCTGCACATTCCACGCCAGCAAGTCTGTACATTCGTTGCAGTTTAGTGTCTCATGCAAGTCTATACAATGCATCAGACTAAGTCTGTACATTGTGCACTTTACATTGGCTAAGTCTGTACATTCTTCATTCTTCACTTAAAGTCTATACAGACTTCAGCGTCTCATTCATCGTCTATGTGCATAAATCAAAGTCTGTACAGCCCTTGCTTAAGCCAAGTCTGTACATCGCATCGTATCATGCATCGTCTTTGTGCATACCTTAATGTCTATGCATCGGTCAGGAAAGTCTGTACATTGGACTAAGTCTGCATCGGTTAAAGTCTATACATTGGCAAGTCTGCACATCGGCCTGTTCACTCATCTCAAAGTATGTACATCCTTTAGCTAGAACTGTGCAAGTCCATACATCGCTACTCTGGCCAAGTCTATACATCACCACTGTAGCATGCATTTCTTCAAGTCTGTACAGCGCCATGATCACACGCTTCATCAACTCTATACATTGTCTGCTTGCATAACGTTGAGTCTGTACATCACTTGAACACTCATTGCATTCAACTCTATACACTGCATTCATGCACTGCACGAAGTCTGCACATTGTGTTGCTTTGTTCACACTTTATCTTGCTAAGTCTACACATTGATGCACGTTTACTTCTGCATATTTGATGTCTGTATAGGGCTTAAGCTCTGCATATACAAAGTCTAGACAACATTGCACGATGAGTCTGCATATTCATATGGCATGTCTATACAACCATCTGCTATGTTCTTAGCATTGCATACCTGAAGTCTGTACAACGCCATGGCCCTGCATACGTAGAGTCTGAACATTGCATTGCTTCGCATTCACTGAGTCTATACTGCTTCAGCTCTGCTTCATGAAGTCTATACATTACTTCAGCTTTGTCTTCACATAGTCTGTACAACGCAATTGTCCTGCTTCATGAAGTCTATACATTGCTTCAGCTCTGTCTATGTATAGTCTGTACATCAGTTAACCCTTAAACTGATAATTCCTTTCAAATGTCTGACAGGGACTATCTGCAGAGACTGATGACTTGGCTCGTGATCCAAGGAAGGATGAGGTGCCCAGATTATGACACGTGGAAGCACCCCAGTCAGGATGCTGCCAGGTGGTCGAAGCTCCTCGGATTTGGTGAATTCTCTGGGCGCGAAATATGGAAGCCACGCGCCCTTATCCAATCTGTTGTTGGTATATATATGAGCTTTCTTCTTCAGAAGGAGGCTGATCGATCGAGTGGTAAAGTCTATACAGTGAGACTGAAAGTCTGAAGCAGTAGAGAGCCACCAAGATCCATAGAGAAGAAAAGCATAGAAGAGAAGAAAGAGAGAAAGGAGAGATGAGTTGAGAGAGTTCGATTGAGAGAGATGAGTTGAGAGAGGTTTATTGAGAGGTTGTAACTCAGACTCTTTGTTCAGATACCAGAGCTGAGATGTTTGCTCATTGAGAGCTATCTCCCTTCCGGGTTTTCTCATTTTCGTTTGCTTCTGTCTTTTGTTTCCGAATCTGTTTCTTCAAGCTGTGAGCCAGCAATTACAGTGGAGGTTTCCACTGGACACGTGAAGCTTTAATCCTCAGCAGGCGAGACCAGGTCTCGGACGGCTAAGCTGTATCGCCCAGTGGTTGCAGAGGATTTTTTCCTCTGGTCGGCAAGCTGTAAAACCCAGCGAAGCTGTGTATCAGCGGTTGTAGGCTAAGCTGTATTGCCCAGCGGACGTAAGCTATACTACGCAGCAGTAAGCCATACTCGGTTGAGTGTGGGGTATACGTAGGTCACCTGACCGAACCACCTAAAAATCTGGTGTCTACTGTGTGATTGATTTGTGCATTTTGTGATTTCAGTTCAACCGTCCATATCATAGTAGATGATTGCTTAGGTCCGCATTCACTGTGATCTGCGTTGTTCTGATATATTTGTGCTGCCTCAGTCATTCAACAACTGTTTGCCTATATTCCGCATTAGAGCCTTATATTGGTTTTAAATTAGGCAATAGATCTATTCACCCCCCTCTAGATCCACAATTCGTGGAGATAGACTGCGCCCATCTAACATAACAGTTGGTATCAGAGCCTAACTCTTCTACAGGGACTTATAGCCCGAAGAGGAAGGTACAGATGGATGTTCGAGGGATGATAGCTGAAGGACACTCAATCACAAAGCCCCCATTCTTCGATGGATCTAACTATGCATACTGGAAGAACCGTATGCAAGTATTTTTGAGGGCGAAGGATTATGAGATCTGGAAGGTAGTAAGCAAGGGACCTTATGAGTTGTCCCCTAATGAGGAAGTCTGGACCAAGGAGGAGATCAGGAGGTCTACACTAAATTGGAGTGCCATAAACGCCATTCAGTGCTCTCTGCACCCTACAGAATTCTCCCGCGTATCAGCCTGCAGTTCAGCTAAGGAGATGTGGGATGCACTTGTAGTGATCCATGAAGGGACCTCTCAAGTTTGAGAGACGAAGGCTTATTTTCTAGTGTTTGAATATGAGGCAATCAAGATGAAGCCAAACGAGACCATCAAGGAGATGTACGCTCGATTAACTATTATCACAAATGGTCTTAGAGGTCTTGGGAAACCTCAGAAAGAATACGATGTAGTGAGGAAGATATTGCATTCCCTGACTCATGCTTGGCATACTAAGACTACAGTGATGGAGGAGTCAAGGGATTTACGAACCACAAGGGCTGATGAGCTAATTGGCTCGCTGATGGCATATGAGATTAATATGCCAAAGATAGAAGAAGCTGAGAGGAAGAAGAAGCCAATCGCTCTGAAAGCTGGTGCCAGCAAATCCAGCAAATCCAACTCTAGCAGTTCATCATCCGAGGAGAGCCTGAATGAAGAAGATATAACTCGTACTGAGATGGCAATGATGACCAGAGAGTTCAGGCGGTTCCTCAGGAAAGGAGCAGGACGATTCAGCCAAAAGAAATATAGTGGCGGACGAAGGGATAAAAGGTATAAACATAACCCTGCTAAGAAAATTGAAACTAATACTTGTTATCAATACAGGAAAACAGGCCATCTGAAAGCTGACTGTCCAGAGAATCAGAAATACAAGGACAAGTCAAAGAGAAGGCGCACGAAAGGGAAAGCAATGGTGAGTACCTGGAGTGATGAAGATGAAAGTTCCTTCAGTAGCAGCTCAGACAGTGAAGCCGAATCTGAGAAGCCCATTTGCCTTATGGCAACAAGCTCTGAAGACAGAGAGGAGGACTCAGATGAGGTAATCACTAGATTTGAAAATTTTACTATTGCTGATTGGGTAGATGCCTACCATGACATAGCTGATAGAGCTGATGATATTAGAAAGGAAAACAAGCATCTAAGAAGAAAGATTAACTCCATGCAAAATGATACAACTCTAACTGATAAAATTGCATGTCTAGAATCTGAGAATAAAAAATTGAAACTCACATGTTCTAAATTAGAAGAAATCAAGAATGAGTCAAAAGCCTCTAAAGAAGAAAATGAGAGGTTAGAAAAAGAAACTGATGAACTGAAATTGAAAATTCAGAAATGTGAGAGTGAGATAAAAATTGTGAATGAAAAATATCAAGCTGTCCTAAGTGTGAATACAGAACTTAAGAAATCCATTGAAGATATTCAAAAGGATAATGAGGACAAGCTTAAGACTATTGAGAAAATGACCCAAGGTTTAGATAACCTAAATGCTTTGTTAGGGTCAAAGGTCAACTTCAGAAAAGAGGGCCTTGGATTTAATTCTAGTGCAACAAAAACCTTTGGAATGAAAACTATTTCATTTGTTGCACAAAAAGAGAAAGGACCTCTAATTAGCATGAATTCAAACATTTCAATCAACAAAACTGCTAATCTGAAAAAGCCCAGTGCTGAGGAGAAGGGCAAACAAAAACTGAATGAGACTAGTAGAGCTAGCACATCCAAACAAAATCCCAAAGCTCAGTCTCAGGTTAGGGGTCAACCTACACAGTCTTATAAACCCCATGTTAAGGTCACCAAGTCTCCACAATCACCACCACCTCTGAAGAAGACCCAATACACACCTATGAACAGGTCAGCAGGGTCCAAGGTGCAGGGGAGGCAGAATGCTTTTAGAGCTCAACCCAAACATTTCTACCAACCTAGAGCCCAGTCCCACTTCTTTGCACAGTCAACCTATCCAAATAGGTCAGGATGGACTAGGACTCAAGGAAGGTTTACAGGTTATGGACATCAGGCTACACAGTCCTATAAATCTTACACACGAAATTGGGTTCGTGGGTATGGTAATTGGACACCTAGGAACCAACAATTCCACATCTAGCCCAATGATTACTATGGCCAAAATTTCGCGATTACACCCTGGCCAAGGCACTGGCACAGAAATAATCAATCTGTAAATAATCATGCTAGTGTCAACAAGAAAAAGCAAAACAAAAGGAAATCTGGAAAATCCACTGAACAGAACTGTTTCAAACAAATGTGGATTCCTAAAAGTCTGCTTCTTGTTTTAATTACTTTTCATCTTCTCTGGAGCCTAATCAGTCTTGGGTTCCAAACTTCTCTACCTGATTGTGTGTGCAGGTATGCCTGGCAGCCAAGAACAATTTGTGGTACTTGGATAGTGGCTGCTCCAGGCATATGACAGGGGATAAGGCCAAGTTCTACATGCTGACAGAGAAACAAGGAGACCTTGTCACCTTTGGTAGCAACACAAAGGGTAAGATTGTTGGAACAGGTAAAGTAGGTAAGTGTACTACTTGTTGCATTGAGGATGTCATGCTGGTTAAAGGATTAGCTTATAACTTACTTAGCATCAGCCAGCTATGTGATAAAGGATGCAAAGTGCTTTTTGACTCTCAATGTTGCAAAGTTTTTAAACCTGATTCCGAAACTGTTAAATTTTCTGGTAAGAGGATAAATAACACTTACATGATAGATTTAGATGATATTCAACATTCTAACCTATGCCTTACTGCTAGTAGAGAAGACTTAGCATTTTTATGGCATCGTAGGTTAGGTCATGCTAGTTATACTGTTTTGCATAAACTGAATAAGCATAGCATGGTTAGAGGACTTCCTGAAGTTTTCTTTAAGAAAGAAAATAAAATCTGTGATGCATGCACTCAGTCCAAGTTAACTAGAAAGTCATTTAAATCTAGGACAGAAAATCTGTCTTCTAAACCTTATGAGCTGATACACATTGACCTTTTTGGGCCAACCAGGTCTGTCAGCTTATCAGGGAGGAGGTATGGATTTATCATGGTAGATGACTTTTCTAGGTACACTTGGGTATACTTCTTATCACATAAAAGTGATGCATTCACAGAATTTCAGGAGTTCTGTCTTAAGAAAAACCAGAAAATTAAAAATATTCTATCTGATCATGGAGGTGAGTTTGAAAACTCACAGTTTGATGAATTCTGCAGGACAAATGGAATTAATCATAGGTTCTCCTCACCAAGGACACTTGAGCAGAAGGGAGTTGTGGAGAGAAGGAACAGAACCCTAGTGGAGATGGGTCGTACACTCTTGGTTGAAGGTGGTCTACCAAGGAAGTTCTGGGCTGAAGCAGTAAATACAGCCTGTTATGTAATTAACAGAGCTATGGTAAGACCTTCTACCCAGAAAATACCCTATGACATCATAAAGGGTAAGAAACCTTCAATTGCTCATTTCAGGGTTTTTGGTTGCAAATGTTTTATACATATAAATGATAAAAGAGACCTTTATAAATTTGAACCTAAAGGTGAACCAGGAATTTTTCTTGGTTCTTCTGAAAACACCCGAGCATATGGAGTGTATAATCTGAATTCCAAAACTCTTGAAGAATCTCCACATATTATTTTTGATGAATCTTTGGTAAAGTGTAATATTGGTCAATGCAGGAATGAAGACAATGGTGATATTCTAAAAGAAGGGAATCCTGCAGACAAATCCGAAGATGAGGAAGGAAATGAAGAGCTTAATGAAGAAGAGCCTACAGTTCAGGGGGAGGTAAATGAAAATCATGACAATCCAATTGTTAACATTAGATATTTTAAAGATCATCCTGTAAATAATGTGATTGGAGATTTGCATGACCCCCCTAGGACCAGAGGCCACTTAAGGATTCAAAATGAATTGAATGCATATGCGTTTGTTTCACATGTAGAACCCAAGTCCATTGACTGTGCACTCAAAGATGTGCATTGGATTAATGCCATGCATGAAGAGCTCAATCAATTTGACAGGAATAAGGTGTGGCACTTGGTTCCACCTCCTGATCATGAAACAGTCATAGGGACTAAATGTGTATTCAGAAATAAAACTGATGAATCAGGGAATGTCATTAAAAATAAGGCCAGACTTGTAGCTCAGGGGTATAATCAAGAATTTGGAATAGACTTTGAAGAGTCTTTTGCCCCTGTAGCTAGGTTAGAAGCAATCAGAATCTTATTGGCTTATGCATGTTCCCTAGGAATAAATCTTCAGCAGATGGATGTAAAATCTGCTTTTCTAAATGGGGAAATCAGTGAGGATGTCTATGTGAGGCAGCCTCCTGGATTCGAATGCTTAGACTTCTCTAATCATGTCTATAAACTCAGAAAAGCTCTCTATGGTTTAAAGCAAGCTCCTAGAGCTTGGTATGACAGGTTGAGCAAATTCCTCCCTGATAAGAACTTCACAAGAGGTGTAGTTGATCAAACATTGTTCACCAAGGTGAGTCATTCAGATATTCTTATCATTCAAATTTATGTGGATGACATTGTGTTTGGGTCAACTAACCCCAAATTGTGTGAGGAATTCTCTCAAATTATGACTAATGAGTTTGAAATGAGCTCAATGGGTGAGCTCAAACTATTTCTTGGACTGCAGGTTACACAATCAAAGGATGGTACCTTCATCTCTCAGTCCAAGTACATAAGGGATCTATTGAAGAAGTACAAAATGGACAACCTCAAGGAAATAGCTGTAGACACGCCAAAATTGACGCTTTGTTGATCAAATCTCATGTCACTATGATAACGCCCCAAAGTGAGCTTCAATATTTCTATAATATAAAGTTTTTCTATTTTTGTGTGCTTTTGTGATTAATTCTTGCATTTTTAGAATTAACGACCTAACTTGGGGCGTGTTATTCAGAAAGGATGACCACAGGGAAGGGCGTCAATTCCTGGTATTTTACGAGTCCCATCCCGATTGAAATCAATGATTAACGTCTTTCCATAGGGCGTGTTTTTGTTTAACGCCTTTGCTTCAGGCGTCTCTTTACAATTTTTTCAAATTAAGAAGGTTTTGTTGCCAAAATTAAATCCAGGTAGTGACGCCTTTATCACGGTCGTGTTTTGAATTAACGCCCTGGAGGTGGTCGTCAATTTGTAATTGACGCCCTTTGGTAGGTCGTGTCTCACCCTTCCATGTCCGGTTTGAACTCGCCTTTCCTGAAGAGTTCCCTGCCTTTCTTGATCACCTTGCTCGATCTGGGAACTAGAGTCCTTGCCATTGATGACCACTACCTATTCCTATCTTCCCAAATTTGTGATTATCTATGATCGAGACCCTATATAAAGATGCCCTGGTTGATCTCGCGCGGGGTTAGTTAGATACATAGATATACACACAGATACACACACACACAGTTTCACGGGTGCTGGCGATTGAGATTAAGAGCTATTGATTTCTCTTTTGCTTCCTCCTGCTGCCACATCCGAAGCAAGGTGTTTTCCCTTTACTGTTTACAGGAACAGCAGGGATCTTTTCTTCTCTTCGTTGTTGTTTGTCATCATCATCTCATCATCGATCACCATATTCTCTTCCTTGCATTAGTTTTTCATTGCATCTCTTTTCCTCTCCCTAATTCTCTAGGGGTTTTAAAACAAACAAAAGGTGCACACTTTATGCTCTTCTTTCATCACCATCTTTCATCTTTGGATTGATACTACACTCACGTTTGGCTGATCTCCTTTTCTTTTATTTGTTTGTTCTTTGTTCAAAGGTAATCAAAGAGGAAAAACCCCCTTCATCGGCCGGCCGATAGAAGGTGGAGGAAGGAACCCACATCCATCCCGCATCCTATTATCACCAGGTATTCGCGATCATCTTTTCTTCTTATTGAGGTAACCCCTCTGGCGATCACTCTCCTTAGTAGCACCACGTGCTCTTTTACTCCCTTTTTCATTATTCTTCTTATGCACCATGTCTTATTTTTCTTAAAAGTGGATTATTTTCCATGATTCACAAATTGGCGATCACGGTGGGACTTCCACTATTTTTCTGTTGATTACCCCTTTCTTATTGCCACCCACGCGTGCCCTTTCCCCTTTGGCACCCACGTGTGCCCTTTCCCTTTGGTACCCACGGTACCCCTCCCTTGTGCCCTACGGGCACCCTCCACTGTGCACACTGCACACTCCCCGGGATCAGCCAGTTTGTGATTAGTCTCTTGGTTTTTTGAATTAACGCCTTCCATAAAGTCGCTTTTTGAGCTAACGCCTTTATCCAGGGTGTCTTTTTTCTGATTAACGCCTTTTGCCAAGGCATCTTTTATCACATCTCTTGGGCTTCTATTCTGTTTGTGAATTCACGCCCTTCCATGCGGGCGTCCTTTTATTGATTAGCGCCTCACATCAAGGCGTGTCTTTCTTTTGAGCGTGTGCACCACTCATATTTGACGCCCTCTGTCAAAGGCGTCCTTTTCACATACAGCGCCTCACACTAAGGCGCGGTTTTCACTGTCTGTGAGCCTCTCCCAGTGATTCACGACAGCTACGCTGTCATCTCTTTTATTGATAGCGACTACCGCTACGTCGCCTCTTTCCTGTGTGTTTATAGAGCTTTGCTATTTCTGACTATTCATGCTGGATTCATACTTACATTGATTATTTGATTATATTGCTGTGATTGGCTTATCTTATACTGTATTTTGTGGCATTTGGTTGAGAGACCTCCTCTCTCTACACTAGGATTCCACACACCTCTCTTGGAATCGGGACAACCCTCCATTGAGCATTCCGTCTCTTTGGACCGGAAATCCCTTTTCCAAGACCTCCGTAAGTCCCCGCACCCGTGGATTCCCTCACGGACGCTGGGCTGGTTGTACCTTTGAAGTACCCGGAGTTTAGAGAACCTATCGTTGGTAAGAAGAGAGAGAACCTAGTTAACCCGGAGACTACACTTGGATCCAAACTAGGTTTCACTTTGCAAAGAGGAGTGAATTATTCTGCAATTTAACTCACTCTAATCTCAAACATAACACTAAAATCTTGCGTTCATCTCAACTTGATTGCATAAACTTGGTTGGGTTGATTTGCTTAAGCTTGTTTCGATTGGGTGATTGATTGTGTGATAATTCCTTCATAAAGCTTTCTCTCTTTTTTAAGCATGCAACTCCGTTCAGGTAAGATTATCAACATGGCAAGCTACGGATATTCCTATGATGATGTGGAGGAGAACATTTTTGGTCAATCCTATGAGGTTCCCCAAGATTCTATCTATCATGAGGGGAATTACCCTCCTCCTCATTCTCATTATCCTCAAGTTCATGTGGTTGATACCACTACTCAAGAGGTTGTGCCCTCTTCTCAGGCTTTACCCTCCAACACTTCGGGGAACCCCTCCCCATCTTTCAATGTCACTGATTTGATTAATGCTCTATCTCAATTAGATGACTCCCAGCGGCAGGCAGTTCAGGCCACTTTGAAAGGGAAGTCCATTCCCTCTTCATCCTCCAATCCCCCTCTGGCCGAGAGTGGCCATCACCTCACTAATGACCAGGCGGTCTTGCACAAACCCTCCTCTTGTCCACCAACGCCTGGTGCGGCCATGCCGGCCCAACAGGCAAGCTACTTAGCGGTTAGGCCTCAGTTTCTCCAACCTCCCCGAATTCTACGGACGCCTATACCGAATTCCTTCATTCAAAATCCGGCCCCAGTCGAGTCAGATACTAATGCTCTACTCCTTCAGAAATTGGCTAGCATGGAAGAAAAACTCAACAAGGTTACTGCTGCCAAGAATGCCCCGGAAATCTCTCTACCTACATTGCCAGTTTTTCACTTACCACCTTCTGAGATGCCGAACTTTCGGTGATATAATGGAACCGGCAATCCTTTTATTCATCTGAAGGATTTTATGTATGAGACTTCTTTCTGGCAAGGCAACAAGGCCTCACTGGCTTATTTGTTTAGAAGATCTTTAGAAGGGCCAGCCCTCGAATGGTTTTACTCCTTGGATCTGGCAGATGCTAGTGATTTCGATGTGGTTCAGAAGAAATTCTTGCAGAAGTATAGGGATCGGGTTGGACCCTCCCTTTCAGTTACAGATTTGGTTGCAGAGAAAATGAAGCCCGAGGAGGATTTCATAATATTTGCTGATAGGTGGCGATCAATGGCCGAAAAGTTGAAAGATACGTTGTCTGAACCGGAACAGGTTAAGATGATTATATCCAATGCAACCCCTCAGTTCCGGCACATATTAGCCATGAACAGATTGACAACCATGGAGGAGCTCTATGAAAGAGCTCGTTATATTCAAACCCAAATGAAAGATTCGCCCATCATGGGCATGTTTGAACCAAAGCCAAAGTTGTTCAAAAAAAATACAAATGTCAACAATAGCGGGCTCACGACTGAGGGCACCATCATCAATGAGCAGGTTGGCGCGGTCGACAACCCCACACCTTTTCGCCAATCTAACTCACGACCCCCGCCACCTCCACAGCAAAACACTCTCTTCAACTCGCCACCACAACACCAATTCGCACCTCAACCTTTCTTTGCTCCGCCACAAAACCAAACGCCCCACACAGACCCTCCAGCTCCGCCACAATACCACCAAGTACCGCCACCCACTAACTATGGACCGCAACAACAACAGCAAAGGAGACCACTAGGCCCCAAAAGGGCCCACTATCCTCCACTGCCAGAAAGTCTCTCAGATATTTTCAATGCCTTAATGGCCGCCAACTTGCTCATGCTACCAAAGGAAAGGGCAGCGTGGCCCGCTAATGTTGACACGTCCCGCTACTGTGTCTTTCACCGCTCCCCTGGTCATAACATTGATCGTTGCTTCCACTTCAAGGATTACATTTATGATTTAAATGACCAGGGTGGCATTAATTGGGATGAGATGAGACAGTTTATCGCCACTATGAAAGAAAGAAAGCCTCCTCGGCAACAGCAGGCTCAGCAGCCACAGCAACCAGCTCCACAGCCGCAACAGCAAGCTCCAGCACCTCAGCAGGATATGGGGATTGTCCACAATCCATTGCCGGAGCACCCGCCAAATCAGCACGTGAACCCTGTCACGCCTCTCCGTGAGGTGGAGAGAGGACAGGGATGGCATGAAGAAAACGCCTCTGTCGGGGCATTTAATCATAATCCAAATCAACCTCCGCGCCTCTTGCGCACCCTTCCGTCTTCTTCTACTCCCCAATTAAGCCGTTCCCTTTTGCGCCCCACCAACTCTCCAGCCTTGCCAACCCGACCTCTCCTTACCCACCTACCGCCTCCGCAGCCTACCATGCATCAAACTTCGCCATCCACTACTAACCCTTCACATTTGCCGTCTAGACCACTCCTTATCCGCCCATCACCAACATCCACCACCACTACTCCTCCACCAACAAGGATCCCTCTACCATCAGTTCCCCCATCCTTCGTACCCAGATCTCTCCTCATTCCACCTATTAACTCTCCCCACACTCGGGCACCCCTTCTTACTCCTACGCCTCCTGCGGGGGGCTTCTTCATTGAACTCCTCACCAACACACCCTACGGGGTCGCCTTCTTTAAACACCTCTCCGCCACTTCTTAACGCCAATACACCCTCCTCATCTTCCAATCCTCCCTTACTTGCCCCGACAGAGGCACGGCAAAACGTGGCACCGCTCCGCAGTGGACGGATGTTCCAGCGCATCTTTCCCCAGAGAGAGCAAGAGCCCGTGCAGGGGCCTAACGACAAGCGCAAGAGCAAGAGTCCGTGCCGGGCACTGAATATGATTTATTGAAACATTTGGACTGGACTCCAGCAAGGATTTCAATTTTAGAACTAATCAAAAGGTCAACCACTTATCAGATGGCCCTGAAAGAATATCTGCAGAAAGTTATGGTCAACGAGGACATTCCAGTCGAGCAGATAACCACAGTATTAACGCCCGCTAGCAGTCAGCCGGCGATTACTTTTCATGAGCATGAACTGGCACCACTCTCAGCAAGGAAATATGCTCTATGTATTACAGTGGACATTAATAAGGTGGCGGTGAAACAATGTCTGGTGGACACTGGGGCATCTATCAATGTTTTGCCACCAAGCACTTTGAAGATGTGCGGCATTCCCGAAAACCTGATTCGGCCATCTACCATAACGGTCACAGCATACGACAATACCAAGAAGCTTCCTCTAGGCATTGTAGATCGTGATAAATCCACTATGAATAATAAATGAATAATAAAATAAAAGCATGCTAAGAATGGAGAAAAAGGATGATTGGGGGCATGCGTGGATGCAAATAGGAGGGTGATCGCCAGAGACGCGAGGGCCTCAAAAAGATATAAACAATAATATAAAGGAGGGATCGCGATATAAATACCTCAAAAGAGCGGGATTGTGAGTGCTTTCCTTCTCTTCCAATCGGCCGGCCGATGAAGAGAGTTATTCTTGTTTGATTACCCTTGCAAAATTAACAAACACCAATAAACAAACATGGATTAGAACCAAGGTGAGTGTAGCATCAAGTTCATAAAAGATGAGCATGAAAAATATAGATTAGAACACACCTTATGGGTGTTGGCCCTTAAACCCCTATGCAAAAGGGGATGGAATATAATGAATGTATGCAAAAGATGTAGAAACAAGTGCAAGTGTTGCACAAAAGGGATTCTCAACGTGGTTGAGAAAAATAGAGAGATGCAAGATGCGTATACGTATGAACTAAGCCATAAAATAAAAATAAAAGAGAAGAGAAGAGAGATAGAGAAAATCTGCTTGTTGGCTCCTTTTGGCTTTGATACTCGATGAGAAGAAAAACTCCAAGAGGTGATGGAAGCAACGAAACACACAGGAGCCTTCCTCCTGAGCCAGGAAGCAGCAACAGCACCTGCGTGAGAAATCAAAAGAAGAATAAGAAGAAGAAGAATTCAGACTTGGAACCCCATTCGATAGAGCCACAGGGCTCTATTTAATAGGATTCAAATCTCAAATTAGAAAGATAAGATCGGGCAGTAAACCTTTGAGGCAAGGACTCTAGTTCCCTAATCGAGCAAAGCACCCAAACATAGCAGGGAACTCTTACGGGAAGCTGCGGTCGATTACAACACGAAAGCCGAAACACGACCTGGAAAGGGACGTCAATTCATAAATTAACGACCTGAAGAAGATCGTTAATTAAAAACACACAAAAAGAAAGGATGCCCGTTGATTCGGGCGTCAATTTAATTGACGTCCGATTCAAGGTCGTTAAATCAAAATATTCAAAATATGGCCATTTTTTATTTCTCAATATTATTTTCCCATTTTTTAGGTGGAGGTGCATTTTATTGTGCTGATTCCAAAGACTATTTTTGCGTATTTTTCTGACACTCGGAAGGCCACCAAATCACATCTGGAAGAGGGTTTTAAAATAATAATAAAAAATTTAAATGAAAGTGACGCCCTTCCTATATGTCGTTAATTCAATTTTTAATTTTATTGATAATCAAGATAACGTCCTATGATAGGTCGTTAATTCCAAAAAATTCCGAAAAAACTTCAGAAAAATCCAGAAAAATGGGAATTTTAAAGAATAGACGCCTGATGCATGTGTCGTCAATTTTCTTTTATTTTCTTTTGATTTTCTTAAAATAAAATGACGCCCTCTTCAAGTCGTTATTTCTAGAAAATTCATAAAAATAGAGAAAAATATCCAGAAAATTCAGAAAAATTTTGAAAAATAGGAAAAAATAAGAAAAGTGAGAAATCCAAGAAAAGTGAGAAAAACCACTCAAACAAAGGTAATTTGAGGGTCAAATTGGGATATTACAAGGTAATATGAGATGTGCTCACAGTAACGTCAATTTTGGCGTGTCTACAACTGCCCCGCCTTGGCGTCTGCTTTGCAAGGGAGCAGAGCAAACTGAAAAGTAGATGCCAAGGTGTGATGAGACACGCAATCAACATCACTTGATGAGAATGAAATCAAAAGCTCGAGATGAAGCAATCCTGGGAAATTCAATGAAATCAACGATGTTTGGATAAAAGAGGGAGTGTGCATGCGGGCACGAAGGAGAATGATCAACTTCCAGCGCGGTGGAAGTACCCCAGGTCACAAACCTATAGGTTTCACTATTGGGGAGCGGTTACCAGCCAATGTGGACGTGCTGCAGCCAAGGTGGATCAAAGGAAAAAGATTGAAATAAGATGATAGAAATCCAAACAAGGAGCTTTCGAGAAAATGACCCAAAATAGTGACAAAACGAACTGAGGATTCCATTCAGCAATGAATATCTCATATCTGGGAAGATTAAGATCAATTTGACTCTCCAAATCAGCTTATCAGAATGATTTTCCAAAATTGTTTCAAACTCCTATATGAATGCATGCTGGGTTTAAAGGAAAAAATTAAAACAAATGAAAATATAAGATAATGAAGGATAATATTGTTAAACTGCCAAGATTGGGTCAAGAAACCCATTTTGCGAGTCGATACTAAGCCGAAGCCCGTTTATCCACGCATCAACTCGCAAAAGGGAACCATCATCCCCAGTCTTGGACGGCTCAACGGCCTATCCGTGTGACTAAGACTCCTCTGGAATCATAATTATTTTTGATGAAGGGGAACTCAAATTCCAAATTTACCAAAGCCACAAGGTCCTTGATATAATCTAGTAGCGTATGTAACATATAGTAGAATGCATACAGGGGGGATGGTGATAGCAATGAGTATGGGAGAACTGAGAAATGAGGTGCAAGCACCGTGGGGCTTGGATGATGATGCCCAGTCGGTGGGACCAAGAGCTTCTTCCTACGCTCAAAGATTCATCAGCCAAGATATAAAAGATAACAAGGAATGAATAAGGCATTTAAGCACAGCATGAATAGCATGAATAACATGTATATGGCATGAATAGCACGAGTTAAATCATGGCATTGCAAAGCATCATTATTTGTTGTTTGTTATGAGGATGACAATCTTGACATGTGAGATTGAGATTGAGATTGAAATCAAGCAATGCCCAATGGCAGAATGATCAAGCGAAATCAGCAGGAGTTGATTAAATGGTTCTGGAGATGAACGATTAATTAATGCCCAGTATGACGTGAATGGAGAGATGATAATCAGGAATGCCCATAGTGACGAATCATGATGATATTGGGAAGAATCAAGAGATTGATAACGGTGAATGGAGAGGACTCATCCCGTGCTCTAGGTCCTTGCGAAGTTGTTGTCCCTGCAAAAGCACCATCAGAGAAATATAATGCAATTTTTTTTGGATTTTTGGGATATGCAAGTTTTTGTGGGTTTTGAAAATATTTGAATTTTTATGTGGATTTTTTGGAAGATATCTGATTTTTTTTTATGGATTTTTGAAAATATTCAATTTTTGTTAGATTTTGATCGGGAAATATTCAACCTTTTTTAGATTTTTCACAAGAAATATTTTTTAGATTTTGATTTAGACATTGCTAAAGCAGCATCAAAGGGTGTTTAAACCACTGGCTAAGGGTCTTTGTTCCTTCCCTTTTCGCTAAAAACTACCCAAAGCCAGGCGTACATTTAAAGGTGGCGCCCTATGACCAGCTACCCTTGATTAACGGTGCCCCTACCAAGGCCATACCCGAGAAACATTCGGTCTTAGAGGGAGAAGAGAAGAATAATTGGGGATAAGCTTTATGCAGGATGGGAGATGTCGGGACTTGAATTCCTTCCAAGGTGTTTCCCCTCAAAGAGGTAGTCTATTGTGCCGGGGCTTTGTGCCTTTGATTTTTAGACCCTTGACATGCATACGACCAGGGTTTTCCTGCGGGGACTTTGCCACTCTTGTCATGCCATAATTCATACTTTTACAATTTTGACTGGATTTTCATAATAGCCCCTTTTGGCGAGATGTATATCATGAAAACTCATATTGATTTTGGGTCAAAACTGCCCCTATTTGAGACTTCTCTCGTATTGGGGAGTACCCTGGGTCGGTCATCTCATCCGTCAACCTCTTGCCCCTGCATTCGGCCGAGTAAAGAAGAGAAAAGACTTTCAGATATACTCATAGCATGGCCAAAGTAGCAACGGTGTTTTATCAAAGGAGCCAGCTAAGGACGCCGTGAAGTGTGTGCGGTGCCCAGCTAAGGGTTGATCTTAACAAGCAGGGAGAGAATGTTGAATTCCCAGCGCGGAGTTCTTATTAACCAATGGTGCTACAGAAGCAAGCCTAAAGACTCTTTTGAGAATGATTTAATTAAACAAAAGCCTAAGATAAAGGTCTAAAACACCACTCTTAATCTTGTTAAGAAGTACTTTATTTTGAAAATCATGCGTGAAGCAATGAGATAATGATATCATAAAAATGCGTACTTACGCCAATATGCTACCTTGCAACCTTTGTAGAAGCAGCTGTCAAAGGCGAGGTTGATCATCGTGGGATAGTCCTCTTTGGCAGTCAAAAAGGATTGGAAGCAAAGGACTGAAAGTGGCTTAACAAGAAGGAGTGGTGACAAGACCAGACTCAGACGAATAAGGAGAAAAAGGAAAAGAGGCGAGGGCTAGAACTCCCTCACTAAGGCGCGGAGACCCTGATCACATGGAACAGTCTACAGAAGAAGCGGAGAATTAGAAGGAGGAGTGAGGACAAAAGCCTCGAAAGCAGTGGGAGAAAGAGCAGATGCCCAGGGCAGTGCATGTGGAAGAAGTTGGGTCAGACCCATGATTAGGGGGAATTAGAAGAAGAAATTGATAGATGGAAAGAGGCGGATCCGGAGGGTCTGGCGGCAGAGGAGGAGAATCATGAGCGGAAGAAGAATCCGGAGGCTCCGGAGGGACAACGAAAGAAGGGACGCGATGCCCCGGGAAGAAATAGGAAAAAAGGTTATGGAAAAGGAAGAAGAAGATGAAGGATGTGATGTCCCGGAGGAACAGAAGGACGAATCGGAGGAAAGATGGAGGGTCCGGAGGTTCCGGAGGAATGGAATTAGAAGGGTCGGAATGCCCCGAAGGAAGATAGAAAGAATAAGATGGAGAATCCGGAGGTTCCGGAGGAAGAAGATAGAAAAGGGCGTGATGCCCTTGGAGAAGAGAAAGATCCGGAGGTTCCGGAGGAGGAAAATGCCATGGGACGCGATGCCCAAGGGGAAGAGAAAGATCCGGACGTTCCGGAAGAATGGAATCAGAAGGGGCGTCATGCCCTAAGAGGAGGGATAAAACACCTGGAGGTTCCACGGAGATAGCAGGAAAGGGGATGCGATGCCCCGGGGAGAGTGGATTAGAAGATGATGAAGATGAATAAGATGGGAAATGCGGAAGATCCGGAGGTTCCGGAAGGCGGGGAAGATACGGGTCCAGAAACTCGGGAAAGAAGAAGTGCAAATGCATGTGAATGCAATGCAACAGATGCGATGAATGCATGGATGCAACAGGATGCATGAGATGCAAAGAATATGAAGAACATGAAGGGCGAGAGGATGAGATCCTCCTCTTTACCCTTGGAGTGGCCCATGAAAAAAATGTGATAGATAAGAAAGTGGATGAAATAGTAGAAGGCCTTTCGGCACCAAGATAACCCCCCTTCCATGGCAGTGAGAGTGTATAACCAATTGGCCCAACGGATAAAGCACAAGCCCATGACGAAACTTCAATAGTAAATAACAGCTCCCTTGGAGAGTGAAAAGTAATAGTGTGAGGGAGTTGAAGAGTTGAGATAGGAAGCATTGCCATGCCCAAGGACTGCGGCATATAAAGGATGTTGAATGGAATAGGCATTCGCCCCTTGCATGGAACAATGGGTTCAAGATTCGGAAATTGGAACAAGGGGTGCCCTGCCCGGCCCTTGGGTGGCATCAACACTTGGCATTCTCTTCTGAGTAATGACGGCGACTTGGCCCCTTCCATCGTGCTCGGCACAATAACCCGGATTGGCATCCGGCAAATAAATTCTTGCATCTTGAACCGCATAGCCACGGCCACATGTTTCTTGCTCGGCTCTTGATCATCTTTGGCACAAGTACTTGCAGAAGCGCCCCCATTCCGAGTGGTAAAGAGGTGTGAAGTGGAGGCGGAAGGCTCCATGGATTGTGACGGTGTAATGGAAAGTGTTGGAGAAAGGATGAGTGGAAGTGGAGGTTCAAACACGTCGAACTTCCCCTCTTACTCGGAAGCAGTTGGGGTTGGCTCGAGTGCAAAAAAGGGTGGATCCTGCTTAGGACTAGCCACGGGTAAGGGTGAAGGGTTAGGTAGTGGAGTAGGGGTTAAAGGGATAATGGAGGGCTGAGGTGGTGATAATGGTAGGTTAATTGGGGAAGGTTCAATGGAGGGCTCGATGGAAGCCGATGGTATGGAGGCTAATGGCTTAATGGGTGGAGGTTTAGTAGAAGGCTCGGGGAAGGCTGGTGTTGTGAAGGTTATCGGCATAGCTGGTGGAGGTGTAATTGGTGGAGGTTGGGTGCGGAGAAAACGTCGGACGGGGCGAGCGGTGTTAGGGATAGGATGAGACTCAAGATGCGCCGGCGTGGGTGATTGAAGCATCGACCCATCATCGTAACACCAATTAGTCTCATAAACAGGAGTTGGATTGGGTATGGTGGCTTCATCCTGAGCAGGGGGCTCATCAAATGGTAGTGGAGGGAGAGGGAAGCGAAGGAAACTCGGAAGGGGTGCTGATGCGGGACGGGACCACGGACACGACAAGCTCGCGATCGTCCCTTAACGAGGGAAGCGTCGGAAGTGCGCGGTTGAGAAACCGGCAATGAGCTAGGGTGGTCGGCTCTCTTTTGCGCCCGGATCGGGTCACGGGACGGCTTCGCTCTCTCTCGCAGCAGTGATATTATAAATTGAAGGTGAGCTAGGTATCCCTACACATGCTCTCTAGTAGCGGCATATAAAGCATATAAAGAATTAAGCTAATGCCAAGTGTAAGGGTGAAGGCGATACCTCCACGCTCTCGGCGTGGCGAAGACGGCACCCGGCCAAAGCTCGTACTCCCAGGAACTTAGTACATTATGTTTACAGCAGTACAAATAAGCCCACTCCACGCAAGGAGGTAAAGGGCGACACAAGTGGGCCCGGGAGGACCAAGTTCGGGTTGACGGGCGGTTTCGGGCAATGCTTCGGCTTCACGCGTACTCGTGCTAGTGGGGGCCCACGTATTGACCGGAGGGGTCGTGTGGGGCCTGATGACTCCTCTGTTGTGGAGACACCTGGAAAGCGTTCCCCTAGGATGGCGAGCTGCTGGAACGATCGCTGGACGCCGGGCGGCCCTCGGACGACGCTCGCTGGGAACTCGGCCACGAACCTGAAAGTTCTATTTGCAGGCGCGCGACTCGGAGAAAACTGCTGTTGCGATCAGCCCCGTCGTCGGAATGGGACGAGATTAGCGCCGTTGGAAATCTGATTCAGAATACTTCGACGTAGGGGTCTTCAAAAAAAATAATCAGATCTGTATTTCTGATCATGTATTTTACAAGCTTGCTGGAATCTGGACAGAACTGCAGGGGCAGGTTCTAACTTCTCTGAAGATCAACGTTGACCGGGGAGAAGACCTCCGAATCTGGAAATGATTTCTTCAGGAAAGTTGAAGGTCTCTGAGAGAGGAATCCGGGACTATTTTTGATTTTTTGATTGGATAAGAAATGGATTTTCTGGGATGTTTTTACTAGACCTGGGTCGGATCTGGGAAACTGTGGGCAGACTATTCTTGCGAACTTGGACGAATTTTTTAAAATACATGGAGGGCGAACCAAAAATTAATAAAATTCCTGGTGGTAGAGGGATGTGGACAGAACGCCCATTAAATTTGGGCGACCCAACAAAAATAAAAAGATGGTTCGAATGGGGTAAACTCAGAGCTGATGAACAGTAAACAGAACCAGGACAGATCTGGAACTTGAAATTGGAAGAAAATCAAAAAATAGCTAAAGGATGAATTTTGACGTGATTTTTTTTGTGGGGATAAGGGTTCTTGAGGGGAACCAACCCTGAAATTTTGAACTTCAGAAGATGAAGGGAGTGATAGAAGGAATTCGGAGAAGAAGGATCTGTCCTGAGTGGACAGAACACCGAAACCGTTGGCAACGACGCGTCGGCGGCGAGACGATGGCGGCGGCGATCACCGGAGTTGCTTCAGATGCTGGAGGGGATCAAGGGGGAAGGGATTACACTCTATAAAGGGGAGAGGGGGTGGAGGAACCAGGGAGAGAGAGGGGAGGGGCGCAAATCTCTAAGGGGGCAAATGCCTTTTTTTCCTTCATTAATTCATTCAATATGAAAAATACAACCTTATATAGGATGCCAACCAAACTCAACCTCAACCCTTGGATCTAGGGGTTTGGATTGAAGGGCTGGGATACAATGTGAATCACACATTTAATACATTAGTTTAATCTAATTTGACCATGCTTATTCAACCTTGGACTAAAGCTATTCAAACACCACCTACCAAGCCTAATATGGCCAAAAGAGGGGGCGCCCCATTCATGGGCCTCTCTTGGGCCTAGGCTGGTCCAAGGCAAGCCAACCCAATCCACTAACTCATGTCTAGACTTGGGCCTTCCAAGTCTTGGTGGTCCATGAGAGGGAGTGGCCCAATTGGGCCATAAATGACTAATATGGTCCATAAGGGTGGCACTTGGTCCAATATGAACTAGGCTTTCTAATGGACTCTACTAATGGCAATCTAACCTTTGACTTGACATAACAAATGGCCCATTGGCTTGATATAAGCCTTACAAGGAGCCCAAAAGAAAGAAATTACACAATTACAACTTCATACAAGCCATAACACACAAATACACTTCACCCGTGTATGGAAATCGCCTTTGATGCCCCATCAATTCTCCCCGGGTGGGAGGAACTCGACCCCGTCGAGTAGGGGTATGGCTGCTCCGGTCCTCCGGTGGATCCATCACCGTGCTAAGTAGCGCGGGTATGCTCCACTCCAAGTGATCGGCACCTGCTCATTCCATATATACTCGATATGCGCACTGCTATGGCTAAGGGTGGTCACTCCGAAGGGGCACTCTCAAAAGGAAGGAGACAGCTCGAAGACTCACTAGGAATCACCGCTGAGTCCCTATAGGTGACTGATCCGGATATAGAAGTAAAACCGATCCCATACTCATCAAGTGAGTCCACTCGTCTCTTACTCATAAGAGACCGACAACGAGCTTGCACAAGACACATGCAGACTCACCATGCACAGACACACGAATGCAAACCACGCAAACAATCGACTCAAAATCACCACACAAACAAACCACATAAAGAAAACACACCGACTCATGCACGACTCTAGACTAAGGTGATAGCATCAAGCCCACTAGGTGGCGACATCCTGGGCGGCCGAAGGGTCGCCCAGCTCTTCCCCCATGGCATAGTATTCATCGGCCAGTGCCTCATCGGCCTCGTAATCGACATGCTCAAGCTCGGGAGGTGCGGATCCGCCAACACCTAAGGCTAGGGTGGTGCGAGCGGGACACTCACTAGCAATGTGGCCATACCCGTGACAGTGGAAACACTGTATTCGCGATCGACTACTCTCCCCGATAAGAGGGGCCTTACCCTTATCATCCCGCCGGGTAGGGGGTGTAGGCAACAATGGGGGAGGTGTAGGTGCCTTGGACAAGAGTGGAGGGGGTGCCGGTGCCAGAGGACAGGCTATACGAGCTGGGGGACGCGCAAAGGGTGCCGGTGGTTGGGATGGAAATAGATCCCGGGGTGGAGGAGGGCGAGGCCGTGGAGCAAAGTGCTCCTGACGGGTGGGCTCCTGAGGTCGAGCCATGGGAGGCCGCTGATGTGGGCCTATAGAGTGACGGGGCTCGGTACTACGGAGAGGGGTGGGGCCCAACCGATGGCTAGACTCGAACTCTCCCTCAAATTGCTCCATCTCGAGAGCAACCTGGTATGCCTCTTCCAACGTCTTGGCATTGCGGCGGAAAAGCTCATACTGGTAGTGTGGCCGCAAACCACGTCGAAAGCGGGACACGGGCATGGTACTCTCCTCCGTGACACCACATCGTAGAAAGTACTCATCAAACTCCGCGATGTATTCGGAGACGGACCGGTCTCCCTGGCTAAGACTTTGCCATCTATCGATGAGTCGCTGGCGGTATGTGGGAGGAAGGTACTTTTGCCGAAGTTTATTCTTCATCTCGGCCCATGTGTCGATCGGGGGTTCTAGCCGCTGAAGTAGCAGGCTCTCCACATTCTTCCAATAAGTTTATGCCTGCCCCATAAGTTTCATGGTGGCAAATCGGACCCTTCGACGCTCCGACATATCATACCATTCAAAATAACGGTCCATGCCAAACTCCCAATCTAGGTAGACTTTCGGATCCAAAGACCCGTAAAAAGCGGGAGGATCCGCTCGCACGGTCTTAAGGACCCGATCATCATCCTCATCTCGTTGTGGCTGAAAACCACGACGGCGTTGACCATACCCCTCGTAGGCATTGTCGGACCCATAGTCCTCGAGACCAAGGTCACGGTGCGGTAGTTGGGGAACCCGAGGAGGGGCGGGTGGAGGAACCAGTGGTGGCTGGTTTTGGGCCGCGGGAGCGGCCTGGACTTGGACCATGGGAGCGGGTTGGACTTGGGCCACCGCGGGAGGAGGTGCGGGTGGACCTTGGGCTGTCCCAAGAGGGTCCCCGTGTGACATCCTATCTAACCGCCCAACGAGGTCTTGGACCGACCTATCGGAGGTCTCCATGCGTCCCTCCATGGCCCTAAGGCGACCATCCATATTCTCGGAGAAGGTCCGAAAGTTAGCATCGGATTGGTCCAACCTAGCCATAATGGCCATCATCGCCTCTTGTAGGGAGTGGAAGTCTCCCGAGGTATCCCGTGGGTTGGCCATAGGTGGTGGTGGTGGGGGTGAGTACTGAGTACCCCGACGAGTGGGCATGCAAACACACCGACCAGAAGACGCCGACTAAAGCGAAACACACTAATGCAAATGATGCGCCTAGACTTAACCAAAACTCGATACGTGGCGGAGGCAATCGATCCGAAGATCACTCGCGCAAATGTGCGGCCTTCCCGATAGGCGTAGCCTAACGTTCGGACAACACCTTTTGATATACCGAGTAAAGGGATGTATGCGACCCAAAAATGACTCTTTTTGTTGTTTTAAAAATATGATGATCCTAGACTCGACTTAAACCGACTAATGACTCGATGTAAATGACACTTTTTTTTTCTTTTTGACACCCTAGACTCAACTCGCTCTGATACCAAATTGATGCGGGACGGGACCACGGACACGACAAGTTCGCGATCGTCCCTTAACGAGGGAAGCGTCGGAAGTGCGCGGTTGAGAAACCGGCAATGAGCTAGGGTGGTCGGCTCTCTTTTGCACCCGGATCGGGTCACGGGACGGCTTCGCTCTCTCTCGCAGCAGTGATATTATAAATTGAAGGCGAGCTAGGTATCCCTACACATGCTCTCTAGCAGCGGCATATAAAGCATATAAAGAATTAAGCTAATGCCAAGTGCAAGGGTGAAGGCGATACCTCCACGCTCTCGGCGTGGCGAAGAGGGCACCCGACCAAAGCTCGTACTCCCGGGAACTTAGTACATTATGTTTACAGCAGTACAAATAAGCCCACTCCACGCAGGGAGGTAAAGGGCGACACAAGTGGGCCCGGGAGGACCAAGTTCGGGTTGACGGGCGGTTTTGGGCAATGCTTCGGCTTCACGCGTACTCGTGCTAGTGGGGGCCCACGTATTGACCGGAGGGGTCGTGTGGGGCCTGATGACTCCTCTGTTGTGGAGACACCTGGAAAGCGTTCCCCTGGGATGGTGAGCTGCTGGAACGACCGCCGGACGCCGGGCGGCCCTCGGACGACGCTCGCTGGGAACTCGGCCACGAACCTGAAAGTTCTGTTTGCAGGCACGTGACTCGGAGAAAACTGCTGCTGCGATCAGCCCCGTCGTCGGAATGGGACGAGATTAGCGCCGTTGGAAAGCTGATTCAGAATACTTCGATGTAGGGGTCTTCAAAAAAAATAATCAGATCTGTATTTCTGATCATGTATTTTACAAGCTTGCTGGAATCTGGCCAGAACTGCAGGGGCAGGTTCTGACTTCTCTGAAGATCGACGTTGACCGGGGAGAAGACCTCCGAATCTGGAAATGATTTCTTCAGCAAAGTTGAAGGTCTCTGAGAGAGGAATCCGGGGCTATTTTTGGTTTTTTGATTGGATAAGAAATGGATTTTCTGGGATGTTTTTACTAGACCTGGGTCGGATCTGGGAAACTGTGGGCAGACTGTTCTTGGGAACTTGGACGAATTTTTTAAAATACTTGGAGGGCGAACCAAAAATTAATAAAATTCCTGGTGGTAGAGGGATGTGGAAAGAACTCCCATTAAATTTGGGCGACCCAACAAAAATAAAAAGATGGTTCGAATGGGGTAAACTCAGAGCTGATGAATAGTAAACAGAACCAGGACAGATCTGGAACTTGGAATTGGACGAAAATCAAAAAATAGCTAAAGGATGAATTTTGACGTTTTTTTTTTGTGGGGATAAGGGTTCTTGAGGGGAACCAACCCTGAAATTTTGAGCTTCAGAAGAAGAAGGGAGTGATAGAAGGAATTCGGAGAAGAAGGATCTATCCTGAGTGGACAGAACACCGAAACCGTTGGCAACGACGCGTCGGCGGCGAGACGATGGCGGCGGCGATCACCGGAGTTGCTTCAGATGCTGGAGGGGATCAAGGGGGAAGGGATTACACTCTAGAAAGGGGAGAGGGGGTGGAGGAACCAGGGAGAGAGAGGGGAGGGGCGCAAATCTCCAAGGGGGCAAATGCCTTTTTTTCCTTCATTAATTCATTTAATATGAAAAATACAACCTTATATAGGATGCCAACCAAACTCAACCTCAACCCTTGGATCTAGGGGTTTAGATTGAAGGGCTGGGATACAATGTGAATCACACATTTAATACATTAGTTTAATCTAATTTGACCATGCTTATTCAACCTTGGACTAAAGCTATTCAAACACCACCTACCAAGCCTAATATGGCCAAAAGAGGGGGCGCCCCATTCATGGGCCTCTCTTGGGCCTAGGCTGGTCCAAGGCAAGCCAACCCAATCCACTAACTCATGTCTAGACTTGGGCCTTCCAAGTCTTGGTGGTCCATGAGAGGGAGTGGCCCAATTGGGCCATAAATGACTAATATGGTCCATAAGGGTGGCACTTGGTCCAATATGAACTAGGCTTTCTAATGGACTCTACTAATGGCAATCTAACCTTGGACTTGACATAACAAATGGCCCATTGACTTGATATAAGCCTTACAAGGAGCCCAAAAGAAAGAAATTACACAATTACAACTTCATACAAGCCATAACACACAAATACACTTCACCCGTGTATGGAAATCGCCTTTGATGCCCCATCAGGTGCCTGCGGAACTTCATCGTCATATGCTTCAAATTCTTCAATCGCCGGCTCTTGCTCGCTTGAACTGTCGATGCCATAATCGTCTCTCCTGTCTTTCCAATCATTCTCCATCTTGGTAATGTTGTTCAAAGCGGCGTGGAGGTGATTGACTGGAGTAGGGGGAGCGTGCCGTGGGCTCGTAACCCTCTTTAATTGTTCCTCCAACGAAGTAACTTTGTCGAAAAGCGTTTGCTGGAGAGGTGTGACCTGAGCAACCGAGGGTTGGCAGGGCCTTGAAGGAGGGGTCGCATAAAAAGGCCGTGGAAGGGGATTAATGGGCCGACCCGTAGAAGAACCCGGATGGGCCGGATTGCAAGGAATAAATGGGCCTTGGGGCCGTGATGGAGGAGGAATAGAAGGAGATGGGTGTCGGACCACCCGAGGAGAAGGATGAATAGAAGAAGATGGGTGATGAGCCACCCGAGTAGGATTGTGAATAGAAGAGGGAGGTAGGTGATGGGCCACCCGCATAGGATTGGAAGGAGGATGAGATGAATGAGATGCACCCTCAACAACGGCCTTAAGGGCTTGGATTTGTTGAGGGGTGAGATGATCTAATGCATGAATGATTTGGGAGACCTTCTCATCGTTGGGAGGAGACGGTCCTGTTGGAGTAGTGGCTCGCAATTGAAGCGAGGGACCCTGAGGTTGGACATTGCCCATGGGTCGGGCAACACCATAAGAATGAGGGTGTGGTCCCTTGAAAATATGGTGAGGATTATGATGAACATGTTGAAATTGAGGGGAATAAGATGTGCTTGGTTGATCACCCTCATGAACATTAGCTGAGTTAAACATGTTGACTTTCTTATGAAGGTAAGCCATTATGCAAGCAATTGAATGTGCAATCAAAACAATTTACCAAGATAGCAAACAAGTTGGAATGATTAGCTTTGATTTTTTTTTAACCTTGGTGAATTAATGTGATTTTCAACAACAATTTGGAGTGATTCACACAAAGGAGGAACCTAGTTTCAATATGATTTCAACTTCGGTGCCAACTAGGAACACTTTCTCACCATGCATAGGCCAACTAAACTTGGGACTTCAAAAGGTACAACCTGCCCGGCGTCCTTGAGGTAATCCACGGGTGCGGGGACTTATGGAGGCTTGGTTTAGGAATTTCCAGTCCAAAGAGACGGAGTGCTCAATGGAGTGTCGTTCCTTCACCAAGAGGGGTGTGTGGCTCCTAACAATGTAAGGAGAGGAGGTCTCCCAAACCAATGCAACAAAAATGCAGAATAAGATAAGCCAACCACAGCAATAATCAAATAATCAATATAAGCATGAATCTAGCATGAAGAACCACAGATAAGAGGGTTCTGTAAACCCACAGGAAAGGGACGACCTGGCAGCGGTCGCTACCAGCAAAAGAGATGACAGCATGGCTGTCGTGAACCACTGTGAGAGCCCACAGGCAGTGAAAAACGCGCCTTAGGGTAAGGCGCTATATGTGAAAAGGACGCCTCTAGGTGAGGGCGTCAAATGCAAGTGGTGCACAAGATCGAGTGAAAACGCGCCTTGATGTTAGGCGCTACGCAATAAATAGACGCCCTGGATGAAGGCGTTAAAAGAAAACGCGCCTCTGGGTGAGGCGTTAATTCTTTCTGTCTCCAGAAACACTCCACGGCCAGAATTATCAAACAGTGATAAAAACTCTCACAATCACAGCATAACACTCATGGCAATCAACAAATATATGAATTAAGATTTAGCATGCTCATCAAAAAAAAAATTTGTTTTTGGATAAGTGGAAATTCTAAAAGAAATCTATCAAACTGACAGATCACATAGGGAGAGTGCTACCTGGAGCACTAAAGGAGGCGCACCGTCGGTGCAAAAGGAGATGGCACACGTGGGTGCCCAAGTGAAAGGGTAATCAAAAGAAAATAAAAGGGGTCCCACCGTGATCGTCAATTTGTAGATCGTGATAAATCCACTATGAATAATAAATGAATAATAAAATAAAAGCATGCTAAGAATGGAGAAAAAGGATGATTGGGGGCATGCGTGGATGCAAATAGGAGGGTGATCGCCAGAGACGCGAGGGCCTCAAAAAGATATAAACAATAATATAAAAGAGAAATCGTGATATAAATACCTCAAAAGAGCGGGATTGTGAGTGCTTTCCTTCTCTTCCAATCGGCCGGCCAATGAAGAGAGTTATTCTTGTTTGATTACCCTTGCTAAATTAACAAACACCAATAAACAAACATGGATTAGAACCAAGGTGAGTGTAGCATCAAGTTCATAAAAGATGAGCATGAAAAATATAGATTAGAACACACCTTATGGGTGTTGGCCCTTAAACCCCTATGCAAAAGGGGATGGAATATAATGAATGTATGCAAAAGATGTAGAAACAAGTGCAAGTGTTGCACAAAAGGGATTCTCAACGTGGTTGAGAAAAATAGAGAGATGCAAGATGCGTATACGTATGAACTAAGCCATAAAATAAAAATAAAAGAGAAGAGAAGAGAGATAGAGAAAATCTGCTTGTTGGCTCCTTTTGGCTTTGATACTCGATGAGGAGAAAAACTCCAAGAGGTGATGGAAGCAGCGAAACGCACAGGAGCCTTCCTCCTGAGCCAGGAAGCAGCAACAGCACCCGCGTGAGAAATCAAAAGAAGAAGAAGAAGAAGAAGAAGAATTCGGACCTGGAACCCCATTCGATAGAGCCACAGGGCTCTATTTAATAGGATTCAAATCTCAAATTAGAAAGATAAGATCGGGCAGTAAACCTTTGAGGCAAGGACTCCAGTTCCCTAATCGAGCAAAGCACCCAAACATAGCAGGGAACTCTTACGGGAAGCTGCGGTCGATTAGAACACGAAAGCCGAAACACGACCTGGAAAGGGGCGTCAATTCATAAATTAACGACCTGAAGAAGGGCATTAATTAAAAACACACAAAAAGAAAGGACGACCGTTGATTCGGGCGTCAATTTAATTGACGTCCGATTCAAGGTCGTTAAATCAAAATATTCAAAATAGGGCCATTTTTCATTTCTCAATATTATTTTCCAATTTTTTAGGTGGAGGTGCATCATATTGTGCTGATTCCAACGACTATTTTTGCGTATTTTTCTGACACCCGGAAGGCCACCAAATCACCTCTGGAAGAGGGTTTAAAAATAATAATAATAAATTCAAATGAAAGTGACGCCCTTCCTATATGTCGTTAATTCAATTTTTAATTTTATTGATAATCAAGATAACGTCCTATGATAGGTCGTTAATTCCAAAAAATTCTGAAAAAAACTTCAGAAAAATCCAGAAAAATGGGAATTTGAAAGAATGGACGCCTGATGCATGTGTCGTCAATTTTCTTTTATTTTCTTTTGATTTTCTTAAAATAAAATGACGCCCCTCTTCAAGTCGTTATTTCTGGAAAATTTATAAAAATAGAGAAAAATGCTCAGAAAATTCAAAAAAATTCAGGAAAATAGGAAAAAATAAGAAAAGGGAGAAAAAGGGGAGAAATCCAAGAAAAGTGAGAAAAACCACTCAAACAAAGGTAATTTGAGGGTCAAATTGGGACATTACAAGGTAATATGAGATGTGCTCACAGTAACATCAATTTTGGCGTGTCTACAGACATGATCACATTAAAAGTCAGTTTGGGTCCAGCCACAATCACGGTCAATTTCCACATTTTGGATATGGATCCAACATTTAATGGCATTCTGGGCCGCCCCTATATTCAACAGCTCGACGCAGTGCCCTCCACAAATCATCAATGCCTGAAGTTTCCACACAAGGGCCGCATCATCAAAGTTACCAGTATGCCAATTCTGCCAGAGGAAGATATACACTTGGCAACATCAGTTCCTTCCATCTGGCCTGCCAACAAGCCGTTGCTATCAATACTAGACCTCCCTCACCCACGGCCAATGTCGCCCGAGACAGTCACGACAATTGCTATGACACCCTTGCCTTCCAAGGGGAAGAAGAAGAAAAGCTTGATAAACACCCCTGGCTGGAAAATTCTAATGAAAATGGGGTATCAAAACGGCAAAGGCCTGGGTGCCAATTATCAAGGCAGGACTAGGCCTATTAAGCCTCAGAAATTGATTACACGAGGCGGCCTGGGCTACAAAGGGCCGGGCAAAAATGAAGATGAACCGTGGGCAGTTATGACATCCACCTTGAAGACAGATCGCCAGCCGCTTACTTGGACATTGAAGACACATTTTGTCACAGGCGGCGTTCAGAATCATGAGCAGACTACAATAATCACCTCCATTCTAGACTATCAAGATGTTCATGCGAGACAGTTTGCTCACCATATTGCACCATTGGCCACTTATAAAGCCCTTGAGTCCTTAAGGCCTGATAAAAGAAGGAAGATGGATGATCCAGAGTGTGATTGGTAGAGATGGTTCGATATGCATGATATTACTATTGCCTTGAGCCGTCTCTTTATGCCGACTGATCCAGAATGGCCGCCACTAATACATGAATTGATTGAAAAGCCGGCTGTGATTACAGATAAGGGGCAGTTGCTGAGTGACTACACTGACACTGGAGAGCCGGATGTTCCATATGAAGAGGGTTTTACAATAGACAGGCTGTGGGCCGGCCTCTTTTCCCTCACTTCCATGCATCCGTCTCTTCTTGTTTCTTTATATTCTCATTGGTTTGGTCGAGTGCCGAGACCGCCTCCGATTATGGTCAGTTGTCATCCAGATTCACTGCAAGTTTCTCTCCCGATTCCTCCCTTGCTCCTCGAGCAATTCTCCAAACTCTCCATCACACCCCCGCGCGGGTCATCTTTGATTCAATCTTTCTCCAAACTTTCAATCTCCACTCCTCCTGCTATTCTCCCTTCACATTGCATTCTTCTAGAAAAGGAAAATAAAAATGAAGATAAAGATAAAAATGAAAAAAAATGTCAAAATTCCAACTTTCCAATCCTCCGTCTCCGTTGAGGAGACTTCTTATCTCTTTTCCGAGTGTGTCCCGAGCCAGGGGCCACTCTTCCATGATTCATTGATAAATCCTTTCTCCCCCTCTGGTGAGGGGTCTTCATCTGTACCTCCTTCTGTATCCACTTTTTCACCCCTTTCTTTTCCTCCGAATGATCAAGCTAGTTGCTCCTCCTCTTCTTCTAATAAAATTCATGGGGTAGATTTTCATAAGAAGTCCAAGGGTAAGCAAATTCCACGTAGATTTCTGTTGGAGTTAGCCAGAAGGTGCCAGGCTTGTTTAGCTCTTCCTGAATTTTTGAAAAATCCGATCATCCTGCCAGAGTTGGAATATGAGGATACTAATGTTTCTTATGAGGGTTTTGGTGTCTATGAAATCATGAATGATGAAGACCCTATTGAAGAGGGGGATGAAAGTTATGAAGAATATGAGGACGAGGCTGATGCCTTTCCCAGTGGCATGAGAAGATTCGACGAACCATCAGCCTCCGTAGAAGAGCCTACCAAAGAAGTTAATTTGGGTACCAAGGAAGACCCTAGGATTGTCCTCATCAGTAAGAATTTGCCGCCCTCCGAAGAGGAAGCGCTTATTTTGATACTTCAAGAATACAAGGACACGTTTGCGTGGAGTTATGAGGATATGCCTGGATTAGACCCTGCGCTCGTTGAACATCGGCTTACACTTAAGCTAGGGTCTGTCCCGGTCAAGCAACGGTTGAGGCGTTTCCACCCTAACATGGCTTTAAAGATGAAAGAAGAGGTCGACAAGCTCCATAAGGCTAGATTTGTTAGAGTTGTCCTCTATCCTAACTGGGTGGCTAACATCGTCCCAGTCATGAAGAAAGATGGAAAGGTTCAGATTTGTATAGACTTTCGGGACCTCAACCGTGCGTGTCCTAAAAATGACTTCCCCCTCCCTCATATTGATGTTTTGAATGATAATACGGCAGGATTTGAGACTCTCTCTTTCATGGACGGTTTTTCAGGTTACAATCAAATTCGCCTGGCTGAAGAAGACCAGGAGAAAACATCGTTCACTACACCATGGGGTACTTACTGCTATGTGGTCACGCCTTTTGGACTCAAGAATGCTGGAGCCACCTATCAGAGGGCAATGATGGCAATTTTTCATGATATGATCCATATTTATATTGAGGTGTATGTGGATGACCTGGTGGTAAAATCAAGAACAAGGATTGAGCATCCTGGGGTCTTAGCTAAAGTCTTGCAAAGATCACGAGAATATCAATTGAAAATGAACCCCAAAAAGTGCGTATTTGGTGTTTCATTAGGAAAGTTGCTTGGGTTTATTGTCAGCAAAAGGGGAATTGAAGTTGATCCCAATAAGGCGAAGGCCATCAGAGACATGCCTCCTCCCAAGAATTTGAAGGAAGTTTGAGGATTAATCGGGAGGTTGCAATTTATTCACCGCTTCGTCTCCCAGCATTCACAAAGATATAGGCCGTTTTACGAGCTTACTAAACCGGGGGTCAAGTTCAATTGGGATGACAAGTGTCAGGCAGCCTTTGACGGATTGAAGGATTATCTGGCCAATCCTCCTATCGTGAGGGCACCAATTCCAGGCAAACCGCTTATCCTCTATGTTTCTGTCCTGGACGACTCTGTAGGTGCTGTCCTAGCTCAAGTGGATGAAGAAGGGAAGGAGAGGGCAGCATACTACTTGTCTAAACTTCTCAACCCTTGTGAGCAGAGGTACTCAGCTATGGAGAAGACTTGCGCTGCTTTAGTCTGGGTAGTTCAGAAGTTAAAACATTATTTCTTAGCTCAGGAGGTTCACCTCATTGCTCGCATGAATCCGATTAAATTCCTTCTTGAGAAATCTGAACTTACCGACCGATTGGCACGCTGGCAAAGCTTCCTTTCACAGTTCGACATCACTTACATTCAGCAGAAAGTAATCAAAGGTTATGCCATCGCCGAACATCATGCTCACCACCCTCTACCCCGATTTGATCCTGTCAATTCGGAGTTTCCAGACGAAGAATTGATGTCCATCAATCAACCCCACGATCCTATGTGGACATTACATTTTGATGGAGCTCTAAATTCTCAAGGAAGAGGGATCGGCATGGTTCTTTTAACACCAGAAGGGGTCACCATCCCATTTGCTGCTCAGCTCACTTTCCCTGTCACAAACAATATAGCTGAGTATGAGGCCCTTTTGGCCGGTCTTTAAACCGCTTATAAATATGGTGTTACCCAATTACGAATCGTGGGCGACAATCAACTCATTCTGCGCCAGGTGCTTGTCAAGTGCCGCACTATCAATCCTAAGCTCAAGCCCTACCAGGAACTTGCTTTAGCTTATGCCAAACTCTTTACCAAGTTAATCTTTGTTCATGTCCCTCGAAGCCAGAACATCCTAGACGACGCTCTTGCCTCTTTGGCCTCTGCTTTAGTCTTTCCTCCCCAACAAGATTTTCATGTTCCTCTCATTCATCAGCGTGACACTCCAGCTATTAAGGATCGTGCATTCCTCGACATTAGGGACAAGGTGCTCGAGAAGGTCAGGCGGAGTGAAACTCTTAAAGGCAAAGAGGTCATATTATTAGATTGGCAAGAAGAATTGGCTGATGAAGAGAAACCTTGGTATTATGAGATTGCCAGATATTGCAATGATCAATCCTATCCCGAAGAAGCCACTGTGGAAGAAAAGAAAGCGATCAGAAGAGTGGCTCAACGGTATGTTTTGGTTAGAGGTGTGCTCTATAGAAGAGGGCTCACGAGTGTTTTATTAAGATGCCTCGACGATGATGAATCTTGGAAGGTTGTGGAAGAGGCGCATTCAGGAGTGTGTGGTGGTCATGTGAATAGCCAGATGCTAGCTAAGAAGATCCTTAGGCTATGTTTCTATTGGCCAACTCTAGAAGAGGATTGCTCCATCTATGTTCGAAGGTGTGTTAAGTGCCAACTGCACGCCGAAAAAATTCATTCTCCTGCTTCTTCACTCCATCCTATGTCCTCCCCATGGCCTTTCTGCATGTGGGCTTTTGATATCATTGGACCTCTTGGTGATTCGAACCTCCTGACCAAGCAAAAGTCGTTCATCCTGACGGCAACGGAATACTTCACCAAGTGGGCGGAAGCGGAAGCATTCGTGGAGATCAAAGCATCAACCGTCTGTAAATTCATAATGAAGAATATCATCGCCAGATTCGGCATCCCGAGTACCATCATCACCGACAATGGACCTCAATTCATCTCTCAAGAGCTCAAGGACCTCTACAACAGGTATAACATTACATTGCATCATTCTTCTCCCTATTATCCACAGGGCAATGGCCAGGCAGAGGCCACTAATAAAACTTTGATTAAAATCGTTAAAAAGACGTGTGAGGCTAATAAATTTTTGGATTGGCCAGACAAGCTAGTTGAAGCTCTCTGGGCCTATCGCACTTCCATTCGTACCCCTACTGGGCAAACCCCTTTCGCCCTTACTTATGGAATGGAGGCGGTAGTCCCTTATGAGATTCTCATTCCATCTTTGCGAGTACAATTGGATAAGGAACTCTCTATTGATGAGTGTCGTGATTCACTCCTTGCCCAGTTGGAACTCCTAGATGAGAAGCATCTGGTCGCCGCTGAGCATGTGCGCATTTATCAAAACAGGCTGTCACGTTTTTATCAAAAGAAAGTAATTGAGAGAAAATTCAAAGTCGGTGAGATGGTAATCAAGAGAATCTTCGTAAAACCTGGTGGGCCCCGTTCAAAACTCCAACCAAACTGGGAAGGCCCTTTTGTTATAAAAGATGTTTATCCTGGCAATGCTTATAAATTGATTAATGCTGAAGGAGAAGAATTAACTCACCCTTGGAACGGGCTGTACCTTAAGAAATACTACCCCTAATCCAAAATCTAAAAAATATATATATAGAATTTTTTCCAAAAAAATATAGAATTTTCCAAAATCCTAAACAAAATAGAAATTCTCTAAAATGCCAAAATCGTTGCCATGGCATATAAGGACGCAATGTCCGAAAGGTCAAAATTCAGCATTCATTCATCAGTCTTGTTAAATCAAAATGGGGTCGACACCCACACACACTACACGCTTACCCTTGAACTCAAGCGGTGCAAAATCCGATGGAAAGTCAAAACCTGACTAAAGGTGAAGACAATACCCATTCTTTTCCTCTTCGGCCCGTAAGGGAGGAAGGAAGGTCTCGGGGTAGACCCGCCAAGCCTATCCGCCGCCCTAGTAGGTGGAAGTCAGGGCCCAAAAGGGAACAAAAATGCCACTAAAGCCCAAGTACAATTAGGTTTTTTTTATTTATCAATGCAAATCAGTCTCGAAGTGAAAGTCAAATTGTGAAAAAAAAGCATGTCAAGAGGGCAAAGTCCCCGCAAGGAAAACCTTGGGCGTATGCATGCAATATAAAAGAGGCAAAAGGCAACAAAATTTCCCTATGCCAAAGACCGAACCCCAACAGGCATAGGGTAGGGGAGGTAGTTTTGCCTCGAGTTTTTCAGAATCCCTTATGGGCTTCCTTATATCTTCTTCCACCTCTTTCTTTGTGGTAAGTCATAAACCGGCAGAATGGTCGAGACTGACCTAGGAGATTGCACCGTGCGAGATCTTGCGTATAAGTTTAATCACTATCACGTCAACCCCTTTTGATTAATCAAGAAAGGTCAATGAATCCTCGATGATGACTGTGTAGGACCGAGTTCCCTAGTAGCTTTGTCAACCTATGTTGAAAGAAGAAAAATTAACGCCTCTGAGTAAGGCGCCTTTTTGAAATTAACGCCTTAGTGGAGGTCGTCTTTCATCAAATAACGCCTTTGGGTGGGTCGTCTTTTAAATGAAAATTCCAACTCCTTTCAGAATTAACGACCGTCACTGGGGGCGTCTTTTACATGAATAACGACTTAATCCAAGGCATCTTTTTGTAAAATAAAAATAAAAAAAATAATAAATATAAATATAAATATAAATATAAATAAAAGAAAAATAAAAAATATGGTGGTTTATCCTTCATGACGTGTGCTTGCATTTTGCATGGGCATCTTTCTATTATGGTTTGCATATGTGTGCTTGCGTGTTGCATCTCCCTTTATTGGTTATTTCATTGACCTTATTTTGATTAAAGGCTTGGCCCTTTGACCCGTTATCAAGGTCAAAGTAGAGACGTCCCTTGCTTATTGAGCAAGGGGCCAAGTCGAACAGATGAATTAACCTGTTTATTCAAGTGTGAACCACAGCTACAAGTACAGGACAAAGTAGAGCAAACGCAAAGAACGTGGAAAAGAAGCAAAGTACACAACCACAAGTACACAACTACCCAAGTGCTCAGGTAACAAAAAATCTCAATCTCATATATATATATGCATCGTAAATATCTGAGTACAGGTGTGAGGGTGGAGGAGTACAAGAAGGTCTCTCTCAGCTCTCGCCTCCACCCTCCTCTCTCCTGCTCTCTACCTCATCCTCGCCATCCCGAGGTGGCGCTGGTGGAGGGGGCATGGGCCCCCGTGAAGAAGATGGAACTCGAACCTGGCCCCCTGCCTCGCTCCTCTCTCGAAGAGAAGAACCCGCCACAAAGGTGGAGCTGGTGAAGGAGTACCCCGTAGCACGCGCTCACTCACGCCCTCGCTGGAGACGCTCCTCTGACGATCGTAGCCGCTCCTGGGTGACGGCCAGCTGCGTCCTCAGGTCCGCCAGCTCACGCTCGCGCGTCGCCACCTGCTCCTGGTACTGGGCACGGTCCGTCTGCTGCTGTTCGTGGTGCCGGTCACGGTCCGCCAAGTGCTCCTCTCGCTCTCGAGCGCGCTCCCTCCGCTCCAACTCAAGAGCAACCCGCAGCTCTGCCACGTCCTGAGGCAGCTCCTCTCGTCGCCTCAAAGTCCGCTCCAGCTCTGTAATCCGCTACTCGCGGATCGCCAACTCTGTCCCGGCCAGGGCAGCCTGGGTACGTGCCGCCTGTAACTGTCTGGTCTGTAAACAGGTAAACAAATCATCAGTTCCATTGTGCAATAATTCATGAAATAAGCAATACATGACGGAAAGTAAATCACTCACCTGGGCAGTCATCGCCTGTTGTCCCTCGCAGACGCAAGTAAGAGCGGCTCGAAGCTCCTCAGTTTGTAAAAAAATGAAGTTCATCAGTGCACGATGATAATATATAATCAATAATTGAATGAGGTTTGAGTTTTGGAATTTACCCGTGAGGTGAGGTCGCGCTCTGCCGCCTCGGCCCGAGCCACTGCCCCCGCCAGCTACTCCGCTAGTGCAGTCGCCTCTGCACTAGGCCCTCTCGAGCTAGAGGCCTCTCCCGTATCTCTCCCTGCTGCTCCCTGCTGGGCACGCTGCATTTATTAAGATTGTCAGTAGCTAATCATCAATAATTCAACAAAAAAAATTCATTTGCATAAACTTAACACTCACCAGGGTCTCAAGGTCCGCCCGTGTGGTGGCCAGCTGGTCCTCCAGGCTGTGTAGGTGGGCCTGGGCATCCATCGCTGCTATGTCTCGTGCATCCTGCATCCATTACATATTGGTCACATGATAGTCACATAAGCATTTGCATTCAATTTAGAAATAAGTGCATTCATACATACCCCTAGGACCCTCATCTGGGGTCGGCCGGCGTATACCTCCCAGTAGCGCCGGAGGTACTCGGAGCTGTCGGTCGCCTGGAAAGTGACTCGGGTCCCGCCTCGCCGCCAGTCGGCGTACTGGTCCTCGAACCGCACTCTCCAGTCGATCGCCTTCGTGCGACCGCGTGTCTTCTTTCCGATTCCTCGCGGCTCCCCTACCTCTATCCACTCCTGGTGTAGGCCCAGGGTCCTCATCACCAACCTAAGCCGTAACGGCTCGATCTCACTCAGGCAATGAACCCAAAGCTCATGCTCAAAGCGAGGTCACCCCGCTACAACCCACGGCTGGCCCTCGTCGGTCATCCCCTCATAGGGCCTCCATCGCACCTGCATCCATAAACATACATTCGCATCATCATCATATCAAAATATTTTGCACAAAAATAAGAACAAAAAGGTGCATAACATTCATCATGCATACCAGCGAGGGAGGGAAATCTCGAAACTCTCTACGCAGTACCCACAGCTCGTAGCCGAGTGGGGCTCCAAACACCACCGGCAGCCAGCGTCGTGCTAGAGGGAAAGCACCCTCACCTCCTGGCCGTGGGTCGGTGCGCCCCATGGGCATGTACAGATGGCTCCAAACCTGCATTCATGCATTGCATTAGTAAGGCATTCACATGCATAAAGTAAAAGAAAAGAAAAGGAAAAAAGATGTGCATACCTGAAGAAAAAGTGAGAAGCCGCTGACGGTCGTCTCTCGTCCTGTCCCCGTGGACAGGTTAGCTATCAAGTGCGCCAGCAACGCTGCCCCCCAGGCGTACCTGCCGACTCCCTCTAAGTCCTCGAGGATCCCTAGGAATCGGCAGTTGATGACGTCGCCCTTCGTGCCGAGCAATAGCCTCTCGAGCAGCAAGAATAGGAACCTCCTCAGGTCTCGGTCTGCCCTCTCCCTGTCGGCTGGGTCCTGGCAATAGGCTGCCCTAGCCCCATCGATCAACCTCTGAGAAAACTGCTCTAAGGACTCCCCGGACCTATGCCTAGCATCCCCCAAGCCCATCACTGTAGTCAGATCAGTGCGGAAGATAGTCCTACACTCGCTAGGTGTCTCGTAGACCATCTCTAGCCCTAGCAGTCTCTCGGCCAACTCAGTATAGTCTGGTAAGGTGATTCCGCTCACTACCTCACCATCTACCCTCAACCCAGTAATCCTAGCCACATCCTCTAGGGTAGGAACCATATGCCCCCAAGGCATCAGAAATGCCCGGCTAGTCCTATCCCATCTCTCCCTCAAAACCTAGATAAGTGCTAAGTCAGGCCTAATGGGCTCTATGCTAAGGAAGGCCCCGAACCCCATAGCATCTACCCTGGCTCTCTGGAACTCGGGGAGGCCGTAATATGCTGCCCGGACCATGACCCAGGAGATCCGTGTCCTGATCAACCCCTGCATGCATAAAGAAAGAAATTTTGGCTTAATTAACCAATTATTCATGCTGAAATTCACTTAATTGCCATGGTTTAAGATGTTGATGTTTGATTTAATTAATGACGGCCCTTGGGTCGTGGTTTGTTTAATTGGCGCCCCTGAGGGGGGCGTGGTTTCTAAGTGAGCTTTGAATTTACGACCTGCCCTAGGTCGTTGTTTGTTTAAGAGACGCCCCTGTGGGGGGGCGTGGTTTGGTGGTTAATTTCTAAATTCCTAAAGGTTTTTTTAATTGACGCCCGTCCCAGGGTCGTCATTTGTTTAGGTAACGCCCTTGTGAGGGACGTTTTCTGAAAATGAACTTTTAGTAATTTCTGGAATAAAATGAAATAGACGACCACTCCTATGGTCGTTATCTGTTGAATTGACGCCCCGATGGGGGGCGTTGTTTTCCAGGGTTTTTGAAAATAAAATAAAAATAGCATGCGAGATATAAATCAAGGCATTAATATTGAAGAGGTAATTGAAAAAATTGAGAAGTATGAAATTAACGGCATGATTGAGAAAACATGATGATTCCAATTAACGACATGCTACAGGGCGTGTTCTCATGAAATTAATTTGTTTCAAAATAAAGAAAATGAATTGACGACCCCAGGTATGGGCGTCTTTTCTTTAATTCACGACACCCCTGGGGGCGTCTTCTTTCTGAATCTCTGGTTTTCTCCCCCGATGGCTATGGAAATGGAGTGAAATTAGAAATAAAAATAAAAAAATGGGAAATGGGGTTTTGGGGGCTTACCTTCTGTCGTCTAGATTCAACAACCCCTCCACGGAGTTGTTGCCGGGGTTGCCGTGGCCGCCGGAGTTGGCCACGGCGAGGCACGACCACCGCCAGGGTTTCTTCTTCTCCATCTTCTTCTTCATCTCCTTCCTCTTCGTCTTCTCCTTCTTCGTCCTCACCACCTTCATCGCCTTCTTCTTCTCCTTCATTCTCTTCTTCTCCTTCGATCCGTTCTTCCTCGTTGCCGGCCTCCGCCACCGGAGCCTCCTCGGCCGCCGCCGGCGGAGCTTCCATGGCGTGATCTTCCTCGCCCAAGTCCACCACCTCCGGGGCCGAGACCCTCTGTCGCTTGAGTCCACCGGCCATGGCTAGGGTGTAGAGGGGAGAGAGAGATAGAGAAAGAGAATGAGAGGGTTGAGGGAGGGTTTTCGGTTAGGGTTGCAGTGGGAGAGAAGAGAGAAAGAAGAAAGAAGGATGAAGGAAGAAGAAGAAAGGAGGGAAAGTTAAGTCGAACGGTCAAAACGAATTAATGACTCCAGTAAAGTCGTGCCTTGTTAAGAAGACGACTGGCGCCGAGGGCGTCTCTTCTATGGTTAACGACGTGTTCTGGGGCGTGATTTCTTTTCGCATAGGGAATGACAGACGTCGTCAGAGGCATTTAATGGGAATTGATTGACATGATGGGAATAATGATTACTGTTTTTGATTAACGACGTGTTTGAAGGCGTGGTTTACATAAAACGTGGCTTACCCTAAGGCGTTACTTTTGGGTCTTTAACGAATACTTTTTGGAATATAAATAGAATTAACGCCTTGTTTTAAGTCGTGATTTAGTTAACGCCTATTCTTGAAGGCGTCATTTTGAGAGATGGATTCTTGAAGGCGACGTTGGCTGAGGCGCCACTTTTGGAATTGACGACATTATCTGAGTCGTTATTTGCAACAGAATCACAGATTATTGGAAGAATTAAACAGAAACACTATGTTAATTGGCTCAATCAAAATATCATTATTGTTTATTGAAAAGATTACATTGCGTTCAGTGAGCCATTTTGGGCCTCAAGCTTCTTAAAGCTATTACATATGATTTCCAATGATCTCTGTCTTCTTCTAAGTTCTCCACATGTTGATAAGTCTTGCAGATTTTCCAGAGAGCTTGGATTGTGGTGCACTCTTCTCCATCTTCATTGATGCTAATATCCCTTGCCTTGATAGGAGGGAGATGAGATGGGTTCTCAAATATTCGTCGTGGGAGCCCAAGTTGAGAAAGGCATCGGTAAGAGTTGTATAGCACAAATTCTGAAGCGCCTATGAGTCGAAGGTCTGTCCCGGGGGAGAATCTTGCGCGGAGTTCTTGAGTCTTGAGTATTTTCGGGGCGCATGTGAAGAGGTTCTTTGGCATCACCTTGAGATGTTTCCTCCATTCCGCTCTTTTCTTGACTTGAGGCATCCGGTTCATCACTCTATTGCTTAATCCCAATGAGCTGGTCATGTAAGAAAGTGGGCTTTTTGAGAAGATTCTAGAATGTTGTTGGGCCTCCTCACATGGATTGAACTTGAAGTGAAGATCTACCCAACTTGAGAGTGCTAGCATGCATCCATAGATGGGTGGTCTTCCCATTGCCGCCGAGGTAAGCCCGCTATAGAGATAGGCTAGAATTGCCGCTCCCGCTCTCTCTCTTTCCCATAGGCTCGCTACGGCGCTTAATTGGGTCTCCTCTAGAAAATCTTCCATGGAGGGGAATAGGATCGCTCCTGCCAAGCACACCATGAAAGCCTTTGCCACCCGCTCTATCTCTTCATCTTCTTTAGCTTGGTCGGCTCTCTTATACACCCAAGAGGCGAGCTTTAGAAGATTGATTCCCTTGGTAGCATTGATTTGGTTCACTAAGTTTGGGCTGGGAATCAGGCTTGTTAGCAATTCTTGTGAAGAGATTTGTTTTGGCATGATGGCCATCTTCTCCTCGTCTCCTTGTTTCGTCTTCCTTAAGCCCAATATCATCTCTAGTTCCTCTAATAGGACTGTGGCTTCGAAGGTTGAGAAAAGAAATGTATGAGTGGAAGGGTGCCATATTTCAACTAGAGCTCCTATGGCAGCTCAATCAAGGTGAACTTGGTCATAGTGTTTGGCATGAGTGATTAAGCCTAAAAGATGCCATCTTGCTAAATAAACCCTCATGTCTGAAGAAAATTTGGAGAGAAGAAGAGGCAGCCACTTGATCTTGGTGAACCTTCTGGCTCCTGGAATGTTTGGATAATCCTATGGGAGACACAGAAAAGAAGGAAAAGCACAGAGAGAAGGATGAGAATACAACACAGAAGGACGGTGAAGATATGAAAGGATATGAATAGAAAAACAATTCTCTACCTGGTTCATGGCAATCCTGCTGCTTATATGCCCGTTGATTTCAGTTAATCTGAGAGCAGAAGTCTTTGATCTTTTAATAGCTCTCTCTATCTTTGGTATGCAGGAAGAACTTGAACAGTAGCAGTACCTGTGAACAGACAGAAGTAGCAGGAGAAGCAGAAGTTCGACGAGCTGTTTGATTGATCTGAGGAAGATACTTCCTTTTTATAGAAGTTTGGAGAGTCTGATGCCTATTCAAAGTTGGAAGATTGATTACAATTAGTACTGGGATCAAGCTTTTGATTCTTAGTCGGAAGTGGGGTGTTGCGAACTCCAGCTAATTAACGTCCTTCGTCAGGGCGTCAATTGTGAAATTGACGACCTTACTGGGGTCGTGTTTTATTTAGTGCCTTCCTGAGGGGCGTCTCTTTCTTGAACTTTCACCTTAATCAACGCCTTGATGAAGGGCGTGTTTTATCTTTAGACGCCCTGATGTCAGTCGTCTCTAATAAATTTGACGCCATGCACCGCAGTCGTTATTTTATTGGCTTGAAAGTTTGGTTCCACTATGCTTTGATGAACTTAAGTGCTATCTTTTAATTGGAGTTATTTTTGGTTAAGCACTTATGATCATATTTTGATTTGCTTTGAGAGAACTAATGAGTTTTCAAGTGCAGAAGATTGCAGAGTTCGAGGAGCGTGGGTCATGTGTCGGAGTATCATCGCTCTATTTTTGTATTTCTTTTCTGTAAGCATTGTTATTATATGGTATCTACGCTACTATAGTGTATCAAGGACCTTGTGGTTCTGATGAACCTGGAATTTGAGTTCCCCTTCATCAAAAACAGTGATAGTTCCAGGAGAATCGTGATCACGCGGATAGGTCGTTGAGTCATTAAGAGGTTTGGGACGATGGTTTCACTTTTCTAGGTTGATGCGCAGACAAACGGGCTTCAGCTTAGTGTCAGCTCAGAGATCTGGATTCTTGACCAAATCTAGATGGCTTAGCAATATTATCCTTGATTATTTTCTATTTTTAGTTTGTTTTATCTTTTTCTTTTAGCCCAGCATGCATCATGTAGGACTTTGAGCTTCATGATGAAAATCTTCATATTATGGCAATAATGAAGGTCACTCGCTCTTGATTGAGTTGACATGAGATATTCCACTCCAAATTGAGTACTTTATTCCCTCTGAAGCCGCTAAGGCTAGTTCCTTGAAACTGTTCCTTTGCTGGATCTTCATCTCGATTCCCTTTATTTTTTCTACAAATCCACCTTGGTTGTAGCACGTCCACATTGGCTGGTAACTGCTCTCCAATGGTGCCTCCCTGTCGTGCCCACGCGCACATTTTACTTGCTTAGTTTAGTCTCCTATATCCAGCAAATCGATGCTTCCTTGGAATCACCCGGAGTTTGTTTCACTCTGAATCTTGGAAAGATTTCTAATGCTTAGTGTCTGAGGCGTGTCACATCACACCTTGGCATCTACTTATCAGTTCGCTCCACTTCATTCCACTTCATTACACTTTTGTTTCATTCCGTCTCACTCCCTTCCAAAGTAGACGCCAAGGCGGGGCAGCTGTAGACATGCCAAAATTGACGCTTTGTTGATCAAATCTCATGTCACTATGATAACGCCCCAAAGTGAACTTCAATATTTCTATAATATAAAGTTTTTCTATTTTTGTGTGCTTTTGTGATTAATTCTTGCATTTTTAGAATTAACGACCTAACTTGGGGCGTGTTATTAAGAAAGGACGACCAATTCCTGGTATTTTACAAGTCCCATCCCGATTGAAATCAATGATTAACGTCTTTCCATAGGGCGTGTTTTTGTTTAACGCCTTTGCTTCAGGTGTCTCTTTACAATTTTTTCAAATTAAGAAGGTTTTGTTGCCAAAATTAAATCTAGGTAGTGACGCCTTTATCACGGTCGTGTTTTGAATTAACACCCTGGAGGTGGTCGTCAATTTGTAATTGACGCCCTTTGGTAGGTCGTGTCTCACCCTTCCGTGTCCGGTTTGAACTCGCCTTTCCTGAAGAGTTCCCTGCCTTTCTTGATCACCTTGCTCGATCTGGGAACTAGAGTCCTTGCCATTGATGACCACTACCTATTCCTATCTTCCCAAATTTGTGATTATCTATGATCGAGACCCTATATAAAGATGCCCTGGTTGATCTCGCGCGGGGTTAGTTAGATACATAGATATACACACAGATACACACACACACAGTTTCACGGGTGCTGGCGATTGAGATTAAGAGCTATTGAATTCTCTTTTGCTTCCTCCTGCTGCCACATCCGAAGCAAGGTGTTTTCCCTTTACTGTTTACAGGAACAGCAAGGATCTTTTCTTCTCATCGTTGTTGTTTGTCATCATCATCTCATCATCGATCACCATATTCTCTTCCTTGCATTAGTTTTTCATTGCATCTCTTTTCCTCTCCCTAATTCTCTAGGGGTTTTAAAACAAACAAAAGGTGCACACTTTATGCTCTTCTTTCATCACCATCTTTCATCTTTGGATTGATACTACACTCACGTTTGGCTGATCTCCTTTTCTTTTATTTGTTTGTTCTTTGTTCAAAGGTAATCAAAGAGGAAAAACCCCCATCATCGGCCGGTCAATAGAAGGTGGAGGAAGGAACCCACATCCATCCCGCATCCTATTATCACCAAGTATTTGCGATCATCTTTTCTTCTTATTGAGGTAACCCATCTGGCGATCACTCTCCTTAGTAGCACCACGTGCTCTTTTACTCCCATTTTCATTATTCTTCTTATGCACCATGTCTTATTTTTCTTAAAAGTGGATTATTTTCCCGAATGTCGCCTAGGGTATACAATTCAAACTCAGTGCCCGACTGAAGCTAAGGAATGGTTCTCACTCTCACAATCATGGTGACTCGTGACTGGCTAGGGCCCTAATCGCACATGCATAGCATATAAGATAGCATACTAAATAAAGCACAGGCCAGAAGGAAGGAACGTCGTGTGTACCTTCACGACTAGTGCGTGGGGAAGAAACCCCGGCCGATTTCGACAACCCCGATACACGCCAGTGAAAGAATAATTACAACTCAAATTTTATCGCCCACTCCTCGCATGGAGATAACAAGATATAACGCTGATTTCGGGGCTGCTGGATAATTGGCTGACGGGCAGCAGTCGACGGCTGCATGGAGGCGAAGTGACGACGCACGGATCCCGATCTTTCGATTCTGCCCACGCAGTCCACCCAGCGTAGTTGACTTGCAGGAGGTGGTACGGCTAGATACGGGGTTGGATCGATGTGCCGTTTATTGGGATGCGTAGAGAACTGGGTGCCGTTTGACCTGTCCAAGCTGTGCGTCCAGATCTGCTACGGATTGGATGTGATGGCTTCTGCAATCTGGGCCTGGTTCTTCTTGAGCATATCTGCACAGGGAGCAAAGAAATTGATGGGGACATCTGTTGACAATTCAGAGGGGGGGGTGAATGAATTCCCCTCTAAAAATCTTGTCCCGATTATCCTTCAGTTAATCAAATTATGCAAACTAAGACAACAGGTGCAAAGGAAAGCATGGAAGCTTTCTTCTAACAGCAACCTAGTCTCACGGATGTGCACTTCAATCGGAAAGCTGAATAGAGAGAAAAGTGATTCCTTATAGCAGTCTTTGACCAATTTAAAAAATGATATGAAACTGAAAGCGGAATTAAGCTTCTGATTGAGTTCTCACAAATGAGAAACTGAATGGAGTACTAAATCAAACACCCCCTGTTTACAAAAATCAAACGCTAGATAATAAGAGCAGTGAACGGCCTACGCATGCATCTAGCGAATCAGATATTAGACAGGCAAACCACACAGTGCAAGGGAATTTTTAGGTGGTTCGGCCAGACACCCGTCTGCCTACGTCCACCCCACACTCAACCCGAGTGTGGCTTCCACTAGCCAGGTGCTAGACAAGCAGACTCAGTCTGCAACAGACGCTGCCTCACAGCTTGACTAGGGGAACAGCCTCCCCTCTTCCTCCACGCCGGAGGGAACTCACAAATGGCACCAGCCACTTGCAACCGGAGGAATCAACCTCCCTTCCTCCAATCCCGGAGGGAAACACCTAGCAGCACCCAGCTGTTGGCAGACCAGAGGCCTAGCCTCTCTTCCTCCTCAGCCGGAGGGAACCCACTCGCGGCGCCCTGCTGCAAGCAAACCGGAGATCCCACGATCTCCCTTCTCCTGATCAACCAGGAGAAAACAAATGCCCAACAGGGTAAACGGAAGAACAATGATCGAAGTAAAAAAAAAATATAAATCAAACTGAACCGGATATGGAATGAAATGCAAGAACCAGACTGGCTCTGGATTTGATCCACGAGACCAGATCTTCTCTGCTGCTCAATCTCTCACAAGCTCTCTCTATTTCTTCTTCTCTGAACTTTTCTTCTTCTTCCTTCTTCTTCTTCGCTCTACTGCTTCTCTTCTCTTCTTTTGCTCGCACTCTCAGATTTCTTCGTTGGAGAGCTTCCTCTTCTTCTGTGGAGAGTTAACCCTTTTCGAGAGGATGATGGGTTACTTTTATAGTAGAAACAGAGCCTCCGAAGGTTGAGTAGAAAATGCCCTAGTGACCACTGATTGGTCCACTTGGCAGGGTAGCACCCCTTATCTAACACGTGTCAGCATCCTGCCCCTTTTTCCCATCGGATCACGTGCCCCCTCGAATGGTTGGAGGCATCCTCAGACTTGAACGAAAGTTCCTTCCTCGTGGCAGGGTAGCAGTCAGTGGCTTACACGTGTCTGGCTCGTAGGGTTCCTGCCAATCAAAACATTCTTACATTCAGTGCAATATTTGAGAGATAAAAGGCTTGCACGGGTTTTGCACATATTTGAATAGAAAGTGCATGAGGTATAGGCCAGTGCGTCAACACATCCAACGGAAGCGTCGACGCAGTCACATATGTGCATGGACAACAAATTGGCCAAACATGCAAGAGGTTAGAACAGTACTGGCCTAATCAGCATGCAGCAAGCAATATAAACGATACATGAACTATGTTTGCCTGAAACAGGCACTAACTGGAGAGCAGTGAGGCAAGAGCGCACCAATCCATTTCTGCACAAGGGCAAGACAGGTTAATAATGCAGAATCACACCAATGCGTTAACGCAGATCCTGTAGCGTTAACACAGTGGATGGACAAACAGAGGATGACAGCTCAGAAAACACTCCATGGCGTTAACCCATTCTACCACTGCGTCAACCCACTACAGTGGCTCATAAATGAGTGAATCCTAATATAACCAGGTCATTCAACCAGGCAAATTCCAAGCACAGTCAATGACCCGATATTGAAGTAATCATTCGAGCATAGACAAACAGAATAACCACGAGTTCCTGAAATTATAAGCAATGCAATGTATATAACCAAATAAGCAGACAAAAATAGGATCCTATTTTACCACTGCGTCAACGCAGTACATAACTGCGTCAACGCTGTGCAACCAATTCATGAAGGATGCATCAACGTAGTGGCTTGCTGCGTCAACACAGTGCAACCATTTCATGAAGGCAGTAAGCAGAATTCATGCTAACAATGTGCAGAGATGAGCAAGACTTACTAAGCAAGAAATCATGAAGTCAAGCAGCCGTGCAATACTCACACACTCAAAGCAGCTAAGCAAGCAGTTCATTCAAACAGTAATACAATCAATGCAGTTGAGACAAAGGGCACATCACAATGTCACAGTGTAATGTCACATTGTTACTTAAATTCATCAGTGTAATTCATAATGTCTGCTATCATCAAAATCACACAGGGGCACAACAATCTCCTCCTTTTTGATGATGGTAACACTATGAATTACACTGACTCACACTGACTCATGTCAGATTCTTCTCCCCCTTTGACTTCATCAAAAACACTGCATTCAGGCAGAGAAATGCAAGAGGTACTCTTACGAGCATTGTCCCTTCAGAAGTAGAACATCTCATCAGCAAAACATACTCACTCAAAGTCATTCAAATGCAATCATTATATCATCAATCACGCAGGGCTCTCTTAAACAATGTGAGATTAAACAGATGAAGAGGTGAGTGCTCAGCACATCTTTTTGGTATTTTTCCATAATGAGATGCATTTAGCTACATGAGTGCAGATGCATGATCTAATTAAGTGTGAGATGAACCTTATGCAGAGGACTTTAACCAGATAGACATGAAATGCAATTTATGACTGACTCCCTCTTAGACCTTGACCAGCATATGAATGCAATTGAGGGCAGAACACTAAATCAGGGAGAATGAGAACCTCAGTTATACAGTGTGATACCCAAATCATATATCCATGCGTTTTTGTTTCAGAATCTGCCATTATAAAAGCTTATGACATTACTCTAGTTGATAATCATGGATTAAAAGTAATGTATACCAGGTTTGACAATGAGGGCAAATTACTCATTTCTGAAGTAGTCTTTTAATAAAAGAAAACCATTTGCACATACCACATTCTAGTATAATCTCCTTTCAACCTTCTCAATTAAAACCAATGGTTTCTCTAGATAAAGCAATCGAAGGTATTGAGGTTAAACAAGCTCATGCTTTAAAAAAACTGAATAAAAGGTAACAACAATCTTTTTCGATTTGAGCTTTTAACAAATATCCTAGTGAACATGCAGGTGACATTTATGCCTTTGGCATTAAGGGCACACGTGGGTTAGACGCCAGAACCCCCTGTTACTAAGCATAGACTACCATGTCTGTTTCAGATCAGAACAACTACACAGGGATGGTTTTCACCTTTGACGTTAAGAGTACACCTTGATCAGAGGCCCGTACCCCTAGTTACTCAGTGAAACTGTCCCTATGTTTATCTATCCATCTGAACAGAGATTAACTGAAACACTTCATGACTTGAGATCCTCTCCATTTCATTGGTGGAGGGTTCAGTTTCTCAGTGCAATTCAGTCATTGCTCTGTCACTTTCAAATTTTTTAAAAAAATTATTTGTTGCTACCATTAAAACACTTCAGGAAGGCATGTTTAAAGACAATACAGTTCTCATGCAATTCGACCAAAGTAAACCATGGTTTCAAATTTTTCAGTTGATGGAGAATCTTACATGAATTGCATGTAACAATCAGTTTAGGTTTATTAAAGACCTATTCAGATATTTTTAGAATCTCCATGTTCAAACTTAGGCATACAAGAGATTTAAAGCAATTCATATCAAGGAGCTTTCTTAAGCCTGTATAATAGAAGATTCTTCTTTAAAGATGATTTCAGATTTGAAGAGGATACACACAACTGAAATTTCTCTACTTTTCTGAATTAGAGACTGAACAGTCTAATCAGCTCCCCCTATCTAGATGCAACTTTTCACCTATATGCATGTGAATGAAAAGAAAAAAAAATGAGGATCATGCAGGGAATTTTGAACTGATGCTTTGACACGTTCCTTTTGACTACGTGCATGAATTGCATGAGATGAGACACAAGAGAAGCTTCAACTAACTCCCCCTGACTACATGCATTCTGAGACAATGATTTAAGATCTACAAACCCACACATCATGTAGTGAAGAAAATTTGAAGAATGCTCTTGAAGTACATATGCAGTAAAGGCACAGGACAGGATATTAAGTGTTATGCTCAAGGAGAGTTCATGTTTTTCAACCAAATCAAGAGACTATCATGGACATCAGATTTAACAGTGTGCTCATCCATCTTAGGCAAACAATTTCAGATTATGGAATTTAAGCATAGGAAAGGAAGCAGATGATGCCAAAGTTGAGAACTATTCAGATTTATATAGAGTAGACACAAGCAGAAATGTTCTCATAGGAGTCGACATGAGATGTCGACATTTGTTAGAGACAGAACATATTTCCATATGAAGCAAGACCCGGTCTCAACAAAAGTTCAGCATGGTAATTGAATGTCATGAGTTATCATCAGTTACTCCCTGGCAAAATGCATATGCATAAACACAACGAAGTAACAAATTAAATACAAATGCAAATGCAAATCTACATACATGAGAATTTAAACTAACAGATCAGACATGAATGTTCAGTTTTTCAAAAAAAAATAGCCCCAACAACCTGATTAGTACTGAATAAGCGATTCAGTAACACAATTCCTAGAGCTTCAGACAAGTTGTCTCCCTTAATCAGTTCTATGTACACTTAGCAAATTGATCCATGATGATCATGCATAGCAGTGTAGCACATGCAGTTTTAGCAAAAAAAAAATTTTGAGAATGCAGGTTTAACAGTGCTGATATACATATATGAACATGTATGCGTGAGCAGCTCCAAAGACAAATTTGACAGTGCAAGTGATAGTTCAGAAATATGTAAAACAGTGCAAATGTCAAAGCACTTGAGAGTGTATGCATGAGAGTCCTAAATGATCAGATTAACATGATATTCAGTCATCAACAGTAGAGAGAATCATAAAATATGATTTGATCACAGTTTTTCGGAACTGACCTGAAGGTTCACAATTGGGGCTTTCTTTCTTCGGTGCCTTGGTTTGTTCAACCCCTTTATCTTTCCTTCCAATGCACACCTGCCGCAAAACAGTTATTTTATTCTTGCAGGAACCCAAACAGTCTTGGGTCCTGTGTTAGCCTTAATAAGAGTTCTAGGCAGATTTTGTGCACGAAGGTCATCAAGTCTCATTAATTTGCAGTTGGACATAGAATGCCCATACTCACCACAGTAATAACATGATGCAGCCATTTGAGGACACTTCCTATGCACATCATTATTAACTTGGAACCTATGTGCCTGTTCATGAAATTTTCTATTTACATGCCAACAGTTTTCAACTGTATGGCCATGCCTCAAGCAGTGAGAGCAAACAATCGAATTTCTCATTTTAGTATGTGAATCAACATGATATGATTGTGATATTTTCTTGCTCTTAGCACACCAACATTGTGAAGCAGTATGTCCTATTTTACCACAGTTGAAACAATGACTCTTTTTCTTAAGATGGGCATGCTTCTTAGCATTCATATCATCTTGTTTCATTAAATCACATTCATGCATGACATGACCATTTATCTGACAATAAAAACATTTAACAGCTTTCCTTTTAACAGAAACACTTTTGGCCTGAGATTTTTCAGCATGCAAAGCTTTCAAGACATGAGCATGCAAGTGTAAATGAGAGGTATGATTGTCATGCACAATTTTAGCAGAGTTATTCATGGATGAGGGAGTTTTATCCTTTTTCAATTTTTCACCCTTTTTCAGAAGTTGATTTTGAACCTCAATTCCTTGAGCAGTGGATTTAGAAGCTGATGAAGTTGAGCATGAACCCACTGAATTCTGATTTGAGTTTTTAATTTTCCTTTTATTCAGATCTGGATTTTTGTCACTCAGGGTGTCAGTCATTTTCTCTTTCCCTTTGATTGTTTTTGATAGGGAGGCAAGTTCAGATTGCATGGAGGATATTTTCAATTCAGATTTCGTTAACTCTTCCTCACAAACGACAATCTGTCTCTGCAAGGCAACATTCATGTTTTTCAATGACTCATTCTTTTCTCTTAAGGATTTGATTGAATTCTTTTGGAAGTTATCATCAAACTTAATTTCTTTAATCAAATCCTCTAAGACAGTGCGTTGCTTGCATGAATCTTCTTTTTGAACACTTTTTCCTTTTTCAATGATTAACCATTGCTTTCCCATCACAGTGTTCAAGACCATCAGTTTTTTATTTTGATCTTTTATCCTTTCATTTTCCTTTTGAAATTCAACATTGTCATGTTTCAGGTTATCCACCATGGACTTAACCTCAGTCAAATCTTGCATGTTCTTGAGATGTACCTTATTTTTCTCATTCAGTTTATCTTCCAATTCAACAATCTTATTTAGGCATTTTTGGTTCTCAATTTTTAAAGAAACATTTTGTTCTTTAAGATTGTGAACATCTAGCATGCAGATATCATAGGAATGTTTCAAGGCAGGACAGTTCTCACACATGAATTCAGAATTATTCTGTTCAGATTTCACTTTCCTGTATTTATCTAGCAGCTCATCATACAAATCTATCAACTCATCATAAGAGATATCTTCAGATTTGGAGCTTACTTGGGATGGTGAGTTATTCGAATGATCACTTCTCTTTTCCATCTGACACTCTTCTTTTTGGTTCATATGTGCTGCAGCAATTGTGTCCAAAATTTCCTTTCCAGAACTACAATTTGCAATATGAGGAAACATATTAGCATTTACTGAGTCTCTCAGAATATTAAGGACCCTAGCATTCTGTCTATGCTTGATCATGTCCTCTTCAAGCCATCTGGCCTGATTCTTAGGTAATTTATGTGGGCCTGTCGAGACAAGATTCCATAGATTGGAGTCAATGGAATTTATGTAAACAACTAGGCCGCCTATCCAATGACTGTAGTTAGAACCATCAAATATCACTGAAGAAGCCATTCAATCAAACAGTTCTAAAGCAATGAATGAATCAATGAGAAATCCAAGCAAACGGCAAACACTAGCAGAAAAGCACTTGATCAGAATAGGAGGATCCCCTTCAGATCGTTGAATCTGTTGAGATAGGGAACTGCTCTGATACCAATTGTTGACAATTCAGAGTGGGGGGTGAATGAATTCCCCTCTAAAAATCTTGTCCCGATTATCCTTCAGTTAATCAAATTATGCGAACTAAGACAACAGGTGCAAAGGAAAGCATGGAAGCTTTCTTCTAACAGCAACCTAGTCTCATGGATGTGCACTTCAATCGGAAAGATGAATAGAGAGAATAGTGATTCCTTATAGCAGTCTTTGACCAATTTAAAAACTGATATGAAACTGAAAGCGGAATTAAGCTTCTGATTGAGTTCTCACAAATGAGAAACTCAATGGAGTACTAAATCAAACACCCCCTGTGTACAACAATCAAATGCTAGATAATAAGAACAGTGAACGGCCTACGCATGCATCTAGCGAATCAGATATTAGACAGGCAAACCACATAGTGCAAGGGAATTTTTAGGTGGTTCGGCCAGACACCCGTCTGCCTACGTCCACCCCACACTCAACCCGAGTGTGGCTTCCACTAGCCAGGTGCTAGACAAGCAGACTCAGTCTGCAACAGACGCTGCCTCACAGCCTGACTAGGGGAACAGCCTCCCCTCTTCCTCCACGCCGGAGGGAACTCACAAAGGGCACCAGCCACTTGCAACCGGAGGAAGCAACCTCCCTTCCTCCAATCCCGGAGGGAAACACCTAGCAGCACCCAGCTGCTGGAAGACCAGAGGCCTAGCCTCTCTTCCTCCTCAGCCGGAGGGAACCCACTCGCGGCGCCCTGCTGCAATCAAACCGGAGATCCCACGATCTCCCTTCTCCTGATCAACCAGGAGAAAACAAATGCCCAACTGGGTAAACGGAAGAACAATGATCGAAGTAAAAAAAAATACAAATCAAACTGAACCAGATATGGAATGAAATGCAAGAACCAGACTGGCTCTAGATTTGATCCACGAGACCAGATCTTCTCTGCTGCTCAATCTCCCACAAGCTCTCTCTATTTCTTCTTCTCTGAACTTTTCTTCTTCTTCCTTCTTCTTCTTCGCTCTACTGCTTCTCTTCTCTTCTTTTGCTCGCACTCTCAGATTTCTTCGCTGGAGAGCTTCCTCTTCTTCTGTGGAGAGTTAACCCTTTTCGAGAGGATGATGGGTTGCTTTTATATCAGAAACAGAGCCTCCGAAGGTTGAGTAGAAAATGCCCTAGTGACCACTGATTGGTCCACTTGGCAGGGTAGCACCCCTTATCTAACACGTGTCAGCATCCTGCCCCTATTTCCCATCGGATCACGTGCCCCCTCGAATGGTTGGAGGCATCCTCAGACTTGAACGAAAGTTCCTTCCTCGTGGTAGGGTAGCAGTTAGTGGCTTACACGTGTCTGGCTCGTAGGGTTCCTGCCAATCAAAACATTCTTACATTCAGTGCAATATTTGAGAGATAAAAGGCTTGCACGGGTTTTGCACATATTTGAATAGAAAGTGCATGAGGTACAGGCCAGTGCATCAACACATCCAACGGAAGCGTCGACGCAGTCACATATGTGCATGGACAACAAATTGGCCAAACATGCAAGAGGTTAGAACAGTACTGGCCTAATCAGCATGCAGCAAGCAATATAAACGATACATGAACTATGTTTGCCTAAAACAGGCACTAACTGGAGAGCAGTGAGGCAAGAGCGCACCAATCCATTTCTGTACAAGGGCAAGGCAGGTTAATAATGCAGAATCACACCAATGCGTTAACGCAGATCCTGTAGCGTTAACGCAGTGGATGGACAAACAGAGGATGACAGCTCAGAAAACACTCCATGGCGTTAACCCATTCTACCACTGCGTCAACCCACTGCAGTGGCTCATAAATGAGTGAATCCTAATATAACCAGGTCATTCAACCAGGCAAATTCCAAGCACAGTCAATGACCCGATATTGAAGTAATCATTCGAGCATAGACAAACAGAATAACCACGAGTTCCTGAAATTATGAGCAATGCAATGTATATAACCAAATAAGCAGACAAAAATAGGATCCTACTTTACCACTGCGTCAACGCAGTACATAACTGCGTCAACGCTGTGCAACCAATTCATGAAGGATGCGTCAACGTAGTGGCTTGCTGCGTCAACACAGTGCAACCATTTCATGAAGGCAGTAAGCAGAATTCATGCTAACAATGTGCAGAGATGAGCAAGACTTACTAAGCAGGAAATCATGAAGTCAAGCAGCCGTGCAATACTCACACACTCAAAGCAGCTAAGCAAGCAGTTCATTCAAACAGTAATACAATCAATGCAGTTGAGACAAAGGGCACATCACAATGTCACAGTGTAATCCCACATTGTTACTTAAATTCATCAGTGTAATTCATAATGTCTGCTATCATCAAAATCACACAGGGGCACAACAACATCACCCACGATTCTCTCTGGCTCGGGACTTCACTTCCTCCTGGAGAGGAATAGGATCGAGCTTCGTGTCGAGCAGGGCCCCCCGACCCTTTCATTTTGATGTATTTCCTGCCTTTTGTTTGAGTCATTTTGATGTAATTTTCCCCTTTATTAGAGTCATCATCCTAGGTCCTAAGTCATTTCCCTATGTTTTAGTCTTCATTTACCCCTTGGTTGCTTTTTGGACAGTTTGGTCATTATGTGTAAAGCCAGGGGTAGTCTTGTCATGTAAAAGTTTGGGTCCCTATAAATAGGACCCCAAACCTCCCTTGGTGAACTAATGAAGAATTTGAATTAAGCATTCTACAAAGCCATTGAGAGAATCCCCCTCTCTCTCAACCTCTCATTCTCTCTCTATAGCTCTCTCTCTCCCCCTCTCTCTCTAAAGGGGCGACCCCCTCTCTCGCTCCTCCCCTCTCTCTCTCCCAATTTTGCCCCCCCTCTCTCTCCTCCCATCTTGCTACATCAACTCCCCCATTAAATACAACCCTTCACCTCCCGAAGACCCATAAATCCCCATTCACACTCACCACTACCCAAGCACCCCTTCGTATCCCAAAGCAACCCTCCCACTTCCCTAGCACCCTTCCCTCTCCCCCAAGCACCCTTCCCTCTTACCCAAGCATCCCTCCCTCTTCCCCACACACCTCTTCACATTCCCTAGGAGATTTGAATCCCCCTCCCTCTCCTAGCTGCGCACCCCAACCCCATTACCCCCTCCCTTAGCCCTTGGGTGACCCCCCCCACTCCCCCATTGACACCCCAAGAACCCCCCCACGCCCCCATTCCCAGTCCCCCCTTGCTGCCACCTCCCACCACCATCGCCCTCCCACCCAGCTCTCCACTTGCATCAACTCCTCCACCCCCATACCCATCAAACCCCCACCAAGAATCCATCCCTTTCCTTCCCATCCCTATTGACTTGTGTGCAGAAGAAGGTCAGTAGAGTTCCTGACTGTTGCAGTGCCAGCCACGCCCACATCCCGGTGTTCCTGGAGGTGTGCCATACATCGACGAAAAGCTCTCCCAGCTAGCTTCGCAGGCGAGGTGGTCTCGCCCCTATCCGAGTTTGGAGGCACCCGGGAGGCTCATTTTCATCCGACTGTGCAACTAGGACCTGAGCAGGGACCAGAGCTGCAGTTCAGAAGCTACAGTGACCACACCAAAACTCCCCATGGCGTACCACTTGGTCAGAGGGAAGTTCCACCAGTCGCCTGTCCAACGCATCCAGCGGGGCACCGATTGAAGCTCGGAGCAGCTCGTTCCGATTTTTCTACTCCAGGGTCGCAGATCAGGTCAGTCGGGATCCGTCCAGACCCCCTCCCACTCTTCTGGACATATCTCTCGACCCCGATTTCTTCTGGGGCCATTCTTTGTTGCTGAACGAAGAAGACTCAACCACGCTCGCAACCGTCCTGGTCCCGCCTCGATCGAATCACGGGAGCGATTGTGGTAACGTCGTCAACCTGCTGCTACAATCTGGGCTCCGCCCGAACCAGAACCAAGCAGCACCGGTCCAGCCCCCACCTCAGCCGACAGAGACAACCCGACATCCCAAAAAAATTCAGGCCACATCCTGGATCTGCCAGCGACGTTTTGGCACTGGTCACGTCAGTTTACGAGTTCAGGAGTGTCCTCAGGAAATCCAACAGCGGGTACCTGTCAATGAGCAGAATAGGTGGGCAGAACCTCGATGGGGCAGTTCGGCTCCGTCCTTAGCTTCACGTCCCTCCCCGCCTGGCCGGCTTACCGCCCCTCTCTGTGTGGAGGTAGTATTTGTTTGTAATCCAATTCTCCTCACCCCGAGATCCCCCCTGCTGCGTGAGGCATAGTACATGTAAACTTTTAACAGGTCGAAGCTTCAGTTGACGCAGTGTGCGGGGAACCCACACTTCCCCGCTCGCCCTCATCTCCGAACGGGGTTGGTTCCTTCAAACCAACCAGGTAAGCTCCAGCCCTTGCTCCCCTCAGTGTTTGTTCCTTTAATATCTGTGAAACTATTCAACTGGTCGATGAGAGAGTGCTCGACCCCGGAGCATCCAGCTTACGTGCGGTCATCGTGGGCTTTAGAGAGAGAGTGACCTAGTGCCCCCAACGCACCTAGCCAGCCCCTTGATTGTAGGCACCATTCCCTTGGGAGGGAAACCATAGCCCTGCTGGCCCTCTGCCAGCAAGGGTCTTGCTCCACCACCTCGACTCGGCATCACCGAGTCACCACGGGAAGCGGGTGCACGCGGAGGATTGGCGATTTCTGGCAATCTCAATTCTTGTAATTGTGTTTGCGATTTAGGTCCAAGGGAACACGTCCACTTGCTGCATTCTCCCACAGTCTGTGTCACATCAAATGGTATCAGAGTAAATTTTAGACTTGTCTCTACGAGTCTAGTCCTAGGGCAATGGCATTTGGGTCTCCCTTGCATCGTGTTTTCCATCGCTCCTTTGCGTGACCACCCTAGGGAGACACCCCAAGTACCCATGGACCGATTTGACGCTGCCGTCAACAACCTTCTTGATCAGCTAGATACCATCACCACCCGACTTGACCGGGTTGAAGCAAAATGGAACCAAGGCCCTAGAGCTCGGCCCCCACGGGATGAATTTGGATATGAAGCCAATGAACCCCCACCTAGGAACTACGGCCCTAGAGCTCGGCCCCCACGGGATGAATTTGGATGGGAAGCTAATGAACCCCCACTTAGGAACTACAGCCCTAGAGCTCGGCCCCCACGGGATGAATTTGAGAGGGAAGTCAATGAGCCCCCACTTAGGAACCATGACCTTAGAGTCTGGCCTCCACGGGATGAGTTTGATAGTGAAGGGTCGGACTATGATCCATATTATGACTATGAGAGGCCCCGACATTACGGGTGCGAGGAAAGGCATCCCCGAGATAACCTGGATAACAATCTCTGAGGAATGACGCGGTTCTCTAGGTCTCCTAGGTTCACTCCACGATCGGATGATCCCGAGGACATGGGACCCCGTCCCAACCCAGCCCCTCTCTTGAAGATCCCCACGCCATGTCCAAATGGAAGTACCCCATTTCGGCCCACTCATCTTCCTCCCACCCCTCATCCGACAAGAGTCACCCCTAGTCAACCCATACCCCGGCGAGAAGGGAGTTCCAATGGGCCAAGTGTGGGTGAGACCACTCAGGGAAATAGACAACAATCCTCTAAGTGTAGAGGCTTTGGACACTTCATCAATCAATGCCCTTCACGAGAGATGTCCAACATACTGACTGAAGAAATAGTTACCCTTACCCAAGGGGAACTTGAGGAGGTGACCGAAGTCCTTGAGGCTCCCCTAGATTGGGAAGAGGAATATGAAGCCCAATGCCAAGAGTTGGGTCCAGAGAACTCATCCCTACCGAAAGAAAACCCATTGAGCCTAACTGGGTGCACCCTCCCCCGAGAGTTACAAGATGACCAACCAAGTCCCCCCACCCCTCCCTCCATGAGAATTGTGATTTTAGGGGAACCCCTCATTGAGTGGCTAAAGCAAAACCTCCTCCTTCACGTCATGCGCCCCTCCATGGATAACCACAACCCAATCGTGCCCACCCCACCATTCCACACAACCTACCATTCGTTCTACTTTGTAGGAACCCTGAGGGACTTGATTAACGGTATACTAAGACAAATAGAGGTGACAAACATGCTGGCCTTCGGAGCAAGGGACATGGGGTACCTTAGTTTCTCACACCCCTCTATCGGGTCCATCACCTCCATTTACACCGAAGGTCCTTGCACGAGTGAGCTCTTATTGTTTCTACCCGAGCCCGATGAGTTTTACACCACCCCCCTACCACAAGGAAAGGGCACTCTACCTAGGGAATCCACTTTGGTACTTACCCCATTAGGAGACGAGTGCCTAGGCCACACTAGGGAGTGTATGCTTTGGAGTGCCCAAGGTCTAGGATGGGAAGAAACCTCATTCCTCTCAACCCAAGTCCTCCTAGATCTGCATGATCCCTTCCTGCTAGACCCTCATTGCCAACCCACCTCCTTGCCCACCTACACCTTTCCCTACCCCTCGCCCCTTTACAAGGAGCATTACTTTAGGTCCCATCGGGTTCATGATTTCCACTTCCCCACGTGCGCTAGGGACCCCAGGTCTATCTCTTGGATTGAGGCCCACCTCCACTTCACCCACCCCTTGACCCATCTTGATCCTTTTGACCCCTTCCAATGGGCTTCCGAGTACTCATGTGACCAACCTGCATCACTCACCACCCACTCCTTCCTACCCTCACCCACCTTATTGGACCAAGCCCACTCCACTTTCCTAGACCCCTTCGACCCCTATGAGTGGAAACTCCCACACCAAGCCACACACATAGAAGATGCCATTTGGATGTAAATGCATGTGTCAATACATTTTGCATCATTTGGTAGGGCTAGTAAGTCAAGTAATCTCATGTGTGTCACACACACACTAGGTCCAGTGCACGACAGGTTTACATGTGGATATGCAGGTCCTCCCCCACTCATCATCCATCTTATGCATGATAGGAGTATACATGGAAGTCCGGGTCCTCCGGCATTCACTGCACCCATACCTTATAGAACCATTTATGGATGCCCCAGTCCTCCTAAGTCCGTCAAAACCAATGTAACACTTGATAGGGCTGAATTTGGTTGTCCAGGCCCTCCCTTCATCTCTAGAGGATCATCATTCATGACACTGCATGGCACCATTGTCAAACAAATCAACAAGCGCAATGAGGTATACAAGAAATTAGCCGATTCCCACCGCCGCCACCAAGAGTTCCGTGTAGGTGATTTGGTGATGGTGAGGACTGAGAGACTATTCCCTAGAAATGTCTCAAAGTTGAGGCCTCGTGGAGCAGGCCCCTTCCAAGTTTTGAGGCGCGTTGGCACTAATGCTTATGTGTTAGACCTCCCTGAGGAATACGGAGTAAGTCCCACTTTCAACGTGACTGACCTGGTGCTATACAAGGGTCCCACGGTGACACCTAGTGAGGACATCCAGCCTGTCCCATCCCTTGAGAGAGCCCCTACCCAAAAGAGTGCTCCACCTGTCCCAAGGAACTAGCGTGAGCAAGTGGAGCGGATATTAGATGAACAGATCACTACTACCCAGAGTAGGGCATATGAGTGATATCTGGTTAGGTGGAAGCGATGGCCTCCGTCGGATGACACATGGGTAAGTCGGGAGGATCTCCAGCAGATGGGCCCTGACATATTGGAGCAGTATCACAGTAGAGCGGGCCCCTACTCAACAGAGTCGAGGATGGGGACATCACCCACGATTCTCTCTGGCTCGGGACTTCACTTCCTCCTGGAGAGGAATAGGATCGAGCTCCGTGTCGAGTAGGGCCCCCCCCGACCCTTTGCTTTTCTACCTAGATCATTTTGATGTATTTCTTGCCTTTTGTTTGAGTCATTTTGATGTAATTTTTCCCTTTATTTGAGTCATCATCCTAGGTCCTAAGTCATTTCCCTATGTTTTAGTCTTCATCTACCCCTTGGTTACTTTTTGGACAGCTTGGTCATTATGTGTAAAGCCAGGGGTAGTCTTGTCATGTAAAAGTTTGGGTCCCTATAAATAGGACCCCAAACCCCCCTTGGTGAACTAATGAAGAATTTGAATTAAGCATTCCACAAAATCATTGTGAGAATCTCCCTCTCTCTCTACCTCTCATTCTCTCTCTCCCCCTCTCTCTCTAAAGGGGTGACCCCCTCTCTCGCTCCTCCCCTCTCTCTCTCTCTTAATTTCACCCCCCCTCTCTCTCCTCCCTCCTTGCTACATCAGCTCCCCCATTAAATACAACCCTTCACCTCCCCAAGACCCATAAATCCTCATTCACTCTCACCACTACCCAAGCACCCCTTCGTATCCCAAAGCAACCCTCCCACTTCCCTAGCACCCTTCCTCTCCCCCAAGCACCCTTCCCTCTTCCCCAAGCATCCCTCCCTCTTCCCCATACACCTCTTCACATTCCCTAGGGGATTTGAATCCCCCTCCCTCTCCTAGCTGCACACCCCAACCCCATTACCCCCTCCCTTAGCCCTTGGGCTACCCCCCCCCCCCTCACTCCCCCATTGACACCCCAAGAACCCCCCCACGCCCCCATTCCCAGTCCCCCCTTGCTGCCACCTCCTACCACCATCGCCCTCCCACCCAGCTCTTCACTTGCAGCAACTCCTCCACCCCCATACCCATCAAACCCCCACCAAGAATCCATCCCTTTCCTTCCCATCCCTATTGACTTGTGTGCAGAAGAAGGTCAGCAGAGTTCCTGACTGTTGCAGCGCTAGCCACGCCCACATCCCGGTGCTCCTGGAGGTGTTCCATATATCGACGGAAAGCTCTCCCAGCTAGCTTCGCAGGCGAGGTGGTCTCGCCCCTATCCGAGTTCGGAGGCACCCGGGAGGCTCATTTTCGTCCGACTGCGCAACTGGGACCTGAGCAGGGACCAGAGCTGCAGTTCAGAAGCTACAGCGACCACACCGAAACTCCCCTTGGTGTGCCACTTGGCCGGAGTGACGTTCCACCAGTCGCCTGTCCAACGCATCCAGCGGGGCACCGATTGAATCCCGGAGCAGCTCGTTCCGATTTTTCTACTCCAGGGTCGCAGATCAGGTCAGTCAGGATCCGTCCAGACCCCCTCCCGCTCTTATGGACATATCTCTCGACCCTAACCTCTTCTGGGGCCATTCTTTGTTGCTGAACAAATAAGACTCAACCACGCTCGCAACCGTCCTGGTCCTGCCTCAATCGGATCACGGGAGCGATCGTGGTAACGTCGTCAACCTGTTGCTACAATCTGGGCTCCGCCCGAACCAGAACCAAGCAGCACCGGTCCAGCCCCCACCTCAGCCGACAGCGACAACCCGACGTGCCGAAAAAATTCAAGCCACATCCTGGACCAGCCAGCGACGTTTTGGCACTGGTCACGTCAGTTTTCAAGTTCAGGAGTGTCCTCAGGAAATCCAACAGCGGGTATCTGTCAACGAGCAGAATAGGCGGGCAGAACCTCGAGGGGGCAGTTCGACTCCGTCTTTAGCTTCACGTCCCTCCCCGCCTGGCCGGTTTACCGCCCCTCCCTGTGTGGAGGTAGTGTTTGTTTGTAATCCAATTCTCCCCACCCTGAGATCCCCCCTCCAGCGTGAGGCATAGTACATGTAAACTTTTAACAGGTCGAAGCTTCAGTCGACGCAGTGTGCGGGGTACCCACACTTCCCCGCTCGCCCTCGTCTCCGAACGGGGTTGGTTTCTTCAAACCAACCGGGTAAGCTCCAGCCCTTGCTCCCCTCAATGTTTGTTCCTTTAATATCCATGAAACTATTCCACTGGTCGGTGAGAGAGTGCTCGACCCCGGAGCATCCAGGTTATGTGCGGTCATCATGGGCTTTAGAGAGAGAGTGACCTAGTGCCCCCACGGCACCTAGCCAGCCCCTTGAATGTGGGCACCGTTCCCTTGGGAGGGAAACCATAGCCCTGTTGGCCCTCTGCCAGCAAGGGCCTTGCTCCACCACCTCGACTCGGCATCACCGAGTCACCACAAGAAGCGGGTGCGCGCGGAGGATTGGTGATTTCCGGCAATCTCAATTCTTGCGATTGTGTTTGCGATTTAGGTCCAAGGGAACACGCCCACTTGCTGCATTCTCCCACAGTCTATGTCACATCAGAAATTATGGAACAATTCGTGGCGGCGTTGGATTGAGACGCCACTTTCTGGGACTCGTCGGCGATGCTTGGGGGAAGATCTGGGCCAAAGGGCTCGGTCAGATCTTGACGGTGAAGACCGAAGGATCTCCTGTAAGGCACATCAGATCCTCGGTCGGGTCTGCATAGGTCAGCCTGCGCAGTCTGACGAAAATCTTCGCCACGCCCAGCACAAGTATCAGAATGGCATGTGCTTGATGGCGTTGCGAAGAGGGAAGAAAATGATACGACCCATCCAAATCTCAGGTCCAAAGATGCTGAGAGGAGACCTGAAGGATTTTTCGCAAGGGTGGGAGAAGGAATCAGCCTCACTGGGACAGACAGCTCTGCGCGACTCCACGGCCGGAATTGTTGCCGGTGATCTCGAGCTCCGATTGACCCGAAACCAGTGCCAAATTCTTTCTGACTTACAGGAGCAGCTCTGGCAAAATTATCAGAGCCAGATATGCTTAGGAGGAGGCTGGAGGTGATTCGCAAATCATAGACGTTATTTGAGATAGTAGATCAAGATCTGCTCGCGAGCGCGGATCGATCAGAACTTCGGCTTCGCACCAATAGCTCGGGGCGTCGCACCCTGCCTACATCCCATCTCAGGATCTAGGGTTCTTGGGCATCCCACCCAAGTAAGAAGAAGGAGATCCACCCTCTCACAAATTTTCTCTCAAAAAATTCTGCATTAAACTGAATTTTTTTCGTTACAAGAGCATATATATATGGGATGAGGAGAAAATCTAATGGGAAGAGGGGGGGAGATGACACCTACGTGGGAGGGGAATGGAATGGAAGGAGGGGGTGGCCTTCTCGGCCTTTCCTTGGTCAAGGAGGGAGGCGCCGCCTTCCTCGATTCAAGGAAGGGAAGTCCAACTTCCACCCTTGACCACTTCTAATTAATTTCAAAAAAACTCAACCCCTTTTTGACTTGGACCAAGCCCATTAAGCTCATTACAAGTCCCTTGGCCCATTAACCTCTAGCCCATTCCCCACATGAGGTCCAATAAAGATAAAAAGGATAATTATCCATGAATGGACTACAAATGGCCCAATAAGGCCTTAAAGCAAGAAATAAGGCAGGTAAATAGATCGATCACACGTCCACGTCCTCCCCGAGCCATAGCAACTCCCGGGCGCGCCTCGTACCCCGACGTGTGCTGCGGCGTGTGTCCGCACCAATTCTCCTCAGGTGAGAGGAACTCGACCCCGTCAAGTAAGGGTCCTGATGCTTGAGCTCTCCGCATGTAATCAAGGCGTTGTTCGTCGCGGGGCGTCCTTGCCAATGCACTGAGGAGTGTTGGTTGGCTCCGTTCTTGGTGGTGGTCACCTACTCATCCAGTATACAATCTATATGCTCGCGTTGTTGTAATGGGGCGGGAAGAGGTGGACTCTCGGGTGGTGTGTCACTCACAACAGGAGGAAAAATCCCAAAAACTCACTTGGGAGCACCGCGGGATTCCGATTGTTGGGTTCGGTGCTATGTATTCAGTGGGGGGGTGAATGAATATACCCTTTAAAAACTTCGCCCAATTAAGAAATTCTTCCTAATACAACCAGAAGCCCAATAAGCAATTGCGGAATTCAGATTTATTAAGACAACTGAAATGCTTATAGATGAACTAACTAGTGACTTAGGAACAATGTTAACGAACTCTCAATACCACAGTAAAGTATATAGTGTGCACAGCAATGAAATGAACACATATAGAAAATCAAACCATATCGACCCTATGCATTCATCTAGTGGCAAACCCACAAAGAGATCAAACCACTGCACAATGATTTTTAGGTGGTTCGGTCCTGCAGACCTACATCCACCCCACACTCAATCCCAAGTGTGGATTCCGCTGACTCACAGCTTGAACAGCTGGGCATCACAGCTTGCCATACAATCCGCTGAGCAACACATCTTGTTGTCCAGTGGAATCCACCACTGCAACCGCTGGGGATTACAGCTTACCCGTCCAGAGGCAGCACCTCTGCAAATGCTGACTAACAGCTTGAAGAAAGGATAAAAGATGAAACAAAAACAAGAAGACAATCAGCGACTGAAAGCACAAATGATATAGCTCTCGAAGGAGCAACTCTGGCTTGGATTTGATCCAAATGCCAGATATCCACTATCTCTCTCTCTTTCTCTGCTTGAGCGCTCTATCTCTCTCTTTCTCTTCTTTCTCTTCTGCTCTTCTTCTCTTTCTCTTTTTCTTCTCTGCTTCTTCTGCTTCTCTTTTCTTTCTCACAGGATCGTGCAGGCTATCCTCTGCTTCAGTCGATCAGCCTCCTTCTGATGGAAGAGGCTTCATATATATATAGAGAGCAGTAGGAATTTGGCGTGTGCTCTCCACATCTCCCGCCCAAAGGCTTTCGCCAGAACCGAGGCATTTCGACCACTTGGCAGCATCCTGGCTGGGCTGCATCCACATGTCATAATCTGGGCACCTCATCCTTCCTTGGATCACGTGCCTTCATTAGGCTCTGCAAAGAATCCATGTCAGACAGTCGAATAGGATTATCAGTTCGGAGTTCGATGGTGCGAGGAAGAGGATGCGGAGAGCGCGCGGGCTCCTCTTTTTTTGTTTGTTTTGCTGTTTGCTGCAACACACAGATGAGAGAAGAGAGAGAAGGGGCCACCACGAGAGATTGCTCCGGCAGGGCGAGCGGGACAAGTATAATATAGCAAGATATGGGGTTCAAACGACCATAGCGGGAAGTGACTCGCCGCGACCTCGGGGGGACGGGAATGGTGCAGAAATTAAATAACAAAAATTGAAACGGCCATTGGGGAAGTGACTCGCCGCGGCCTCGAGAATATGAGCAGAATATAGCAGAATATAAAAGAGAATATAAGAACAGAGATTTAAACGGCCATTGGGGAAGTGACTCGCCGCGGCCTCGAGAATATGAGCAGAATATAACAGAATATAGAGAGAGTATAAGAACGGAAATTTAAACGGCCATTGGGGAAGTGACTCGCCGCGGCCTCGATGATATGAGCAGAATATAACAGAATATAGAGAGAATGTAAGAACGGAAATTTAAACGGCCATTGGGGAAGTGACTCGCCGCGGCCTCGATGATATAAACGAAATATAACAGGATATAAAGAGAATATGAGAACAGAAATTTAAACGGCCATTGGGGAAGTGACTCGCCGCGGCCTCGATGAAAAGATGTGATCGCCAGGGGCCGAAAGACCCCAAAATAAGAAAGTGATCGCGCCTACCTCAAGAGCGGGAGATGGCGGGTTGCTTCTTCCTCTCCTTCCGGCCGGCCGACGGAGAGGGCTTTCCTCGGGTACCCTTGCAAAACAACGACAAATAAATGACAAGTGGATTAGAAAGATGGAGGCGTAGTATTCAAATCCTCGCGGTAAAAATAACGAAATGATGGCAAGACACACACCTGGTTGGTGTTATCTTTTAAACCCCTCTCGGACTCGAGTAGGAGGAAAATGAGATGATGGATGCAAGAAGTATAAGAGAAGAGGCGCCCTTGTGAAGGGGGATAGAGGATGCAATATGATGAATGTAAAGAACTATGGAGAAAAAGGGGAAGAAAAAGCTTATTGGATGAGCCGAGGGTGAAATCCGGCGGAGCTCCGGCAGCGTGGGGACGACGGGGAAGTGCGGTGGATGAAGACGACCTTCCTCTCGCGAGCGTAGGCACCCGAGAAGCCGGCAGAACCTCCACCTACAAAAGACCCCACGGGTTAGAAAAATGACTCCGTAGCCTCTGGGCTCCGGCAGCCTATCGGATCACTGCTTAGCTCCCCTAGAACTGAGGGGGTGGGCCTCTATTTATAGAGTTCCGGAAGGTGGAGGCGTCCAGGACCCTGGACACCTCCATCAGGGCCGAAATAATATTTTATTCTATTTTTATTGATTTTTTTAGAATACTTTTATGGGGGCGTCCAGGGTCCCGGACGCCTCTAACAGGTCCACCGAAAATCGACGACGGCCGCACGCGGTTTGGCACAACGCGTGGTTTTGTGAGCGGCGCCTCGTGATTCAAAAATGGGCGCGTCCAGTCAGCTGGACGTCTCTAAATTTGGCTTTTTTCACGCACGACAAACCGTCGTTCGGTGGCCGGCGCCCGTGAGTGAGTTGATGAAGGCGTCCAGGGGCTTGGACGCCTCCAAAACTTTATTATTTTTTTATTTTTCTTTTGTCTTTTATACAAGGGCTGGCATTTTTATTTTTTTATTTGTTTTTATGGAGGCGTCCAGGGGTCTAGACGCCTCCATTAATATATATATAATTTATTTATTTTTTTTTTGTATGCCAACTGGCATTTTACACTTATTTTTTATTTTTGTTTTTATGGAGGCGTCCAGGGTCCTGGACGCCTCCATAAATATATATTTTTTTATATTTTTATATTTGGTTTTGGGCCCTGAGAAAAGAATAAAACAAATTAAAATCATGGGGGCGTCCAGGGTCCTGGACGCCCCCATTAAGACCCACCCGGGTCCTTAGATCGGGCGTCGGCGGCCGCCCGGCAGATATCCTTCTTGGTTCCGGAACCTCCTGATGCGTTCGACTGGTGTTGATGCCGTCCGAATGCCGTGACGAGACGATTCCGGATGCCGAAAAGGGCGGAAGAAGACTCAAGAAAAGGAAGCACTCAAGTGATTCAAAACGCGTAAGCCGTCGCGGGACGTTGTATAGTAATATGAGACTTTCTCAGGAGACGTCAGGAATGGCGTGTCTACAGCTGCCCCGCCTTGGCGTCTGCTTTGCAAGGGAGCGATACGTAGTGGAATGGTATCGAAGTGGAGTGAAATGGAGTGGGAGCGGACTGATAAGTTGATGCCAAGGTGTGATGAGACACGCTTGTGACGTTACTGTTTAGAATCTTTCCTGAAGTTTCAATGAGGCGACCTTGAAGGAGGTCTTTCAAATATTGACGATTGCTTGGACGGAGATCAAATAAGGGAGGGTGAGATGTGTACTCAGGCACGAAACAAAAGAAGGCCAACTTCTCGGTGTGGAAGTACCTGGGTCATAAACTGGAGGTTTCACCTTTGGGGAGCGGTTACCAGCCAATGTGGAAGTGCTGCGGCCAAGGTGGGTCAAAAAGGTAAAGGAATATCTGAGGGTCTGTCCAAACAAGGGTCTCCTTTGGAAGAGCAGCGGAGGGCTGTCTCAAAGAAACTCAGTATTTCATTCAGAGTGGAATATCTCATATTTGTAGGAATTGAAACACAACGGCTTTCACAATCGAATCGCTTGAATGATCTTCCGCAATAAATCAAGGTCCTATATGAATGCATGCTGGGTTTAAAGAAAAATTTAAAACAAACAAAAATAGAAAATAGCCAAGGGTAATATTGTCAACTTGTGAAGAACGGGTCAGGATACCGACCCGGTGAGCTGATACTGGGCTGGGGCCCGTTTATCCGCGCACCAACTCACTGAATGGAACCGTCGTCCCCATTCTATCACAAATTGACGGCCTATCCGTACAACCCAAACTCTTCCGGGATCATCACCGTTTTTGTTGAAGGGGAACTCAAATCCCAGATTTGTTCGGGCCGCAAGGTCCTTGACATGTTCTAGTAGCGTAGGTATCATATACTATGATGCATGACATGGTGGGACCAACCAATGAAAGGTGGGACAGGAGATAGGACAAAGATGTCCGTTAGTAAAACCTGCACATGCCAGCAAAGGTTAGCAACATCAAAAGGTAGCAGAATCGCACCACAGTTCAAAGGAGATCCAGACAAAATCTTGACAATGACCACTGATGTGACATGTTCTGTCCTGTAGCACCCTTCCCTTCCTATAAGAACTCCCCTTAGGCAAGTTCATTCAAATGCACCAAGGTGGGTTTTGGAAGCTCAGGAGAGGAAGGAGAGGAGAATCTAGAGACCTTCAGGATGGAAGGAGAGTCTTCCCGCGTTATGAAGAGGAGCAAGCCTAGCAGCGAGATTAGGCTACTTTCTGACCTCGAGGGTCATCTGAGTGGGACGATCATGTCGCATATGGTAAGCCGACTCTTTTCAAATTTCTGTACGTGAACCTTCTTCTTACTTCCTTCATTTCTTCTTCCTTCCTCTCCCAGCCATATCCACTCTTCCCAGGCCCGAGGAAATTTTCCAAGCTGCCATGGCTTTCAAAGCTGACTTCCAATATCTCCATTGGCATGAGGGCCATACTCTCGAAGTGGCATCTGCAGGGGCTCCTTATTCACGCCAAGCATTACGAGAAGATTCGTATGGACTGGGCGGCTATGGGCGCGCTAGTGGAGGTCTGGCATCCCCAGACCCACACTTTTATCTTCCCGACCTTCGAGGTGACCATCCTCCTCGAGGAGGTGGAACTTCTGCTTGGTTTGAAGAAGTTCAAGAGTGACGGGAAGGTGAAGGCTATGCGGATGCTGACACGGGGTACTTCTGAAAGCGTCCTTGGAAGCTTCATGCCGCCCGACGCAGCTAGAAAGGTCCGTACTCAGAAGGGGATCGATCTCCAAAAGCTTGCGGAGTGGGTCATGAACGCCCTGAGAGGGTCACCAGACGATGACTATTTGGAGGGAATCATGAAGGGGTTCACCATTTGTCTGGCGGGTGCTCTCTTGTTCCCTTATACCGACAACATAGTGGAGGAAGACCAACTGAGTGCTATCTGCGGGATCTGGCGTGGAAAGAGGGTGGGACCCGCCGTCCTTGCCTATCTTTACAGCGGCCTTACCGCCTCGAGCATGGGTAAGCCTCCATTTGGTTGTGCACTTGTCTTGAATTGCTGGCTGGATTTGCATTTCAAATTCGACCACCGCGGGGGAATGCCAACCGCTTCGAAGCTCTTCCAACAAAGCCCGCTTCACCACATAGCCGACGTGTTAGGCTTTGGTGGTACTGTAGTGAACCGCGTTCCGTGGCTGAAGAAACGCGAAGACTGGCGGTCTCACTTCCGCACCGTGACACAAGGCTTCTTCACTTGCGCACCGGCATGTTTGCTTTCGCTTGATCTTCTCATGAGGCCTTCTCCCGAAGTTGATCTTCAACTGATCGGCGCGACCGAGTTTGTTCTTTACAACGCGCATCGGTGCTGCCTCCAGATTGGCATCCCACGCCATTCGTTCCCGCCACCGACTGACATTGTTCCTTTGAAGAAAAGGGAGTTGGGCACTGAAGCGGATGCGAAGGAAGCGAAGGCCATTAAAGCTCCGTGGAAGACAAGTGTTGCGGGAAAGGCGTTAGCGCACGTGGTGGAAGAATGCGAGCCGTGGAGGGCTTATGTAACCGAACTGGGGAAGTTAAGGCCTAAAGCGCCTAAGCCCCTGATGTAGTTCACTCTGCTTTTCTGATGGAATAAAATTTGGCATTTGGATGTTTCGGACCCCCGTCCCCTTAATTATTATCTTTTTTATGGTTTTTCTTTTTCTTTATGTTTTTTTTTATTTTGTTTGGATTATATACATATTCTTGTCTTTTTTTTTTACTTTTATTATATATAAATATATTTTTTTGAAAAAAATTTTATTATGGGGGCGTCCAGGGGTCTGGACGCCCCTAATTTTTATTTTATTTTTATTTGATTTTTTTGTTTTGGGGGCGTCCAGGGTCCCGGACGCCCCTAATTTTTATTTTATTTTTATTTTATTTTTTTGTTTTGGGAGCGTCCAGGGTCCTGGATGCTCCAACTTTTATTTTTTTATTTTGTTTGATTTTTTTGTTTTGGGGGCGTCCAGGCGTCTGGACGCCCCAAAATTTTTTTTGAATTTTGAAATTAAAATTATGGGGGCGTCCAGGCGCCTGGACGCCCCAAAGAAGCTAATTCCTATTTAAGGGTCCCCCCCCCCTTTTGCTCATTTACTGTTCAATCTGACGACCCAGTCACCCTAGACGACCTATTCTTAGTCCCCATGGAGCGAGGAGGATCGAGCCAGGGTCCAGGGAAGCGAAAACGACTGGCTCGTCGTGCGAGGAGGTTGAGGGATGATGCCGAGGAGGCTGCAGCAGAGGAGATTGCTGCGGAGGAGGGGATGGAGGTGCCTCTCCTGGCCGCGGAGGCTGCTGCGGATGCTGGTGACGCGGGAGAGGACGATCACGACCCGGTAAGTACTTCGGAATCCTCACTCTGTGGTTTAATAGGCTAAAACGGGCGTGCGAGAGGCTGTGAGAGAAGGCCGGGTAGTGAGAGAAGGAGGCGTCCAGGGGCCTGGACGCCTCCATGTTTTCTTTTTCTTTCTTTTTCTTTTTTTTATTTATTTATTAATTTTCGTAAATAATAAAATAAATTTAAAAATAAGGAGGCGTCCAAGGCCTAGGACGCCTCCATAATAATATATATATTATTTATATATTTTTTTTATTTTTGGTTTTTGGATTATTTTTCGAAAAAGGAATAAAGAAAATAGGAAGGAGGCGTCCAGGGGCCTGGACGCCTCCAAAAAATATATATGTATTTTTTTTAAAAAAAAAATAAAATAAAATAGTATATACAGTGTTATTGTTGATTACTGTTCATGATGCTGATGTGTTCTTTGTTGGTTTTGTGGTTTGCAGGGCGTGATGAAGGGCCGGATCAGCTGGTCCTTGGTGGTGGCAGCATACCGTGGGCTGCCGGATTTCCAGAGGGCGCGCGTGGACGCCATGGGCTTTGGAGCTTTCCTTAGGATCGAGCCCTTCCAGCTCGACCTTCCTCTTATCCAGGCACTGAGGGAGCGGTGGCACGCACCGAGCCGGGCGTTTCTGATGCCCTGGGGGCACATGGTGCCGACGCTGGAGGACGTTGCTCGGATCACCGGGCTACGAGTTGACGGAGAGGCAGTCAGCGGGGTCACCTACCCCGACTGCCGAGAGAGTGCCCTGGACCTGCTGTGGTTAGAGACGAGCGTGACTGATAGAGACAGCAGGGTAGTCGGCCGAGTGGAGATCATGGAGGCGCTCGGATTCGTCGACCCGCGTCAGCGGGTTAGCGAGACTGGAGCAGAGTTCTTGGCTCGACTGGAGGGGGATGCTCGTGCTGCTTTCACCCAGGACCCGAGCGAGCGGGAGCTGGTGGATCTAGACCTTCGGAGGTTTCTTTTCTTCTTCCTGGGCCGCCTTCTGCTGGGGACGAAGGGGGATGGCATCCACTGCCGTTTCCTCGGGATCTTGGCGGATCTGGACAGAGTGGGACACTATGCGTGGGGGGCGGCTCTGCTTGCCCATTTGATTGCTGATCTCTCCCAGACTTCGGAGAAGGAGACGACAGTCAGCGGCTTCGCACCTTTCCTCCAGGTAAACATTTTATTTATGCTTTCCCACAGTTAAAAATGCAATTATTGTGCTAATGATGTATGATGGATGCAGGTGTGGAGCTATTACTATTTCCCGATGGGGAGGGCTAGGCATGGGAACAGGAGGGCCGTGCCTCTGGCGCGGCAGTGGAGGCCGGTCGTGGTTGCAGCACCCCACGGCTACCAGCTGGCATCACTTCGTCGGGAGCTGAGCGAGTATCCCGAGGCCATGGTATGATGCGCATGATTTTTTTGTGTTTATGCATGTGACTGAATGGTAACTAACATGATGTATGTATGGTGATGCAGGTGGTGTGGAGGCCCTACTTGGGCATGGGCGATGCTGGCCAGCCCTGGGTTGTAGCGGGTCTTCCTCGCTTCAGGCGGGACGTGTGGGTCCATTGCCTGAACGAGATTGAGCCGCTGCGGCTTAGACTGGTCATGAGGACGTTGGGACTGGCCCAGGAGTGGGTAGACGTAGATGCGCCGGCCCGCATTGGGCGGAAGACCAAGGGGAAGGCGAAGATCGTGGACTGGCGTACGCGCTTCCCAGCACAGTACCAGGACTGGCAGCAGGGCGGGGTCCCAGTAGTGTCCCACGTACAGGATAGCACAGACTACATGAGACGGTACCGAGCTACGTACGGGGACCGCCTCTCCTTGGGTGGTATGGCAGGGGTAAGTGAAATGAAACTGCTCCACCTTTCTATATGTATGCATGGGATACTAACTTATGTGTAATGCAGGATGCTCGTGATACCATGATTGCCGACCTGCGGGCCCAGTTGGCGGACGCCAGGCGACAGTTGGTGGCCATCCGACAGGAGTTGGAGATCCTGGTGAGTTTATGCAATGCATTTTTTGTGACCTGGATTTTTGATGCTTAGCCTTTGACTGACGTTTGCCCCGTGTTTCAGCGGGCCCACCAGACAGCGGCAGCCGCGATGGCTGGTGGAGCGGGTTCCAGTTCGCGGGGCCCTCCTCCGGAGGTTTCTGCCCTCCAGGAGCAGCTGGCGTACGCGGTGGCTCGGGCTGAGGAGGCCGAGCGTGACCGCGAGGCTCGAGTGAGTGCTTGCTTGGCCGCGACCCTTTTCCAGCTACTTTCCTTCTATCACTGTTCTCTTACGGTGCATGCGTGCCTTGACAGGTGGCCGAGATCCGAGAGGCCCTGGCGCGTGCTGTTCGTGCTGAGCAGGAGCGCGATGCCCGGGTGGCAGAGCGTGACGCCCGGATTGCGGAGCTAGAGGAGGAGCGGCGACGGGAGGCTGAGGAGCTTCCTCGCGACGTAGTGGATCTGCGGATCGCCCTCGAGCTGTCGAGGAGAGAGGCGATGAGGGAGAGAGAGGAGAGGGAGAGGGATAGGGAGAGCGTGGAGAGAGAGAGGGAGAGGGATAGGGAGAGAGAGAGGGAGGAGCGACAGCGGGATCAGACCGAGAGGAGGGCTCTAGAGGCCCAGCTGCTGGAGCTCCGATTGAGTCTTGGCACGGCGGAGGGGAGGCTTCGGGAGAGCGAGGAGCGGTACCAGAGGGCGAAGGAACGCGGGGCGCGACTTCGTCAGTCTGGTTCTTTTTCCATGGGCAGCTACCTGGTTTCTTCGGCCGAGGAGCGTCGTCGCGCCTTCGAGGCTGGAGTGCCACCGCAGGGCGAGGCGAGCACGGCTTCTCAGGGTTCACAGAGGTCGCGGAGGCCCCCTAGGGATCTCCGTCAGAGGAGGGAGGAAGGAGATGACCAGGAGGGTGACGGTGAGAGTTAGAGAGTTGCTTGTACACGTCACCCTTCTCACTGTATGATGTACTTTCGGCTATTAATGGAAATGGCTTTTGTGTTGTGTGTACTTTTCTCTCTCCCACACTTTCTTTTTTTGCACTGAGTTGTCCCTTGAGGCACGCTCCGCGAGACCTTGCCCTGAACAGCGGGGAACTATGTTTTGCACGGGGGGATTTTGTTTCCTTTCCCCCCCTTTTGGGCGCGTCCAGGCGCGAGGACGCGTCTTAATCCTTGATTTTAAATTTAAAGCGACGGGTGGTCCTTTCTTCTCCCGTGCCTTACCCGCAAACGAGCCCGCCTCCCGCCGAAACGCGCTTGCCCCTTTTTCGTCTTCCTCCTCTTTTGATCGATGGAGTTCGGTGGGCCCGACCGTGGTGAAGGTGGAGAGGGACGAGGAAATCCTCGCCCAAGGAGGGACGCGCCCGATCACGGAAAGGCGTCCATGGAGGAGGAAGGGCCGCTTCGGGCCCCCGAGGGACCCGAGGGGCCCGATGGCGTGGGAGGAGGTGAACACGGTCCGGTAGGTCCTCCGATCTCTTCCTCTTTTAATTCATTTTGGGTTTTGAAGTGAGCCGCGCGAGGAGGAAAGGGTTCGGCGAGTGTTGCACTCAAATGATGGACGCGTCCTAGACAGGGGGCGCGTTCCTTTTGACTGATATGGGACCCCTTTCTTGGTGCAGGACATGGCAAGGACCCTGGGCCTGGCCGATGAGTGGGCGAGTGCGGACGAGCCGAGCCGCGTCAGGAAGGAGAGTCGCGGCAAGGCGAGGCTCGAGGACTGGCCCGTACGTCTCCCTGGACAGCAAGGGGGTGTACTGGTGCAGGACAGTGCCGACTTCCTGCGGCGGCAGAGAGAGAGTTACGCGGGGCTTCCCCAAGCTGGGGACACGCGTGGCATCGGCGGCTCGCGCGCCCAGCTGTCAGAGACTAGGCGGCAACTGGCCGTCGCTCAACATGAGTTGTCGCTCCTGGTAAGTTACGCGCCGCCCTTTTAACTTCAGATTTTGGAGTTTCACTGACGGCCGTTGTTTATTTTGTTCCAGCGTGCCCAGCAGACAGCGACGGTGGGAGCGGCTGGCGGATCTTCTAGCTCTTCGGCCCCTTTTCTCGAGATTGCTTCCCTCCGGGAGCAACTTGCCGGTGCGGTGGCCCGTGCGACCCGGGCGGAAGAGGAGCGTGACGCCTGGGTGGCGACTGTAGCGGAGCTGCGGCACCGTGGTGAGGAGAGACCTTCTCCAGACATCCTGGAGTTAAGGGTTCTTCTGCAGATGATGAGGAGAGAGGTAGAGAGAGAGAAAGCCGAGAGAAGGTCCGAGCGACAGCGGGATCTGACCGAGAGGAGGGCCTTGGAGGCCCAAGTGAGGGAGCTCCAGCTGGGCTTTCAGGCCGTCGTACAGAGGCTAGGAGGGATGGAGACGCGCTACGAGAGAGCGCGAGAGTTCGGGGAGCGACTCCGCCAGTCCGGTCGCTTTGCCGCCAGTGGCTTCTTCGCCACGCCAGGGGAGGAGCAGCGAGTCACTGCTGCGGAGCAGGCGCCCAGAGGCGAGGCAGGTGCTACTGCACGGGGATCCCGGAGGCTTCTGAGGGACCCTCACCTCGGGGGAGAGGAGGAGAGTGCCCGGAGAGATGAGTGATGGTGAGGATTGGCGGGCTAGTGGACCCGTCACCTCTTTATGTTTATGATGTTTTTGACAACTTATGTAGAATTATGAATGGAGTGATTTGATTTTCTGATGCTTGTTTGTCCTCTTGTGCGTTCCTTCTTCCCTACACTTCTTCTCCTTTGCATTGTTCCCATGTGACGGATCTGTCGAGACTCCGCCTCGAGCAGAGAATCACGTCTTGTTGTGACCATTTTCCACGGGAATCTGCCGTCGAAGTCAATACTGACGGCCCTAGTTCCTTTTCCCGGATGTTGTGCCAAATTTTGCGGGCGTCCTCCAAAACATGATAGGATATCCCTAGACAACATAGGGGCTATTCGTCCTATTCTTCGTCCAGTCAATCACCCTGTGCGAGCGGTGAAGCGACACATGGGGCCGCTCGGCCGGTGTCTTATTGCGAGGGCTATCATCGACAGGTGATGGAGGCAATCTTGGCCCGCACTCCTTCCATTTCTATAAATTCGTGTCCCTTTTATCTTCCCAGGTATATCGAGGACTAACTCGAGGAGCACAAGTTCTCACGGGAGAGGAGGAGTTCAAAATTCTGAGAGTTGAATGGAGGGCGAATCTTCCCACTCCTCGAAGAGAAGCAGGTCCAGTGGTAGTAGTTCCAGGAGGCTTTCGGACCTCGAAGGGCACTTCAGCGAAAGGACCCAATCACAACTCGTAAGCCAAATTTTCCTGCCCTTTTCTCATTTTTTTCTTCCTTTCTTCTGACCAAACCTCACCCCCATTCCTTGTATGTGTAGGTTGTGATGAAATCACAAATCTTATGGGAGTTGGTAGTAGCAGCGTACAGGGGCCTCCCAGATTTTCAGAAGGCGAGGCTAGACGTGATGGGATTTGGTACCTTCCTTCGGATCGAGCCGATCCAACTTGACCTAGTCCTGATCCAAGCCTTGTGTGAGAGATGGGACCCAGTGAGCCGGGCATTCCTGATGCCCTGGGGGCACATGGTGCCCAGCTTGGAGGATGTGGTCCGGATCACAAGCCTGAAGGTAGAAGGCGAGGCAGTGACCGGAGTCACTTACGCGGACTACAGAGAAGGTGCCCAGAAGTTACTGGGTTTGGACCTAGATGGTCGGAAGAACAGGTCGGTAGCTAGGGCGTCCCTTATGGATGCATTAGGGCTCACCGACACTCGTCGGCGGGACGACGAATCCTCAGAAGAGTTCATGGAAAGGATAGAAATAGGATGCCGTGCCGTGTACTGCACAGATTTCGGCAACTGGGAAAGATGTGACATAGATTTGAGGAGATTTCTCCTCTTCCTTTTGGGGAGATTGGTACTGAGCTCGAAAGGGGATGGTATCCACTGTTGCTTCCTGGAGCTGCTGTCAGACCTTGGAAGAGTAGGGTATTATGCCTGGGGAGCCGCCATGCTGGCACACTTGTTTGCAGGCCTATTCCAAGAAACGGATCGTGAGATGACTGTGAGTGGTTTCACACCATTCATCCAGGTATTTTTTTGGTTTTGCTTGTTTTGTATTTTTTTTTGTGTTTTTGCAAAGTATTGATGACCTGCGCCGAGCAGCTGTGGAGTTATTATTACCTCCCCATGGGGAGAGCTCGGCATTGGCGACCCGTGATGGTGCCGCTAGCTAGGCGGTGGGAACCCGTCATGAGTGCGGCACCCCTAACCTACCAACTGATGGTGTTAAGGCGGGAGCTACAGGAGTTCCCTACGGGGATGGTAAACTGGAGACCCTACTCAGACATGGTCGATGCCAACCAGCCGTGGGTTCTAGCAAGTCGTGCCCGGTTCGGACGGGAACTATGGATGCACTGCCTGAATGAAATCGAGCCGCTTCGGCTACGATTAGTTATGAGGACTTTAGGACTGGCTCAAGAATGGGTGGATTCAGCTGCGCCACCTCGTGTCGGGAGAAAGACGCGGGGACCGGCGACTTGCATTGATTGGCGCGTGCGATTTCCCGAACAGTATGAGGACTGGCAACGGGGTGGCACGATTGTAGAATCACAGGCGCGGGACAGCGAGGACTACTTGCGTCTATATAGGACAAAGTACGCAGAACGGTTCCAACCCAGGGGACTTGTGGAGGTAGGTTTCCCCTTTTTCTCTTCTATTCTTTCTCCTTTTCTTGGTTTTTTTGGTAAAAATGCTGACTTGTAAGGCTGCAGGATGTCCGGGATGCCATGATAGCGAATTTACGAACTCGCTTGGCAGAGATGGAACAACAGTTGGGTGATGCCCGCGGAGTTACGAGCGCCTTGGTAGGTGTACAGTACGTTCCTAGTTAAAACCCCAGATTCCAGATGTTGGCTGCTAATTCACATGGTCGCAGCATGCCCAGATTGGCGCAGCCTCCCCAGCGATGGGAGTAGGTGGTTCCTCTTCCAGCTTGTGGATTCCCACCTCAGAACTTGACTCGCTTCATGAGCAACTTGCTCACGCCACGCAGCGCGCTGCGGAGGCAGAAGGAATGCTTCGTATACAGGTAAAAGTTTCAGCGTTGAGTTCTCTTTGTTTACGCCTTATCGCGTATCTGAGATGGTACACTCGACAGGAAAAGGAGACGGAAGAAGCGCTTGCCCAAGCTGCGCAGAAGGAGGCTAGGATAGCAGAACTGGAGAGGGAACTGCGGCGTCATCCTGATGACGACTCATCCAGGGATGCTATGGAACTGAGGATCACTCTCCAGTTGGAGAGGGAAGACCGTGAGAGAGAACGGACAGAGAGAGAAAGAGACGCAGAGAGAGAAAGAGCCAACAGATTGACTGAAAGGGAGGAACGAAGGGCCATGGAGGCCCAACTATTCGAACTCCGAATCAGCCTTGGTCTTGCTGAACAGTGGCTGAGAGAAGGTGAGGAGCGCTACCGAAGAGCACGAGAGCGTGGCTTTCGTGTTGGTAGCTTCTCTGCTGCTTCCGCGGATCAACGCCGGGATGTGGGAATAGGAAGAGGAGTACAGAGCGGCAGGAGTACCGCTTTTCGTAGTTGGGTAGCACCTTTGAGAGTGTTTTGCCCGGAGAGTAGTGGGACGAGTAATGCAGAGAGAGAGGGCGGAATTTGATGTAATTTTTTTGGTTTTTGGAATAAAACACAAGGTTTGGTTTGTTTGTTTTTTTACCTTTGCTTCAGTTACCTGAATCCCTGCACATATCACTGAAACAAACAAATCAGAATTTCTGTTCTGACTTGGCCCCTTGCTCAATAGGCAAATGGTCACTGTGACTGTCCTTGATAACTGGTCAAGGGGCCAAGCCTTTATTTAACGAAGGCAAGGGAAAGATGCGGTGATGATAAATGCGACAGGCAAGCACACGAATGCAAGCGATATTAAAAAGTGAGATGCTACACGCAAATGTAATCATGCAAAATTGATTTGTTTTCTTTTTTATATTTGATATTTTTTTGTTTTTTTTTTTCATCATAAAAAGATTTTTTTTGTTTGCAAATATGTAAATTTCTCTTTTCCATTTTTTTTGTGCTTTTATCATTTCAATTTTTTTTATTGCTAACGCCCGGCAAGCGCCCAAATGGCACCTAACCTACGTGAGACAGGGGTTTCTTACTAACCTCCCAGGTATCTTAAGTGCACATCTAGGTTGATTTGGGCCTCTAGACCCCTCGAATGACGATCCCGCCGGCTAAGACTTACCCTGATGACAATACCGTCATGCCATGCTTAGGCTCCCAGTTGCTTCCGACCACAGGGATTCACCCAAAAGGTGTTTGAGGTAGATGATTTGCCCGACCCGGGTCTGTTTCCTCACAACTCTAGATGGTATAAGATGGAACACCCTGGAACCCTAACGACCAACCGCGCGACGCTGACCCGGAATCAGACGCCGTCGCACCCATAGGTGACGCGCTTGCATTGGCCTAAGCCCGAGGTTAAACAAGAAGACATCAAGGTGGTAAACAGGGGTCTTGACCAGCCAGAAACACAGAGACTCCTTCGCAGCGATAGCTTTTGCTTTTCAAAGTAGGCAACCAAAATGTGTATATTAAAATAAGGTCGCAGACCCTGGGCAGTTTTCACCTTTCAGAAACTCCATCGAACCTTCATCTTTAGAGGGAGAAGGAAGAGCGTAGGGGATAAACCTCCTGAGAGGACCGGCAAAGCCGTTAACCCGGCGAGCGAATAAGGGCCCATTAACTCTTTCCTTTCGGACAACTTCGGACCAAATCTCGAGCATTTACATTCCACGGCCCCCCTTTGTGGATTCAGACTTTTGCTTTGAGGGGTTCCGTTTATCGTACCAGGCACGGTCACGACCAGGCTTTTCTCTTGATTTTGATTTTGTATTTCTTTCTGTGAGGGAGATATAGTCGTTTGACGTTGGTGGGCTCCCTCTTCGTATGCCTGCGGGGACACTGCCCTCTTCTCGTGCTCTGATCGATGCTCGAGGAAATGGGTCCTACTCTTGCCTTTGGGGTTTGAGTTTCGGTTTCTCATGCTCAGCGTTTTAAGGGCGCCGACTGTCTCATTTGGTCGAGAGAAAAGAATAAAGATTACAGCTTCCGGAGATCTTCTAGGTGTGGCCCTACCGTAGGTGATGCTACCAACTTTTTTTGAATAAAATACATAAGTGAACACATGTTAGCTTCCTTCGAGCGAGCATAGGCCGACGTGGCCGGACAGGGGTCTCCACGGTTCTGGCAAACCAAGACCCGGTGCCTACCAAGCCTTAATGGGCCCTATCCTAACATGAAGGTTAGATGCAGGGACTTAACTACATGGTGCCTGCCAGGCATCGGCATTTTGAATTTTCCATATTTTTAGTGGTTTTCAACATTTCCTTGTTTTTGATGTTTTTTATCTTTTCATCATTATTTTTTTGTTTTGTGCTAAGGGTAGTATTTCTTAAGATAAAGCCCATTCCAAGGGTGGGATAACTCGGTCCCTTCGGCGTTGACTAGCTTGTAGGCGTTGCCAGGGTACACGGCTTGAATTACAAATGGTCCTTCCCAATTGGGTTGGAGCTTAGAACGCGGCCCTCCAGGTTTGACAAAAATTCTTTTTACGACCATCTCACCGACTTTGAATTTTCTCTCAACGACTTTCTTTTGGTAAAAGCGAGCGAGTCTATTTTGATACACACGCGCGTGTTCGGCGGCGGCCAGCCGCTTCTCATCCAAAGTTCCAACTGGGCGAGGAGTGAATTACGACGATCGTCGAGGGGAAATTCCTCATCCAATTGTACCCTGAGAGAAGGGATCAGAGTCTCGTACGGGACTACCGCTTCCATACCATAAGTGAGGGCAAATGGAGTCTGCCCGGTGGGGGTACGGATTGAGGTGCGATAGGCCCATAGGGCTTCGATAAGCTTTTCTGGCCAGTCTGAAAACTTACTAGACTCGCAGGTTTTTTTGATGATTTTGAGCAATGTTTTATTGGTGGCCTCCGCTTGACCGTTACCTTGTGGGTAATAAGGCGATGAATGATGCAATGCAATTGCGTACCTTTTGCAGAGGTCCTGTAGGTCCTGAGAAATGAATTGTGGCCCATTGTCGGTGACGATCGTGCTTGGGACGCCGAATCTGGCGAGAATGTTCTTCATGATGAACTTGCAGACTGTTGACGCCTTGATTTCCGCGTAAGCTTCGGCTTCGGCCCATTTGGTGAAGTATTCCGTCGCAGTAAGGATGAAAGATTTCTGCTTGGTGAGGGAATTGGGATCACCTAGGGGACCAATGATGTCGAATGCCCACATGGAGAAAGGCCACGGGGAGGATATTGGATGAAGTGAGGAAGATGGTGAATGGATTTTATCGGCGTGAAGTTGACACTTGACACACCTACGGACATAGACAGCACAATCCTCTTCCATAGTGGGCCAATAAAAGCCTTGACGAATGATCTTCTTGGCGAGCATCTGACTATTCACGTGGCCACCGCACACACCCGAGTGCGTCTCTTCTACACATTTCCAAACCTCATCGTCATCAAGACATCTTAACAGAATACCACTAAGGCTCCTCTATAGAGTAGACCTCCAATCAATGTGTATTTCTGAGCCACCCTTCTTATGGCTTTCTTGTCCTCTGTGGTGGCCCCTTCAGGATAAGACTGATCTTGGCAATATTTGACAATTTCATAGAACCATGGTTTCTCTTCATCAGCCAGTTCTTCTTCGGCCTCTGCCAACATGAGCTCCCTCTTCTCAAGGATATCTTCCTGCAGGATCTTCCTTGCTATCCTGTCTTTGATGTTTACGTAGGAAGCATCATCGACTGCAGGGGCGTGAAGTTTGTAGATGGAAATGGACTTAAACCATCTTCCTAGAGGGAACCTTATGGATGATGCCAATGAGGCGAGGGCATCGGCGAGAATATTCTGATGACGAGGGATATGAACAAAGATCAGTTTTGTGAACAGTTTGGCAAAGGCAGCAGTGAGTTCTTGGTATGGCTTGAGTTTGGGATCGCGAGTGCGATACTTAGTGAGTACCTGGCGAAGGATGAGTTGACTATCACCTACGACTCGCAACTCAGTGATACGAAAAGAATGAGCGAGTCCTAGGCCAGCTAGAAGAGCTTCATATTCGGCTATATTGTTGGTGACTGGAAATTTGAGCTGGTATGCCAATGGGAATGTGAGGCCTTCCGGCGACAGGAGGGCGATGCCGATTCCTCTCCCTTGAGAATTCAGAGCTCCATCAAAATATAGCGTCCACATTGGCTCATCTGATTGGTTGATGGACATTAGTTCCTCATCTGGAAACTCTGATTGGACGGGATCGAACTTGGGAAGAGGATGGTGAGCGAGATGCTCGGCTATGGCATAACCTTTAATCGCCTTTTGCTGGATGTAGGTGATGTCGAACTGAGAGAGAAAACTTTGCCAGCGTGCTAGCCTATCCGTAAGGACGGCTTTCTCCAGAAGGAATTTGATAGGATTCATTCGAGCAATCAAGTGGACTTCGTGAGCCAAGAAGTAGTGCTTCAATTTCTGCACTACCCAAACGAGGGCAGCACAGGTTTTCTCCATGCCGGTGTACTTCTGCTCACAGGGATTGAGAAGTTTGGACAAGTAATAGGTTGCCCGTTCCTTGCCTTCTTCATCAGCTTGTGCGAGGACGGCTCCCACGGAGTCATCCAAGACTGAGATGTAAAGGATCAGAGGTTTTTCTGGTTTAGGTGGAATGAGAACGGGTGGACTAGCCAGATATTCCTTCAAACCTTCAAAAGCTTTCTGACATTTAGAATTCCAGTGGAATTCTACTCCTGGCTTGGTCAACTCGTAGAGAGGTCTACACCTTTGTGAATGTTGAGACACAAACCGACGAATAAACTGCAGCCTGCCGATTAAACCTCGGACTTCCCTCAAATTCTTGGGAGGCGGCATATCCCTGATAGCCTTGGCTTTGTCGGGATCTATCTCGATCCCTCTTTTACTCACAATGAACCCCAGCAATTTACCTGACGACACACCAAACACACACTTTTTCGGGTTCATTTTCAATTGGAATTCTCTTGACCTTTGCAAGACCTTAGCCAAAACTTCTGGATGTTCCATCCTGGTCCTTGATTTCACCAATAAGTCATCCACATACACTTCCAGATATATGTGCATCATGTCATGAAATATGGCCATCATTGCTCTTTGGTAAGTAGCTCCAGCATTCTTTAACCCAAACGGCATGACCACGTAACAATATGTTCCCCAAGGGGTAGTGAATGACGTCTTTTCCTGATCCTCTTCTGCCAAACGAATTTGATTGTATCCTGAAAATCCATCCATGAAAGAGAGGGTTTCAAAACCTGCCGTGTTATCAATTAACACATCAATGTGAGGTAAGGGAAAATCATCCTTTGGACACGCGCGGTTAAGGTCCCGGAAGTCGATGCAAATCCTGACTTTCCCATCTTTCTTCATGACCGGGACAATGTTCGCCACCCATTGAGGATAAAGAACGACTCTAATGAACCTGGCTTTGTGGAGCTTATCGACCTCTTCTTTCATTTTCAAAGCCATCTGAGGGTGGAAACGCCTTAACCTTTGTTTTACCGAGATGGACCCTGGTTTTAGGGTTAAACGGTGTTCGACCAAGGTTGAATCCAAACCCGGCATATCCTCGTAGCTCCATGCAAACGTGTCCTTATATTCCTTGAGGACCTCAATTAATGCCTCTTCTTCAGAGGGTGGTAGGTTGTCACTTATGAGGATGATCCTAGGGTCTTCCTCAGTCCCCAAGTTGACTTCTTTGGTGGATTCTTCTACGGCGGTTGACGGCTCGTCGAATCTCCTCATTCCGCTAGCGTATGCGCCCGCCGCATCCTCATATTCTCACCCTCATCTTCAGTGGGGCATTCTTCATTCGTGATCTCGTAGACTCCATACCCTTCATCAGATGCACAGTCGCCCTCGCATTCTATTTCGGGTAGCTGGATGGGATTTTCTAACAACTGGGGGATGGCAAGAAGGGCCTGACACCTGGCGGCCAAATCCAGAAGGAATCGACGAGGGATCTGCCTACCCTTGGATTTCTTCCTAGGTACTACCCTTGGCCTATCATTCCTAGATTGACTGACAATATTTACAGACGAAGAGGAAGATGAGGAGGATGGTGTAGAATGTACAGGAGAAGACCCCTCAGAGGAGGGGTAGAAAAGGTCGCTCATCGGACCTTGGACGGGTGGTCCGCAAGGCGGTACGCACCCGTGGGAGATGTAGGAGGTTTCCTCAACGAAGATGTGTTGTTGGAGAGTTTGAAAATTGACGTTTTTTTTTTCGTTTTCATTTTTAATGACAAAGCAGTGAAAAGAGATTGGAGGAGAGAGGAAAGTGGTTATGGCTAGAGGATTGTGGGGCTCGTAGAGCAGATCATGGTTGAAGACCTGGCGCGGGTTGAAAAGCCCGCGTAGGTATGTAAGCAAAGAAGGGGACCTGGGAAGATCATCAGACAATTGTCTGGCCCAGGAAGAAGATATCAGCAAAGGCTGAGACGAGTGGATGGAGAGGATGGCGGCTAATGAGCCGTCGACGGCAATGTTGAGGACGGATGAAGATCCGTTGATGACAGAGTCCTTCTGGCGAGGATGAGGATAGTTTGGAACCTTGGCAAGAGTGGTAATATTCTCTGGTATTTCGGAGATCAATGGTGGTCTTCAAGCTGTGGAGATGAGAACATCCTTTCCAGTGCAACGGAAATGTCCCATATGTCGAACCATTTGTCCCACTCGCATTCCGGATCTTTGATCTTGCCTCTTTTGGTGATCCTCGGACATTTTTCAGCAAAATATACAGCATGTGATTCCCCATATGCTTCTCGTGGGTGATCTCCCATCTGAACAACGGGTCCTCTGTTGAAGTGGTTTGATAGAGTCCACGTGAGGGGCTTCCAATCCGCCTTGAATGGTCCTTTGAAGCCTAGGCCAAACCTGCGGTTCGGCCTAATTTCCTTTGGCGGTTTGAGCATTCCCTGTAACTGTGCGCCCAGCCCTTTTCCTTGTCGATAGCCGATGTTCCTCATAATCTCCCAACCTTTGGAGTGAAAAGGGAGACACGATGTTGTGGTTGCCCTGACCGGCTCTTTTGGTGCTAGTGGCATGCGAGATGGATCACGCACGTCCAGCAGTGACAATATGGGCCGATGAGACGGCCAAACAGAGGGCAGAGAGGTGTTGATAGCATCCACTGTGTGAAGGACAGGTGTACTGACCACTTTAATAATTCTCCCGTTGTAAGGAAACTTCAGGCACTGATGGTTGGTGGAAGGCACAGCGTCCATGGCTTCAATGTAAGGACGACCCAGTATAGCCTTGAATGTGGGGTCCATGTCGAGGACATGGAATTCCGTGGGAATTGCCATGGGGCCTAGTTCTGCCTTCAGAATAATCATCCCCTGCGGCGGCCTTTTGCTATTGTCATAGGCCGTGACCGTGATCGAGGAAGGTCTTATTTGTTCCTCGTCAACCCCACACAACTGAAGAGTGCTCATGGAGATCACATTTATGGACGCACCCGTGTCGACAAGACACGGGTTTATGGATACCCCATTAATTTTTATTGAAATGCACAATGCATATTTCCGAGATTCCTTGGGAGCGAGCTCGTAGTTGTGAAACATGATGACTGGTTGTGTGTCTGTTGGGGTTAGGACGGTCGAAATCTTCTCCACGGGGAGGTCTTCATTAACCATGACCTTTTGAAGATATTCCATCAAGGCCGCCTGGTGGGATGTGGATCTTTGAAGTAGCTCTAGGATGGAGATCCGGGCAGGCGTCTTGTCCAAGTGTTTCAGTAGATCATACTGTGTTCCAGGGATAGCTCTTTCTGGTTGTTCTGCATCATCCTTCTCTGGCTGAGATTGCTCGGGATTCTGACTGTTGTGGGGGAAAACCCTGTGGAAAATCCTTCCACTCCGGAGCACCATTGCCTGCGGCTTTTGTACCTCTGTGGGGGTAGCAGTGGGTTTTAACAGGGGTTTGAGGGGTAGTAGTGGAGGAATGGTTGATGAAGCAGGGGTGATGACGGGAGCAGGGATTCTGATGAGGGGTTTGTTAGGTGGAGGCATGGAGGAGGTAGAGGGGATATCGCGCGGATTATGAAGGATAAGGGGTTTGGAAGGTGGAGGTGGAGGTAAGGTTTGAAACGGGTAAAGGTTTTGAGGCGGATGGTGGGTGATGAGTGGTTTTGAAGGCATTAGTGGTGATGTGGTGGAGAAAGACGGGGTTATGTATGGTGGACGGATGATAAGGGGTTTAGAAGGCGTAGGGGTAAATGTGGTAGAGGTGGATGGTAAAGTGGGGGAGTGGGAGAAGGTGAGAGGGTGTGAAGGCGTAGTAGAAAGTGTCGGTTGATAGGAGGTCGGGGTGCGGATGAGAGGGCGTAATGGTAGTGGAAATGGTGAAGGCGATACCGATGCGGGTTGATGAGAGAGAGGTGCTACCCGGGCAAGGTGAGGGGGTTGCATGACGATAGGGTTGGAGGTATAAAGATGGAGGTACTTTCCTGGTGCCACACCTGCTCTCTCCCGACTTCCGGGAAGGAGGAGATGGGGTTAACCTGATGATTGGGCTGTTGGTGCTCCGGTAGTGGATTCTGGATTATGCCCATGTCGGGCTGTTGTTGTGGGGCCTGCTGAGGCTGTTGTTGTTGTGGTGGTTGCTGCTGCTGCTGCTGCTGTTGTAACTGCTGCTGTGGCCTCTGAGGAGGTCTCCTAGCCTTGAGAGCCGCGACGTACCGTCTCATCTCATCCCAATCTATTTGATGTTCATCATTCATATCATGGATGTAATCTTTGAAATGGAAGCAGTAATCCACTGTGTGTCCCGGCTGCCTGTGGTAGACGCAGTATTTGGAGGTATCAACATTGGGGGGCCAGGCGGGCCTTTCTCTGGGTAGGGCGAGTTGGTTTGATGCCATGAGGGCATTAAAAATATCTGCTAAGGTTTCTGGCAATGGTGGATAGTAGGCTCTCTTAGGACCGAGCGGCCTCCTTTGTTGCTGTTGGGGACCATAGTTCCCCGGGGGTGGAACTTGGTTGTACTGAAGCGGTGGTTGTTGTTGTTGAGGTTGTGGTTGTTGTTGCTGGGGTTGGCGTAATGGAGGCATATTATCCTGGGGTGGATTATTTTGGGGTGGAGGACGGAGAGGGAAAGGACCTGGTTGAAGGGGTAGTCGGGGCATTTGTGGAGGCCTTGGGTTGACTGCATAGTTGGCATTGTTGACCGCACTGACTTGCTCATTTGTCACGACCCCTTCTGTGGCTCCGCCCGGGACACCAGCGCCTGTCTTTCTGACCACTTTGGGCTTCGGCGACTCAAACATGTTCATGATGGGGGAGTCTTTTAGCTGGGTTTGGATGTATCGGGCCCTTTCATAGAGTTCCTCCATTGTAGTAAGTTTATTCATGGCGAGGACGTGTCTGAACTGCGGGGTTGCATTAGACACAATCATCTTCACTTGTTCGGGCTCGGAGAGGGTATCCCTTATTCTTTCCGCCAGAGACCTCCATCTATCAGCATATCGGACAAAATCCTCGTCGGGTTTCATCTTTTCGGCCACTAGGTCGGTAATGGAGAGTGAGGGACCGACCCTATCCCTATATTTCTGCAAGAACCTTCTCTGCACTATTTCAAAATTCTCGGCCTCGCGGGGCTCCAGAGAATAGAACCACTCAAGCGCGGGACCATCCAATGATCTCCGAAAGAGGTATGCCAGGGACCTCTGATCGTTTTGCCAATAGGAGGACTCATACATGAAGTCCTTGAGGTGAATGAAGGGGTTGCCGGTACCATTGTATCTGCGGTACGTGGGCATTTCGGAGGGAGGAGATGAATGACGGGGAGGATTGGCAAAGCAACCTCCGGGGTGGCTTTCACGTCCACCATTCTTCTCAGATTTTGAAACTGCTCGTCCATGCGATTGAACCTATTGAGGAGCGATTGGGCGAGCTCCTCTGGGGGTGAAGGTGGCACTTGCCATTGGGGGAGAAACTGTCTCCCGGAGACTTGAGGGGGAAACCCGGAATGAGAGGGAACTGTCGGACCACCGACAGTTGGCCCTGGCTGAAACGGTGTGTGAGGAACACCGGGAGTTTGAGATTGTGACGGGAATTGGAATGAGGGAGGTTGTTGGCTCGCTTGTCCTTGAAGCGAGGGAGACTGGATGGCTTGCGCCAATGAAGGAGATGGAATGGCCTGCACGGACTCGTGGAGAGGTGCGATAGCCGGAGTTGACTCCTGGGGCGTGGGGGAAACAGATTTCCCCTTTAGAATGGCCTGGAAGGCCCGGAGCTGTTCAGAGGTAAGCTCCGTGTTGGCGAGGACGCCCAGTAAGGAAGTGATATCCTGTGGCGGGGACGTGTCCCCGGCAATAACCTGCACCTCATGCGAGGGGTCATGAGAAGGACCCGAGTCCATAGCATAGACTCGCGGGTCGGCTGTCAAACCACGGCTAGGGTGGTTCTCCTGAGAAGACTCGTGAGACATGCTCACAGTTCTCCCAGAACGCAAAAACATACACTAGCAAGTAGGTAGCAGAGATTATCAAACAAGTGGATGCCTTTACGCCCTTTTTTTTGTTTTGATTTTGATGATTTTTTTTGTGTGTTTTTAGCGAGATCCGAAGTTCACACAAGATAGGGACCCTAGTTTATTTTTTGTTTCACCGCCGTGTCAGCTAGGGTCTCTCGTCTCACCACGAATGAAATGACTAACTTCGGGGAACTTCAATGGTACAACCAGCCCAGTGAACGAAGAGGAGATTCTTCGATGTCGGGGACTTACGGAGGTCCCAGTGTAGGAGATTCTAGTCCGTTGAGAGGAATTCCCAAACGGAGAGTCCTTCCTTCACCGGGAAAGGGTGATCCTCAAAAAAAATGAAAAAAAGGATAGAAAAGAGGAATGGATGTATGCAATGGAATGCTGACAGATATATGGAGTGGGAAAACAACAGAAATAACAAACATGTAATAAACAAAGAACCAATCAGAACTGACGGTGCTGCCGTGAGCACAACGGGGGCGCGCGTGGGCGCCAAGGTGGAGAGGCACGGGTGGTGCCGAACTTGTAAGGGTAGCCGGAGGAAGCAGTAGACGTCCCACCGTGATCGCCAATCTGTGAGCGACGTCACGCGGTTCGGAGTTCGATGGTGCGAGGAAGAGGATGCGGAGAGCGCGCGGGCTCCTCTTTTTTGTTTGTTTTGCTGTTTGCTGCAACACAGAGATGAGAGAAGAGAGAGAAGGGGCCACCACGGAGATTGCTCCGGCGGGGCGAGCGGGACAAGTATAATATAGCAAGATATGGGGTTCAAACGGCCATAGCGGGAAGTGACTCGCCGCGACCTCGGGGGGACGGGAATGGTGCAGAAATTAAATAACAAAAATTGAAACGGCCATTGGGGAAGTGACTCGCCGCGGCCTCGAGAATATGAGCAGAATATAGCAGAATATAAAAGAGAATATAAGAACAGAGATTTAAACGGCCATTGGGGAAGTGACTCGCCGCGGCCTCGAGAATATGAGCAGAATATAACAGAATATAGAGAGAGTATAAGAACGGAAATTTAAACGGCCATTGGGGAAGTGACTCGCCGCGGCCTCGATGATATGAGCAGAATATAACAGAATATAGAGAGAATGTAAGAACGAAATTTAAACGGCCATTGGGGAAGTGACTCGCCGCGGCCTCGATGATATAAACGAAATATAACAGATATAAAGAGAATATGAGAACAGAAATTTAAACGGCCATTGGGGAAGTGACTCGCCGCGGCCTCGATGAAAAGATGTGATCGCCAGGGGCCGAAAGACCCCAAAATAAGAAAGTGATCGCGCCTACCTCAAGAGCGGGAGATGGCGGGTTGCTTCTTCCTCTCCTTCCGGCCGGCCGACGGAGAGGGCTTTCCTCGGGTACCCTTGCAAAACAACGACAAATAAATGACAAGTGGATTAGAAAGATGGAGGCGTAGTATTCAAATCCTCGCGGTAAAAATAACGAAATGATGGCAAGACACACACCTGGTTGGTGTTATCTTTTAAACCCCTCTCGGACTCGAGTAGGAGGAAAATGAGATGATGGATGCAAGAAGTATAAGAGAAGAGGCGCCCTTGTGAAGGGGGATAGAGGATGCAATATGATGAATGTAAAGAACTATGGAGAAAAAGGGGAAGAAAAAGCTTATTGGATGAGCCGAGGGTGAAATCCGGCGGAGCTCCGGCAGCGTGGGGACGACGGGGAAGCGCGGTGGATGAAGACGACCTTCCTCTCGCGAGCGTAGGCACCCGAGAAGCCGGCAGAACCTCCACCTACAAAAGACCCCACGGGTTAGAAAAATGACTCCGTAGCCTCTGGGCTCCGGCAGCCTATCGGATCACTGCTTAGCTCCCCTAGAACTGAGGGGGTGGGCCTCTATTTATAGAGTTCCGGAAGGTGGAGGCGTCCAGGACCCTGGACACCTCCATCAGGGCCGAAATAATATTTTATTCTATTTTTATTGATTTTTTTAGAATACTTTTATGGGGGCGTCCAGGGTCCCGGACGCCTCTAACAGGTCCACCGAAAACCGACGACGGCCGCACGCGGTTTGGCACAACGCGTGGTTTTGTGAGCGGCGCCTCGTGATTCAAAAATGGGCGCGTCCAGTCAGCTGGACGTCTCTAAATTTGGCTTTTTTCACACACGACAAACCGTCGTTCGGTGGCCGGCGCCCGTGAGTGAGTTGATGAGGCGTCCAGGGGCTTGGACGCCTCCAAAACTTTATTATTTTTTTATTTTTCTTTTGTCTTTTATACAAGGGCTGGCATTTTTATTTTTTTATTTGTTTTTATGGAGGCGTCCAGGGGTCTGGACGCCTCCATTAATATATATATAATTTATTTATTTTTTTTTTTGTATGCCAACTGGCATTTTACACTTATTTTTTATTTTTGTTTTTATGGAGGCGTCCAGGGTCCTGGACGCCTCCATAAATATATATTTTTTTATATTTTTATATTTGGTTTTGGGCCCTGAGAAAAGAATAAAACAAATTAAAATCATGGGGGCGTCCAGGGTCCTGGACGCCCCCATTAAGACCCACCCGGGTCCTTAGATCGGGCGTCGGCGGCCGCCCGGCAGATATCCTTCTTGGTTCCGGAACCTCCTGATGCGTTCGACTGGTGTTGATGCCGTCCGAATGCCGTGACGAGACGATTCCGGATGCCGAAAAGGGCGGAAGAAGACTCAAGAAAAGGAAGCACTCAAGTGATTCAAAACGCGTAAGCCGTCGCGGGACGTTGTATAGTAATATGAGACTTTCTCAGGAGACGTCAGGAATGGCGTGTCTACACATCACAGCTTGCCATACAATCCGCTGAGCAACACATCTTATTGTCCAGTGGAATCCACCACTGCAACCGCTGGGGATTACAGCTTACCCGTCCAGAGGCAGCACCTCTGCAAATGCTGACTAACAGCTTGAAGAAAGGATAAAAGATGAAACAAAAACAAGAAGACAATCAGCGACTGAAAGCACAAATGATATAGCTCTCGAAGGAGCAACTCTGGCTTGGATTTGATCCAAATGCCAGATATCCACTATCTCTCTCTCTTTCTCTGCTTGAGCTCTCTATCTCTCTCTTTCTCTTCTTTCTCTTCTGCTCTTCTTCTCTCTCTTTTTCTTCTCTGCTTCTTCTGCTTCTCTTTTCTTTCTCACAGGATCGTGCAGGCTATCCTCTACTTCAGTCGATCAGCCTCCTTCTGATGGAAGAGGCTTCATATATATATATAGAGCAGTAGGAATTTGGCGTGTGCTCTCCACATCTCCCGCCCAAAGGCTTTCGCCAGAACCGAGGCATTTCGACCACTTGGCAGCATCCTGGCTGGGCTGCATCCACATGTCATAATCTGGGCACCTCATCCTTCCTTGGATCACGTGCCTTCATTAGGCTCTGCAAAGAATCCATGTCAGACAGTCGAATAGGATTATCAGTTTAAGACTGAAACCCCTGTACATACTTCATAGTATACACAATGCATTGTATAGACTTTGCAAAGCGACAGGAATGTATGGACTTTGCAGTGTGTAATGTGCAGACGTTATGCAATGTATGGACTTGCGTTCAGCAGCAGTGTATAGACTTGAAATATGCAGAGCTTAAGCTATGTACATACTTCAAATATGCAGAAGTAAACGTGCATCAATGTGTAGACTTAGCAAACCAAAGTATGAACAAAGCAACACAATGTGCAGACTTCGTGCCATGAGTGAAGCAGTGTATAGAGTTAGAGTGCAGTGAATGTTCAAGTGATGTACAGACTCTGCCAAGAGCAATGCACAATGCACATATGAATGTACAGACTTCGTTTGTGCTATGCAAGCATGCAAAGATGCAATGTATAGACTTTATTGAATGCATTCTATGCAGACCCTGTACAGACTTGATGAGATGATGCATTCACGATGTATAGACTTCAGCTCGTGCAAGCAAAGCCAATGTATAGACTTGGCGTTTGTGTGAGCATGCGATGTACATACTTTGTGTTGTGAACACAGGCTGTACAGACTTGCTAACATGCATGAACAAATGGCATTGTATAGACTTGGCAGTGTGTTATGCAGAATGCATCACGCAAAGTATGAACATCAAGAATGAATGCACAATGGCTGTATGGACTTGACATTCTGAACAATGTACATACTTGCTACCTGAAGTGAGAAATGGAGTGTGTAGACTTTGCTTTGAACAAGGCACAATGTATAGACTTAGTCATGCGTGCAGCAAAGACAATGTATAGACTTGGTCTGTTGTACAGACTTCATGAATGATGTAAAGACTTGCAAGGGAAAGGCTGTACAGACTTGAGCACAGCAAAGCAATTGAATGTATAGACTTCACGATGTGAAGACTTGCCAAAGACAACTGGACGATGTACAGACTTGAGCGAAGCAAAGTCTGTACAGACTTGAAGGTTCACAATGTATAGACTTTGGCAAAGCACCAATGTACAGACTTACACAGTTCTAGCTACAGTGCAATGTATAAACTTGGAAGCATATGAACATGGCACTGTACAGACTTTGAGTGAGAGCCCAATGTACAGACTTGGTGGAACTGAGCGTAGGTAAAGATTAAGAATGTATAGACTTGCTCAGTTCAGCACGTAAGTAAAGATGTCAATGCAGTGTACAGACTTTGCAAGAGACACTAGACGTTGTACATACTTGGAGACAATGCATGCTGCAGTGTATAGACTTGGAAAGTCATCAAGCTACGTGCAGACAGCTAACTCTGTACAGACTTCACTTGTGCCTAAAATAGAACAATGTACAGACTTTGTCTGTACAGACTTCAACTCAAGTATGCATGCGATGTGTAGACTTTGAAGAGGATGCATGCACAAGCCAACCGATGTATAGACTTTGCCAGACGATGCAATGCACAAGGCAACTGATGTACAGACTTTGCTAGATGCTGCACTGCACAAGGCCACCGGTGTATGGACTTGACTGCCTGCAAGCATGTATAGACCTTATCGTGCAGACAGGACCTCTGATGCGGGACGAGACCACGGACACGATAAGCTCGTGATTGCCCCTTAACGAGGGAAGCGTCGGATGTGCACGGTTGAGAAACCGGTAATGAGCTTGGGTGATCGGCTCTCTTTTGTGCCTGGATCGGGTCACGGGACGGTCACGTACTCTCTCGCAGCAGCGGTAATGAACAAATAAAGCGAGCTAGATATCCCTACACATGCTCTCAAGCAGCGGCATAAACCAATATATATGAAGTAAGCAAAATGCCGAGAAGGAAGCGAACACGATACCTCCACGCGCCCGGCGTGGGGAAGACGGACCCGGTCGAAACTCGTACTCCCGGGACAATTAATACACCGTATTACAGCAAATGAATTACTACCCACTCCACGCAGGGAGGTAAAGGGCTACACAAACGGGCCCAGGAGGACCGAATTCGGGTTGACGGGCGGCTTCTCGCGTCTCTTCGGCAGCACCCGAACTAGTGACGGTGGGGCCCACGTGCTGTCCGAGGGGTCGAGTGGGACCCGATGTCACCACTGTGGTGGGGACACTTGTGGAAGTGTTCCCTGGGCTGGCGGCACGCTGGTTCACCGGCCGGAGGCCGGGCGGCTCCGATCGGCACCGGTCGAAATAACCGGCCACGGACCTGCCAGTTCTGTTTTCTGGCGCGCGCTCCGGCGAGAACGGACGCTGCGATCAGGCCCGACGTCAGAATGCAAGGAAACTGGCGCCGTTGAAAAGATTCTTCGAAGGGCTTCAACCCAAGGGGATTACAGAAAAATAATCAAGCCTATACTTCTGATTGGCGAATTTTGAAGGTTGCTGTTGTACAGTGTCTGAACTCTCAGACTAGCAGGGAACTTTCCTGAGAGTTGCCCTTGACCGATATGAAGTCCTCGGATTCAGACTTTGACTTGTTCATGAAAGTTGTAGGAAATCAAGTAAGGGAACCAGGACTATTTTTGGATCTGGATTTGGAGGTGGTCGTGATTTGTTCTGATTTTGGAAGTGGAGGGTGGTCAGATCTAGGATCTGACTGACAACACTGTAGCTGAGGAAGAACACGAATTTATAAAAATATATAGAAGGCTGATAAAAAATTAAGAAACTTTGTGGATGTAGGGGGTGATGGAGAGAACTCCGAGTAAAATTGGGAGGGTTTGGACAAATCAAAAAGATGGCCGGAGGTGGGAAACACAGGGCTACTGTCACTGTAGACAGAAACAAAATAGAACTAGGAATGAAAGATGCACGAAAATGGGAAAATACTAAACGATGGAATTTAGGCATGAAAATTTAGGAGGAGCTTGGGATACAGGGGAAGCACACACCATAAAAATTGCAGATCACGAAGAGGCCGTGGCGGATAGCAGGAATTTCGGGAAGGGACCTCTATCCAGCAGGACAGAACACCGAAAACGGTTTCGCGGCGGCTCGAAGGCGGCACGAACGGCGGCGGCGGCGGCACCGGTGATGATCAGAGGTTGAGAGGGGATGATAGAAGATAGAAACACTTTAGAAATGGAGGTTGGAGAAGGAAGAATAGTAGGAGAGAGGAAGGGGGCGCAATATGCTCCAAGCTTCAACATAATTTTCTGATTTTTCATTGATTTTCTCATGAAAATACAAGCTTACATATGCTACCAATCTAATCTAATGTGGACCCTTGGATCAAGGGTTGGGGATTGAAGGGCTGGGATTGCATGCCACAAACACAAAAAAAAATATTAAATAATAGGGGAAGGGGGTGGCCTATTGACTATAAGGGGAGTTGAATGGGGTAGGTGGCCAACCTATTAGAATGTTGACCCATTCAAGCACATGTGTCCATATGACCAGCCCACCCTTCTAGATGTCCACCTAGGAAGGTTGACCAGGCCCACAAGGTGACATGGACCAATGGGAAAGGGCTGAGGGCCCCCTTACTGGTCCTACTGCCTAATTGCATAAAAACCCACACAATCCATGGGAATGACTCCTTGGCTTATAAAGCCTTACATTTACGTACATACTTTCCCAAGGATATAAACATAAACTAAAAGGACATAAATATAATAAAAAAGGTACAGGATCGGTGTCGATTCCCATCAACCTCACATGCATTAGTGTATAGACTGTATGCATGATGGATGCACTGATGCAGTATATGCACAGAGGAATCAATGCACCGATGCAATGCATGCACATAGCAGGTATTGAACTGAAGCAATGGATGTATAGACTTCATGAACGATGTTCAGACTTTTGTGTGTGATGAACAACCGATGTATAGACTTATGCATGAAGCAACACAATCTGATGTGTAGACTTTCTCAACACAGTGGCGTGCAACTAAACGATGTGTAGACTTCAGAAATGCATAGAGACGCTACCGCGTGACAGCGTCAACGCAGTAGTTTACCCTGATGTGAAGTTAGATCTGGGCCAGTTCAGTGGGTCAACGTAGTGACCCCATGCGTCAACGCATCCAGCCTTATCTTCAAAGCCATCTGAGGCATTTCAAGGCTGCGTCAACCTCGTGGACTCAATGGGTTGATGCCATCTGAACTACTTACGAGATGTATAGACATGTGAATCTGATGTAAAGACTTGAGGGGGGTCGACCCATCTAAGAAGGGGGTCGACCCACAGAGCTAGCACACTCATGCATTCTCCACAGAACAAATCAGATATAACACACTCATGCATTCTCCACAGAATAAATCAGTCATATGCATTCATGTTGCTATCATTCAATGTGATGTTCTTAGCAAAACAATATGGTGACTCATTTATGTTGCTATCATTAAAACACCACATAATCATCAAAGCACAAGAGGCACAACACCGATATGCTACTAGATCTGGAACATTGAATGTTGAACTGACACCATTGTCGTCTGGTAGTTCAAAAACGTACGCATTCGAACCCACTAGTTTGCTCGACTTGAAAAGGGCTGGCAACGTAGGCCTGGAGTTTTTTCACGGTCTCCGAGGAAAACAGTTCAGGTATGACCCTGATCATAACGTACTCTCCCTTTCGAAACTCACGGGCACGTCGGGGTGCATCAGCTAACTCCTTATACGTGCATTGCTGGCCTTTTGTTTGGACAACTTTATGCAAACTCCCTAGGCACGACAAACAAACTGTATAAGTAAAATAGACTCATACATGACCCTAGACAAACATAGACACCAAAGGTAATACTCACATACAAACGACGCAACCCAAGGTTGGGGACTCCTAGACACCCTAACATGTACCTACTGGCTTCTTATTGGGTTTCAAGGGTTTGGGAGGATCACACCCAATTGCACATTGTCCTTGTTTTGAGTACCCGGGACGTCAGCATGCTGTTCTAATAGCTCATCAAAGAACTCCTTCGCGAGTTCTGGATCCGACTCATAGCTGACCGGCACTAGCTCTAGTGTGGGGTCGCGAGCTGGAGTGTCTGAAATGATAGAATTTTTGGTGGTCTAAAATAGATCCAGAGGGGGGTGAATGGATCTTCTATACAAAATCTTCGCCCAATAAAAATATTAACTCTGACTGAATTACCACTAGATGAATGATCGATCGGTGAAGGCACAGGTTCAGAGCACACTTACCAAATTCCTCCAAGAAACAGAAGTGTTACTGGACACTTAGAAGCAAGACTAGTGCAATGTAGTCATTACAACTAAGAACTGATAAACTCAAACCATAGTAATGAACTTCAGTACTTAAGCCCCACACGCCATCAATAATACTACTAAGCACATAAGCAACCACTGCGCAGCTGCGGATATCGAAAGGATAACATTGAGACAAACTCCGAAAGGAAGAATGCACAACCGATGAACCAGGGGTGAATGATGATGAACATTCACACAAACAATCAAACACTTTGCAGAATAGATGGATCAAGCAAACAGAATATCAAACATGATGCCCCAAAACAAACAAGCAACAGACCCTATGAAGGAGATAGAGGAGATGGACAAACACACAAGGCAACCCACGGCACACTGAATTTTTTAGGTGGTTCGGCCAGACACCAGTCCGCCTACATCCACCCCTCACTCAAACCCGAGTGAGGATTCCCTAGCCAAAGTAAGACGCAGACTCAGTCTGTAAACAACGGCTGCCAAACAGCTTGTGACTGAGGGAGACAAATCCCTCGACCTGATCTTGCTACCCATAAGATTAGCACCCACTGCTACCACAGTGATCGGAGAGTCCTACTCTCCCTTCTCCTACAATCGCAGAAGGAACCGTGACCAACGCTCAGTTGCCCACAACTAGAGGACAAGTCCTCTCTTCCTCTGATGCACAGAGGGAACCCGTGAGTGACACCCAGTCACTCACAACTGGAGACCCAAGTCTCCCTTCTTTTTGATTGCTCAGAAGGAACCCCAATCCCAGAACAGGGAATCGGAACAGTAAAATGAAAATAGCAAAGGAAAATAGAACTGACAGAAACCCCAAAAAAATATAGCTCTCGCAGGAGCAAGAAACTATTCAGGATTTGATCCTGGAACAGACAAACACAGATCTTCAATGATGCTCCGACTTAACTCAGTTTCTTCTCTTCTCGCAGGCTCTCACTCTCTCAATTCTTTTCTCTCTTTCTTTTTCTTCTCGATGCTCACTCCCCTTTCTTCTTCTTAACAGTTGCTCTTTCTTTCTCTTCTTTTCAGCTCCTCTCTCTGGCGGCTCCTTCTTCTATTGTCCACGCTCTTCTATGGAGGAAGATATCTCCTATTTATACCCAAAATAGGGGCTCCAGAAAAGCTCTTTAGATAAAGTAATTTGATTGTTTTTGATGCGGGACGGACACGGGGACCGACTCTACGTGGTATGGACCTCGGACTCTAGATGCGGACACGACCATCAACACATGATGGGAGAGACATTAGGCCCGACATGAAGAGCTCCTATGGGCTATACGTCGCTAACAGAACGCAAGCTCACTCGTCGTCCCAAGCGAGGGAAACGCGGATCGTGCGCGGTTGAAGAACCGGCAGAGTTCAAGGTAGTCAGACTCACTTCCGGACTCGGATCGAGTCGCGGGACAGGTCACTCTCACACTCACAGCGGTGACATGGACACACGGGCTAGTACCTATCGCTCTCGACAGCGGCAAAAGACCATATACTAGCTAAGCAAATGAATGCCAAGAGGTTCGGACCATTACCTCCACGCACCCGGCGTGGCAAAGACAACCCCGGCCGAATCACGGACTCCCGGTTAACAATTATTACAGCAATACACTAAGTCGACCCACTCCATGCAGGGAGGTAAAAGGTCACATGTGGGGTCCAAGAATCACGCAACTCGGGTTGACGGGCAGCATCTTGATGTCACCCCGCGGTGCCGAACTCCGCGTTTTTGTGCTTTCCGAACGGCAGCTTCTACGGGCCTGCGGGGCCCACGGATGGCGCTATCCTCCGGATCTACGGGGGTGGGACCCACTGTGATGGGGACCTCTGGTGGCGCGTTTCCACGGACGGCGGTCGGCCGGGAACACCGATCGGGGGTCGATCGACCCCGATTCCCAATTCTTGAACTAACTTCCCACGGATTTTGATTGCTGTTTTCCAGCGCGCGCTCCGACGAAAACGACCGCTGCGATCAATCCCGACGTCAGATCGGGACGCATGAGCTATCGTTGGAAAGATCTCTTCAAATTATTCAATCTAGATCTAGATAGATCTGCTGGATCTAGTGGGATCAGAACTTTATTGAATTGACAATTCCCTGTTGTACAGTAACTAAAACCTCAGATCTACAGGTGAGCTGTCTGAAGACTGCCTTTGACAGTAAGGAAGATGGCCGATTCAGCTCCGGAGCTCTTCATCAAACTTGTGGTATTTTGAACAAGGAGAACGGAGATATTTTTTGTGGACTGATTGGAGGTGGCGGTGATTTGTTATGATATGTTTACTGGAGGGTGGTCGGATCTGGGAACAGGTGGACAGCACTATAGCTATCTCTGAGATCGATTTTTGAAAAATATGGGATGGCCTAAAAAAAATTCCAGAAAATGTGGAGACGGAGGGGTTGGTGGACAGAACTCCCATTAAAATTGGGAGAGCTAACAAAAATCAGAAAGAGGTCTGAACATGGGAAACACTGGGCGGGTGGAAATTGAAACATCAAGCAGACAGATCTGGAAATTAAGGTTGGACGAAAATAAAAAAATATCAAATGGGATCTTTATGACCAACCAAAATTTTTGAGACGTTCTTGACACCTCTGGAACATCCCCTAAAATCTCCAGGTCGATCTGAGCTCGTGGCTGACACAGAGAATTCGTGGAAGCTTCTGTGGTCGGATGAAGGCAGAACTCCGGCGATCTCGGCGGTGATGCGATGGCGGCTCGTGACGGCGGCGGCGGCGACCGGAATGATAAGGGGAGGAGTCACACCTCCAGAGGGAAGCCTTCACAGCTCCAAGGGGGAGAGAGGGGCGGCCTAGGCCTTTGCTCAAGCAATTTTCCAAGTTCAAATGGCATTAAATTCATCAAAAATGGAAATTACAAGCATATATAGGTCATATGTCTAATCAACCCTCAACCGTTGGATCTAGGGATGTGAGATGGAGGGCTGGGATAGCATGTGACCATCCACAAAAATTAAAATAAAAAAATACAAGGAAGGGGGCGCACCATTGACTAGGGAGGCAAGGGGGGGACATGGTAGTTAGCCACCTTGGACTTTGAAGTCCACTTGTCTCCCATGTGCCTTTTACCATTCAACCTTCTAGATGCCTCCATTTGACATGTTGACTGACCCCACATGGGGCCCTATGGCTGAGGTGGATATATGGGAGGGGTCTGGTGGGGCCCGTGGGACCGTGGGTCCCATTTTACAAATAAACCCCTCTTACAATCAAATTTACATACCGAATAAAATGTAATAAACACACATTACACACAAATAAAGCCTAACTAAATATGATAAATGGGGAGACTCAGGGCGGCGTCTCCAGGCTGTCTCCGAGCCAGATGGATACTGAGGTGGCTCAAGTCGTGCTTCGTGTGCGGTACCGCTGGCTCGGCGTATCACGCCGCTCAACTGCTCGGGTGTCCGCACCAATTCTCCCCAGGTGGGAGAAACTCGACCCTGTCAAGTAAGGGTCTGCATCGCTCCTGTATCGCTCCAGAAGGTCCGGATCAATCTGCTACAACTCGCCATGTGTGATCCATGTGTCCTCGGTAGCGGGCCGTCCTCTCCATCGCACTTGGTAGCGCGGGTAGGATCCACTCCTGGTAACTGGCACCTGCTCATCCAGTATATGATCTATATGCTCACGCTGCCGTAACAACGGGGCTGGAGGTGGACACTCAGGTGTGGGATCACTCTCAAGGGGAGGAGATGGCTCGAAAGGCTCACTAGGGATCACCGCTGGGTCCCTATATGCAACTAGATCCGATATATTAAAAGTAGAGCTAATACCATATTCCTCGGGCAAGTCCACAACGTACGCATTGGATCCAACGCGTTTCAACACTCTGAATGGACCGGCTCCGCGAGCTTGCAACTTCTTAACTGTTCCAGAGGGAAACCGTTCAGGTCTTACCCTGATCATGACATATTTGCCCTCTTGGAACTCTCGGTGGTGTCGGTGGGCATCGGCTAACTCCTTGTAACGTGCATTGCTGGCCTCAATGTGACGACAGATGTCGTCATGCAAACTCCTAACATGCCTAGCAAACGACTCGTCCGACTCCGACACTCTAGCATGGATAGGCATGGGGACAATGTCAACGGGTTTCCTAGGCCTACGACCTGTGACAATCTCAAATGGACTCATTCCGGTAGACCTATTCACCGAATCATTATATGCAAACTCGGCCATGGGTAGGATGAGATCCCAATCCCCAATGCGGTCCCTAACAAGACACCTCAAAAGGTCTCCCAGACTCTTATTGACCACCTCGGTCTGACCATCTGTCTGGGGATGATATGCAGTGGAAAACTTGAGGTGCGTACCCATCATATGTCATAGTGTCTTCCAAAAGTAGGAAGTGAATCTAACATCACGGTCAGACACTATAGTGTGAGGTAACCCGAACTTGCACACCACATGAGTAAGGAATAGGCGGGCTACCCTAGAAGCATCCGAAGTCTTCGAGCATGGGATAAAGAGGGCCATCTTCGAGAAACGGTCAACCACCACATAGACCGTATCATGCTTCCTGGAGGTACATGGCCATCCCAAAACAAAGTCCATGCTAACATCCTGCCATGGGGCATCAGGCACGGGGAGAGGCGTATAAAGGCCCGAGCTTTGCTTCTTCATCTTGGCCGTAGCACATGTACGGCACTGAGCCACGATGTTAGCAACATCACGCTTCAAGCTCGGCTAATAAAATCGATGCTCCACTGCCTCAATAGTCTTGTTCCGACCAAAGTGGCCGGCTAGACCTCCCGCATGTAGTTCCCACACTAAGAAATCTCGAACCGAAGTTCGGGGAACACATAGCCTGCTACCTCGAAAGAGGTAACCCTCCTGAAACACATACTCATCAAGGTCTCTCGAGGGTCCGACCAGGAGAGTGGTAAAAATCTGACCGAAGTCAGGACAATCAACATAGGCCTCCTTCATCTTCTCTAACCTTATGACCTCGGCACTCATGGTGGTAAGCAAACATGCTCGCCGACTCAAGGCATCAGCCACCTTGTTCTCCACTCCAGCCTTATGTTTAAGCACAAAGGTGAACTGCTGGAGATACTCGACCCAACGACTGTGACGCGAGTTCAGCTTCTTTTGGGAGTGGAGATACCTCAATGTCTCGTGATCGGAGTATAGGACAAACTCCTGATGTAAAAGATAGTGCCTCCAATACCTAAGAGCCTGAACAACTGCGTAGAATTCTTTATCATATGTGGAATATCACAGTTTCGCGTCATTCAGCTTCTCGCTGAAATATGCGACCGGGTGGGACTCCTGACTCAAAACTGCTCCTATCCCAACACCCAACGCATCACAAGAGACCTCAAACACCTTCGAGAAGTCAGGCAATCGAAGGATAGGCGTCTGGGTCATGCGCTCCTTGATGTCCTTGAAGGCGGCAGATGCGGCCTTCGTCCATACAAATGTCCCATTTCGGATACAATCCGTGATTGGGGCGGTGACGGAGCTAAATCTGCGGATGAAGCGACGATAGAACGTCACAAGACCATGAAAGCTGCGGACATCATGAACGGTACGGGGTTCCGGCCACTCAACAATGGCCCGGACCTTCTCCGGATCGGCGGAGACCCCCGTACTAGACACAATGAAACCGAAGAAGGTAAGCTGAGGTGTCATGAAGGCACACTTCTGTGGGTTCGCAAACAGCTGCTCTCGCCGAAGAAGTAGACAGACCTGCCAAAGGTGGTCTAAGTGGTCCCCTGTGGTGCGGCTATAGATAAGGATATCATCAAAATACACCACTACAAAGACTCCAATGAAAGGTCGAAGGACCTGAGTCATGAGCCGCATGAAAGTGCTAGGGGCATTGGTCAACCCAAAAGGCATGACCAACCACTCATATAGACCATCCTTGGTCTTAAATGCGGTCTTCCACTCATCACCTGGCCTAATCCTCACCTGATGGTAGCCACTCTTAAGATCGATCTTCGAAAAGATAGTGGCACCTGCCATCATGTCCAGCATGTCATCAAGGCGGGGAATAGGGAACCTGTACTTCACGGTGATTTTGTTGATGGCACGACTATCAATGCATATTCTCCACGTGCCATCCTTCTTCGGAGCGAGTAATGCGGGTACAGCATAGGGGCTCATGCTGTCCCGAACAAACCCTCTCTGCACTAACTCATCGACCTGCCGTTTAAGCTCGGCATGCTCCGTGGGACTCATGCGATAATGAGGAAGGTTGGGCAAAGAAGAGCCCGGAACAAGGTCGATGGCATGCTGAATATCCCGCATAGGTGGGAGTCCCTCGGGAAGGTCATCGAGAAAGACATCAGCATACTCCTACAGAATGGGAACAACCTCGGGTGGGAGCTCAGCCTCAAAGTCCCGCTCCACCTCTCGAACCGTAATGGCAAACACCGAACAGCCCTGACTAAGCTCCTGCTCCATTTCTCGGGAGCTAATCATCATCAATCTCCTCATCGAGGGCTCTCCTGGGCCAGAGGTAACGGTCATAGCCCAAGCTGGGGATGGGGTACTAGGCCCGGGAACGGAAGGCTTCGGAGTACTAGGGCCAGTAGGACCCCTGACTGATGGGCTCCTGGGCCAAACAGGTTGGAGGGTGACCCGCTGGCCAGCGTGGTCGAAGGTATAGGTGTTCGACCGGCCATGGAGCGTGGCATCCCGGTCAAATAACCACGGCCTACCAAGAATGATACTGCCCACTTCCATGGGGAGAACATCACACCAGATCTCGTCACGGTAGGAGTGGAGCTGCAGCGGGACCAAGCACCGCAGCCTGACCGAAATGGAAGTGGTATCCACCCATGATACCTGATAGGGACAAGGATGGTCTATGGGTGTGAGACCAAGACGGGTGACAGCGTTCGTGGAGATTGCATTGATACAACTCCCGCTATCGATGACCACCTTGCAAATTTACTTTCCCAGCCTACAGAATACATGAAGGATAGTAGTCCGACGCCAGTCATCACTGACCTGCGGCTGGGTGAGGATACATCTGACGACCCCCACGTGGGTATCGTCCGAATGCTGGGTATCCTGGGCCTCACCTCCCATCTCATAGTACTCGTCAGCTAGCTCTTCATCTGCCTCATAGCTGACTAACTCGAGGCCCGTAGGGGTGGTATCCTCGGCCTGTCTGTCCCCAATGTGAAGAGATGGGCGGGTGGGACACTGGTTGGCGAAATGGCCAAACCCATTGCAGCGATAACACTGCTGCCGTGATCCACTAGGCTCCCCAATCATATGTCCTTTACCTTTATCCTCCCGACGGATAGGAGGTGTAGGCAACAAAGGACGTGCAGGAGGTGCGGGTGCCGGTGGACAGGCTGTGGGTGGGGCCGTAAGATGCTGGGGACGAGGAAGGTCCCTCGGGGGTGGAGGACGAGGCCTAGGAGCAAAGGGCTCGGGGCGAGCGGACTCCTAAGGTCGAGTCATGGGGGCCCTCAGATACGTGCCAGATGAGCCACGGGGCTCGACACTACGAAGGGGAAAGGAGCCCAACCGATGGGGTGACTCGAACTCGGCCTCGAACTGCTCCAATTCGAGAGCGATCTGATATGCCTGCTCCAAAGTGATTGCATTGCGATGAAAGAGTTCATATTGATAATTAGGCCGTAAACCTCTTCGAAAGCGGGATATAGTCATGGTGCTCTCTTCCGTGACCCCACACCGTAAGTAATACTCATCGAACTCGGCGGTGTACTCGGTCACGGATCGGTTCCCTTGGGAGATGCTTTGCCACTTGTCTATAAGACGTTGGCGATATGAGGCGGGAAGGTATTTCTCCCTCAATTTGATTTTCATATCATCCCAAGTACCGATTTGGGGTTGACGTCGCTGATTGAGCAGGCTCTCCACATTGATCCAATAAGTTTGGGCCTGCCCTTGCAGCTTCATCTTAGCGTATCGGACTCTTCGGTGGTCCGTCATCTCAAACCACTCGAAGTACCGGTCCATGCCGGCCTCCCAATCTAAATACACCCTAGGGTCCAAGGACCCGCTAAAGGTGGGAGGGTCCGCACGCACACCCCTAAGGATGCGGTCGTCATCATCATCATCATGGTTCCGTCGTTGATTCCAACGACCATTTCCCCCCTGATCATTATCGGAGGCATAATCATCCACTATAGGCGCCTGTTGCCTCCCGACATCCTCCACTTGAGCCCTTGGCACGGCGGGTGGCTGTGCCGGCTCTTGTTGGCCGTTCATCGGCACGGGTTGCGCCGCTACTGGGCCCCTCTCTAGAACGGCGATCCTCCCTACAAGGCCTTGAATGGACTGATCCGAACTCTCGGCCCGATCCTCGAGGGCTTTCATCCGCCCTTCTAGACGCGTTCCTATGCCATCCATACACGTACTAAGACCATCCATACGCGTGTCAAGACATTCCATAATGGCTCGGAACATCTCGACCGTCGAGGACTCATCGGAGCTACGGGCCCGGGAATCGGCCATAGGTGGTGGTGGCGAGTATTGGGTACCTCGACGGGTGGGCATGCAACTGACACACGACCTAGAAGACACCGACTAATGCAAACACTCACTAAATGATGCACTTAGACATAAACCAATATCCGGTACGGGCGGAGTTAATCGATCCGAAGATCACTCCCGCAAGTGTGCGACCTCCCGATAGGCGTAGCCTAATGTTCGGACAACACCTTTTAAGATACCGAATTATCGAGATGAAATGCAATTTTAAAACACTCTCTTTTTTTTTGGTTTTGAAAGTAATGATGGTCCTAGACTCGACTTAGACCATGATGCATGCAAGACATATGCAATGACTACCCTAGACTCGACTCGCTCTGATACCAAACTGATGCGGGACGGACACGGGGACCGACTCTACGTGGTATGGACCTCGGACTCTAGATGCAGACACGACCAGCAACACATGATGGGAGAGACATTAGGCCCGACACGGAGAGCTCCTATGGGCTATACGTCACTAACAGAATGCAAGCTCACTCGTCGTCCCAAGCGAGGGAAACGCGGATCGTGCGCGGTTGAAGAACCGGCAGAGTTCAAGGTAGTCAGACTCACTTTCAGACTCGATCGAGTCACGGGACGGGTCACTCTCACACTCACAGCGGTGACATGGACACATGGGCTAGTACCTATCGCTCTCGACAGCGGCAAAAGACCATATACTAGCTAAGCAAATGAACGCCAAGAGGTTCGGACCATTACCTCCACGCACCCGGCGTGGCGAAGACAACCCCGATCGAATCACGGACTCCCAGTTAACAATTATTACAGCAATACACTAAGTCGACCCACTCCACGCAGGGAGGTAAAAGGTCACATGTGGGGTCCGGGAATCACGCAACTCGGGTTGATGGGCAGCATCTTGATGTCGCCCGGCGGTGCCGAACTCCGCATTTTCGTGCTTTCCGAACGGCAGCTTCTACGGGCCCGCGGGGCCCACAGACGGCGCTGTCCTCCGGATCTGCGGGGGTGGGACCCACTGTGATGGGGACCTCTGGTGGCGTGCCTCCACGGACGGCGGTCGGCCGGGAACACCGATCGGGGGTCGATCGGCCCCGATTCCCAATTCTTGAACTAACTTCCCACGGATTTTGATTGCTATTTTCCGGCGCGCGCTCCGACGAAAACGACCGCTGCGATCAATCCCGACGTTGGATCGAGACGCATGAGCTATAGTTGGAAAGCTCTCTTCAAATACTTCAATATTGATCTAGAGAGATCTGCTGGATCTGGTGGGATCAGAACTTTATTGAATTGACAATTCCCTGTTGTACAGTAACTGAAACCTCAAATCTACAGGTGAGTTGTCTGAAGACTGCCTTTGACAGTGAGGAAGATGGCCGATTCAGCTCCTGACCTCTTCATCAAACTTGTGGGATTTTGAACAAGGAGAACGGGGATAGTTTATGTGGACTGATTGGAGGTGTCTGTGATTCGTTATGATTTGTTTACTGGAGGGTGGTCGGATCTGGGAATAGGTGGACAACACTGTAGCTATCTCTGAGATCGATTTTTGAAAAATATGGGATGGCCTAAAAAATATTCCATAAAATTTGGAGACAGAGGGGTTGGTGGACAGAACTCTCATTAAAATTGGGAGATCTAACAAAAATCAGAAAGAGGTCCGAACATGGGAAACACAGGGCGGGTGGAAATTGAAACAGCAAGCAGACAGATCTGGAAATTAAGGTTGGAAGAAAATAAAAAAATAGCAAATGGGATCTTTATGACCAACCAAAATTTTTGGGACGTGATTGACACCTCTGGAGCATCCCCTAAAATCCCCAGGTCGATCTGAGCTCGTCGCTGACACAGAGAATTCGTGGAAGCTTCTGTGGTCGGATGAAGGCAGAACTCCAACGATCTTGGCAGTGATGCGATGGCGGCTCGTGGGCGACCGGAATGATAAGGGGAGGAGTCACACCTCCAGAGGGAAGCCTTCACAGCTCCAAGGGGGAGAGAGGGGCGGCCTAGGCCTTTGCTCAAGCAATTTTCCAAGTTCAAATGGCATTAAATTCATCAAAAATGGAAATTACAAGCATATATATGTCATATGTCTAATCAACCCTCAACCGTTGGATCTAGGGATGTGAGATGGAGGGCTGGGATAGCATGTGACCATCCACAAAAATTAAAATAAAAAAATACAAGGAAGGGGGCGCACCATTGACTAGGGAGGCAAGGGGGGGACATGGTAGTTAGCCACCTTGGACTTTGAAGTCCACTTGTCTCCCATGTGCCTTTTACCATTCAACCTTCTAGATGCCTCCATTTGACATGTTGACTGACCCCACATGGGGCCCTATGGCTGAGGTGGATCAATGGGAGGGGTCTGGTGGGGCCCGTGGGACCCGTGGGTCCCATTTTACAAATAAACCCCTCTTACAATCAAATTTACATACCGAATAAAATGTAATAAACACACATTACACACAAATAAAGCCTAACTAAATATGATAAATGGGGAGACTCAGGGCGGCGTCTCCAGGCTGTCTCCGTGCCAGATGGAAGCTGAGGTGGCTCGAGTCGTGCTTCGTGTGCGGTACCGCTGCCTCGGCGTATCACGTCGCTCAACTGCTCGGGTGTCCGCTCCAGTTTTTCCTCCTTTGGCCCACGTGGCAGGGATGAGAAGGGTCCTCCAATGATGAGCCTTGGATCACGTGCCCATCATATTCTCCCTGGGTCCACGTGCCAGCTTTTTGCCAATCTTGAGATCTCGTGCCCATCATTAGCTGACTTGGGATCACGTGTCCACTACTTAGTTCGAGCTGACATGCCTTGAGTTATCATGCTGTCCCTTGAGTATCGTTGCTGCCATTATGGTGCTTGCTGATATGCCAACCTCAGTGGCTTAAGGTCTTTTGCTCCTTCAAGTTGTACCTCCACTGTTGCTGCCTTGTTGAGCTGCTAAGAGCTCCACGAGCTTGTTGCTTCAACCTTGAGTGCACAGACTCTTCTGGCGTAGTTGGTTCTGCTGATATTAGTGCATCGAGCTATATATTTAGTGCACAGACTTCTTCTGTTCAAGACATCTTGATGTGCACCGACCTTAGTAGGTAGTAATGAATCTCTGCATCGACCTATCTGCATAGGCTTGTACATGTGCATCGACTTGTTTTAACAAGTGCACCGACCTTAGTAGGTAGTAGTGAATCTCTACATCGACCTGTCTGCTTAGGCTTGTACATGTGCATCGACTTGTTTTAACAAGTGCACCGACCTTAGTAGGTAGCATCGACCTGAGTAGTCACTAACTACAGTAGCTGCATCGACCTTTCTTTGTTGAATGGCTAAAGGTGCACCAACTTTGTTGCCATGTAATGTCCAGTAGCATCGACCTTCCTTCAGAGGAAGCTGATGTGCATCAACCTTGTATCTTAATTGAAGGCGATATGCATCAACCTTACTTCTTCACTAAGACGATGTGCATCGACCTTCGTTCTATGCTGACTCGATGTGCATCGATCGTCGTTCTGCACAGACCTGATGTGCATCGACCTTATTCTTCGTACTGAAATGTGCATCGACCTTAGTTTTGCACTCACTTGATGTGCATCGACCTTAATGGTCAGAACGGTAGAAGGTGCACCGACCATTCTTCTGAAGTAACTGAGGTAGCATCGACCTATGCTCTGTGCTAGCGAGAGGTGCACCGACCTTGACTTGTGCTGGCAAGAGGTGCACCGACCTTACTATCAACCATTAGTACAGATTGTACTGACTGGTGCTTTGACTGGCTGAACTAGACTATTGACTTTTTTGTTGACTGTGCATTGACTTCATTGACCATGTTGCCTTTTCTTCATTTCCTTTGATTTTAATTGGCTTTACTCTTACCTCATGTTGTTTTCTTATTGTCAATTGTTCTCCACAGTCCATCTATCCTGCCAATGTCATGTACCATACTTTCCTGCGTGCACATGAGAATGCACATGAAGAGGTAAGACATATATCATCATCAATCGTACACACACGTCATGACATCATCAAAATCACAACCTTCTGCTCATATCATTATGGTGGAAGTAATGCATGAATCCATATGACAACATAAACTAATGATTCATAGTGTTTGACATCATCAAAATCACAGACGTACAACAATCTCCCCCTTTTTGATGATAGCAACACTATAAGTCATAAAGCCTAGTTTGATGATGACGCTATAAGTACTATAAGTCCATAGAGCAACATGCTAACTCATATCAAACTATTCTCCCCCTTTGACTTCATCAAAAAGGAAATAATAGTTTGAGAAAATCAATAGAAACAAGTGCGAAGCATGCATGGATATGGTGGAGTCATGAATTATTCTCTCCCTTTCCAAATGAACTAAGACTGACAGACAGTACAAATCAAGTAACCCTACTCCCCCTGAAAATGTGAGGGGTATGACAAAAGACAGGCACGACAATGATCAGTAAAAACCACAGGGATAGCCAAGAAGGAATATCGAGCAGAGCATGCAGAAATAAGACTAACCTTCCCCTTTAAGCCAGATGAAGCAATCTTCCCCTTTGAGAGAACAGAAAATATGATCAGAAAATATCAGCAAAAACACATGGGCTTTTATGGACAATGTAGGCAAAGAGAGATTTATGCAAGAAATAGTCCAGTCTGCAGTAACGTCAAACAGCAGAATCTAAAAAGATGCAGCTAGTGAGGGAATGAGAGCCAGCAAGGAGTTTGCAGCAGAGTGAAGAACTAAGCACAGTAAATAAGACTGAATGTCCAAATGATCAAGGGATTTAAGAGGATGTTCAAAGAGATGCCAATCCCATAAATCTAGAAATAAAGATATTTCAGAGTCTTCCATTATAAAAGCTTGTGAATGAACTTTATTAAATAGCATGGTTTAAACATGATGTATCCAGAGTTTGTCAATAAAGTATTGTACTCATATCTGAAATCAATTTTTAATAAAAATGAACCAAGCCCTCATATTGAAAATCTTGTTTAACGTTCCTTCATCTTACTCACTCAAAGTTCAATGACCCCTTAAGGAGTTACAAGAAGTAGTATTGAGGTTAAACAAACATGAAACCATTTGATTTTGTCTAGAGTTGTAGCAATTTATCTTTTGCAACATTTTTCAGATATTTCATTTGTTCAACAAAAAATTTCATGCTAAAAATTTTAAGAGCAATCTAGTTCAGTCTGCACCTTGTAACTGGAGGATATACGTTGTTTAGACGCCAATATCCCTAAGCACTTAGTGTGACTAACAGTCATGCCTCATAATGAATAGAGTTAACATTGACACCTCATGATATATCTCAACTCATTTCTTTGATGAGTGAGATGTATTTCTCAGTGTGCAATCCATTGCTCTGTCATGAACTTTCAATGATTTTTTATCAGAGATAACCGTGATACTTCATGACATAGTCCTTTGGATATAGATTCTCAGTAACCAAAGTCATTGCTCTGAAAGATTGACCCTTAGACATTTCAGAAGATTTAGATGCTCAAAGATAATACTTACTACATGTTTCTCAACTAAAGAAAGTCATGATTTCAAGGTTTTCAGAATTCAGAAGGTTTTGCATGAAATAACATGAGGTAGTTTGTTAAGATTTATTAAAAGAATGACTCAGATATTTTCAAGTTTTTCACAACCAAACTCACGGAATACATTAAACTTAAACCACTTTTATCCTTTTAGACATTCATAAATCTGTATAATAGAAGATTCCTTATTGACAAAGTTTCCTGATTTATGATCAAGGTACTCAGATTAAAATCTTCTCAATTCTCAGTTCAAGGAAGTTTAAGAATAGCAAATTAACAATAGAAGCTTCAACAAGAACATGCATCAAATGTAAGAAACACTTGAAGTTCATGCATGTATGATGGGGGCATCTCTCGCCCTTCACATTTTTTCACAGCTCTGATTGCTCGTCGGCATGGTTCCATTGTGTCCGTCACACTTTTCTGAGTCAAGTCATGTAATTTTCATATTTTCTTTGAGTCATAACTATGTAATTTTCCTTTTATGTGAGTCCAATCCCTAGGTTAGACAGTCATTTACCTAAGTTGACTGTCATCAGGTTAATTAGTCTGGTTTAATGGGCCCATTTTAGTGGGCTTGGACTAGGGGCGCCCCCTTCCCCCTTGGTTATTTGTCGTTGGTCCAAAATGTAGGGACTTATTGTAAAATGTGGGTTGCCTATAAATAGGACCCCATTCCCCCATTTCAAGCTAATGAAAATCTACTATTTTGAGTCCAGAAAAATTAAATTTCTTTGGTGAGAATCCATTAGAGAGGAGTGAGAAGCTCCCCTCCCCTATCCCCCCTCTCTCTCTCCCCCTTTCTCTCCTGCGCCCCCTCTCTCTCTCCTCTCTCTTGGCCGCCCCTCCTTCTCTCTCCTCCCCACAGTCCACCTCACCATCCACCTCATCCTCTCCCCTTCTAGCACATCATCACCCTTTCACCTCCCCAAGGTGTATTCATTACACCCCTTCACATTCGAAGACCCCATTAAATCATCCCATCAATTCCCTCCCCCTTCCGAGGCACCTCTTGGCTGTCCCAATACATCCCTTCCTCTCCCCCATGCAACCCTTCACCTCCCTAGGTAGAGCTTCCCCCTTCCCCATCAAGTAGGTTGCGCACCCCTCTCCCATTCCCCTCCCAAGTCTTGGCCGCACCCCATCTCCCCCTCCATCCAACCCTAGTTCGACCCCATCCCTCTCCTCCTCCATCCTTGTGCTGTGAACCAGCAGATCCCCTTCGTCCCTCCCCTCTCCCTGCACCACCAGCCCCGCCCTAGCACCCCTTCCATACCTTCCCCACATCCCCTTCCACCATACCACCATCTCCCATCACCATTCAACAGCCCTCCATCCCCCATTTCATGCTCATTCAGATCTGCATCGGCAAACCTGCTCTTAGCTGAAGACTTGCATAACACCAGCCACTTGCAGCGCCGGACACATCGTCGTCCTGGAGCCCATGGGAGCACAAGAGGAACCGTTGGAATCGTCGTCCAGTCTACTTCACAGCGGAGGTGGTCTCGCCATCATCTGAGTTCGTGGCTGCGCGGAGGACTCTTCACCGCCGGACTGCACAGTTCCTCCCTGGCAGACCCCCAACCATGGCTTGCAGAGGCTGCCTCGACCTGTACCCAGAAGATCTTGGAGTAGACTTCCCCTATGAGTCCTCTTCCATCACCAAGAAGCAGAACCCCGTTCGGATCCTAGAACAGTAATTTCCAAATTTTCTCCCTAGGGTGCGCTGGATCAGTTCCCTCTGGGACTGATCTGACACCCAGTTACTATTTGGGGTCTCGATGTCTGCTCTGACCCCGTCGGCACCCACGTGGGTCTCCGATCGAAGAGGGCTTGACCACGAACGCAACGGCTCTAGTCTCACCCTCTTTGGAGCACGGGAGCGATCGTGATGGCCTCTCCTTCCAACAGCAGCGACCCAGGAACTGCCAGATTTAGAGTGAAGCCGTCCTGATCCCGGCCCTGCCCTGGCTGCTGTCGTCATCAGGAAGTTCCTAAGAAATTCTGACATCCTCCTAGGCCAACCCAAGAGGTCTTGGCACTGGTTTCATCACCAACGGAGTTGGGGAGAGCCCGTGGCAGCGTCGACAACGACTTCCTATCTCACTGTTTTAGAGCATTGGCAGGATCGACGGACTTCTTCCATTAGGCTTCTAGCGCAGTTTTTTTTCCCCACCTCGCCTGGCCGGCTTACAGCCTCTCCCTGTGGGAGGTAGTATTTTCTTGTAATCCTACTGTCCCCCACCCCTAGTCCACCCCTCCTGCGTGAGGAGTAGTGCATGTTAATCAAAATTTCAGGTTGAAGCTTCGTCGGTGCGGCGTGCGGGTAAGCCCATGCTTCCTTGCTCGCCCTCGTCTTCGGCCGGGATCAGTGTCTTCACACCGGTCAGGTGAGCTTTGGTTACCCCCTTGCTGGTTTCTTTCCTTTGCTGGGTTAGTATTGCCACTAGTGCTGTCGGACAGTAAGTGAGTGCCCGATCCCAGATTACTATTGTGTGAGTGACTACCGCGGGCGAGTTATGAGAGAGCCATTACATCCCCCACCCTCGGCTTGCTGGCCGCCCCCGAGAGTGAGCATCCTAGGACCCTTAGGGGTTCAACCTTAAGCTAGCCAATCCCCGGAGCCGCGAGGTCCCATCTCGGACCCTCACCACCATCACCAAGTTGCCTAAGGGCACTAGTGTGCGCTTAGCGGGAGAGTCCGCTCGAGTGAAGTTACCAGTCCGTGCATTGCTTGTCTTGCTAGGTCCAAGGGTCCGTCTAGTTGCTGCATTCCCAAAGTTGTGTCATACTCATTGTGATCCCCTTCATCAAGTGATATATCAAAAGACGTCACCAGAAGGTCCGGTCACGCCGGTCTGGAAAGTGGCCTTCCTTACGTGAGGGGACTTCTGAGTCAAACCTCCGCCTTGTACCACTTGGTGCTTGGGGTTTCCACCTCTTTCCTTGGTCGTGTCACGTAAATTTGGTATCAAAGCAAGTTCTAGACTTGTCTCTACTAAGTCTTGTCCTACGGCCATTGCATTTGTCACTCGAGCATCAACCACTAGCATGACTACCTTTCTTTGGTCAAGCCCATACCATTCGGCCCTCCACAAGGGTCCGATCGGTCCACCACCCTTGGACATTATTCTAGATGAGGACATTACCTTTGACGGATCACGTTCTAGTGATTATCTTAGGTGGGAGTCTACCATGGAAAAGTACTTTGATAGGACTATGGTATATGGACCCGCGAGAGTCCGCGTTGCCAAGGGGCGACTTCGGGGTCAAGCCAAGGAAAAGTGGCGGAACATAGTGGGCATAAGGGATGTTAGGAGACAAGAACCCATTCACTCATGGGAAAAGATGAAGGTAGAACTTAGGAATATCCACGTCCCCAAACGTTCCCCCTCCTCCTACTCAAAGACCCATAGCCCGAGGAGCACTATCACTCCTCCATTCTCGCCCGGCCAGTTCAAGGCCGCCATAAAGGCCCTCTACATCTTCCAACCCCCACAACACCCACCACTTCCTACCCCAATCAACACCTCTACCCTTTACCACCCAACCTCCACCATTCAAACCAAATTGGCCTCCACCCTCACTCCTCCACAACCGGCCGATCCCAAGGGCAAGAGACCCTTAGCCAACCCAGTTCCCCCCGCAAAAACCACCACCAACCAACCCACACCCCCTTTTCCAACCCACACCCTCCCCCAATTGGCCTCCGCCTCTCCACCTTCCCCGATAAGGGACACTCCCCCCGAGATCAACCAACCCAAACTACCTCAACCAACCCATGTTCCCCTCCCAACTCCAATCCTACCCCAACCTAGCCCTCCACTACTTCCCCTATCAATCCCAAACCAAGTTTCCCTTTACCCTCCACCCTAGGTGCACCATACACCAACCCTCATCACCCCACCCTCAAAAGACCCTCTCACCTCCTTGGTAGAGGAACCCATACCCGACCCCATAGTGGTGAACACTCCGGATCCTATCTCCCCCATGGAGACCACCCATGTCCAAGTTGAAGGAAAGGCCTTGCACGGTGGTCTTCACCTTACACCACCCTCTCTAGTTAGGGCCGAGCTCATCTTAGGAGAACCCCTCGTTAGTTGGCTAAAGGAGAGCCCAATTAGTGAGATCGCATCCCATGTTTGCCCTCCCATGGAGCAAAACCTCTCCATAGTACCCTTCTCCTCCTATCACACCACAATTCAATCCTCCTACCAGGTGGAGACCTTAGGGGATCTTCTTAAGGGCTTAGCATGAAAAATAGAGTTCACGAGCATGTTGACCCCGATGACCAACCAATCTAGGAGCCTTGACCTCCTACACATTTATGTCGGGTCTATCACCTCAATTTGCAACATTAGATGCTACACTAGCGACATTCTATTATTCCTCCCCACACCCGATGAGCCCGACCTTCTCCTCGATTTGGAGCTTCATATCTTGGGTAGAAAACCAAGCCATACCCTCATGGCCGACCCACCCACCAAAAACTTTGGCCCAATTGTTTCATTAAAGGAGGATGATCCACCACCATTTGAGGATCTTGAGGACATAGGGCCCCTCTCCCTTGGAAACCCTTTTCATGATCCCTTTGATCCCTTCCAATGGGAGCCAAGGAACCCATGGGACCCAATTGTTGTGACTCCTCTGTGTTGATGGTGTTGACATGCAACCTTACTTCATATGGCAACACATTGTTTTGATTGATTGGCAACACTGTTTATGTTTTGATGAAATTACTTTTATCAGATTGTCTTGTGTTATATGCATTTTATCTTATTTTCACACTGAACACGCACTCAAAGTCTCAAAGTATATACATTGCTCCAGCAACGTAAGTCTGTACACTGTCCGTGTCTATTGCAGCATTCTAGCAAGTGTGTGCATTGCATGTCGATTGCAAAGTCCATACATCCACAGTGCATTGCATAGTCTACACACTGTCCGTCTCATTTAAAGTCTAAGGCAAAGTCTGTACATTGAGCGTCTTCATCAGCGTCTCACGCATATAGCAAGTCTAGACATTGCACTGTAGCATGCATTTCTATAAAGTCTATACATCCGCTATACTGCACACATAGTCTCACTTAGCGTCTATATGCATCGATGAAGTCTATACATTTATTCATTGTAGCTTGCACGAGGTAAAGTCTGTACATTGGCCTCCATGCCTCAAGTCCATACATTGGACTGTTTGGCCAAGTCTGTACATCGTTGTTGCTCTTCAAAGTCTGCACACTGGTAAAGTCTATACAGACTGTGTTTGCCCAAGTATGTACATCGTTCTCCAAGTCTGTACATTGGTCGTGCATTCAAGTCTTTCACAAGTCTGTACATCAGACGCGCATGCTCGCCTGTCCCTCCGGATGCTCTCCTGGGATCGAGTATGCTCTCCAGTGACTGTTAATGCTCCGATTGGCTAGCGTCTCTCTTGATCAAGTCTATACACTCATTCACTATTCATGCATTCACAGAGAAGTCTGTACATCCGTTTGGCTATGCATCACTATCCACCAAGTCTATACATTGGTAGAGTCTGTACATCAGATGTGCATGCTCGCCTGTCCCCCCGGATGCTCTCCTGGGACCGAGTTTGCCCTCTAGTGACTGCTAATGCTTTCCTAACTTTGAGGATGCTCCCCTGGAGCAGCGATTGCTCCCCAGAGACAGCATGTGCTCCACATGCTCCCCTGACGCTGGTGATGCTGTCCAGAGGCCATAGATGCTCCCCTGAGACTTCATATGCTCCTAAGTCTATACATCGGTCCTCAAGCGTTACAAGTCTGTACATTGGTTCAGACTCTTCAAAGTCTGTACATTGGGCCTTCAAGCTTTTGAAGTCCATACACTGTCTCGCTCACATCTTCAAGGGTGATTGAGCATCGTGAAGTCTGATTGAGCACTGTGAAGTCTATTCAGTGGATGAGCATTGTAATGTCTATACATTGGTTAGGCTTGATCATGCAACGTTCATTTCATGTCTATACACTGTATTTTACAGTATGAGTTATAAAGTCTATACACTGTCTTCAGTTGATTTTGTTAATCGATTGAACTCCTCATTTGTCTTGCAGGTGTTTGACACGTGATCCAAGGAGCTGAGATGCTGACACGTGGCAGAGTCGATTGGGCGGGAAATGTGGAGGTCACTGCTGCTGCTGCTGCTGCTATATATATGAGCCTTCTTCCATAGAAGAAGACTGATCGAAGTTGGCGAAGTCTACACATCCAGTCTGAAGTAGCAGCCACCGAGATCCACTGTGAGAGGAAGAAAAGCAGAGAAGAAGAAAAGCAGAGAAGAAGAAAAGAAGAGAAGAAGAAAGTGAGAAGAGATGAGTTGAGAGAGAGTTATATGAGAGCTTGTGAATCAGTCTCTTGGTCCAGTTACCAGAGCTGATATTGCTCAACTTTGAGCTACAGTCGTCTTGGTTTTCTTCCATTCGATTGTGTTCTTGTTTGTTTTCAGTCTTTGTTATTTTCCTTTGAAAACTCTTGTTCGGTCAAGCTGTTAGTCAGCGGTTTCAAGCTGTGATGCAGTGGGTTGCAGAGGAGTTCCTCTGGTCGGCTAAGCTGTAGTGCCCAACAGAGCAAGCTGTGAAGCTCAGCTATTGCAGAGGTGTTCCTCTGGTCGGGATAAGCTGTAAGCCCCAGCCGTTGTTGGCAAGCTGTAGTGCCCAGCAGATTGAAGCTGTGTATCAGCAGTAATCCACATTCGAGTTGAATGTGGGGTGGACGTAGGTCGGATTGACCGAACCACCTAAAAGTCTTGTGCCTCTCGTGTGTTTGATTGCTTGTTCAACAGATTGTGTGTGTTTTATTCGGTGCATTGGCTGTGTTCTTTAAGTGTTCTTCTAATTCCACATTTGATTCTAGGGCTAAACTTTAAATAGCCAGTTGATCTATTCACCCCCCCCTCTAGATCCACATCCTGTGGTGATAGAGCCTTCCATCTAACTTCAACAACTGTCATACCCACCACCCACCTTTTCCTACCCCAACCCACCATGTTTGACCCAATCCACCAAGTCCTTGACTTGGGTCGCACCCTGGGAGCCATGACCTTGAGCCACAACCCCTAGGTAATGAGGTAGCACCCCACTCTATGCTATCCACCTTCCTAGATCCCTTGGATCCTTTTGAGTGGAAGATCAAAGGCCACCCCACCACCCCACACAAGGAAGTCATCTTTGGGAAAGAGTTCGTATGTCTTGGCACATCACACCGCTTGGCATGATTAGTACGTCGGGTCCACTCATTCATGTCACCCACATGTAAAGTAGGATGCATGATTGGTCTGTATTTGGGTGTAGCGGCCTCCCTCATTCAACATTGGTCATACACATGTCAGGAGCATCTACGGATGTTCGGGTCCCCCGACAATTATCACCACGTTGCATGATAGGTTCACCTACAGGTGCCCCGGCCCACCTAGGCCCACCAAAGTCTACACGGCAGCATTGCATGATAAGTCTACATATGGCTGCACCAGTCCACCTTTGCGTACCACAGACTTCCCACCCACACCGCACCGTAGCTCATGGCATACTCATTCAAGCAAGCATCTAGCAATGGGCGGTGAGGTTCATAATGAGCAGGCAAAAGCTCGCGAGTGCCACTTGGGATTCCAAGTAGGCAACCATGCGATGGTGACATTGTAGTGGCTCTATCTTAAAGTCACCTCCAAACCGAGGGCACGAGGACTTGGACCTTCCCAAGTTCTGAGTAACTTTGGCAAACTAGCTTACATGCTGGACTTCCAGATGGGTTTTGGGATACACCCCACTTTCCGCGCGGCGGATCTAGCACCCTCTAAGGGCACTGCGGTGGAACCCAGTGAGCACCTTGAGCCTACCCCCACCTTTGAGAGTGATACCCTCGGAGAGCCTCCATATATCAGCCTGAGAGTCCGATGTGTGCACACAGAGGCAATACTAGGTAAGCAGGGTACCATCATCAGCAAGAGGGTGTGCTCGAGCCACCTTAAGAGGCTGAAGAGTCGTCCCCCGGCTGAGGACGTGAGGTTGAGTTTGGAGGTCGTGGCTCGCCCGGAGCTACATTGGAGGACCTCTTCCCCGACGGACCCATACTCGACGGAGTCGAGTTCTTCGCACCCCGGGGGTATGATGGGGGCATCTCTCGCCCTTCACATTTTTCATAGCTCCGATTGCTCGCCGACATGGTTCCATTGTGTCCGTCACACTTTTCTGAGTCAAGTCATGTAATTTTCATATTTTCTTTGAGTCATAACTATGTAATTTTCCTTTTATTTGAGTCCAATCCCTAGGTTCGACAGTCATTTAACTAAGTTGAGTGTCATTAGGTTAATTAGTCTGGTTTAATGGGCCCATTTCAGTGGGCTTGGCCCAGGGGCGCCCCCTTCCCCCTTGGTTATTTGTCATTGGTCCAAAATGCAGGGAATTATTGTAAAATGTGGGTTGCCTATAAATAGGACCCCATTTCCCCCATTTCAAGCTAATAAAAATCCACTATTTTGAGTCAGAAAATTTTAATTTCTTTGGTGAGAAGTCATTAGAGGGGAGTGAGAAGCTCTCCTCCCTAATCCCCCCCCTCTCTCTCCCCCTTTCTCTCTCCTATGCCCCCTCTCTCTCTCCTCTCCCTTGGCCGCCCTTCCTTCTCTCTCCTCCCCACAATCCACCTCACCATCTACCTCATCCTCTCCCCTTCTGCCACATCATCACCCTTTCACCTCCCCAAGGTGTATTCATTACACCCCTTCACATCCCAAGACCCCATTAAATCATACCATCAATTCCCTCCCCCTTCCTAGGCACCTCTTGGCTTTCCCAATACATCCCTTCCTCTCCCCCATGCAACCCTTCACCTCCCTAGGCAGATCTGCCCCCTTCCCCATCAAATTGGCTGCGCACCCCTCTCCCATTCCCCTCCTAAGTCTTGGCCGCACCCCATCTCCCCCTCCATCCAACCCTAGTTCAGCCCCATCCCTCTCCTCCTCAATCCTTGTGCTATGAACCAGTAGATCCCCTTCGTCCCTCCCCTGCGCAAACCTGCTCTCAGCTGAAGACTTTGAAGAAAAGCAGCCACTTGCAGCACCGGCCACATCATCGTCCTGGAGCCCATGGGAGCACAAGAGATGCCGTTGGAATCGTCGTCCAGTCTACTTCGCAGCAGATGTGGTCTCGCCATCATCTGAGTTTGTGGCTGCCCGAAGGAGTCTTCACCGCCGGACTGTGCAATTCCTCCCTGGCAGACACCCAACCATGGCTTACAGAGGCTGCCTCGACCTGCACCCTGAAGATCTTGGAGCGGCGCTTGGCTGAAGACTTCCCCTACGAGTCCTCTTCCATCACCAAGAAGCAGAGCCCCGTTCGGATCCCAGAACAGTAATTTCCAAATTTTCTCCCTAGGGTGCACTGGATCAGTTCCCTCTGGGACTGATCTGACACTCTGTTACTGTTCGGGGTCTCGCTGTCTGCTCCGACCTCCGCCGGCGCCGCCATGGGTCTCCGATCGAAGAGGACTTGACCACAAACGCAACGGCTCTAGTCTTAACCTCTTTGAAGCATGGGAACGATCGTGACAGCCTCTCCTTCCAAAAGTTGTGACCCAGGAACTGCCAGATTCAGAGTGAAGCCATCCTGATCCCGGCCATGCCCTGGCCGCTGTCGTCATCAGGAAATTCCTAAGAAATTCTGACATCCTCCTGGGCCAACCGAGGAGGTCTTGGCGCTGGTTTTGTCACCAACGGAGTTTGGTAGATCCCGTGGCAGTGCCGATAGCGACTGCCTATCTCGCTGTTCCAGGGCATTGGCAGGATCGACGGACTTCTTCCATTAGGCTTCTAGCGTAGTTTTTTTTCCCCACCCCGCCTGGCCGACTTACAGCCCCTCCCTGTGGGATGTAGTATTTTCTTGTAATCCTACTGTTCCCCACCCCTAGTCCACCCCTCCTGCGTGAGGAGTAGTGCATGTTAATTAAAATTTCAGGTTGAAACTTCATCGGCGCGGCGTACGTGTAAGCCAATGCTTCCTCGCTCGCCCTCGTCTCCGGTCGGGATCGGTGTCTTCACACCGGTCAGGTGAGCTTCGGTTACCCCCTTGCTGGTTTCTTTCCTTTGCTGGGTTAGTATTGCCGCTAGTGCCGTCGGACGGTAAGTGAGTGACCGATCCCGGATTACTATTGTGTGAGTGACTACCGCGGGCGAGTTGTGAGAGAGCCATTACATCCCCCACCCTCGACGTGCTGGCCGCCCCCGAGAGTGGGCATCCTAGGACCCTTAGGGGTTCAACCTTAAGCTAGCCAATCCCCGGAGCCGCGAGGTCCCGTCTCGGACCCTCACCACCATCACCAAGTTACCTACGGGCACTAGTGTGCGCTTAGCGGGAAAGTCTGCTCGAGTGAAGTTACCAGTCCGTGCATTGCTTTCCTTGCTAGGTCCAAGGGTCGGTCTAGTTGCTGCATTCCCTAAGTTGTGTCATACTCATTGTGATCCCCTTCATCAAGTGATATATCAAAAGACGTCGCCGGAAGGTCCGGTCACGCCGATTCGGAAAGTGGTCTTCCTTGCGTGTGGGGACTTCTGAGTCAAACCTCCGCCTTGTACCACTTGGTGCTTGGGGTTTCCACCTCCTTCCTTAGTCGTGTCACGTCAATGTAGCCAAGATAGCCAACTATGCATTAGATAACTGCAAATTCCAGAGGAATAGCAATGAGAGTTTAGGAAAATTTATTCAGAGTGCAGCAGAACGTCGTCAGATTTTGACAGATATTTTCAAGGAAATGTGTAGCAAAGGATATGCAGTGAGTATGAGAATCATTTGAAAGCAGTCATCTGAATTTATGACTGGAGAGTTCAAAATTCAGTAGAAGTGAAATTTCGGTCAGACCAGCTTAAGAATGTAGTGACAGAAATGTCAATCACAAATATCAACAAGGAATGTGAATTACAAGGCAAGCTGGTAATCAAACCATAACTAAGATCAGTACTTGGCGGAGGTTGGATCCAAGGATCTTCTCATGCAAGGGTTAACTTTTCAGGTAGGCCTGACCTATCTTTCCAGCTAAGCTTTTTGATATATTGTCTAGTTGTTACAAGGCAACTCAAGGAGATTCTTCAAGTGAAGCTCCCCCTCAGCAATTGTAGGAGCAACAAGCCATGATTCCAGATTCATGAGAGTGTTCAGCAAAAGTGAGTTTAGAACAGATGTAGGCAAGAGATGCCAACAGATTGTGTAAGTTACTAAAAGATCAGACAAATATTCAGCCAAACAATCTAATACATGACAAATGCTCCCCCTGACTGAATGCACTCAATCAATCTTTTTGGTATTTTTAATATGAATGATATGCAATCAAGTCTAAAATCAGTATATGCATGATAACAAATGCACATGAGTAACTATGAAATGCAGGAACTCCACTTATGTATGTGCATTTATATCAATCAATCTTGTTGACACATGAAGGATGTGCAATTATGACAAATATCAATCAAATGAAATTGGCACATGCCCGCATCAAATATATGCAATTCAAAATTTTCATGACATGCAATTCATTTCCAATCTAATATTTGCACCGACAACTCAGCATATCCATTGCGAGACTCAACTGTAAATGACAGATGCATATGTAAACATATGTGCACAAATGACTTAACATATGCATGAAGAACCTCATGTGGAGCAATGCAAATGTCAGATTCATGAAATTTTCACTAGCAGGTAGATCATTACGTGCAGCTATCTAAACAAAACTAAGGTGAACTTCAAATAACAAACCTGAAGTAGTGTGAAGGACTAGGGTTTTTACCATACTCAAGTGCCTTGGCTTATTAACCCCCTTTATTCCTGAGCCCCAAGGCACTCCTGCAGAACACTTCTCATTTTGAATGCATAGGTACCCAAGAATTCTTGGGTTCTCCATAGTTAGTAACACCTCTCCTAGGTGTTCTCCAAGAGTTTAGAAAATTCATGTTATCAAGTTTCAATAATTTACAATCAGACATGAAATGTCCATTTTGACCACAATAATGACAACATCTTAAAATTTTCACAGGTTCCTAATTAGTATGTTTTCTGAAATTCTGTGAATGATAAGGTTTGTTGTCATATTTATCATGAAGATTTCTTTTCTGCCAACAGTCCTTGACTGTATGGCCATGCTTTCAACAGCTATAACATGAGATAGAATATCTCTCCTACCAACATTCAGCCAGCATTCAATTGCCCTATGGCCTGGCTTCCCGCAGGTTGAGCACATAGCATGTTGGCCTATTAAAGGTGATTTATTCTTTTTAAAGATATACTGATTTTCATGAAGATTGACATGATTAGCATTAAAATGAGATTTACCCTTACCTTTGGCAAACCAGTACTATGCAGCAACATGTCCTATTTTCCCACAGTGAAAACAATGAGTTTTTCTCTTCTGATCAGCAGGATGTTTTCTACCATGAAAATTCCTAGCATGCATTGCATCATCCCACTTCATGACAAAATAATTATGCATATGATGTCCATGCCTACCACAATAATGACATGATGCATTCACTTTCTTTGAAGCATGATTTTTTACATGATTTTTCTTAGAATGTATGTCATAGAATTTCATCTTCTGTGGTTACTGCAGATTGTTTTTGATTTTCTATTTTTGATTTTCTTTTTGAATTTTCTTGGAGATGCTTGAGAAGTGCTAGCTACCTCTGAGCTTCGCACAAAGGTTGAGTATAGCATATTTCTGATAACCCTTTTATTCCCAGAAATATGACCACTCCCTTTTCTTTGAGTACTCACTTCATCTCCCAATTTGTCATTATTTTTTTCAAAATCTGAAAGTGAGATATTCAATGTATGAACTTCATTTTGGAGTGAAGAGATATGCAAATTTGAATTAGCCAGTTCTTCTTCACATTTACCACTTTATCATTCAACATTACATTGATGGTTTTATAACTTTCAATTTCTTACATCAATGCATTTTCCCTTTCAAGTTCATCATCAGATAAATATTTTCCTCTTTCCAAGGTGAGAAGCCTTTCAGACATAGCAGAGTTCAGCTGTTTTAATTCTTCATTTTCTTTTATCAGATTTGAAGTTTTAACTAATTGTTCTTTACATTCATCTCTCAAGGAAGCGATTAGTTCTTTATCTATTTCCTCATCAAGCAAACACATGTCATATGATTGTTTCAACTTCAAACAATTGTTGCAGGATGAATTTAAATCATTCGGCTTAATTTTCTTTTTCAACTCTTTGTTTTCAATTTTTATTTTCTTATATCTATATAGCAGTTCTTCATACAAATTCATTAACTCATCAAATGACAATTCTTCAAACTCGGAGCTTACCTGAGATGATGAGTCATCCATTTTATCACTGCTATGATCAGCTCTATCATCCATTAAACATTTGTCCTCATGTTGATCATAGATTGCTGTCAGCTTATCCAATATCTCCTTCCCAGACTTGCAGTTGGAGACAAGATAGAACACATCAGTATCAACTGCTGATTTCATTAACCTCAGAGCTCTTACATTATCAGCATTTTTGAACTTGTGAACAACGGTCCATTTGGACTTATTATTTGGCAATTCATAAGGTCCGTGTGAAACTAAAATCCATAGGTTAGTATCAATATAGTTCACAAATTTATACAAACTTTCTAACCAGACTTTGAAATCATGACCAAGAAACACATGTGGATAGCCATTGAGATCAATCTAAAACAACAATCCAGCAAAATGATCTAAGGCTAATGAAGCACTAGACAACAGCAGTCTATAATAGCAAATGCACCAAGAAATAGCAGGATCCTCTCTAGATCGTTGGATCTGACGAATCAGAGACCCGCTCTGATACTAATTGATAAAATTGTTGGTGGTCTGAAATAGATCCAAAGGGGGGTGAATGGATCTTCTATACAAAATCTTCGCCCAATTAAATTATTAACTCTGACTGAATTACCACTAGATGAATGATCGATCAGTGAAGGCACAGGTTCAGAGCACAAACCCGAGTGAGGATTCCCTTGCCAAAGCAAGATGCAGACTCAGTCTGCAAACAACGGCTGCCAAATAGCTTGAGACTGAGGGAGACAAATCCCTCGACCTGATCTTGCTACCCACAAGATCAACACCCACTGCTACCACAGTGATCGGAGAGTCCTACTCTCCCTTCTCTTGCAACCGCAGAAGGAACCGTGACCAACGCTCAGTTGCCCACAACTAGAGGACAAGTCCTCTCTTCCTCTGATGCACAGAGGGAACCCGTGAGTGACACCCAGTCACTCGCAACTGGAGACCCAAGTCTCCCTTCTTCTGATTGCTCAGAAGGAACCCCAATCCCAGAACAGGGAATCGGAACAGTAAAATGGAAAATAAAAATAGCAAAGGAAAATAGAACTGACAGAAACCCAAAAAAAATATAGCTCTCGCAGGAGCAAGAAACTATTCAGGATTTGATCCTGGAATAGACAAACACAGATCTTCAATGATGCTCCGACTTAACTCAGTTTCTTCTCTTCTCGCAGGCTCTCACTCAATTCTTTTCTCTCTTTCTTTTTCTTCTCGATGCTCACTCCCCTTTCTTCTTCTTAACAGTTGCTCTTTCTTTCTCTTCTTTTCAGCTCCTCTCTCTAGCGGCTCCTTCTTCTATTGTCCACGCTCTTCTATGGGGGAAGATATCTCCTATTTATACCCAAAATAGGGGCTCCGGAAAAGCTCTTTAGATAAAGTAATTTGATTATTTTTCTTCCTTTGGCCCACGTGGCAGGGACGAGAAGGGTCCTCCAATGATGAGCCTTGGATCACGTGCCCATCATATGCTCCCTGGGTCCACGTGCCAGCTTTCTGCCAATCTTGAGATCTCGTGCCCATCATTAGTTTACTTGGGATCACGTGTCCACTACTTAGTTCGAGCTGACGTGCCTTGAGTTTTGATGATGACAAAACAATTGTTAGGTATGTGTTCCCACATTATTTTTGACCTTGGTTTTGATGATAACAAATATTGTGAGTTTGTGGGAGCAAAATATTGTGTGCGGTTTAATGAATTCAAAATATTGTGTGTTTGGAGGAGCATGTGTTCTATAATGGCATTTTGTTGTATTGTGATGGAATAATGTTTCTTATTTGATTGTGTGAGTGTATGAGTTTTAATGGAACAATCATGTTTTTGGAATGGCATCTATCGTTCAATGAAAGTGCTCATTCTTGTGTAAATGAATATCCCTCACTTGAGGTTTCTTATTATTGAGCATATGGGAGATTGAAGAATGTCAATTGCATATTAAAGCTTCCATGACTTTGTATTTGACAAATATGTGTTTGTTGGTTGAGGATGGAAGTCAAATTCTTGTTAAAAGTGGGTTCATTGTAGTATATTTGAATGATCAAGCTCAAAGTGCCATATTTGATGCTCATATTTTGATTATGATCTAATCGCTTGTTTCATCATGTGTTTTAGGCTAAAAAATCATGGTTAATCATCATGGGATTATGGTAATATTTAATCATTTATTTTCCCTTGAATTCTTGGAGGTTTGAAGTGTTTTTGTAACCCTCTCTGGCAGGGGTCGAACCTTGGGGTGACCCTTACAGTTTCTGGTAGAACAGAAGATATTTTTTATTGTCTGCCTGCAGGGGTCGACCCCTGAGCGTTGGAATTATTTTCATCCCCGGCCGCCTCTGCTTGCCCGAGGGTCGACCCATGGGGTCGACCCCTTCCGGAACGGGATTTCCGGGAGCATCCTAAACCAAATGAAAACCCTTCTAAACTTTACCAAACTACCCCCCATTGGTTCCTAAACATATTAGGGGGTTTCTAACATGTATTAGGAGGGTTTTATGTGTCTTTTGTCCACTCCTCTATATATATGAATGTGAACTCCGAATTTGGGTGAGATGAACCCTAATGTGCTTGTTTTTTATCTTGTAGGTGAAGAAAAGGGGGAAAAGAAGGAGGATCTCTTGAAGGAAAGGTTATGATCTACATCCAAACATTTTTGGAGCTCGTGGCTGAAGAAAGAAAGGAGCGAAACGAGAAGGGGAACTCGTGGACGTTCTCATCGTCGACATCCGGCCACCCTCCGACTTAAAGCTTAGAGAATAATTTCTACAACCCCTTTCTACTCATGGGGATTCTTTTACACATCTTGTTTGCACTTATTTGAGTCATTTTCTTTTGGTTTACAAGTGTGTATTGATCAGATCTATCATTTTCCGAACTCCGACTTTGTGACTGTGTGGAACCGTTGGTGAACGGTTGAGGTTCTTTGTGCTGCGGTGTTGTAGCTTGTGTTTGGGGTTAGATCCGTGGTGGATCGTGTAGGAGACGACATCTCTGTGTCTTTTGGAGCGGAAGCTCCGTGTGCTTCATTTGAAGCGAGTGGATCCTCACCGTTTTGGTGAGGGGTGGATGTAGGGAGCCCGTCGTGATCCCGAACCACCTAAAAATCTATCTCGCATTGTGGTTGATTGTGGTTTGCTTGTTTACATTATTTTTGTTGAACGTGTAAGAACGGTAAGCTTGAGAGAATTAATTTCTTCATAGCTTGTATTTCGCCCATTCATCATTTGCGTTGGTAGTTATTTAATTTGCTGCGTTAAATTCAAAAATTACCATCGTGCTTGGCGGGGACAATTCAACCCCCCTTCTTGTCCATATGAGAACCTTTGGGACAACAAAGAGGATGAAGCATGACTCCGCCCCGGCTTCAAGAACGGGCCCCCGTCGCGGACTTGTAGTAGAAAAATAGAAAACTGTGATGATTTGCAAGAAGTAGGTGCGAAGTTAAGAGGGCAAACGGTGATGAAATAGAACAAATAAAGAACCAAATCAAAGCTTATACTTCCCACTTCAGGCTAGGGTCGAAGGAGGCTGAAGACAATCTGGCATGCCTTCGTCGTCACCTCGAAAACACGCCCCCGTCGCGAGATTCACACTTGGGCCCTTTATATAGAAAACTGCATAAATCCAGAACTTTCCACCATGATTTTAAGAGATAGAGTCCACCAAATCTCGAGATCTATTGATCAATCTCCAGATAATAGTTAGGATAAGAGGTAAAAAAAAGTGAGACTCAATTTGGTGGAGGATTCTAGAAGATATGCGCCTGAGAAGGGAGTCTCGGAGCTCAATCTGGAAGAGTTTGATTTGTACTCAGATTGCATAAACCCAGATCTTTCGACCAAGATTCCAAGAGAAATAACTCATGAAAATTTGAGTTTTATAGACCAAACTCGAGATAATGCTACGAGCAAGAGATAGAAACAAACGAGACTCAATTTGGTGGAGAATTCTAAAAGATATGTTCGCCGCAAGAAGGGCCCATCGAGCAGACAATAGAGTTTCATCTGTGCAGAAATTGCATAAATCCAAAAGTTAACTTTCTCCCTGTTTCCCAAGGATATAGTCCACTAAAATTCGAGTTCTATGGATCAAACTCGAGATAATACTAAGGACAAGAGATGGAGATAAACGGGACTCAATTTGGAGGAGGATTCTAGAAGATAGAGACCCAAGAAGGAGGCCACGTCGAGCAAAATCGACCAGAAAGAGTCCTGCGACCGTAGGACTCTCGAGAATTCAAGGCTGAACGCGGTAGCATATCTTGAAAATGGTGTTGAACTAGCAAAAGGCATAGAAGACAAAATTGTAGATAACAAAAAAATGAACAACTTTCATGAAGAGAGCATGATGAGAAGACGAGCAAAAATGGGAGAAACTAGGGGAGAAAAGAGAAACATGGTGGGACGTGGAAAACGGTGGAGAACTGGCTAATGGCGAAGAAGAAGAAAATCTAGGGCTTTAAAAAATGAACAACTTTGGTAAAGGACACTTAATGAATAGAGGAATATAAGGGGATAAAAATAGGCCGCGTTTAGGACTGCACAGTGAAAGGGGCCGAATGCTTGATGGAAGTTGGCATAAATGGGCTGATAAAATTATCCCCAGGGTTCTAAGAAATAATGATCTCCAAGACTCAAAGGATAGGGAACAATGAGATGTGCTCGAAATCCATCTAAGGAATGCTCCAAAATAATGGGTAATTCGGGACATCAAAAATGATGAATAAGAGAAATGACGTAACTTGCAGGCTAAAAAAATGTGTCAACAGATGCCCCTCCTTGATGTCTACTTTGCAAGGGAATGAGTGAAAGTGACACGGAGGTGAAATAGAAAGGAGATGGAGCGAAAGCGATAGCGACGTGAAATGGAGAGGAAGTAGAGATGAAGCAGAGAGAACTGAAAAGCGAGTATCAAGGCAAAAGACACCCGTCACAACCAACAAGCGACGGGAATTCTCCCGAAAATGCCGAACTAACCACAAGGAATGACTGACCAGAATGAGACATGTCTGGAGAACTAAACTAAGGGAAGGGGAAAGGAAACACGACCAACCTCATCGGGGACATAATCCACAGATAATGAGAGGATCGGAAAGAATAGAGCGTAAGAGCTGGAAAAGGAAAGACAAAACTGAGGTAAAATTCAGACAGGAATCACGCTAGCCAACCAGACCGAGCGGGCAGATCATAGAGATCGTTCAAATTCAGAGTGGAATGAGGAATCTCTTATCTAAAAGAATTAAAGTGCAATCAACCATTACTGAGAAGAAACCTTGAGAGAATCATGAGACATGAATGCTCAAAAATGACATGATGCATGTTGGGCTAAAATAAAGAAATCATCAAAAACAAATGTAAAGAAAGATAAAATAGAAAGTATTCAAGGATATTATTACTAGACCAAGCCAAGATGGGGTCAAGAGTCTTCTTGCAACTACGGCGTGCGAGACAAAGTCCATCGTCCCCCACCCGACTCAAACTAACGGCTTATCCAACGATTAACTGTATGCTCCTAGATCATCATCATTTTTGTTAAAGGGGAACATCATATCTCAGAACACACGGACAACCAGCCGGTCCTTGAGAGGCATAAGATATATACCATATAGTAATGCAACAATGAGTAGGGATAGAGAGTCATACCTGACTTACCTGCCAAGCAAAATAGTATTTTTTTTAAATTTTTTGAATTTTTTAAATTTTTATGGATTTTCATGTATAAGACACAACCAATAAACATGAATAAACAAGCATGAACATAATGAAGATAACATAACGATCAACTGAATGACAGATAACACAACACAACATAACGATCAACCGAATGAAAAAAAAAAAGCCATATAACAAAGAAGCACACATGCAATGGCGTGAACAAACAACATGTATGTATGATGAACATGGTGGGGCAAGACAACAACGCAGTGGGACAACACACAGTTGGGACAAGAACATGAGGGATGACCACACAGTTGGGACAACAAACGGGACATAGAGGGATGACTAACAACATATGCACGACAACTAACAACACGTGGTGAGGGACAAAACAACATGAGGGACAACGATATGCATAAGACAACCACAGGTGGGACAATGCATGAGACAACCACAGGGGGACAAGGACACCTGAAAGACAACAACATGGGACAGAACAACATGGGACTTGACAGATACGCTCTTCAATCAAGCCCAAGATCAGATGAAGCAGAACTGCCGGGTTCACAATCGTGAGGCAAAGAGCCCTCTCATGAAGATATGAGCAAAAGCTAAGCAAAGCGAAGCAAAGCATGAGAAGGACACAAGCTTCAGAACTGATCGAGAGATAAGATTGAAGAAGGAGAACAGATCAAAAAGACGTGAACAGGAGGCAAAGAAAATGATAAGGAGCCATGAAGCTTGAACATCTGCACACTTAACAAACAGATTATATATGTCCTCAAAACAAAGATATGTGAAAACAAAAGACAGATATTTTTGGATTTTGAAATTTCTGATTTTCTTGGGGGGTTGACTATCTGATTTTTTTGGAATTTTGACAATATTTGTTTTTTTGGATTTTTTTTAACATATCTGATTTTTTTTGGATTTTTGTAATATTTAATTTTTTTGAAATTTTGACAATATCTGATTTTTTTTATTTTAGAAATATTTTTTAGATTTTAAAATAAAGCTACTTGCAGCACCCAAAGACGGGCTCAAATTACCGGCCAGGGGTCGTCATTCCCCCCCTCCCACTAAAGATTTCCCTTAAGCAGGGCATGCATTTGAGGGTGGCTCGCCACAATCAACTGCCTCTAAAGAATGGTGCACCTACTAAGGCCATACCCGGGATACAACCCAGCCTAAGAGGGAGAAGCAGAAGAAAAATTAGAGATAAGCTTAATACAGGATGGGAGACATCAGGATTTGAATTCCTTCTAGGGTACTACCCCTCAAAGATACAGTCTGTTGCGCCGGGGCTTTGTGTCTTTGATTTTCAGACCCATATTTTTCAGACATACATACGACCGGGCTCATGACGTCCCGCGGGGAACTGTACTGCCACTCTTGCCATACCTTTGGTTTTTTAATTTTGCATTGATTCATTTCCTTTGATTTTCTTTAACGGCCCTTATTGGCTAGATATAACATGAACGCTCATTTTTCAAGGGTCAAGACTGCCCATATTTGAGACCTCTCTCGTATTAGGGAGCGCCTAGGTTGGTCATCTCATCCATCCATCTCTTGCCCCTGCACTTGGCCGAGAAGAGAAAAGAAAAGACCTTCGTGCATACCCATAGTATGGCCAAGGCAACAACGATATGCCTCAGAGAAAAATCAGCTATGGCTCGCCATGAAGTGTATGAAAAACCCACACTCAAGAGATCACCCTCAACGATCGGGGAATGAAACTAGACTCCCAGCGCGGAGCTATCACCATTCACCAGCCTAAGAATGCTACAGAAGTGAACTCATTTTAACTAACCTAAGCGAACTTCCGAAAGCCACTCAAACATGTTGAGGAACCAGAATTATAAGCATGCGCAGGAATAACAATAAGAGTAATAGTATATTCTTGCACAAAACAAAGATACCTTACAAATCCATAGTGTAAAAGTAGCATCCTGAAGCAATCTTGAACATCAAGCTTTGAACTGCACGAGCTTTGTTTTCCTTACTTGACAGGACAAAGTGGGAGAGGATAACAAGGGGTTTTAGATTCCTCGACACGGAGGAGCGGCAAACATCAAACTGGACGAAGAAGGATAAAAAGGAAGAGAGACGAGGGCTAGAACTCCCTCGTTAAGGTGCATAGACCCTGATAACAAGGAACCAGATACAGAATAAGCAGAGATCCGCTGGGATCAAGGCGGACTAAAGCCTCAAAAGCAGTAAGAAAAAGGGCAACGACCCCGAAAGGGTGAGGAAGAATGAGTAGAAAGATGAGAAGAAGAACCATCCGACACAGTCGGAGAAGAGGAATGATAATCACCGATGGGGTTGGGGAAGGAGAATTAGAATCACCCGACAGGGTCGGGGAAGAAGAGACATAGACACCCGACAGGGTCGGGGAAGGAGAATTGGAATCACCAGACAGGGTCGGGGAAGAAGAGTCATAGACACCCAACAGGTTCGGGGAAAGAGAATCATAGACACCCGACAGGGTTGGGGAAGAAAAATTAGAACTCAAAGATATCGGAGGGGAAGAATAATCGGAGGGTGTCCCAGGATCGGGATGATGAGAGGGCATAGGCCAAGGCCAGGAATAACGGGAATGTGAAAAACCCAGAGTCCCCAAACGAGAAGAAGAGGAGTGGGGGTTCGCGGACCTGGGAGGAGAGGAGAGAATCACTGAAACAAGATTAGAAGAGGAGAGATACACCACCCAAGGGTGGGAACTGAGCAGGAGAAAAGATGACGAATGGAATGAAGAAGAAGAAGGAGAAGTGGACCCCCGCGTGCACAACTGGCGGCCCTTAAACTTGCGCCGCCACCTCTTCTTAGCAGAGATTTCTCGAGCGTGGACCCGGACCTTTGGGCTTCTTGATTTGCAATGTCTTCTTAAATAACGGGCCCATCTAGTAGACGGCCTGGCTCGATTATGAACAGGCAGTCTCATCGGGGTGGTTGCCCCTAGATATCCAGTGCTAACAATAGGTGGACATTCTTGAACAGATAACTCCTTAAAAAGATGAGCATCATGAAACCTTGGACTTCTATCACTTGGCACAAGCAACATGAGATCCGGCAACTCTCCTCGACAATCAGACAAGAAGCATAACTCCCTTGATAGAAGAGCAGGACAGCACTGAGGGAGAGTAATGTGCGGCGTTGACATGGCCGGGTTGATAAACTAAGAGAGGTTGCATAGAATGTGCAGAATGTCCTTGGAGAATGCTAAAGATATCGAAAACTGCCCCATGAACATGGAACTCATCAATCCTTTGGCAGCCATACGAGTTAGCACAATGCGGGTAGAGAATCCCTCTTGGCTAGTGAACTGAACAGCAATGGAGCGAGAAATAATAACAGCATCAATAATCAAACCTCTGGCAACCAATGAGATTGCCACCGGCCTCGCTTGAGAGGAAACTGGCACTAGCGCAAGAGCACTCTTCTTGACAACCATCTTCATTGGAAGTGTAAGCTCAACATCCTCAAAATAGCCAGGGACCATGATGCGGATCGGCATTCGGCAAATGAAATCTTGAATCTTGAAATGCACAACCGAAACCTGACTTGGCTCATCTTCTCCCCGGGGACCAGACCCGAGGGACACCGGAGGTAGCGCACACCCACTCCGTGGGGTGGAAGTAGGTGGAGGAATGGGGATAGGAATAGGTTCAGAAGACGCGGAGGTTTCAACGGGGATGGTGTGTTTAGGTGGAGGCAAAGGTAAGGGTGGAGGTATGGCTTTCTCGGGCGAGGGCGGCAAAGGAGAAGCTTGCTCAGGCTCGGGCAAAGGTGATGGCGGAGATGATGAAGGTTTAGCAATGGTGAGGGTGGTGGAGATGGTGTAGGCGATGAAGATATTGGAGGTAGTGTCGGGGATGGAGAAGAGGAGGGTCGCAGTGCCCACCGTTGACGTATTGATACGACGCGTCGGGCAGCATTGGGAGTGGAAGTAGTGGTGGAAGAAGTAGAGGAAGGGGGAGCACTGGCCTGGGTGGAGGCTTGGGTTTTTGGGGATTTTGAAGGCGGGGTAGGAGATGGAGATGGCCAAGGTGAAAGAGCGGGTATTGGAGTAGGCGAAGGAGCGGGGGATGGAGTGGGTGCAACACTAGATGAAGAGGAATCACAGGGGTGCCCCTTATCTTGCAGTGATGGAGACGGCTACTTGGGTGGCGCTTCTTGCTGCTGCTTGCTGTGGAGATGTAGAACAACCTTATGAATAGCGGCCCAATCAATCCTTTTCTGATCTTTCAAGTCATAAAGATAATCCCAGAACTCGGGGCAATCCTCAACCAAATGCCCCTGTTGGCAGTGAAATTCACAGAACTGAAGCATACTCCCCACCGCGGGTCGGCAAGGCACAACCGAAGGGAGTTGCAATGCGTGAGTGGACATCAAAGCCCTGAAAATTTCGGTAAAAGACTCCGGCAACGGGGGACGAGGAGGAGCCTGCTTCGGGCAAGGTTGATGCCAAGGGGTATGAGGTGAAGTGGAAGGTCGTGGTGATGGATGCGGTGGTTGCGTAGGCAAGAGTGCTTGGCTAGTGGTGAAGGGCTTTGGTGATGGCATATGTGGAGCGGGATGAGGGGGCATGTAGATGGCATCTACTTGCTCGGGGTGTGATGTTCCCTTGACCCGAGGTGGAGACACAGGCGGAGACACATGAGGGTACGAATAAACATATGGCGGACTCGTGGAGGGCTGACTTGCGAAAGTGCACAGGTATATAGAAGCGGAAGGTTGACTCATGGAAGGATGACTCGTGGAGGTTTGATACATGGAGGTGGATGTGGCGTAAGGCTGACTCATGGGAGTGTAGGGTTGGCTTTTGGAGGGTGAAGGTTGATATGTGGAGGTGGAGGTAGATGTAGATGGCGGGGTGTATGGAGATGTAGAAGGAGGAGAAGACTCGAGGTCAAGGGAATCTTGGAGTTGTTGGTGGATGAAGCGGGCTCGGCTATAAAGTTGTTGCCATGAGATGATGTCGTTGAGGGCTAAGATGAAGCGGTACTCGGGTGTTGCGTTAGAAATCAACATCTTGATTTGCTCCGGATCCGGAATGTGCCCCGGGACTTGCGCGATAAGGCGATGCCAGCGGTTAGCAAAGGTGCAGAAATTCTCATTGGGCTTCATCTTCTCGTGGGCTACATCCACAACAGAGAACTTGGTCCCAACCTGGTCTTGAAACTGTTGAATGAACTTGTCTTAGACCATCTAAAAATTCACAACTTGGTCTTGTGGAAGAGAGAAGAACCAATCCCGAGTCGGGCCCTCCAAGGACAGACCAAATAGATAAGCCATCAAGCATTGGTCATGTCGAAACTGTGCCGAATCATAAAGAAACTCCTTCAAGTGCACGTAGGGGTCACCGACTCCACCATAGCTGCGATATGCGGGAATTTGTGAAGATGGCGGAAGCTGAAGATTTTGGAAAGCGAATGGAACACTTAAAGAAGATTTGGGATCGATTTGACGTTGGAGTTCATCAAGCTGGCGTTGGGCTTGAGCAATCATCTCCTGAGTAGGAAGAGATTGAGAAGAATATGGGCCAGCTTGAGCAAGAAGTTGTGAATTCAGACCAGGATTATGATAATGGGCCGGATGAGAGGATCCGGGTTGAGAAGAGGAGAAGCCCAATCCAGGAGTGGAAGGGTGAGCGGGCCTGGAAGAGACATCAGCATAAGGACCCATTGAGCCAGCAGCATAAGGAGAAGAAAAATAAGGCCCATTAGAAGAATAAGGCCCATTAGGAGAATGAGGCCCATTAAGATGATTAGCAATGAGTTTTTGGGCATGGGTCGGGTCCATTTGGCGAACAAGGTATGATAAGTGGGCCATGAGATTGGCTTGTTCATCCGACTGGTCGGAGAGGACACGAGGAGATGAGCCCGCATGGGAAGAGGAATCCACGCAGGAATAGGAAGATGAAAGAGAATACAAGGGATTAAGGTGGTGCTCCGTGAGGGCAATTGGAGACTTAATACAAGGAAAATCAAGGAAATACAATTAGGGAAGTAAGGGCTCAAAGATTAAAAGGAGAGGGGGAGATGGTGTGAGGGAAGAAGGTCGGAGACAAATGGACTTATGCAAATGTAAATGCGACTAGGAACAATAGACCACAAATGACTAAATGAATGGGAAAATGCAACACACAACACCACAAATGGGCTTGGGGGTAAATCCAACAAACAATATGAATGTGAGAGGGTTCAACCAAGATCAAACAAGTTGATATGATTGTTAATTTTTATTTTCCAATGTTTTGGTGGGCCTTTTAATGATTTTAATTAACCATAATTCTCTCAAGATATGGGTTCCCTATGGGAAGATGCCAAACTTTGGTTTGATCTAGGGTTAACTCTCTCACACGTATGCAAATGTAAACCTATGGGTGGAAAAGGTCCAACCAGCTCGACGTCCGTATTGTATATGCCTTGCATATATTTTTGATGATAACTAAACTTCATATTTGCTTACACATGTTCTTGATGTCAGTGTGCATTCATGTTATTGTTCAAATATGGTTGAGATGGCAAATGACTTTTGAGGCTCAAACATGTTGGTTAAATGCATTGCTATATGGTCTTGATTCTTGGTTGAAATTGTTAGTTTTACAAGAGGTTTTATAGCTTTTAAGTGTGAACAAAGTCTTTGTGCATCTCATGATGTATTAACCTTGACTATTTTGAATTGTAGGATCAAACCTCATGGTGGTCGCTTGGAAGGTAAAAACGTGTGGATAAGCACCTTGCTATCTACAACTAAAATAGGTGGTAAACTATGTCTACATTCTTCAAGAACCTTTGGTAAGGCTATGGAAGTCTCAAATCTGGTAAAGCAAGTAAAGTCGACTTGCCTTCATGGGAAGTTGACTTGGTCTGATCTGAAAAGATTCTTTTATGCCTGAACATGTGGATTTGATTGTTGATGGATGTATTGACTTAACCTTGATCAATAGATTGGAAGCTATGATACTTAGGCTTTCAAAGGTTTCTCATGCATATATTTTCATGTGCTCTTAATGCGTTGAACTTGTTCCTTGCATTTCCACAAATGATATTTCATGGGTCTTTTGCATAGTGTTGAATGCATTCCATGCATAATCTTCCTGACATATCAAAAGCCTTGTTGGTGAGAATTGGGTTTGAAAATGAAGGTTCAATAGGTCGTTTGCATTGTTTCATGAATATCCTCAAGAGAAGTTAAAAGTCATAATAGTGAGTTTTGGTTGAGTCTTTCACATAAAACTTGTTAAGCTAGCCTTTACTCACTTCCATGTTCATGCATGTACTTCATAGGACTCTTCATGTAGAGCTCTATTTTATTCATGTGAATCTTGATAGAATGTGGTTGATATGTATTTCTACTTTGTGTAATACCAAGGAGTACTTGGTTGTTGAATTTATCAACTAACAATTTTACATGTTTCATTCATGCAGGTTGAACTCATAGCAAAGGGGCCTAAACACTTCGGACTGAACTTCTGCAAATCTGGAATACTGTTCATTCCGGTTGACCGACCATGGGTCTTAGGTCGACCGAAATATCCAGCAACCGCTAGAAGTGTGCCTGTAAAAGTTAGGTCGACCGCCCACATCCTCCCGGTCGACCGAACCCTTCGAAGCAGCCATTTTTGACATTGTTCTCTTCAACGTTTTCAAGCCCACTCTTTAGGACTTTTGGGTTCCAAAGCCACTGGACATGCCCAAATTCATGGATCTATGTCTTGGCATGTCCCTTGACCACCCAAGTAATATAAAAACACATATTTGGGCCAAGAAACCCTAATCACTCGAGGAATCAAGAGGAGGCTACCAAGGGGAGAAGGAGAGCTGCTGTGAGAACTTCGTGAACAGTGATTCGTCCACAAATTCTTCATCCAATAGCAAGCTTCTCAAGATCAAGCTAAGGCAAATCAAGTGGAAATCAAGTGGAGAAGCAACATCAGTTCAAGATCTGCATCATTCACTAAAGGGGGAGCCTAGATCTGAAGTTTTTATTTCTCTTTCTTCTTTTAAATTGCTTTGAGCTTCAAGTGTCCATTTCCTTCTAAATATGTGAGCATCAAGTGTGTCGTTGGATTGTGTGGTGTGCACATCCGAGTTGTGTGTGGTCAGATTGTGCAGTGTGCACATTCAAGTGTGTTCAGTTTGCTACAACTTACAGCATGTGCGTTTGTGAGCTGCATTACGAGCAGTGTGCTCTGGGGTTCATCCCCGTGTTTGTATTTGTGTGTAGATCTATTCAGATCTGCATGTTTGTGTGGATCTATCTAGATCCGGGTGTTTGTATGTGTAGAGTGTTGCGTCTGTTGTAGTGTGTGTGTGTGTGTTGTTGATTCGGTCGTCTGATCGTGTTGGAAACTCCATTTCCGTGTGTGTGTGTTGGGGTTTGTTCCCCGTGTGTGTGCAGGCGTCGCCCTGCGTGTATGTTGGAACTTGGTTCTGTGTGTGGGGGGGATTTATCCCCGTGCTGGTTTACCAGTAGTGAAGCCTCATTCAGTTGAGTGAGGGGTGCACGTAGGGAGCCCGGTGTGGTCCCGAACCACCTTAAAATTCCTTGTCTCTCGTGGTTTGAATTGTGTGGTTTGATTCATTTCTTCTACCACCATTCTGTGCGATTGTACATATATATTGTCTCCTCCATATTGTATCTTTCGTATCTAGCATTATTAGTTCTCATGTGTGATAGATCTTGATAGATCAAATCGAAAATTTAACAGATCTGAATTCTTGCATTGCTAGTTCATCACATCTGCTTTGAATCGGGAAAAGTTTTTTTTAAAATTTATAGTCACCCAATTCACCCCCCCCCCCTCTTGGGTGTCATTGATCGCGGGACTTTAGTCCGTGTGGGAATCCATGGCTCACGGAGACTTACGGAGGTCCCAGATAAGATCACCTAGTCGACCCCAAGGAATATGGAGATGAGAGGATCAATTACCAAGGTAGGAATGTAACTACAATATGAGAATGCATGGCCCTCTGTGCACCGGAGTGCACGCAATTTCTAGCCTAAATCAAGCAAATCAAGACATAATGAACATATGCAAACATAGCAAGATGGATGCAAACAAGATGAATAATATGAAGAATATGATGAACATGAAATGCTATCTAAACATGGATATACACACCAAAATCGCAAGAAACCATAGACAAAGTGATGGGCACTAGATGTCCCACCGTGATCGCCAAAAAAGACCTGTGGGTGTAGAAATATGGAACGTGGCGTCACAAGTCACATGAACGAGCATATGTGCATGAGTGATAACATAATGTGCCTATCAGGTGAATAGCATAAATATGTGACTATGTAAACATGGTAACATAATCATATAGCAACAAAAAGGTGACAAAAGATGTATAGGAAATACCGTGATCGCCACCAAGGAATGATAACGCCGAAGAATGTGAAAGGGGAAACTAAGTGCGTTCTGTACCTTGGAAAAAAGGAGATGATCGTGCTCAATATCAAGGATGCGGGGACAATGTGGATTACCTCTCCTCGCCTTCCAACCGTCTAAAAGGTAAGGGCCTCACTTTCCATGCTTTCTTGCGAAACAAAGACAAAACAAGAGGTAAAACCCATTAGAAAATGCTAAGTGTAGAAATCTGCCCAAGTGCATAAAGTAGCATGAAAGATTAAGGGCAAACTTACCGGCGGAGGGTTTTTAACCCCTGTAAATGGGTGAAATCAATAGGTGTGTATATTGAGATGAGATTAACATGAAGAGATTAATTTAATATGTCACGATTAACATAGATAAACAAGGTGCAAAAGTGCATGTCACAAGAGAAACTGTGCAAACTATGCAAACAGGGTGCAAAGACTGATGAAAACAGTAAAGCAAACGAAGTCCAAATAGGGTGAAAATTGGGATGATAGAAGACTTTAGTATGGTGAACACGCAGGAACTAGATTCACTCCAAAAGGAGGTCTGGACAGAAAGCTATGGCACCGGAGATTTGGCAAAAAATGTAGACAATGCAAAAAATGCAGAATATTGCACAAAATGGACTCAAAGAACGATGAATATCTCACAGAATAAGACACCAAAAAGGAAAAGGAAAGATGCTACGGAAAGGTGGGAGTATTGTTGTGAAACTAGGGCAAAAAGAAGGGTTTAAAACGGGGAAGAGATCAGTGAAAAATGGGGAGAAAACGTATGAAAACAGAGGGTGCGGAATAGGACAGAAAAATGTCCAAGTGTCAAAATAGAATGAAAGTGCAAAAAGATGGAGAAAAATATGCACGAAGAGGACGAGATAATGAGCCCAGAGTGGGGGAAAATAAAGAGTATACTTCCCTTAAGAGCCTGGAGTTTGAAAAGAATGATCAGAGGTACACCATGGCTTCGCCCCGGCGACGCAAACGTGCCCCTATCGTAAGAAATCTAGGTTTTAGATTGACAGAACAAAGTGGTGAAATCTGAAAAGTAGGGGCTTGAAAGAGGGGGAAAAGATGAGAGAAATAAGGTACATATATGCTCAAAATGAAGCTAATACTCCCCTCTTCAAGATGGAGTCAAAGGAGGACGAAGAGGATGAAGCATGACTTCGCCCCGGCTTGAAGAACAGGCCCCCGTCGCGGACTTGTAGCAGAAAAATAGAAAAGTGTGATGATTTGCAAGAAGTAGGGGCAAAGTTAAAAGGGCAAACGATGATGAAATAGAACAAATAAAGAATCAAATCGAAACTTATACTTCCCTCTTTAGGCTAAGGTCAAAGGAGGATGAAGATAATCTGGCATGGCTTCGTCGTCACCTCGAAAACATGCCCCCGTCGCGAGGTTCGCACTTGGGCCCTTTATATAGAAAACTGCATAAATTCAAAACTTTCCACCACGATTTTAAGAGATAGAGTCCACCAAATCTTGAGATCCATTGATCAATCTCGAGATAATAGTTAAGATAAGAGGTAAAAAAAAGTGGGACTCAACTTGGTAGAGGATTCTAGAAGATATTCGCCCTAGAAGGGAATCTCGGAGCTCAATCTAGAAGAGTTTGATTTGTACTTAGATTGCATAAACTCAGATCTTTCGACCAGGATTCCAAGAGAAATAGCCCATGAAAACTCCAGTTCTATAGACCAAACTCGAGATAATACTAAGGGCAAGAGATAGAAACAAACGAGACTCAATTTGGTGGAGAGTTTAAAAGATATGTTCGCCGCAAGAAGGGCCCATCAAGCAGAAAATAGAGTTTCATCTGTGCAGAAATTGCATAAATCCAGAAGTTAATTTCCTCCCTGTTTCCCATGAATATAGTCAACTAAAATTCGAGTTCTATGGATCAAACTGGAGATAATACTAAGGACAATAGATAGAGATAAATGGGACTCAATTTGGAGGAGGATTCTAGAAGATAGAGACTCAAGAAGGAGGCCACGTCGAGCAAAATCGACGAGAAAGAGTCCTGCGACTGTAGGACTCTCGGGAAGCCAAGCCTGAACACTGTAGCATATCTAGAAAATGGTGTAGAACTAGCGAAAGGAATAGAAGAATAAATTGTAGATAACAAAAAAATGAACAACTTTCGTGAAGAGAGTAAAATGAGAAGACGAGCAGAAGTGGGAGAAAATTTAAGAGAAGTGAGAAACATGGGGGGACGTAGAAAACGGTGGAGAACTGGCTAATGGCGAAGAAGAAGAAAATCTAGGACTTTAAAAAATAAACAACTTTGGTGAAGGACACTTAATGAATAGAGGAACATAAGGGGATAAAAACGGGCCGTATTCAGGACTACGTAGTGAAAGGGGCCGAATGCTTGATGGAAGTCGACCTAAATGGGCCGTAAGTCGACTTGGAAAGCCAAAAGCTGATAAAATTATCCCCAGGGTTCTAAGAAATAATGATCTCCAAGGCTCAAACGATAGGGAACAATAATATGGGCTCGAAGTCCATCCAAGGAAGGCTCTAAAATAATGGATAATTCGGGACATAAAAAATGATGAATAAGAGAAATGACGTAACTTGCGGGCTAAAAACGGGTGTAAACAATGCCCACTACTTAGTTCGAGCTGATGTGTCTTGAGTTATCACGATGTCCCTTGAGTATCGATGCTGCCATTGTGGTGCTTGCTGATATGCCAACTTCAGTGGCTTAAGGTCTTTTACTCCTTCAAGTTGTACCTCCACTGCTGCTGGCTTGTTGAGCTGCTAAGAGCTCCACGAGCTTATTGCTTCAACCTTGAGTGCACAGACTCTTCTGGTGTAGTTGGTTCTGCTGATATTAGTGCATCGAGCTATATCTTGAGTGCACAGCCTTCTTCTGTTTAAGACATGTTGATGTGCACCGACCTTAGTAGGTAGTTGTGAATCTCTGCATCGACCTGTCTGCTTAGGCTTGTACATGTGCATCGACTTGTTTTAACAAGTGCACCGACCTTAGTAGGTAGTAGTGAATCTCTACATCGACATGTCTGCTTAGGCTTGTACATGTGCATCTACTTGTTTTAACAATTGCACCGACCTTAGTAGGTAGCATCGACCTGTGTAGTCACTACCTATAGTAGCTGCATCGACCTTTCTTTGATGAATGGCTAAAGGTGCACCGACTTTGTTGCCATGTAATGTCCAATAGCATCGACCTTCCTTCAGAGGAACCTGATGTGCATCGACCTTGTATCATAACTGAAGGCGATATGCATCGACCTTACTTCTTAACTGAAGACGATGTGCATCGACCTTTGTTCTTCATACTGAAATGTGCATCGACCTTCGTTCTGCACTCACCTGATGTGCATCGACCTTAGTACTACACTCACTTGATGTGCATCGACCTTAGTGGTCAGAACGGTAGAAGGTGCACCGACCTTTCTTCTGAAATAACTGAGGTAGCATCAACCTGTGCTCTGTGCTAGCGATAGGTGCACCGACCTTGACTTGTGCTGGCAAGAGGTGCACGACCATACTATCAACTATTAGTACAGCTTGTAGTGACTGGAGCTTTGACTGGCTGAACTAGACTATTGACTTTTGTGTTGACTGTGCATTGACTTCATTAACCATGTTGACTTTTCATCATTTCTTCCGATTTTAACTGGCTTCACTCTTACCTCATGCTAATTTCTTACTGTCAATTGTTCTCCACAGTCTAACTGTCCTGCCAATGTCTTGCACTGTACTTTGCAGCATGCACATGAGAATGCACATGAAGAGTTAAGACTTATATCATCATCAATTGTACACACACATCATGATATCATCAAAATCACAACCTTCTACTCATATCATTATGATGGAAGTAATGCATGAATCCATATGACAACATAAACCAATGAGTCATAGTGTTTGACATCATCAAAACTACAGGGGTACAACATGAAATAGTTAGTGATTCCCATGTGGGACACTTGGCCGCATAATGGCCAACTCCACTACACCTATAACACTAGTCACATGGCCCTGTGCTTGAGGATGCTCCACCGGTCATCGGCCCTTTTCCCTTGTCTTCTCGATGGGCCAAGGGTTGTGGGAGCTGAGGTCAGGCAGGTAATGTGGGCTGCTGAGGGTGGGGAGCGGGGAAGGATGCTCGCTGGCGTAGGGAAGGGTCCCTTGGAGGGAGAGAGCGAGGCCCGAGAGCAGTGGGATCCTGGGGAGGGGGTTCCAGGGGACGAGCTACCAGAAATCAACTATAAGAACTGGGCGTGGTACGAGAGTCAGACGCATGCTGATAGATGGTCTCCGGATGCTGGACGGGAGCGAACTCCGACTCAAACTGCTCCAACTCAAGAGCGACCTGATATGCGGCCTCCAGGGTGGTTACATTGCGGTGAAAGAGTTCATATTGAAAGTGGGGCTGCAGACCACTACGAAAGCGGGAAACAGACATCGTGCTCTCTTCTGAGACGTCATATCGTAAGAAATATTCATCAAACTCTGCGATGTACTTGGACACGGACCGATCCCCTTGGTTGAGATTCTGCCACCTGTCAATAAGCCTCTGACGGTACGTGGTAGGAAGATACTTAAGCCGAAGCTTGTTCTTCATCTCATTCCAAGATTCAACCTGGGGCTCCTGGCGCTGAAATAGCAAGCTCTCCACATTCCTCCAATAAGTTTGTGCTTGCCCTAACAGCTTCATTTTAGCGAACTTGACTCTCCAGTGGTTCGTCATCTCGAACCACTCGAAGTACCAGTCCATGTCGGCCTCCCAATCAAGATAGACCTTCGGGTCTAAGGACCCGTCAAAAGTGGGAGGGTCTGCTCGCACGATCCTGAGGACTCTATCGTCCTCTTCATCTCTCGGCTGATGAAAGCCACGACGGCGTCAGCCATACCCCTCATAGGCATTATCGGACCCATAGTCCTCTAGACCAAAGTGACGATGCTATGGTTCGATGGCTCGGTAAGGGGTGGGCTGAGGATTAGGTGTGGGCTGGCCCTAGGCCGTGGGAGCAGGCTGGACCTGGGCCATGGGAGCGACTTGGCTTTGGGCCACCACGAAAGTGGGTGCGGGTGGGCCTTGGGCTGCTCCAGGAGGGTCTCCGTGTGACATTCTATCTAACCAAACGACCAGACCTTGGACAGATCTATCGAATGACTCCATACGTTCCTTCATGGCTCTAAGCCGGCCATCCATACGGTCCGAGAAGCTCCTAAAGGTCACCTCGGATTGGTCCATCTGGGCCATGAGGGCCATCATCACCTCATGCAAGGACTGTAGGTCTCTAAAGGCGGCATCCCGTGGGTTTGCCATAGACGCGGGGCAATGGTACTGGGTACCTCCACGAGTGGGCATGCAATGGGTCCTAATGGGAGCTATGGGGTGACTCACTACGACCTATCTAGATGGACCAATACGAAATGAAGGACGATCTAGACTCCAATATTCGGTATGCGACAGAGGTATGATCCGAAGATCAAACTCACGCAAGTGTGCAACCTTCCCAATAGGCGTAACCTATCGTTCCAGGAACACCTTTTAATATACTGGGTATAGGAGTGGAATGTGACACTACCCTAGACTCAAACCACGCTCTGATACCAATTTGATGCGGGATGGATGACGTGACCGGGCTAAGACGTACGACGGACTCGATGTGCGGCCAGCACTAGCACGCTAAAGGCAAGCCGGGTGACTGACCACTGTGGTGTTCTCCGGGTGGAAACGTCTCTCAGCAGAAACTCTAACTAGCCCGACGATCGTCCCTTGCGAGGGAAACGTGGGATCACGGCGGTTAAGGAACCATTGTCACCTAGGGTATACAATTCGAGCTCGGTGCCTGACTGAAGCTAAGGAACGATTCTCACTCTCACAATCACGGTGACTCGTGACTGACTAGGGCCCTAATCGCACATGCACAGCATATAAGACATCATACTAAATAAAGGAAATGCCAGAGGGAAGGAAAGTCACGCGTACCTCCACGACTAGTGTGTGGGGAAGAAACCCCGACCGATTCCGACAACCCTGATACAAGCTAGTGGAAGAATAATTATAACCCAAATGTTATCGCCCACTCCTCGGAGGGAGATAATAGGCTACAACGCTGATTTCGGGGGTGCTGGATAACGGGATGACGGGCAGCAGTCGACGGCGGCGTGGAGGCGAAGGGACGACGCTCGGATCCCGATCTTTCGATTCTGCCCATGCAGTCCAGCCAGCGCAGTCAACTTGCAGGAGGTGGTATGGCGAGATCCAAGGTTGGATCGAGGTACTATTTGTTGGGATGCGTAGAGGACTAGGTGCCGTTCGACCCGTCCAAGTGGCACGTCCAGATCTGCTACGGATCGGACGTGACGGCTTCTGCAATCCGGGCATGGTTCTGCTCGAGCAGATCTGCACAGGGATCAAAGAAATTATGGAACAATTCGTGGCGGACTTGGATTGAGACGCCGCATTTTGGGACTCGTCGGCGATGTCGGTGGAAGATCTAGACCAAAGGGCTCAGTCAGATCTTAACGGTGGAGGCCGAAGGATCTCCTGTAAGGCACAGTAGATCCTAGGTCGGGTCTGCACAGGTCGGGTCTGCGTAGTCTGACGAAAATCTTCGCCACACCCACAACAACCATCAGAATGGCGTGTGCTTGGTGGCGTTGTGAAAAGGGAAAAAAATGCTACGACCCATCCAAATGTCAGGTCCAAAGATGCTGTGAGGAGACATAGAGGATTTTCACAAGGGGGGGGAGGAATCTGCCTCACTGGGACAGATAGCTCTGCGCGACTCCACGGCCAGAATTGTTGCCGGTGATCCCGAGCTCCGATTGACGCAAAACCAGCGCCAAATTCTTCCTAACTTACAGGAGCAGCTCTGGTAATCGCAAGAAGAGGGTAGAGGCTATTCAAAAATCACAGACGTGATCTGAGACAGTAGATCAAGATCTACTCGCGAGCACGGATCGATGGGAACTTCGGTGTCACACCGATAGCTCGAGGCGTCGCACCCCACCTAGATTTCATCTAAGGATCTAGGGTTCTTGGGCATCCCACCCATGAAAGAAGAAGGAGATCCACCCTCTCACAAATTTTCTCTCAAAAACTTCTGCATTAAACTGAATTTTTTTCCTTACAAGAGCATATATTTATGGGATGGGGAGAAAACCTAATGGGAAGAGGGGGGGAGATGGCACCTACGTGGGAGGGGAATGGAATGGAAGGAGGGGGTGGCCTTCCCTTTCCTTGGTCAAGGAGGGAGGCGTCCCCTTCCTTGATTCAAGGAAGGGAAGTCCAACTTCCACCCCTGACCACTTCAAATTAATTTTAAAAAAAAAACTCCCACCCCTTTTTGACTTGGACCAAGCCCATTGAGCTCATTACAAGTCCCTTGGCCCATTAACCTCTAGTCCATTCCCCACATGAGGTCTAATAAAGATAAAAGGGATAATTGTTCATGAAAGGACTACAAAGGGCCCAATAGGGCCTTAAAGCAAGAAGTAAGACAAGTAAATAGCTCGATCACACGTCCACATCCTCCCCGAGCCATAGCGACTCCCGGACGCGCCTCGTACCCCGGCGTTTGCTGCGGTGTGTGTCCGCACCAGTCTGGGCCGCCAACCTCTTGGCTGCCCACAGCTCTAGGCGGCCACACAGGTGGCCACCACCCTGTGGCCTGGGTGGCCAACACCCAAGCCGCCCAGCAGAACTGGGTGGCCAGAAGCTAGGCCGCCTTGCCTGGACTCCAATTCCTGGGCGGCCAGCACCCTGGCCGCCCACACACCTCGGCGGCTAGACCAATGGCCGCCCTACACTGCCCTGAGCGGCCAGCACCCTGGCCGCCCACACACCTAGGCAGCCAGCCCTTTGGCCACCCCGATGGGCATGGGCCTGGGCGGCCACAACCGTGGCTGCCCAGCACCCCTGGGCGGCCAGAAGGCTGGCCACCCAACTGGGCTTTTCTCAATAGCAGGGCTCCCTCCGGGAACTACCCTGTAGGCTCATTCCCAAGCTTAAAAGGCCCACATTGGGCTCGAAAACTCCTGGAATGCGTAGGGAATCACCCCCGACCGCAATGGGAAGCATAAAACTCGATTTTGGTGAATCGATCCGATCACACGCCCACAAATGTGAAATTTTCCCGTAAAGCGGTAAACCCCGCTCTCTCGCTCGAAACTCAACCGCATGAAGGGAAAAACACGGCGAAAGTAGTGTGGGTCCGTCCCCCTACCTTTCGTGAAGAAAAACCGCCGAAAACCACCTCGCTTATGTGAGACGAACCCCTTCAACGTGAGCCACCGTGCCACGCCACGGCCTCCGGTCCATCACGATCGTCCCCGCCCATTACTCGCCGCGCCGTCCCCCGGTCCTGCCCACCACCGCCGTCTGTCCACCATCGAAGAGGTGGTGGGAGAGAAAGGGAGAGAAATGGGAGGGAGAGAGTGAGACACGAGAGTGAGGGAGAGAACGGAGGGGGTGGGGGTTTAATGGGTTTTCATTTTTTTATTATTATTTTTAAAAAAACTCACATTAACTCCAAAAATTCTCAAAAAATAAAACCTACTATCGAAAACTTTTGGGAAAAGGTAGGGCAGCCCAACTCGCTGCCACGGACCCGAAATGACCCTCAAAAGCACCATCCGAGGGTCTGAAAGACCAAAATTAGAGTCCAAAACCCATTCGGACGCGATCTGCGCCCACGGAAAAAGATCCGAAAAACCTGTGACGTTACAACTGTATTTTTGGAAAGGGAATATCTACTCCATAAAAACAGTGAGAGCCAGATAGAATTGGATGAGGTCCAAGAACCACACACTAAGGATCTATCTCATTGGATGAGACAACATCGGTTGATCCTATTCAGAGTGAAACACAGCCACTACGGAGATCTGATAGGGTGCCAAGAGAACCTGAGAGATATGTTAGACATGTCTCAGAGAGGCCCTCTAAGGTATATATCAATGAGGATGAAGATCCTCAATCCTACCAGGGGGCGATCCATAGTGCAGACTCTGAGAAATGGAAGGAGGTAAGGATTCAGAGATTCAGTCCATGTACACCAATAAAGTTTGGAACTTGGTTGATGTACCCGAAGGGAAAGTCCCTATCGGCTGCAAGTGGATATTCAAGAGGAAGATCTGTGCAGATGGATGCATTGACACATACAAGGCCAGATTAGTGGCAAAGGGATATCGTCAAAGATAAGGCATTGACTATGACGAGACATTTTTGTCAGTGGCCATGGTTAAGTCAATCAGAATCCTCCTTGATATTGCTGTAAACCTGGATTATAAGATTTGGAAAGTGGATGTGAAGATAGCTTTTCTTAATAGAAACCTGTCAGAAGAAGTATACATGGTACAGCCTGAAGGATTCACTTACAAGCTTCATACTAAGAAGGTATGCAAAGTTCAGAGGTCCATTTATGTATTGAAGCAAGCATCTCGGAGCTAGAACTTGACATTTGATGAGGCTATCAAATCTTTCGACTTCATTCGGAATGAAGATGAACCATGTGTTTACAAGAAGGTCAGTGGGAGTTCTGTGACCCGTTTTGGTCTGATATGTTGATGACATCTTACTCATTGGGAATGATGTAGGGATGTTGACATCAACAAAGTCATGGTTGTCCAAGAACTTCTCCATGAAAGATTTGAGAGAAGCATCCTATGTGCTGGGCATAAGGATCTATCGAGATTGTCACGCCCTGAGATATATAGCAGAAACAAGTCGGGAACATGAACAATTGGCAAAGTAAGCCTCTAGCTAGCAAGACAATCAGAGCGCCACATTCAAAAATAATGTACGCAAAATCATAAGAAAAAACCTTCAACTTTATTGAATAATGATCAAAGTTTACAATCGACATTGACTCTCTTAATAACATGACTCACTAGACTCAAGAAAATCGAAAATTACATCGACATGATCAACTTCACCGCCTATTACAGTGAATGATACTAAATTGATAGAACAGAATCAAGACTATCTAGGGCTCTTCTCATTCTTCACTCGCTCTCAGAACCATCACTTGAATGATTCGACTCCGATCCACTAGAGCTTCCTGAAAATATTGAGAAAGTAGGGAGTGAGCGCACTCGCCCAGTAGGTATCTTCGTGTCAACATGTTGGCATAGTTTACGCATTTAACATTTTATCTCTTGAAGGTAATAATGAAAGAAAGTGCGATAAAACATGAGGTAAAAACAATAGTAACAAGTAACAAGACAAGCAGTAGAGATATGTTATTTCAAGAAATATACGAGCATGATCTAGCATGAATGTAATTTGGCCTTTCATTCACAAGAGTATACTATCAATCACAAAAATGTACTTTTCATAACCTTAAGAAGGATATGCACGAGAATGTACTATCAAGCATGTAACGAGGATATACTTTTCAAGCAAGCATGTAAATTTCATGAATTGTCTCGTGGATTTGCTAGTTTATAAAAAAAGTACTCCCAGCGTAATGCGACGCCAGTAATCATTATACCCCATAGTTTTCAGTATATTTTCAGCCATCTACCGAGTGGGCTAGACTGGAGCCCTTGGACACCGTCAGTGCCCGCCCTTGCATCTTCAAGTTATAAATCTATTTATTTCCATGAGAATGTCAATAAGTTCGGCCAAGAATGTCAAATTCAATAATACCTTTAGGGCGATAGTAACCAAGGCAAGAACATACCGAGTTATTTGAAAAAGAGGTCAAGAACGAATTAAAAGGATGTTGTGCTACAGAAGGATTTCGGCAGCATAACGGCTTCTTATTTAATTTCATAGTTCATTAATGACTTGATAAGTAATGTTTCAGGCTCCAGACAGTCAGAAGATCATCTGAGACTGAACACAATCAACCCTTTGGTCAAACCTTTGGGCTGGGTAATTGTGATAGATCGCGGTTTCAAGGAGACTGCTATCTTGAAGTCGCGATCAAGGGGAGTCCGCGGTCAAAAGTCTATTGACCCAGGGAAACTCAGTCGATTGAATCAAGGATCTGTCGACCAAAAATAAGAATCGATCGACCGAAAATAGTCAACACATTGGAAAGGACGCGGTCAACTAAGAATCGCTATCTGGAGATCGCGGTTCTGAAGTAGCCGCTATCTTCTGAGAAAAATCCAGAAACTCGATACAAGTCCAGAAAGTCCAGGAAAAGTACCAAAGAGTTCTGGAAAATCACAGAATCATGAAGTGCTCATCTAGTTTTGGGTTTTTATGGTACAACTAGCTCGGCGTCCTAGTGAGAATCCAAGGCTTGCGGAGACTTATAGAGCCCTTGAAACATGAATACCAAGTCTGATAGAAGAAATATCCAATGAAGAGGTGTTCAATGTCCAAGAAAGTATTCCTATCAAGTGCAAGTCACTAATAGCAAACGTGCCAGGGTGTGAGCTATGTACAAATAATAATGAAAGAAAGAAGATGAGAGTGAACGTGTCAAAACAATGATCGAAGTGCATGAAGTTCCATCAAAAGAATAGAAATTCCTTTAGTTCAAAACTATAAGGCTTTTGGGTGAAATTAACATATATTGAAAATAGTCCTTTAAAAGCATGGTATGACACAAAACATAACCATTTCAAAACATGATATGGCAGAACCATAAACATAACGAAATAAAGTGAAATATAGCATAGTTACTTATACATAGTAGGAAATTATAAGGCTTGATCTGGTTCCTATTTGGCGTGAACAGTAGCCATATCGCGATTGTTTGGTGACCGCTATTACGAGTCGCGATTTCTGTAGGACCGCTATCTGTCTGTCATCAGACAAAAGCAAATCTCGACCTTGCAGAGCCCTTTCCTATGGCAAATAAAGATGCAAACTAGTATGAAACTGAAGGGAAAGGCATGCCATCATGTAAATAACGCATGAAAAGGGAAGGTGATCAATAAAAGTTATTATCTTTTAGTTAAGGTTGCGACAGCATGAACTAGAAACCCTATTGCGCAATCATGGTAAAACTTGAAATATGACATGCATGAAGCATGAAAATAAGCAAGAAGAGAGGACTTTTGTTCCTAACATCATGTTTAAGCCGATCATCAGACAACCTCCCTCTTGGGTTGATCCTAAACCTCGAATTTCTCGCTAGAAGGGAGCCCTTGTTCATGCGCATCTTGCGTGGAACCAGCTACTTCCGCACGCGCTAACTCATTGGTTGCTTGTTCCCCTAGCACAAAAATTAGAGGCATGTTAGAAGACACTAAGGAGAATAAAAAGTTCTATAGGAAGAACTTAAGAAGACGATACTATACCTTTGATCCATGCGATCCAAAACTAGGGTTCGGGCCGAACAGACCTGGGCCTATTTATAGGGATTGGCCTAGGGTTAGGGTTTTCCTTTGAAATTTAGGATCCTATTGGGTGTCATGTCAATCTCCTAAGAGTCCTGAGCATGTTTCCTATTTAGATCACAGCGAATCATGGCCACCTCATGGATAAAAATATGACATTTTTATGATTATCCACTTGCCATTTTCGGAAGCAGATCACAGTTTGGACACGACCGCTACCTTCAGAACGCGGTCGCGCAATAGACCGCGACCTAATCCTTCATTCCAAAATTTGAGTTTTATCCAAATTTCTCCCTTATCTTCTTATCTTGGTTTGGGAACCTTTCCCTATTACGTGTCTAGGGTTTGGACTTGGGCCAAAAGGCTCAAACTTAGGTTTTAAGGCCTCTTTTAAGTGGGCTTAACCATCTAGTAAATAGTTGGGCTTTTAATCAAAAGGTTTTAACTTATTTAGCTCATTTAAGTCTAAAATGCTTAAATAAATCCATTTAAAAATATAGAAAATTGCCAGGGATGCTACGCCCTCCCCCACTTAAAAAGAATTTGGTCTCTAAATTCATTGCATGAGATTGTGGAGGTGCATTTTACTTATAGTTAAACAGCTTTGGAAATTTTTGGCGCATTACTTCTTCTGTTTCACATGTAGCTTCTTGCTCCAGGCACTTATTCCACTGGACCTTTACCATGGGAATGGTCTTGTTTCTGAGCTGACGTACCTCATGATCAAGTATTTTATGTGACTTTTGCTCATACGCCAGGTCCTTCTGTATCACAAGATCGTCATAACTTATAATATGATATGGGTCATGGACGTACCTTTCTAACATTGAGACGTGGAACACGTCATGTACTCCAGATAATTGAGATGGCAAAGCTATCCGATAGGCGACTTCGCCAACTCTTTTTAGAATTTCAAAAGGGCCAATAAATCTCGGAGTAAGCTTGCCCTTGATGCCGAATCTTCTGATTCCACGACCTGGGAAATCTTGAGGAACATGTGGTCTCCAACTTGAAATTCCATGTCTCTTCTTCTATTGTCAGCATATGCCTTATGTCTTGATTGTGCCATCTGAAGTCTTTCTTTGATCATTTATATCTTTTATGTTGTGCTTCTTACTAATTCCGATTTTAGAAGTTATTTCTCCCCAACTTCATTCCAGCAAATTGGTGAACGGCAACTCCTTCCATACAGTGCCACGAACGGTGCCATTTGAATGCTAGCTTGGTAGCTATTATTGTAGGCAAACTCGACCATAGATAAATGGTCGTGCCAACTTCCACCAAAATTTATAGCACAAGCCCTGAGCATATCTTCCACCACTTCATTTGTTCTTTTAGTCTGGCCATCTGTTTGGGGCTGAAATGTTGTGCTGTAATTTAGTCTTGTCCCTAAGGAATGTTGTAGACCTTAATTTCGAGAAATGCGAGGTGAAGCACGGGTCTCGGTCAAATACTATTATGACAGGGACTCCGTGTAGTCGAACAATCTCCTTGATGTATAATGTTGCTAATACATCCACGGTCCATCGACTTTTTATGGGCAGAAAATGTGCAGACTTTGTCAGTCGATCAATTATCACCCATATTCCATCATGTCCGCCTCTTATTTTGGTAAACCCATAATGAAATCCATTCCTATGCTTTCCCACTTCTACTCGGGGATTTCCAAGGGATGTAGTTTTTCGGCGGGTTTTTGGTGTTTCGCCTTGACTTGTTGGCATGTCAAGCAGCAGGAAACAAAATCCGCCACTTCTCTCTTCATATTGGGACACCATAAGTTCATTTTTAGATCTTGATACATCTTGGTAGCACCAGGGTGAATCACATATCGTGACATGTGAGCTTCTTCCATAATCAGCTTCTTTGTCTCTGCATGATCTGGCACACAGGTCTGACCTCGGAATAATAATCTTCCCTTAGTCATGACAGAGAAATCTAGTCGTTGATCAATGTTGGTTTTGATCTCAACCAGTGTAGGGTCATTTTCTTGTAGCTTCACAAAATCTTCTATCAATGTAGGTTGTGCCCAGATGTTGGCGATGATACACCTTTAAATTTTCGTGTCTATATCCAGATTTAACTGGGCAAAATCTTTCAAGAGGTTTGTCATACTTAACCTGAGGCAAGATAAAATTGCCATGGGTTTCTTGCTGAGTGCATCTGCTATAACATTAGCCTTTCCTGGTGGTATTGAATGGAGAAGTCAAAATCTTTAAGATACTCCTGCCACCTTCTTTACCTCATATTTAATTCCTTCTGGGAGAAAAGATATTTCAGACTTTTGTGGTCTGAGAATACTGTGAATTTTTCTCCGTAGAGGTAATGTCTTCATATCTTCAGAGCGAAGATAATTGCGGCAAGTTCTAGATCGTGCACCAGGCAATTCTCCTCATGCCGCTTCAACTATCTCAAAGCATAACATATTACCCTACCGTGCTGCATTAGAACACAACCAAGGCCTATGCTTGATACATCGGTGTAGACCTCGAAACCACCACCTTCAACTGGCAGCGCTAGCACGGGCGCAGTAGTGAGATGTTCCTTGAGAGTCAAGAAACTCTCCTCACAGTCTGTTGACCATATAAAAGGATTCTCCTTTCTTATTAATCTGGTCAGAGGAATGGTGATTTTTGAGAAATCTTTTATAAACCGCCTATAGTAACCTGCTAGACCAAGAAAGCTCCTGACTTCAATCACGGTCATTGGTCTGCTCCAGTTCTTGACTGCTTCAACCTTAGAAGAAGGATCCATGGAGATACCTTCCTTTGAAATAATGTGACCAAGGAATAAAACTTCCTTCAGCCAGAATTCACATTTATTAAGCTTCGCATAGAGTTGGTGTTCTCATAGTACCTGCAAAGCTATTCTTAGATGTTCTTCATGTTCTTCTTGTGTCCTAGAGTATATGAGAATATCATCTGTAGAGGGCAGAATCCGATTCTTACGCCTTGTACCACACTTCTCTGTTTGTTTGTTGTGGAAGGACATCTGGCACCCGTGAAAGCCTGCAAACACTAGGAAGAAGGGCGTCAGAAGGAGCCCTGGGCGTTACCCTAAGGGACAACCCTCTGATGCTTAAGTCAACACAAGATCAAGTAGATAATAAAGCAGAGTATGGAGAGAGAGGAGGGTGGAGGTCGTCGTAGTCGATCTGGGAGAGCTGTGGGCCTTCCGGACGAGTGCTCGTCGCCTAAGAAGGGGGCTCAAAAGATCCCATATTGAAAACTACAAAGATGGGCATGTGCTTATAAGCAAGACCTAAGTTTTCTCCTTTGAGGGCCCTTTTACCAGCAAAAAAAGATAAAATCCTAGCCACCTCCAGGCGTAGCGGGGACAATACCTCAAAGGAGACACCCCTAATTTGTACATCTTCAATGGCACCGTCTGTGGGAACCCCGGTCCAATAAGTACAAAGCCCACCTTTATTGGGGGGCTAGTGTAGAGGCCTAAGAAGGGGGCTCAAAAGATCCCATCTTGGAAACTATAAAGATGTGCATGTGCTTATAAGCAAGACTCAAGTCTTTTCCTTTAAGGGCCCTTTTACCAACAAAAATGGATAAAACCCTAGCCGCCTCCGGGCGTAGCGGGGACAATACCTCAAAGGTGACACCCCAAATTTGTACGTCTTCATCATCTATAAAGACGACAACAAATTGATCAAGATATGGTCTGAAGACGTTGTTCATTAACTGCATGAAAGCTGCAGGGGTGTTGGTTAACCCAAATGGCATGACAACGAATTCATAATGCCCATATCTGCTTCGGAATGCAGCCTTGTGGATGTCTTCATCTTTGATCCTCAGTTGATGATAACTAGACCTTAGGTCTATCTTTGAGAAATACTCTACTCCAGAGATCTGGTCGAACAACTCATCAATACGCGGTAATAGGTACTTGTTCTTGATTGTTAATTGATTAAATTACCGGTAGTCGATGCATAGCCTGAGGGATCCATCCTTCTTCCTTACAAAGAGAACAGACGCATCCCAAGGGGATGTGCTTGGCCTGATAAAACCCTTCTCCAATAATTCTTGTAATTGCTTCTTCAATTCCTTGAGTTCTGTGGGGGATATCCTGTAAGGAGCTTTAAAAATAGGTGCTACTCTCAGAGTTAATTCAATGGAAAAGTTCACTTCTCTTATGGGCGGTAAATCATGTAGTTCAGAATTAAAGACATCAATAAATTCTTTTACAATGGGAATTTCCTCAAGAACAAATTCTTTATTTTCAGTGATAACTACGGAAGCAAGAAAAGCTTCACAACCTTGCGAGATTAGTTTGAAAGCGTGACGAGATGAAATAAAAACATGATGCTTCCTGTACTTGATGCCAAGAAAGGAAAATTTTGGAAGGTCATGTTTGTAGAAAGAGATTCTCCTATGGTGACAATTAATGTTAGCATAGTGTTTCGACAACCAGTCTATACCTAAGATTGCATCGTAGCCTTCTATGTCTAGGCATACGAGATTTGCAGGAAGATTATGACCTTCTATGGTTACCTCACTATTAGGATAGCGATTTTTTAGTTCAGTACTAGAACCTAGAGGTGTAGTAATTGCTAAGTCTGAAGGCAAAGGAACCAATGAAACATGTAAAGTCTTTGCAAAAGCAGTGGAAATAAAAGAATGAGAGGCTCCGATATCAAATAAGACAAAAGTCGGATGCGAATGGATTAGGATAGTACCTTCAATCATATCACCATCTTTTGTAGGTTCATCTTCCATCATAGCATGAAGACAACCTTGTCGCCTTTGTGCTCCATTGCTCTTCGAAGGTTGCTCCTTGATAAGTGGGTAGTCGGGCATTCTCTGTTATCCGCTATCACAATGTAAGCATGCGTCAAGGCGCTTCCAGCACTCTTCTACAGTGTGTCCGAACTTTTCACAGAATTTGGAACCCTCCATGACTTGCTTCTCTTCTTCCTTGACCCTCTTGCCATTGCCTTTCCCATTGTGAGATCTTTTCTTGTTATCATGAGATTTATAAGTTCCCATGTTGCTGAATTTTTCTCCTTTCTTCTCTCTCTTGTCATGCTTATGGCTTGACTCTTCATTCTTTCCCTTGAATTTTTCTACTTTCTCAAGGGTTCTTTCACACAGATGAGCCCTATGCACCATCTCCGAGTAAGTCCGAATGTTTTACAGACCTAACTGCTTGACGAATACCGGCCTCCATCCATCCATGAATCGATTGGCCTTGAGTAGCTCCGTGCTGACGAGATGTGGGGCATATGGTGCTAGGCGTGAAAATTGTAGCTCATATTTGGATACCGACATCATCCCTTGCCTTAATGCGGCAAATTCTACTGCTTTCCTTTCGCGGACATGCTCCGTGAAATACTTCTCATGAAAGAGCTCAAGGAACTCTTCCCAGTTTAGTTGTGCATTCAGTAGATGAGCCGGTGTGGCTTTCCACCAAGTGTGAGCATCCTTGTTCAGTTGTAAGGTAGCGAGCAAGACCTTTTCCTGATCTGTGCATTGCAAATCTTGAAAGATCCGATCCATCTCATCGATCCAATTCTCTGCCTCTAGATTAGATGATCCAGAGAAACAAGGAGGGTTCAAGCTTATGAAATTGCGTTGTAAATTTACGACGCCAGCTCGCGCGCCTGCTTGTGCCATTGTCTGTAGGGCTTGAGTGAGACCTTGGACTATTTGCTGCATCGCTTCCCAGTTAGTTCTATTTCTAGCCATTGGGAAATAAGGTTTCTGAGAAAACAAATAATTTGTCATTTTCCTTAGAATTCATGAGGTTTATGTTTTCTCATGTTTAGATATTAATTCTTAGTAGAAAACTATCTTATACCGGGCTCTACCTAATCTCACATAGGTTGGAAAAATAAATCTTTCCTAGTTCATAGGTTGGGAGATCCTTAGAACCTTGGACTTAAATCCTATGACTTGACATTTTCCTAGGACCTAATAATCCAAGGCTCTGATATCACCGTAACTGTCACGCCATGAGATATACAGCGGAAACAAGTCGGGAACATGAACAGCCGATAAAGTAAACCTATAGCTAGCAAGACAATCAGAGTGCCACATTCAAAAATAATGTACGCAACATCATAAGACAAAACCTTTAGCTTTATTGAATAATGATCAAAGTTTACAATCGACATTAACTCTCTTAATAACATGACTCACTGGACTCAAGAAAATAAAAAATTACATCGACATGATCAACTTCACCTCCTATTACAGTGAAAGATTCTAAATTGACATATCAGACTCAAGACTATCTAGGGGTCTTCTCATTCTTCACTCGCTCTCGGAACCATCACTTGAATGATCCGACTCCAATCCACTATAGCTTCCTGAAAAGATTGAGAAAGTAGGGAGTGAGCGCACTCGCCCAGTAGGTATCATCGTGTCAACATGTTGGCATAGTTTACACATTTAACATTTTATCTCTAGAAGGTAATAATGAAAGAAAGTGTGATAAAACATGCAGTAAAAACAATAGTAACAAGTAACAAGACAAGCTGTAGAGATGTGATATTTCAAGAAATATATCAGCATGATCTAGCATGAATGTAATTTGGCCTTTCATTCACAAGAATGTACTATCAATCACAAGGATGTACTTTTCATAACCTTAAGAAGGCTATGCACGAGAATGTACTGTCAAGCATGTAACGAGAATGTACTTTTCAAGCAAGCATGTAAATTTCATGAATTGGCTTGTGGATTCGCTAGTTTATAAAAAAATACTCCCAACGCAATACGACGCCAGTAATCATTATACCCCATGATTTTCAGTATATTTCCGGTCATCTGTCGAGGGGGATAGACTGGAGCCCTTGGACACCGTCTGTGCCCGCCCTTGCATCTTCAAGTTATAATCTAGTTATTTCCACGAGAATGTCAATAAGTTCGGCCGAGAATGTCAAATTCAATAATACCTTTAGAGAAATAGTAAGCAAGGCAAGAACATACCGAGTTCTTTGAAAAAGAGATCAAGAACGAATTAAAAGGACGTTGTGCTACGGAAGGATTTCGGTAGCATAACGGCATCTTATTTAATTTCATAGTTCATTAATGACTTGATAAGTAATGTTTCAGGTTCCAGACAGTCAGAAGATCGTCTAAGACTGAACACAATCAACCCTTTGGTCAAACCTTCGGGTTGAGCAATTGTGATAGATCGTGATTTCGAGGAAACCGCTATCTTGAGGTCGCGGTCAAGGGGAGTCCGCGGTCAGAAGTCTGTCGACCCAGGGAAACTCAGTCGACTGAATCAAGGATCTGTCGACTGAAAATAAGAATCGGTCGACTGAAAATAGTCAACACATTGGAAATGATGCGGTCAACTAAGAACCGCTATCTGGAGATCGCGGTTCTGAAGTAGCCGCAATCTTCTGAGAAAAATCCAGAAACTCGATACAAGTCCAAAAAGTCCAGGAAAAGTACCAGATAGTTCTGGAAAATCACAGAATCATGAAGTGCTCATCTAGTTTTGGATTTTTAGGGTACAACCAACTCGCCGTCCTAGTGGGAATCCCGGGCTCATGTAGACTTACGGAGGCCTTTAAACACGAATACCTAGTCCGACAGAAGGAATATCCGATGGAGAGGCGTTCAATGTCCAAGAAAGTGTTTCTATCAAGTGCAAGTGACTAATAGTAAATGTACTGGAGTACGGGCTATGTACAAATAATGATGAAAGAAAGAAGATGAGAGTGAACATGTCAAAACAATGATCGAAGTGTACGAAGTTCCATCAAAAGAATAGAAATCCCTTTAGTATAAAACTATAGGGGGTTTAAGGTGAAATTAACAAATAATGAAAATAGTCCTTTAAAAGCATGGTATGACACAAAACATAAGCCTTTCAAAACATGACACTACAAGAAATGGCGCTGTTAGCGACGAAAATTTCAGACGGAATAATTTGAGTCGCAATATCCGTCTGAAATTTAGACGGATAGTTTCCGTCTGAATTGCCATCGCTATTTCAGACAGATACTTATCTGTCGCACTATCCTTCTTAATTTGAGACTTATATTCATGATATGACATAACCACAAACATTGGGAAATAAAGTGAAATATAGCATAGTTACTTATACATAGCAGGAAATTATAAGGCTGGATCTGGTTTCTATTTGGCGTGAACAGTAGTCAGATAGCGGTTGTCTGGCGACCACTATTACGAGTCACGACCGCTATCTATCTGTCATCAGATAGAAGCAAATCCCAGCCTTACAGAACCCTTTCCTATGGCAAATAAAGATGCAAACTAGTATGAAACTGAAGGGAAAAGCATGCCATCATGTAAATAATGCATGAAAAGGGCAGGTGATCAATAAAAGTTATTATCTTCTAGTTAAGGTTGCATGGACAGCATGATCTAGAAACCCTATTGCGCAATCATGGTAAAACTTGAAATATGACGTGCATGAAGCATGAAAACAAGCAAGAAGAGAGGGATTTTGTTCCTAACATCATTTTTAAGCCGATCATGAGACAACCTACCTCTTGGGTTGATCCTAGACCTCGAATTTCTCGTCGGAAGGGAGCTCTTGTTCCTGCGCGTCCTACGTCTAACTCCTTGGTTGCTTGCTCCCCTAACACGAAAATTGGAGGCATGTTAGAAGACACTAAAGAGAATTGTGATGACCTGAGAATCCGATTATCGGGAAGGCCCGATAACCCGAGACTCGAACCGCCGCCCACGAGCCGGGAGGGCTCGGAAGGGCTAAAAGGAGTGTGGAGACACAAAGAAATAGGAAATAAGGCAGGACAATTCAACAATTAACAGAAATAAATAAACAACTACTGCTACAACAGAGTCCAGTCCAATAGAAAGTACCGTCTAAAGCAGTAAAGCGTACCACATGCCGAGTGAACACTCGTCCCGGTGAGCTGGCAATTGAGAACCTCCGTACCGCACCCTCGAACCTCGAGGAAGAACCGCCACACCTGAAAAGTAGGGAATGAGTCTCCAAAATAGAGACTCAGTAGGGATCCCGCGGAACCCCGACCGGAAACAACGGCGATAGCGGAAAGGAAAGCTACCAGGACAGCAGGAACAGCAAACCGGTGGCTGGTCAAAAACTCGGTACTACAGCTACTCCTACTGTACCAGAAACACACCCTGATCTCACAGTCGGGGGCTACCGAACCACACTAGTACCACTTACTGAAGTAAAAACCCACGGCAACCACGCCGTAGAGGCCTGTCTCCCAGGACACGGCCAACCTGGACACGCTGTCCAAGGTGGAACTCTGACCATCCGGTCGTGGGTATCGCACAACAAGACGCAACCTCGGTAAATCCACTAGCACTAGTCTCACGGCACGAAAATCGACGCACGTGCCACGACGAAACAACCAGAACTCAACGGTCAACACGACCGAAAACCCGTAGGTCGAAGTCACAGTGACTGACGGTCTATCACTCCTGACTCGACAGGAGTACCTCCCACTAGAAGCACAGTCAGTAGCGTCCCCTGACGTCTTACACCGCACCGCAGGTGAACTGCCTAACATGGTAGCGCCTACCAGAGACACGGACACCGAACAAGTAACCACAAAGCAAGTGACTAGCTGGGGTCACGCCCATCGACGTGGGTCCAACCGCCCCCAACCACGTGTGCACACATAGACCATGCATCCTAGGTCTGGCCTCTGACTGGTTTTCTCATGGAGCCGGACTCTGGCTACCGACGAGGGGCCCGACAGAAACCAGTCAAAAAATCGTCCTCAGGGTAGCCTCTCCACCACTCCCTGGTGGGTCCACTCCCGTGCAGGCAGGCTACGACTAGTGGAGGGTCACTGAAGGAGTAGACTCTCAAGTCAACGGAAAACCATGTCCGTATCCGACGACCGACGGGGACCATCCCACGTACCAGCACCGTCGCACGGTGACCACAGTCGGAGAAGAAACGGGACTCACAGTCCACAAAGAAACACAGAAGTATGGTTCCTGAGGTAGCTCACAGGCCGCCAAACCGAATCCCACTCTCAAGGAAAAGTGGGAATCCTCCAGCCCCAGGCTGGGCAACTGGACTCGCAGTCCAAGGCCACACACATGGCCCACGTGGAAAGCACAGAAGCACGATTCCCAGGGCAACGCACAAGTTGCCATGCCGATAATTGGACTCACAATGCAAGGCCAAACACATGGCCCACTCGGGAATCACCTTCCAGGAAAACTCACGGCATGTGGGGGAGACCCCACCGCCCACACACCGATACACGGTGACTCGGTCAAGCGTAACACAAAAGTCCAGAACACGAGGAGTCACCCGGACTCTCAAACCTATGGGCACGCTAAATGAGGTAGCACAGTCCTCCCAACACCCTCAAAACACGGACACAAAACCCTCGGGGTGTATGAGACATCCAAGAGATCGCAAGTCGACCACTGGGTCACAACCGGGTCGACCAGGGACCTACACCACACGAAACAATCGCGGCAAGCACGAAGAACCACTTGACTTGACACTCCCGACTTGACAGTGACTGAAAACCGGTAGGTCGAAGTCACAGTGACTGACGGTCTGTCACTCCCGACTTGACAGGAGTACCTCCCACTAAAAGTACAGTCGGTAGTGTCCCCTGACGTCTTACACCGCACCGCAGGTGAACTGCCTGATGTGGTAGCGCCTACTAGAGGCACGGACACCGAATAAGTAACCACAAAGCAAGTGACTAGCTGGGGTCACGCCCATCAACGTGGGTCCAACCGCCCCCAACCACGTGTGCACACACAAACCATGCGTCCTAGGTCTGGCCTCTGACTGATTTTCCCCTGGAGCGGGACTCTGGCTACTGACGAGGGGCCCGACGGAAACCAGTCTAAAAACCGTCCTCAAGATAGCCTCTCCACCACTCCCTGGTGGGTCAACTCGCGTGCAGGCAGGCTACGACTAGTGGAGGATCACTGAAGGAGTAGACTCTCAAGTTAACGGAAAACCACATCCGTATTCGACAACGTACGGGGACCATCCAACGTACCAGCACCGTCACACGGTGACCAGAGTCGGACAAGAAACGGGACTCACAGTCCACAAAGAAACACAGAAGTACGGTTCCCGAGACAGCTCACAGGCCGCCAATCCGTATCCCACTCTCAGGAAAAAGCAGGAATCCTCCAGCCCCAGGCTAGAAAACTAGACTCGCAGTCCAAGGCCACACACATGGCCCATGCGGAAAGCACAGAAGCATAATTCCCAAGGCAATGTACAAGCTGCCACGCCGATAATTGGACTCGCAATCCAAGGCCAAACACATGGCCCACTCGGGAATCACCTTCCAGGAAAACTCACGGCATGCGGGGGAGAAGCCACCGCACACACACCGATACACGGTGACTCGATCAAGCGTAACATAAAAGCTCGGAACACGAGGAGTCATCCGGACTCTCAAACCCACGGGCACGCTAAATGAGGTAGCACGGTCCTCCCAACACCCTCAAAACATGGACACAAAACTCTCGGGGTGTTTGGGACATCCAAGAGACCGCAAGTCGACCACTGGGTCGCAACCGGATCGACCAGGGACCTACACAACGCGAAACAATCGCGGCAAGCACAAAGAACCACTTCGGCGCAACACAGTGCCTGGCGGTCTACCTTTGGGCCGTCACAGCTGTAACGGTCCAAGGATAGATCATCACAGCACTCTAACGGTCCAACACAGGAGCGTCACGCGAGTGGGGTAATGCTGACTGTGACGCACCCACCCTGGGGCGTCTCAGTCTCTAACGGACCAAGCCTGGTGCATTAGAAGACAGAACAAAACAGGTTGTGACACACACCCCTCGGGGCGTCACAGCCTCTGACGGTCCTACCTAGGTGCGTCAGAAGAATGGGCTGCGTCAGCTCTAACGCTCCCATTCAGGGGCGTCACAGTGCTCTGACAGTCCTACCTAGGCGCATCAGAAGACTCGTGACCCCAACGGTCCGAAAACACAAAAATGGGCGTAGCGGTCAAACCCAAGCGCGTCACACCCAATGGCGGTTTATCATGGGACCGTCAGAGCACTGTGACGCCCTACCGACAAAATAGGACCCTGTGACGGACCCTCCTTGGCACGTCACGGCCTGTAACGCACCTACCCTAGGGCGTCACGGCCTGTGACGGTCACTAGAAGGACCGTCACACCGTCCCGAGAACACTACGGCGGGAAACGACCCAAAAATCATCCGACGCCCCCATACCTCCACGGGAGAGGGGGAAAACAAGGGGGTGTTGTGCCCCTGTGGTTTTGATGATGGTTTTGATGATTGGTTTTTGATGTGAGTTAATCACAGTGAGTCATCTTGCTGTGTGAGTCATCATGCTGTTATTCAATTATTTTCTGATCATAACTCATTCTATCAAATGTTCAGTCATCTTGCTGCTCAGTTTAGTTTAACATATCTAAAGCATTGCATATTTGATGTTCAGTCATGTTAACTGATGCATAAAGCATTCATTGCTTCACTCTGCTTGTGGCTATCTGTTTGTGGAAGTTTACACAATTGCATTGAGCATACAGTCAGCACTGCATGCAGTAATGGGTCGACTCCCCTACTAGATGGGTCGACCCCCCCTAGTCCTCCATGTCTATACAGCCATTTCTTCATTCAAGTCTATACACTCCTCAGTTGGCTTCAATTGAAGTGTGTACATCATAGGCGTTCAAAGTGTGCACTTTGCCTAAGTCTACAAGTCGCAACAAAGTCTATACATCACCTTCTGCAAGCATTCTTCAAGTATGTACAGCCTGTGCATTGCTTCACAACAAGTCTAGACATCCTAGTTGCAGTCTAAGTCTACACATCCTGCTAGGTCGGACTTCAAAGTCTGTACACTGCGCACCACTGTACAAGTCCATACAATGGCTGTTGAACTGTGAAGCCTATACATTGTCTGATCATTCATCTTTGAAGTCTATACAACGTTGCCTTGTCTCTTCAAATCTATACAACGTTGCCTTGTTTCTTCAAGTCTATACAATGTGCACAGTTTCTTCATGTCTATACATTACATCGTGGCCTTCAGCTAAAGTCTATACATCGGACTGTTTGAGCAAGTCTATACAGCGTTTCATTCACACTGGAAGTCTATACATTAGACTGTGGCAAAGTCTATTCATTCGTTTTCAGAAGTTCAAGTCCATACATTGATCGTTTGGGTAACAAAGTCTGTACATCGCCTTCAAGGCATCAAGTCTATACAGTGGACTGTGCTTCAAGCATTGGCCAAGTCTGTACATCGACCTGTTCACTCGTATGAGCAAGTCTATACATTGGTCGGTGGCAAGTCTATACATTGCTTTGCTTTACCTACGTTCAAGACCACCAAGTCTGTACATTGGGTAAAGTCTACACATCGCCTTGGTCACTTGCTTCAAACTCTATACACTGTGAACATTCAAGTCTGTACAGACTTCACTCCAATCAAGTCTGTACATCGTTAAGCTGCCTTTGCGCCGAAGGAAGTCTATACAGTGGTCTTCATTTCGTCAAGTCTGTACATTGGTTTCAACTCTCCAAGTCTGTACATCGCTTGCAGCTTCAATGTCCATACAACCATAGCAAGTCTGTACATTGACACCTTACCTTCATTCAGAACCTCAAGTCTATACACTCGTTTCTAAGGCAAAGTCTATACAATCGTCTTCATAGGTCTCAAGTCTGCACAGCATGCCTTGCTATTCACAGCCTTTAAAGTCTGTACATTGGCCTTGCATCGGCGAGTCTGTACATTGGCTTCATATGCTCCTAAGTCTATACATCGGTCCTCAAGCGTTACAAGTCTGTACATTGGTTCAGACTCTTCAAAGTCTGTACATTGGGCCTACAAGCTTTTGAAGTCCATACACTGTCCCGCTCACATCTTCAAGGGTGATTGAGCATCGTGAAGTCTGATTGAGCATCGTGAAGTCTGATTGAGCACTGTGAAGTCTATTCAGTGGATGAGCATTGTAATGTCTATACATTGGTTAGGCTCGATCATGCAACGTTCATTTCATGTCTATACACTGAGGATGCTGAAAGCCTTCAAGTGTATACACTCTCACGTTGTTCATACTTGCCTATATGCTGTTTTCAAGTGTATACACTCTCACATTTGACACACTTGCCTAATTGATGTCCCTAAGTCTATACACTCGATGGCTTCATATATTTCACAGAAGTCCACACATTCCCCTTGTTATGATAATGCATTCTTCAGCAAGTATATACATTGAGGTCGCATGAAGACTTACAAGTCTATACACTCTCTCAGTGTACACACTTACTCATTTACTGCTTCTAAAGCATATACACTCGTTGTTGTAAGCCTGAACTAACTAATTCGTTTCATTTCGTTTTGTCTCTATCTGCAGATGACTCAGGTTAATGACTGGGTGCGTGAACCGAGGATGATGCCTGGCACGTGATCCGAGGTGCTCTCTGGGCAGGAACCTGACGGACACACGCCCTAGCACCTGCTGAAGCTGATATAAATAAAAGCCTTCGTCCACTGAAGAGAGATAATGAGAATAGAAGAGGGATGATCGAAGTAGAAGGACTGAAGCCTTGAGCAGAAGTAAGAAGAAATAGAAGAAGAGTGAGCCGGCAGAAGAAAAAGGGTTGCAGAGAAGAAGGAGAGAACAGCGTGAGAGAAAAGGAGAGCAGAGGAGAAAGAAAGAGAGATAGAGAGAGTGAAAGTTCGTGGAGAAGAAGGAAGAACCTACTGAAGATCTGTCTACTAGACCGTGGATCAAATCCAGGCCAGTCAGCTCCATGAGAGCCACATCTGATGTTCTTTCATTTACAGCTTGTGTTTGCTGTGTTATTTTCGTTTCTTATTTTTCCTTTTTATTTGATCTGATTTACTGTGTTCTTCCGATCCTCTGGACTGAGGTCGGGTTCCTCCTGTTGGTTCAGGAGAAGGGAGATCTGATCTCCGGGTTACAAGTGACAGGTTGTCACTTGTGGGTTCCCTCTGGTTAGAGGAAGGGAGGCTCGTCCTCTGGTTCTGGGCTTGTTGTTGCAAGTCCAGGGGTCCCTCCTGGTCTGGAGGAAGAGAGGTCTTCGACCTCTGGTTTCCAAGTGGCTGGGAGTCACTTGGGGTGTCCCTCCGGTTGGGAGGAAGAGGGGAGGCTGTTCCCCAGGTCAAGCTGTGTGGCAACAAGTGTTCGCAGACTGAGTCTGCTTGTTTCTAGCGTTGGCTAGTGAAGCCTCACTCTGGTTGGGAGTGAGGGGTGGATGTAGGTCTTGGTGACCGAACCACCTAAAAATCTACTGTGCAGTGGTTTTGCTTTGTGCGTTTGCTCCTTGCCTTCTACCTCCCATTCACAGGTTGTGCATGCTTGGCTAGTTGTATTATCTAGGGAGTTAACCTTGAGCATTATATTTTTGCTAGGTGTGATTGGTTTGCTTAGTTCTTTCTGCGTTTCTGGTTTGATCAGGTGGCTGCATTGTTGCAGTCCAACATTTTGATCTATTGTTGTCTTATCATCTCATCTTGGAAAGCTCATTAGTTTTTATTCCGTATATCTAAGCTCTAGAGATTTAATTTGGGCATAATTTCTGAAGGGGATACATTCACCCCCCCTCTATATCCGGGCCTAGCACCCTACCAATTGGTATCAGAGAGGTGTCTGCATACAAGGTCCAGCGACCTGCAGATCCGATCTTGCAGTCTTAGGTGCTAATTTGTTTTTAGTGCATCAATATTCCTGTTGCATTAATCTAATTTGTTTTCAATGGCTAGTTGTCCACCCGTCTTTAGTGGTTCTGATTTCAGTCAGTAGCACAGTGCTTTACGTGCTTATGTTAAATCTGTTGATCCAGATCTGTGGAAATTAATTTCACAAGGTCCTCACACATTACCAACGAAAGTATCCAAATGGATCGACAGACACAGATCAAAGGATGGAGAAAATCAGAAAGCATTTAATCTGATGAAAGCAGCTACTGACAGAGCCTTATGGTCTTGCCTTCATGATTGCAGGTCTGCTAAAGACATTCTGGATATACTGAAGCGAACTCAGATAAAAAATGAGGACAGCTGCATGATGGCTGACAGAAATAATCAAGGCAGCAGTCAAGATGAAGATGATGATGATGATGAGGTAAATCTCTTTGAAAACTATACTTTAGATGATTGGGAAAATGCATATGCTGAATTGTTAGAGTCACATGAGAGCTTAAGAAGTCAGTATAAAAAATTGAAGAAGAGTAGTAGGTCAGACAATTTAAATGCCGATTGTAGAAATTGTGCTGAACTGAAAAATGTTCTTGATGCTAGTATGTCTGATACTCAAATGCTGAAGAAATAAATTTCATTGCTAAAAATTAAAAATCAAGATCATGTAAAAGAAATCTCTGAACTTCAAAAGAAACTTAGCCTAACTAGTCATGATTCTGTTCAGAGTAAGGATTTGCTGAAAGAATTTGAATGTGTTAAGTCTGAATTGAACAAGCTGAAATTTGAAAATGATTCTCTCAGAAAACTTTCCAAAGAAGATGAAGAAAAATTAGAGAAACTTAAACAGGAGAAGAACTTGTTTGCTGAAAAATTCAATGCCATAAAATCTGTAAATATAGAATTACAGAAAGATCTGGAGAAACAACAAAAAGAATTAAAGGAATTTGAGGCTGAAAGAAAACTTGGAGTTAAATCAGATGATCAGACTCTAATAAATGAATTAGTTCAGAATGAAAAACTTAAGGAAGAAAATGAGAAATTAAAAATGCTGAACTCCACTATGTCTGAGAGACTTCTAGCTTTAGAAAGAGGTAAAAGTGTTTGCGTTGAAGATTCTGATAAACTGAGCAATCTGGAACAGGAAGTTGAAAAATACAAAACTGCTAACAATGTGTTAACTGAATGTGTGAATTGCAGTGAGCAAGATTGCCAGTTACGAGTTGCATATTTCCTCTTTAGAAAATGAAATTCAAGACTTAAAAAACTCTTTGTCTAAATTTGTTAGTGGGCAAGATAATCTGAACAAATTGCTGGGAACAAAAGTCAATGTCAAAAAGGAAGGGTTGGGCTACAACAATGTCAATAAAAAGGCTTTTCAGAACAAGCTAATGACATCATTTATAAATGCTTCAAATGTAGCCACAACATCAAAAGATAAACAGCCCACTGATCAGAAAAAGTTGGGAACAAAGATTAATTTTAAGAAAGAAGGACTGGGTTACAGTCCAGTCATGAGGAAGGTTGATGGAGTCAACCTGAAAACTGTTTTTGTTAAATCTTTTGAACAGGATGAGCCTTCTACTTCATCTCCAACTCAGCACAAGGCTAAGAAAACAGGAAAACAGGATAAAAATCGGAAAAGGACTGTAAATCAGGAAATAAATAAAAAGGGGTCATCACTGCATGTTAATTATAGTCCTCACACACATTCACATGCATCCAAAAAGAAAATGATCTGTCATTACTATCATAAATTTGGACATCTGATGCATGAGTGTAAGCTGATGGAGAAGGATGATAAGAATGCTAGGAGATCTCATGATAAAAATCCTTCACCTCAGAAAAGGAGTGTCACATGTTCTAATTGTGGCAAATTAGGACACTCAATTGCTCATTGCTGGTTTACTAGTGGTAAGAAAACCTTTTATTCATATCATGCTAAATTCCCTGCAAACCAACATGTCTTTAGTAAAAACAAATCTGCTTCAATGAACCAGCACATCATCTGTTTTAACTGCAACATGATTGGTCACAAGACCTCTGAATGCTGGTCAGGCTCTTTTAAAAGAAATTATATTTCATGCTTTGAATGTGGAAAGAGTGGCCACAGGGCCATTGAATGCTGGCATGCTCAGGGTAGAAATGAGAATTTTAAACATGCTAAAATCCCTACAAATAGACATGCTTTTCATGAGAATTTTAAGAGAATGAATTCTTCTCATTATTTTAACTGTGGGAAGCCAGGCCATAGAGCTGCTGAATGTTGGCTGGCCGGTTTTAGTAAACAGAATTTTAATTCTGTCAACACCAAAAAGTTTCATGCATATGCACATGGATTTCATGCTAACAAGAATGTGCATAGATCAAATCTGAAACCTGATGCATCTTACTATCATTATAGTAAACAGAACTCTCTCTCTGCCAATGAACTTCATGACAACAGTAATGTGCATAAGAGGAATTTGAAATATGCTAATTCATGCCATTGCTGTGGACAAATTGGTAATTCAATAAAAAACTGCTACTTGATGAAATCTGATGACCATGCTGCTAGAAAATTATTTAGAACACCTACCAAAGGTGTCACTGCTAATCCAGGACCCAAGTTTTCTTGGGTACCTGCTGCATCAAAATGATGTGTTTGTTGCAGGTGTGCCTTGGAATGGAATAAAAAGGGGTTAATAATCCAAGGCACTCAAGAATGAAAACCCCTTCTGAACTGTTCAGGTAAATTCTCTGCATTTCCTATTTTGAAATTCATTGCATATCTGATTTGATGTACTCTTGCATATCTGCCATTTGTAGTTGTTTGATAATTGTTGAAATGCATAAACTCTGAAAACAAATTGCATTCTGAAAGATCTGAACTGCATATGAATGTGGTTTCAAACCTGTCAGTTGCATAGTTCACTGAAAATTTGGATTGCATATAGGACTGCATGTTGAATTAACATGATTGACCTCTATGGTATATAAATGGTAAGCTACCAAAAGGCAGGGAAATCTGTCTGGAGGTTCTTACTATGTGTGAAGTGGTCTTTTAGACCAAGTGCTTCGCCTAGTACCATGGGTCATTTTACTTGATAGGGCAGTCTGAATTTTTATGAATCAAAATCATATGTTCAGTTTCTCATGGCAAACATTGCATGTTTTCAGGGGGAGTTAATTGCATGACTTTGCATAGCAATCAATGTTGAGTAAATTGCATATCCTTGCATACATATAGTGCATTGCATTCTCTGATATTAAAAAAAAAATGCTAAAAAGAGTGATTGAATGCATGTTGTCAGGGGGAGTCCATGCTTTGCATATAGGTTATCAAATGGATACATTTGTCAGAATTCATTGCATATCATTTCTTATTGATTTTGTTGACAAACCTTGATCATATTCTGAAAACTTTGAGCTTCACAATTTCTCTTAACAATTGGTATTTCTCCTATCAATTGGTATCATTTGGGTTCAAAAGTCTATCAGTCTCTCATGAAGATTTCAATGGGCTATCTCGATCATAAATCTGAAAACTCTTGGACTAAAAATCTTCTATTATACATTCTTATGAATGTCTGAAATAACTCATGTGGTTTAAGGTTAATGTATTCAAGAGTTGACTTTAAAATCTCTTAAAATATCTGAAGCATGTTTAATAAACCTTAACCATCTATTTCATGTTGTGTCTTGTGAAAACTTCTGAAATCTGCACTTTTGAATACATGACTTTAATTGGTTAAGTACATGAAACTATTATTGATTTGAAGCAAATGAATTTTTCTGAAATCTCTAAAGGGTAATATCTGTCAGAGCAATGACCTTGGTCACTGAGAAACACATGTCCAAAGGACTGTGTCATGAGGTACCATAGTTAACTCTGATTAAGAATAATTGAAAATCAGGCAGAGCAATGGCATGCACACTGAGAAATACAACTCACTCATCAAGAAATGATTTGGAGTGTGTCATGATGTGTAAATGCTATCTCTATTCATATATAGCATGACAGTTAGTCACACTAAGTGCTTAGGGATATTGGCCTTTGATCAAGGTACATCCTCTAGTTACAAGGTGTGCACTGAACTAGACTGCTCGTAAAATTTGTAGCATGGAAAATTGTTGAACAAATTGAAATATCTGAATATTGATGCTAAAATCAAATTGCTACAACCCTAGACAAAATCTCATATGACTTCATAATTGCATAATCTCAATACTAATGCATGTAATTCCGAAAGAAGTTAATAAATTTGATTGTGTAAGACAAAGGGAGGATAATCAAGAAAAATATAAGGGCTTGGTTCATTTTTATTAAAACATGGTTTTAGATATCAATACAGAATTTTATTGATAAACTCTGCATACATCATGTTTAAACCATGCTGTTCAATAAAGCTCATTCATAAGCCCTCATAATGGAAGACTTTGAAAACTTATGTTTTGGATTTATGAGATTGATATCTCTTTGAAAATCTGGCTGAATTTCTTGTGTTTGGAGCATTCTTGAAAAATCTGTTAATTGAAACTCTTATGCTCATGTCCTTGGTTCATTGACCTGAACTTCTCCTTCTTTGCCCATGTGGTCTCCTTCTCATCTATCTCATAAGATTTCACTTATTGAGGGTGAGCTTCCATGTCATATACATCATGCTGCATAGAAACTCTTAAAGGGGAAGATCTTGCATTCTGGTATCGGCATCTGCATTCACCCCTTCCCATGGTTCATCCTGACTATACCAAAGGGGGAGATTGTTTGCCAAAGGGGGAGAATTATGTTCTTGCAAGGGGGAGAAATTGACTGAATTTTTATACATGCTTTAATTTCTCAAACTATTTTCTTTTTGATGAAGTCAAAGGGGGAGAATAATTTGAGTAATCAGAATGCCTCACATCATCAGAATGACTCAATGTGTTGAAAGTGTTACCATCATCAAAAAGGGGGAGATTGTTGTGCCCCTGTGGTTTTGATGATGGTTTTGATGATTGGTTTTTGATGTGAGTTAATCACTGTGAGTCATCTTGCTGTGTGAGTCATCATGCTGTTATTCAGTTATTTTCTGATCATAACTCAGTCTATCAAATGTTCAGTCATCTTGCTGCTTAGTTTAGTTTAACATATCTAAAGCATTGCATATTTGATGTTTAGTCATGTTAACTGATGCATAAAGCATTCATTGCTTCACTCTGCTTGTGGCTGTCTGTTTGTGGAAGTTTACACAATTGCATTGAGCATACAGTCAGCACTGCATGCAGTAATGGGTCGACTCCCCTACTAGATGGGTCGACCCCCCCTAGTCCTCCATGTCTATACAGCCATTTCTTCATTCAAGTCCATACACTCCTCAGTTGGCTTCAATTGAAGTGTGTACATCATAGGCGTTCAAAGTGTGCACTTTGCCTAAGTCTACAAGTCGCAACAAAGTCTATACATCGCCTTCTGCAAGCATTCTTCAAGTATGTACAGCCTGTGCATTGCTTCACAACAAGTCTAGAAATCCTGGTTGCAGTCTAAGTCTACACATCCTGCTAGGTCGGACTTCAAAGTCTATACACTACGCACCACTGTACAAGTCCATACAATGGCTGTTGAACTGTGAAGTCTATACATTGTCTGATCATTCATCTTTGAAGTCTATACAACGTTGCCTTGTCTCTTCAAATCTATACAACGTTGCCTTGTTTCTTCAAGTCTATACAATGTGCACAGTTTCTTCATGTCTATACATTACATCGTGGCCTTCAGCTAAAGTCTATACATCGGACTGTTTGAGCAAGTCTATACAGCGTTTCATTCACACTGGAAGTCTATACATTAGACTGTGGCAAAGTCTATTCATTCATTTTCAGAAGTTCAAGTCCATACATTGATCGTTTGGGTAACAAAGTCTGTACATCGCCTTCAAGGCATCAAGTCTATACAGTGGACTGTGCTTCAAGCATTGGCCAAGTCTGTACATCGACCTGTTCACTCGTATGAGCAAGTCTATACATAGGTCGGTGGCAAGTCTATACATTGCTTTACTTTACCTACGTTCAAGACCACCAAGTCTGTACATTGGGTAAAGTCTACACATCGCCTTGGTCACTTGCTTCAAACTCTATACACTGTGAACATTCAAGTCTGTACAGACTTCACTTCAATCAAGTCTGTACATCGTTAAGCTGCCTTTGCGCCGAAGGAAGTCTATACAGTGGTCTTCATTTCGTCAAGTCTGTACATTGGTTTCAACTCTCCAAGTCTGTACATCGCTTGCAGCTTCAATATCCATACAACCATAGAAAGTCTGTACATTGACACCTTACCTTCATTCAGAACCTCAAGTCTATACACTCGTTTCTAAGGCAAAGTCTATACAATCGTCTTCATAGGTCTCAAGTCTGTACAGCATGCCTTGCTATTCACAGCCTTTAAAGTCTGTACATTGGCCTTGCATCGGCGAGTCTGTACATTGGCTTCATATGCTCCTAAGTCTATACATCGGTCCTCAAGCGTTACAAGTCTGTACATTGGTTCAGACTCTTCAAAGTCTGTACATTGGGCCTACAAGCTTTTGAAGTCCATACACTGTCTCGCTCACATCTTCAAGGGTGATTGAGCATCGTGAAGTCTGATTGAGCATCGTGAAGTCTGATTGAGCACTGTGAAGTCTATTCAGTGGATAAGCATTGTAATGTCTATATATTGGTTAGGCTCGATCATGCAGCGTTCATTTCATGTCTATACACTGAGGATGCTGAAGGCCTTCAAGTGTATACACTCTCACGTTGTTCATACTTGCCTATATGCTGTTTTCAAGTGTATACACTCTCACATTTGACACACTTGCCTGATTGATGTCCCTAAGTCTATACACTCGATGGCTTCATACATTTCACAGAAGTCCACACATTCCCCTTGTTATGATAATGCATTCTTCAGCAAGTATATACATTGAGGTCGCATGAAGACTTACAAGTCTATACACTCTCTCAGTGTACACACTTACTCATTTACTGCTTCTAAAGCATATACACTCGTTGTTATAAGCCTGAACTAACTAATTCATTTCATTTCGTTTTGTCTCTATCTGCAGATGACTCAGGTTAATGACTGGGCGCGTGAACCGAGGATGATGCCTGGCACGTGATCCGAGGTGCTCTCTGGGTGGGAACCTGAAGGACACACGCCCTAGCACCTGCTGAAGCTGATATAAATAAAAGCCTTCGTCCACTGAAGAGAGATAATGAGAATAGAAGAGGGATGATCGAAGTAGAAGGACTGAAGCCTTGAGCAGAAGTAAGAAGAAATAGAAGAAGAGTGAGCCGGCAGAAGAAAAAGGGTTGCAGAGAAGAAGGAGAGAACAGCATGAGAGAAAAGGAGAGTAGAGGAGAAAGAAAGAGAGATAGAGAGAGAGAGAGTTCGTGGAGAATAAGGAAGAAGCTACTGAAGATCTGCCTACTGGACCGTGGATCAAATCCAGGCCAGTCAGCTCCATGAGTGCAACATCTGATGTTCTTTCATTTACAGCTTGTGTTTGTTGTGTTATTTTCGTTTCTTATTTTTCCTTTTTATTTGATCTGATTTACTGTGTTCTTCCAATCCTCTGGACTGAGGTCGGGTTCCTCCTGTTGGTTCAGGAGAAGGGAGATCTGATCTCCGGGTTGCAAGTGACAGGTTGTCACTTGTGGGTTCCCTCTGGTTAGAGGAAGAGAGGCTCGTCCTCCGGTTCTGGGCTTGTTGTTGCAAGTCCAGGGGTCCCTCCTGGCCTGGAGGAAGAGAGGTCTTCGACCTCTGGTTTCCAAGTGGCTGGGAGTCACTTGGGGTGTCCCTTTGGTTGGGAGGAAGAGGGGAGGCTGTTCCCCTGGTCAAGCTGTGTGGCAGCAAGTGTTCGCAGACTGAGTCTGCTTGTTTCTAGCGTTGGCTAGTGAAGCCTCACTCCGGTTGGGAGTGAGGGGTGGATGTCGGTCTTGGTGACCGAACCACCTAAAAATCTACTGTGCAGTGGTTTTGCTTTGTGCGTTTGCTCCTTGCCTTCTACCTCCCATTCACAGGTTGTGTATGCTTGGCTAGTTGTATTATCTAGGGAGTTAACCTTGAGCATTATATTTTTGCTAGGTGTGATTGGTTTGCTTAGTTCTGTCTGCGTTTCTGGTTTGATCAGGTGGCTGCATTGTTGCAGTCCAACATTTTGATCTATTGTTGTCTTATCATCTCATCTTGGAAAGCTCATTAGTTTTTATTCCGCATATCTGAGCTCTAGAGATTTAATTTGGGCATAATTTCTGAAGGGGATACATTCACCCCCCCTCTGTATCCGGGCCTAGCACCCTAACAAGGGGAAGCCCCCAAATAGCCCCTAGCATGCATCTAAGGTCTCGGATCGGCCAAAAACGCGATGAAACGGTAGATCGGCTCACAAGCCCTAAAACATGGATTTTTCCCCAAAAACCCAAATACGCCCGCTCGGCTCACCACAGCTTACAAAACTTACGGGAAAGGAAAAGCACGAGCTGGGGGTCCATCTCCATACCTCCACCGAAGAAACGACATGCCGTGGACGCCGATCCATGAAGAAAACGCCGTGAAACCCTTGCCGCTCCACGAACCCGCGGCCGAGCTTCCACGCGCCACCGGCCCTCGATCCTCCACCCGTTCCCCGTTCCTCGCCTCCCGCCATCGCCGCCTCGCCCTCCTCCACCAACGTCGGCCGCCCGGGGAGAGGGGGAGAGAAAGAGATGAGAGAGTGTGAGAAAGTGAGAATGAGAGGGGGAGAGAGAAAAGGGTTAATATATATAGAAAAACTTAAAAATTGCAGAAATTCAAAAAAATGTGAAAAATTACGTCCACGATCCTCGGAAGGAACACAACGCAGTGGTACTGTCCCAGAGTCGGAGAACGCCACGGTTCGCCCTGCACAGAGTTCCGAAGGCACATCAGGAAAAAACACCTATAAAGTAAAAAATACACACCGAGACCCACTAAAAGATCCGAAAAAAAACCTGGGGCATTACAGCCCTCCCCTCTTAAAGGAATTTCATCCTCAAAATTCGAGACTAGCACCAAGACACAGGGGAAGAACACTGAACCAACTGACAACGCCGTCAGAGCCCCAGCATAGAAAACCTCGATTCGCACAAGAAGCTCCAGACCTGAGGGACGCATCCAGACTTACAATCACAAACAACACCTCGCTCCGCGCGCCCCGCACACCGGCCATCAGAGCAGGTACACCAACAAACGCAGTTCGACGTCACCTCAGACACCACGAAAACCAATCATGGCACCGCTGCCACCATCTCGCCCACCGAGGAAACACACCCTCGACAGGAGAAACAGCTACCGATCCATCCTATGGTCGGCAGACAAAACACACATTAGCTTCACAACCAGCTGACAGGTCACACACCCTTCGCAAGGGAACAACCAACACAGAGCCTCCATCGGCTCACGCAGCCATCTCAACAGACCGCAACCAGAACATCGGCTCAACACCGTTCACGATGCACAACCAACAGCATCTTCTGCCTATGAAAAGACCATCCACTGGTCGCCAGATACACGTCAACGAGAAACCTCCACCAGCCCAACGGGCACGATCCAGCCCCACAGTAGGTCATCCGCTGACTCACACACAGACATTTACCACATCTCAAGCTGCACTCCTCTCAGACACCGCATCCGAACTCGATCATCGCACTAACTCAACCCTCTCCGGAAGCACGATGAAACCAAATGACAAGATCCGGGCATCTTTAGTCATCACCTCACTCGACTCAGACTCACAGGGGAACCATCCCATGCGGGTCACCAAACCAGGGATAACCATTGCGACACCAACGTCCCGTCAAGGACCACCAAGCCGACGCCAATCTCACTGCAACCTGGTCGCCAACGCTACGGCCAATACACACGGGTCCCCAAGCAATACACATCTTACCGTGGTCGACTACGAGACTAGCCTTACCAGTGACTCGCAGCTACCAACCGGAACCCAAAATCTCTCAGGGATCACTTCCTCAAAACACGATCTCAACCTAGGACACAGCCTCCAATACAAGTCGGGCACCAAGCCACGGACTCTGACCAACGCGTCCTTGACCTCTGTCAGGTGACATCCTCAACAACCCCATCCGGGTCTAATACCGACGCCTGACACGGCTTCCATCACATAAACAGGGTACTCATGCGGCGCACTAGCTAGCACATTCTCCAATACTCTGCCTGCCAGTGCCAAGAACCATGATATCTCGAGCAACGACACGGCAACAACACGTCACACACCGAGGAACCAATCCTCCGATGCTCAACGCAACCTCAGGAAATCCACCCATAGCAACCAACACTACGATCCTGAACCAGTGGGTCACAACCCCACCAGGCTTCCACTACGCACTCTGATCCACACGCGCACAGCCAAGAATGTGAACACCGCCTAACCAGCACTCGTCCCTTCGGAAAAGCGCCAACACACCCTCACACGACAAGGAAAACGGGCACAACCCTCCTAGGCAACCGCCTTGCCAAGACAAGGAGCACGTCTCGCATGGACTTCATGGCACACAAGGCCAACCAACCCGGACACATGATGCAAGATGACAATCCTAGCCAAACACAATACTCTCCAGCCAAAGGAGAAACCAAACGTACTTCCGACCAACGAAAAACTCCACGCCCGACCTGACCTCGAATCTCGCGCACGCTGGGAACAGCACCGAGAAAATCATCACCACATCAGGTCAGCGCCTCCGACACACTCAGTAAGTGTCACGTCGAACCACAATCACAGCATCTCTCGATGCACCACCACTGTAATTCCTCAAACTGCAACACACCATGCCAAGAGCCGCAACACGAGCCATAACGACAACCGTCAACGCTCATCCTCGCGTCCCGAAACTCACCGTGGAACCTTCACATCTCAGACCAATTCGCACACAAGAGCATAGGAGCAAGACTTACTGGGACACCACAGCCCATTCCTATCTCGAAATCTGCAAGAATAACCAGGACCGACACATCATTTCTGACGCCACAGAGCACAACAGGAACATCAGGCTCGATGAAACAGCAGCTCACCGAGAAGATCTTCCGCTCACCCAAGCACACTTCTCGATCAAAACACCCGCTCTGTCACCTTCAACCACGATCTAACCACCGTAGGGGCTGGACAAACCTTAAGCAGGAGTGGCCAAAACCAACAGCAGCTCCGTCAGAGCATGCTCACGGCCACTTAACCACAAACAATCCTCGCCAGCCACCTGACCACGCTGCAGACCCCTCGAACGCAGCACCGCAGCGACACACCTATCGGCAACCTCTGCCCAACGCAGTAAAACTAGGGCCACCACCGATGAGGGAGAAAGCTCTCGACCTCGATCCTTAGACCCCATGCTGGCACGAAATCCGCGAACAACAACTGCCTTCACAGCGCCACGCAGCGCACTCAAGCTCTCAAGTGAAAAATCAAGCGGAAAACAAACACAAAACACTAAGCCAGCTGCCGATAGTACTGGACCTTATGGACTCTGATCAATGTAATATTTCGAATTCCTATGTACGTCTACAACCACCACTTTGATACCATCTGTAACGACCCAAGAATCTGATTACCGGGAAGGCCCAATAACCCGAGACTCGAACCGCCGCCCACGAGCCGAGAGGGCTCGAAAGGGATAAAAGGAGTGTGGAGGCACAAAGAAATAAGAAATAAGACAGGACAATTCAACAATTAACAGAAATAAATAAACAACTACTGCTACAACAGAGTCCAGTCCAACAGAAAGTACAGTCTAAAGCAGTAAAGCGTACCACATGCCGAGTGAACACTCGGCCTGGCGAGCTGGCAACTGAGAACCTACGTACCCTCGAACCTCGAGGAAGAACCGCCACACCTGAAAAGTAGGGAATGAGTCTCCAAAATAGAGACTCAGCAGGGATCCCACGGAACCCCAACCGGAAACAACGGCGGCAGCGGAAAGGAAAGCTACAACGACAGCAGGAACAACGAACCGGTGGCCGGTCAAAAACTCGGCACTACAGCTACTCCTACTGTACTAGAAACACACCCCGATCTCACGGTCGGGGGCTACCAAACCACACTAGTACCACTTACCGCAGTAAAAACCCACGGCAACCACATCGTAGAGGCATGTCTCCCAGGACACGGCCAACCTGGACACGCTGTCCAAGGTGCAACCGCGACCATCCAGTCGCGAGTATCGCACAACAAGATGCAACCTCGGTAAAGTCACTAGCACTAGTCTTATGGCATGAAAATCGATGCACGTGCCACGGTGAAACAACCGGAACTCAATGGTCAACACGACCGAAAACTAGTAGGTCTAAGTCACAGTGACTGACGGTCTGTCACTCCCGACTTGACAGGAGTACCTCCCACTAAAAGTACAGTCAGTAGCATCCCCTGACGTCTTACACCGCACCGCAGGTGAATTGCCTGACGTGGTAGCGCCTACCAGAGGCACGGACACCGAATAAGTAACCATAAAGCAAGTGACTAGCTGGGGTCACACCCGTCAACGTGGGTCCAACCGCCCCCAACCACGTGTGCACACACAAACCATGCCTCCTAGGTTTGGCCTCTGACTGATTTTCCCCTGCAGCGGGACTCTGGCTACTGATGAGGGGCCCGACGGAAACCAGTCTAAAAACCATCCTCAAGATAGCCTCTCCACCACTCCCTGGTGGGTCCACTCGCGTGCAGGCAGGCTACGACTAGTGGAGGATCACTGAAGGAGTAGACTCTCAAGTTAACGAAAAACCACATCCGTATTCGACGACGTACAGGGACCATCCAACGTACCAGCACCGTCACACGGTGACCAGAGTCGGAGAAGAAACGGGACTCACAGTTCACAAAGAAACACAGAAGTACAGTTCCCGAGGCAGCTCACAGGCCGCCAATCCGAATCCCACTCTCAGGAAAAAGCTGGAATCCTCCAGCCCCAGGCTAGAAAACTAGACTCGCAGTCCAAGGCCATACACATGGCCCACGCGGAAAGCACAGAAGCATGATTCCCAAGGCAACGTACAAGCTGCCACGCCGATAATTGGACTCACAATCCAAGGCCAAACACATGGCCCACTCGGGAATCACCTTCCAGGAAAACTCACGGCATGCGGGGGAGAAGCCACCGCACACACACCGATACACGGTGACTCGATCAAGCGTAACACAAAAGCTCGGAACACGAGGAGTCATCCGGACTCTCAAACCCACGGGCATGCTAAATGAGGTAGCACGGTCCTCCCAACACTCTCAAAACATGAACACAAAAGCCTCGGGGTGTCTGGGACATCCAAGAGACCGCAAGTCGACCACTGGGTCGCAACCGGGTCGACCAGGGACCTACACAACGTGAAACAATCGCGGCAAGCACGAAGAACCACTTCGGCGCAACACAATGCCTGGTGGTCTACCTTTGGGCCGTCACTGCGGTAATGGTCCAAGGCTAGACCGTCACAGCACTCTAACGGTCCAACATAGGAGCGTCACGCGAGAGGGGCAACGCTGACTATGACGCACCCACCTTAGGGCGTCATAGTCTCTAACGGACCAAGTCTGGTGCGTTAGAAGACAGAACAAAACAGGTTGTGACGCACACCCCTCGGGGCGTCACAGCCTCTGACGGTCCTACCTAGGCGCGTTAGAAGAATGGGCTGCGTCAGCTCTAACGCTCCCATTCAGGGGCGTCATAGTGCTCTGACGGTCCTACCTAGGCGCGTCAAAAGACTTGTGACCCCAACAGTCCGAAAATAAGAAAATGGGCGTAGCGATCAAACCCAGGAGCGTCACACCCTCTGCCGGTTTATCGTGGGACCGTCAGAGCGATCGACGCCCTGCCGACAAACTAAGACCCCGTGACACACCCTCCTTGGCGCGTCACGGCCTGTAAGGCACCTACCCTAGGGCGTCACGGCCTGTGACGATCACTGGAAGGACCGTCACACCGTCCCGAGAACGCTACGGCGGGAAATGACCCAAAAATCGTCCCACGCCCCCATACCTCCACGGGAGAGGGGGAAAACAAAGGGAAAGCCCCCAAATAGCCCCTAGCATGCATCTAAGGCCTCGGATCGGCCAAAAACGGGATGAAACGGTAGATCGGCTCACGAGCCCTAAAACATAGATTTTTCCCCAAAAACCCAAATACGCCCGCTCGGCTCACCACGGCCTACAACACTTGCGGGAAAAGAAAAACACGAGCTAGGGGTCCATCTCCCTCCCTCCACCGAAGAAACGACGCGCCGTGGACACCGATCCACGAAGAAAACGCCGTGAAACCCTTGCCGCTCCACGAACCCGCGACCGAGCTTCCACGCGTCGCCGGCCCTCGATCCTCGACCCGTTCCCCGTTCCTCGCCTCCCGCCAACGCCGCCTTGCCCTCCTCCGCCACCGTCGGCCGCCCGGGACGAGGGGGAGAGAAAGAGATGAGAGAGCGTGAGAAAGAGAGAATGAGAGGGGGAGAGAGAAAAGTGTTAATATATATAGAAAAACTCAAAAATTGAAGAAATTCAAAAAAATGTGAAAACTTACCTCCGCGATCCTCGGAAGGAACACAACGCAGTGGTACTGTCCCGGAGTTGGAGAACGCCACGGTTCACCCTACACAGAGTTCCGAAGGCACATCAGGGAAAAACACGTGTAAAGCATAAAATACACTCCGAGACCCACTAAAAGATCTGAAAAAAAACCTGGGGCATTACAAGAACAAAAAGTTCTAAATGAAGAACTTAAGAAGACAATACTATACCTTCGATCCATGTGATCCAAAACTGTCACGTCCCGAGCCTTTATGACAGCGAAAGACTTGCTCGAGAAACATGAACAGCCGACATGGTAAGCCGCTTGCAAGCAAGAATGATCAGAGCGCAAGACAATCACACACCTAAATGCAATTGTACAATAATTTAGTCAAACTCCAACTTTATTTCATAAATGATCAAAATATTCTTTTACAATAACCGTTTCATCATTTTCTATTCCGCTAGACTCAAGAAATGAGAAAATACAAAGACTCGATCTAACATTGTAGACTTCCTAAGTCTTCACTCTCCATTTGATATGACTTTCATTCACTCTCGGACCCGCTACTTGTATAACCTGAATCCAAATTCGTATCACTTTCATTTCCTAAAAAAGATTAGAAATAGGTAATGAGCACGCTTGTCCAGTAGGTATCTTTTCATCAACATGATTAGTAATAATTAAGTAATTAGTATTTTAGCTCTAAAGAATTTAGGTAAAATCATGCGAATGCGATCAATCATGCGATTAAACCAAGTAATAAGATGATCAAGTAAGATAAAATGAACAAGTATGAACTAGCAAGAATGTAACAAGAATGTACAAGAATGTAGCATGGCCTTTCAATAACAAGAATGTAACGAGAATGCACTTTCACTTTTCACTTTCATAACCATAAAGGTTACGCACTAGAATGTCAATCATGTAGCAATTCACTAGATTTTCACGAGTACTCATGGATTTCACTTATTTATAAAGAAAGTACTCCCAGCGCAATGCGATGCCAGTAGCATCATACCCCATTGTTTATAATAGTATGTTTCCGGCAATCAGTCGAGGGGACTAGCATAGAGCCTTTGGACACAATCAGCGCCTGAACTGCATCTTCACATATAAATCAAGCTACTTCCATGAGTGTAACAATAAAGTATGGCCAAGAATGTACAATTCAATAAGTTCATGATAACACTATTCAACGAATGAATGCTTCAATTTAATAATGCGAGAGTCAAGAATGACTTAAACAAGGTTATGCTTATGGAAATAAATCGGTAGCATAACGGTACATTTCTTTAACTTCCATTCATTATATTAAGTTTCTTGATCAATATGATAAGTCCTAGACCATTATCAAGTCATCTAGGAACTTTAGAATATCAACCCTTGGGTCAAACCTCAGGTTAACTAGCTCATGCATTGTGACGGTCAAGTACTGGGCCGTTACACTCATGTGACGCTCCAGTGTTGGGCCGTTACAATGGTCTGAATCCCGAAAGAAGAGAATAGACTCAATTCAATGTGACAGTCGTATCTTGGGCCGTTAGATGCTCCTGACGGTCCAGTATAGATCTGTTACATTGCTAGAACCAGAACCATCGATAGTGTAATCTACTAAATGGGCTTTAATGGTACAACCAACTCGGCATCCTAGTGGGAATCCCAGGCTCGCAGAGAATTACGGAGGCCTTGAAACAAGATTTCCTAGTCCATTGGAAGGAATATCCAATAGAGAGGTCCTCATGTCTAAGAATAATGTTCCTATAGTGTAAAGTGTAAACTAATGGACAACATATCGGAATATGTGCCATGTACTTAAAGAAATGGCTCTATAGATAGAGAGAGAATGTGTAACAACGTGAAACCAAGATAAACTCCGTCAATACATCTTTGAAAACCACGATTTAGATACAAAACTATAGAATTTTGGCACATGAAATTAACATAACTTAAAATAACTTAAGACACCTTAATCATGCAATTTCTATTATGAATCAGTAACTAAACTTAAAGTCATGATAACAGGTCCAAATTTAGCTATCTAATCTTATTTATAAGTAAACTTAACTGGTTACCATTCTGCCTCGGGCTGACAGAACATAGGGGTCTGACGGTCTAACAAGAGCGCGTTACAATGATTGTGAAGGTTTATCGAGGGGCCGTTACAGCAGTGTAACGCTCCTGTTATGGTGCGTCAGAAACAACAAAATAATTAAAATGCAACAGAGGGTGTGACGGCTCATCGTAAGTCTGTTACATGTTTTGACGGTCCTATCCTGATCCGTCAGAGATTCTGCTGACAGCAATAGATAAAAAGATCTAAGGTTTCAAATTACTTCATGTCTGGAAATCATATATAAACTTTCACATGATAGAATGAAGGCTAAGCTAATAGTATGCATCGGTTTTCTGTAAATTTGACAAGAAAGTTCCTTTTTACTTAGTTAGGGCTAAGAATACACATGTATGCATGACTCTACTAAAACATGAAATTCATGATCTATAGTGCATGAAATCAAACACAATCCTTAACAAGATATTTTTGTCAATCATGAGATAACCTACCTCTTAACTAGTCTTTAAGCTTCTAATTTGAGTCTGAAAACCATGCCCTAGTTCTCCTTTTCTAATGATTTTCCAGCAACTTCACGTCGCTCTATCTCTACAATCTCTTGACCTAAGGACGTAAAATTTGGAGGTTAGAAAGATGATACTAAGGGAAACAAAAAGTTCTAAAGGACTGAACTCTAATTACCTCGTTTAGACGTCCTAATTCCCTGATCTTCAGTGGTCTTTTGCTCTGAATTCTGGGCTGCTATGACTGAATCAGCGACTTTAGAAGCCCCTATCTTCTTGGTTACTTGATCTCCTAGCACAAAATTTAGAGAACTATTAGTCTAAAGTATACCAAACAAAATCTTCTAAAGAACTTACTCGAAATTATGACTCCTTACCTTGATTCTTCATGAGCCAAAAGTAAGGGTCGCTCAGTTCAGAACTAGGTCCTATTTATAGGGTTTTGACTAGGGTTTGAAGATTAGATCGATTCTATAGTCCTTAATTTACCAGAACCTAATCCCTAGGAGTCCTTAGTAACCTTACAAGCTCTCACAATTAGGTCTCTTGTAGATAGGATCCAAAAGTTCCAATCTTTCTACTCATTCTTCCATTCACAGAACTATCAGGGTGTAACGCATCAGTCTAGATGTGTTACGTGTCTGTGGTGGTCGCACAATAGACCGCTACATCCAACGTGCACAGAGTTCAACATAAATCAAACTCTTTTATTAATTATCCATATTATTATCCATAAAAATGATATTTATCCTTACAATACGTAAATAGGCTAAATAACCTTCTAGAATATGGGCCAAACTTAATGGGCTTGGTCCTTTAACCTATTGGGTTTCAATTATCAAAGCTAGATTAATTACTTAACATAAATTGGGCCTTATAATGATTGATTTAATCTAATATTTATTTATTAACCCTTTTGGGTCTTTAAAATTCCCAAAAAATAATTAAATATACCAAAAATAATTTATAAAAATTCTAGGGTCTTACACCCTCCCCCACTTAAGAGAATTTGATCCCCAAATTTAATATATGAGTTTTTATGGAGAGTGTACGTATTTTAATGTATTAAGAATTAATGTAAGGCGAATGGGTTAAGAGAGTACCTTTTATCATCTCACCTCCCTCGTCTAGAATGGCATTTAATCATCCTCGCTTCCCACGTCCGTTGTTAGCCCTTGAAGATTGTTCATTTATGAGAGGACACATGGGCAAGCGATGTTCCCGGATTCCACATTTGAGACAAGCGCCGAGACGCTTCCAACATTCTTCTACTGAGTGCCCAACTTTTCACAAAATGAGCAAGGTGCCATGGCTTGCTCCTTCTCTTCTTTAACTTTCGTGTTCTTTCCATTTCCATTTCTATTTCTTTTTCCATTATCGTTCCCATTACGAGACCTCTTAATGTGACGATTTTCACCCTCATCCACTTCTTGTTCTTCTTTCCTATCATGTTTTCGGCTTGACCTTTCTCCTCGAAGTCTTTCCACCTTCTCCATGGTTCTTTCACATAGGTGCGCTCTTTGAACCATCTCAGTATAGGTGCGGATATTTCGGGATTCTAAGTTGTTGGATAAATCCGGGTCTTAAACCATCCATAAATCGGTTGGCTTTCAATAAATCCGTGCTTACCAAGTGAGGAGAATAAGGTGCTAGTCGAGAGAATTGTAATTCATATTCTACCACGGACATCGCGCCTTATTTTAAGGAGGTAAATTCCATAGCTTTTCTCTCCTTGACATGCTCGAAAAAGTACTTGGCACGAAACAGGGTAAGAAAACCCTCCCACATATGAGGTGCATCTGCAGGTGGCGTTGGAATGGATTTCCACCATGTACGAGCATCCTTGTTGAGTTGGAACGTGGCAAGTCGAACCTTCTCCTGGTCGGTGCATTGCATGACATCGAATATTCGATTCATTTCGTCGATCCAATTTTCCGCTTCATCCGGGTTAGAAGATCCAGAGAATCGTGGAGGATTTAAACTTCAAAAATTGCCGTGCAAGTTACCCGCGCCAACCCTTCCACCAGCTTGGGCCACTATCTGTAGGGCTTGAGTAAGTCCCGCAACAGTTTGCTGCATCTCGTCCCAGTTCACACGATGAGCCATTGAGAATCAAGGTACCTGAGAATCATGGACATTTTAGTTATTTAGGGTCGGGTAGATTTACCCTAAGATAATTTCTATATAACTATCTCATCCCGGGTTTTACCCAATTCTCACATAGGTGGGGAAATTTCTTCCTTAGTGTATAGGTAGGGATCCTTAAACCTTGGACTTATCCTATGACATGACTCTTCTTCCTAAGTCCTGAGACTTAGGCTCTGATACCAACTTAATTGTCACGCCCCGAGCCTTTATGACAGCGGAAGACTCGCTCGAGAAATGTGAACAGCCAGCATGGTATGTCTCTTACAAGCAAGAATGATTAGAGCGCAAGACAATCACACACCTAAATGTAATTGCATAATAATTTAGTCAAACTCTAACTTTATTTCATAAATGATCAAAATATTCTTTTACAAAAACCTTTTCATCATTTTCCATTCCACTAGACTCAAGAAATGAGAAATTACAAAGACTCGATCTAACATTGTAGACTTCCTAAGTCTTCACTCTCCATTTGATATGACTTTCATTCACTCTCGGACCCGCTACTTGTATAACCTGAATCCAAATTCGTATCACTTTCATTTCCTGAAAAAGATTAGAAATATGTAATGAGCACACTTGCCCAGTAGGTATCTTCGCATCAACATGATTAGCAATATTTAAGTAATTCACATTTTAGCTCTAAAGAATTTAGGTAAAATCATGCGAATGCGATCAATCATGCGATTAAACCAAGTAACAAGATGATCATGTAAGATAGAATGAACAAGTATGACCTAGAAAAAATGTAACAAGAATGTACAAGAATGTAGCATGGCCTTTCAAGAATAAGAATGTAACGAGAATGCACTTTCACTTTTCACTTTCATAACCATAAAGGTTACGCACTAGAACGTCAATCATGTAGCAATTCACTAAATTTTCACGAGTGCTCATGGATTTTAATTATTCATAAAGAAAGTACTCCCAGCGCAATGCGATGCCAGTAGCATCATACCCCATGATTTATAATAGTATGTTTCCGGTAATCAGCCGAGGGGACTAGCATAGAGCCCTTGGACACAATCAGCGCCCAAACTGCATCTTCACGTATAAATCAAGCTACTTCCATGAGTGTAACAATAAAGTATGGCCAAGAATGTACAATTCAATAAGTTCATGATAACACTATTCAACGAATGAACGCTTCAATTTAATAATGCGAGAGTCAAGAATGAGTTAAACAAGGTTATGCTTATGGAAATAAATCGGTAGCATAACGGTACATTTCTTTAACTTCTATTCATTATATTAAGTTTCTTGATCAATATGATAAGTCCTAGACCATTATCAAGTCATCTAGGAACTTTAGAATATCAACCCTTGGGTCAAACCTCAGGTTAACAAGCTCATGCATTGTGGCGGTCAAGTACTGGGCCGTTACACTCATGTGACGCTCCAGTGTTGGGCCGTTACAATGGTCTGAATCCCGAAAGAAGAGAATAGACTCAATTCAATGTGACGGTCGTATCTTGGGCCGTTAGATGCTCCTGACGGTCCAGTATAGATCTGTTACCTTGCTAGAACCAGAAACATCGATAGTGTAATCTACTAAATGGGCTTTAATGGTATAACCAACTCGGTATCCTAGTGGGAATCCCAGGCTCGCAGAGAATTACGGAGGCCTTGAAACAAGATTTCCTAGTCATTGGAAGGAATATCCAATAGAGAGGTCCTCATGTCCAAGAATAATGTTCCTATAGTGCAAAGTGTAAACTAATGGACAACATACCGGAATATGTGCCATGTACTTAAAGAAATGACTCTATAGATAGAGAGAGAATGTGTAGCAACGTGAAACCAAGATAAACTCCGTCAATACATCTTTGAAAATCATGATTTAGATACAAAACTATAGAATTTTGGCACATGAAATTAACATAACTTAAAATAACTTAAGACACATTAATCATGTAATTTCTATTATGAATCAGTAACTAAACTTAAAGTCATGATAACAGGTCCAAACTTAGCTATCTAAGCTTATTTATAAGTAAACTTAACTGGTTACCATTCTGCCTCGGGCTGACAGAACACAGGGGTCTGACGGTCTAACAAGACCACGTCACAGTGATTGTGACGGTTTATCGAGGGGCCATTACAGTAGTGTAACGCTCATGTTATGGTGCGTTAGAGACAACAAAGTAATTAAAATGCAACAGAGGGTGTGACGGCTCATTGTAAGGCCGTTACATGTTTTGACGGTCCTATCATGATCCGTCAGAGATTCTGCTGACAGTAATAGATAAAAACATCTAAGGTTTCAACTTACATCATGTCTGGAAATCATATATAAACTTCCACATGATAGAATGAAGGCTAAGCTAATAGTATGCATGGGCTTTCTGTAAATTTGACTAGAAAGTTCCTTTTTACTTAGTTAGGGCTAAGAATACACATGTATGCATGACTCTACTAAAACATGAAATTCATGATATATAGTGCATGAAATCAAACACAATCAGAGGGCTTTTATCCTTAACAAGATATTTTTTCCAATCATGAGATAACCTACCTCTTAACTAGTCTTTAAGCTTCTAATTTGAGTCTGAAAACTGTGCCCTAGTTCTCCTTTTCCAGTGATTTTTCAGTAACTTCACGTCGCTCTATCTCTCCGATCTCTTGACCTAAGGACGTGAAATTTGGAGGTTAGGAATATGATACTAAGGGGAACAAAAAGTTCTAAAGGATTGAACTCTAATTACCTCGTTTAGGCATCCTAATTCCCTGATCTTCAGTGGTCTTTTGCTCTGAATTCTGGGCTGCTATGACTGAATCAGCGACTTTAGAAGCCCCTATCTTCTTGGTTACTTGATCTCCTAGCACGAAATTTAGAGAACTATTAGTCTAAAGTATACCAAACAAAATCTTCTAAAGAACTTATCCGAAATTATGACTCCTTACCTTGATTCTTCACGAGCCAAAAGTAAGGGTCGCTCAGTTCAAAACTAGGTCCTATTTATAGGGTTTTGGATAGAGTTTGATATTAGATCGATTCTAGAGTCCTTAATTTGCCAGAACCTAATCCCTAAGAGTCCTTAGTAACCCTACAAGCTCTCCCAATTAGGTCTCTTGTAGATAGGATCCCAAAGTTCTAATCTTTCTACACGTTCTTCCATTCACGGAACTATCAGGGTGTAACGCATCAGTCTAGGTGCGTTACGTGTCTGTGGCGGTCGCACGTTAGACCGCTACATCCAACGTGCATAGAGTTCAACATAAATCAAACTCTTTTGTTAATTATCCATATTATTATCCATAAAAATGGTATTTATCCTTAAAATACGTAAATAGGTTAAATAACCTTCTAGAATATGGGCCAAACATAATGGGCTTGGTCCTTTAACCTATTGGGTTTCAATTATCAAAGCTAGATTAATTACTTAACATAAATTGGGCCTTATAATGATTGATTTAATCTAATATTTATTTATTAACCCTTTTGGGTCTTTAAAATTCCCAGAAAATATTTAAATATACCAAAAATAATTTATAAAAATTCTGGGGCCTTACAAAAACTAGGGTTCGCGCCGGACAGACCTGAGCCTATTTATAGGGATTGGCCTAGGGTTAGGGTTTTCCTTCTAAATTTAGGATCTTATTGGGTGTCATGTCGATGTCCTAAGAGTCATGGGCAGGAATCTGTTGGATATATGTTGTTTTAATGATGTCTGAGTTTAATTCATTACAAATCTATTGAATTGATTCAACTATGCTTCAGTATGCATGATGAATGTTTTGATCATGAAACTCCATGTTATGCTCATCATGAAATAACTCTCTTGTATAAACACTCAGTCAAGACAACTTGGGGAGCAACTGTAAGCAACGACAGATCAGAAGCAGCAACAGGCCTCAGCTTTAGAACAACATGCCTTAGCCTTAGAAGTTGAATTGGGGTTGCAGTAAGGAGCCTTGGCTTTGCAAGTGTTCTCTCAAAGGAATAAAAAGTTAACCAAGGTTGAAAGGAACTCAAGGTCCAAAGGGATAGATATGCCAGTTCAAGAAAGCTGCATCGACCTTATAGCCAAGCTGCTCTGACCTAAGCTTCGCTGCTCTGACCTCTTGTCTTCACAAAAATGGCAGTTCAAATGAGAAGCCTTGTTCATGGTGAGAAGGGCTTTCCCCATATTGATATGAGGCTGAAAATAAGTAGAAAATACTTTAAGGGCACGGAGCTATGCATATGGTGGAACTTAGTTGCAAAGGTTCAGCAGAACTTAAAAGATAGGTCGACCTCAGGCTTTCAAGTGTCGGCCTGAGGCCTTTACAAAAGGAAGAAAAGCCCAAGCGGCTCAAAGACAGGTCGACCTCACTTCCACAGCAGGTCGACCTTAGGTCCTTCCAGAAGCTATTATAAACCTGGTTTTCCAAGGATAGGTCGACCTCACCGTTACAGCAGGTCGACCTCAAGGAGCTTCCAGAAGCCATTGAAGATAGGGTTTTCCAAAATAGTGTCGACCTCACTATCTCAGCAGGTCGACCTCATGGAGCTTCCAGAAGCCGTTAAAGACAGGATTTTACATAGCAGTGTCAACCTCACCTTCAAAGTAGGTCGACCTCACTGAAGAAAATCTCAAAGTACTCCGACATATCTGTCTTTTCGTAAACCATCTAGAGAGCATTAATACCAGACGCAAACATCCAAAAACATGCTTTTTGAAGTTTGAAGAGAGTTTTCTAGGTCAGAGGTCCTAACATCTCATTATGCCATCGTAGAGCATCCTTTTCGAAGAAGTCTTGCCAAGGACCAGATTTGTGAAAGTCTTATCTGCCAGTAAGACTGTCTCTTCTTTCCTAAGAAAGGACTGTCCAGGATGTCTGTCCTTTAATGCACACTGGACCAAGCCCTTACCTCTGCCACAAGATTTCAAAGAAGGTCCACTCTCTGCCTACCACCGTCCTATCCTAGGACTGGTCTGAGAAGTCTGTTGTGCCCCTTGTGCTTTGTTGATGATGTAGTGTTTTAATGATAGCAACATAAATGCATATGATTGATCTATTTTGTGGAGAGTGCATGTGTGCTATGTCTAATATATTCATTGCTATAGTTCATTGTGGTTAGCATACACTGCATCAGTGCATTAACAGTTGCTGCATGCATTAGCATATACAGAGTCTGTGTAGTGTCTGGCTAGCAAGTCCATACGCTGCTCATGCATATACAGAGTCTACACACTGTCACAAGTCTACACATTGCATATGTTAGTGCATCAATGCATAAGTCTGCAAAGTCTGTACATCGTACTGTTTTAGGCAAAGTCTATACATCGGACTGTTTCAGGTGAAGTCTGTACATTCAGCAGCTTGACTCTCCAAGTCTGTACAGCGTCATGCATCTTTCTTCAAGTCTATACATCGTCCGTCTCATTCAGCGTCTCAAGTGGACTTGAAGTCTGTACATCGTTCGTCTCATTTAGCGTCTCAGGCATATGCTAAGTGTATACATTGCATCTCTGTTGTTGAAGTCTGTACAGCCTATCTGCATCTCATGCAGCGTCTCAAGTGGACTTGAAGTCTATACATTGGACCGTCTCTCTTAGCGTCTATGTGCATAGTCCATACATTGCTAAGTCTATACATTGCAGCATGCATCGGCTAAGTCTGTACAGGGTCCAGCGTCTCACTTAGCGTCTATATGCAGACAAGTCTATACATTGCATGATGTCTAAAGTCTGTACATCATATGCATAGTCTGTACATCCACCGTCTCATCAAAGTCTACACATTGCGGCATGTTGAGTCTACACTTTGGTTGTATAGACTTAGAGCTGAAGTCTGCATACTGTCTGGTCGCACACACTTATAAGTCTATACATTGCACTATATGCATACTACAGTGCATCCAGCAAGTCTGTACATTGAGGTGCATGCATCAACTACCAAGTCCACACAATGCATCGTGTGCTTCATCATTTAAAGTCTGCACAGCCCTTGCTCAGGCTAAGTCTGTACAGAGTCCTGTTGCATCGCATGGACATTTCGTCAAGTCTATACATTTGCTGCATGCCTGCACATCAGTCAAGTCTATACATTGATCTGTGCATCACTATACTCAAGACACTAAGTCTGTACAGAGCTCGCAAAGTCTGTACATTCCTTAGCGTCTTGTGCATGCATTGTTTAGCAAGCCTGTACATCGCTCACTTGCATGTTCACGAAGTCTGCACATGCCATAGCACTGAACATGAAGTCTGTACACGCTTCAAGGGGTAAGTATGTACATTGTTCAGAACGCAAGTCCATACAACCATTGTGCATTCGTTCTTGATGTACATACTTTGCTTTGCATTCACAACGTGAAGTCTGTACATGCTTTGTCTTCGCATTGCAAAGTCTACACATTACACATTATATACTATAAAGTCTGTACAAGGTGTCGACATTAAACTGATAATCCTATTCGACTGTCTGACAGTGACTCCTTGCAGAGCTTAAGGAGGGCACGTGATCCGAGGATAAGGGGAGTGCCAAGATCGTGACACGTGTGATCAGCTGGCTGAGAGGCTGCCACGTGTTTAAGGCTTTTGGGCGGGAGATGTGGAGAGCACACGCCCTAATCTACTGCTGCTATATAAGGAAGACTCCTTTGTCTGAAGAAGATCTATCGAAGCAGAAGGATAGAATCAGAAGAGCAGAAGCAGAGGAGAGCCTGCATGATCCAGTGTGAAGAGAAGAAGAGCAGAAGAGAAAGAAGAGAAAGAGAGAGTTAGAGAGCTCGAGCAGAGAAAGAGAGAGAGATAGTGGTTGTCTGGCATTTGGATCAAATCCAAGTCAGATCTGCTCCTTCGAGAGCTATATTGTTTGTGTTTTATTTACAGCTTTCAGTCGCTGTTGTTACATGTTTTCGTTTTCCATTTTATACCTTTCTTCAAGCTGTTAGTCAGCGTTTGCAGAGGTGCTACCTCTGGACGGGTCAAGCTGTAATCCCCAGCGGTTGTAGTAGTGGATTCCACTGGACAGCAAGTTGTGTTGCTCAGCGGGCGAGGTGGATACCTCGGACAGCAAGCTGTGAGGCTCAGCGGTTTGTAGGCAAGCTGTGATGCCCAGCGGTTCAAGCTGTGAGTCAGCAGTAAGCCACACTTGGGTTGAGTGTGGGGTGGATGTAGGTCTGGAGGACCGAACCACCTAAAAACCCTTTGCGTATTGTGGTTTGATTTCTTCTACTTGATTGGCGCTAGATGAATGCTCAGGTGCGCTTTGGTTTGATTGCACACTGTGTGTTTGTTTAATTCTGCAATTGCTTATTAGCCTTCTGTTTGTATTAGGAAGAATTTTTAATTGGGCAAAGTTTTTAAGGGGAGATTCATTCACCCCCCCTCTGAATCGAACGCACCGAACCCAACACTTGGTATCAGAGCGGGTCTCTGACCTAACAGATCTAACAATCTGCAGAGGATCCTACTAGTTTTTGGTGCATTTCAGAGTGGGTCTCTTGAGATCGTGTCTTGTTTCACTGTCTTAGTGCCTTACTTTGCTTATCTGGTTTTGCTGCATTTCCTGTTATTTGTTTTACGGCGCTGAATCTGTTTGCCACTTGTTCAAATGGCTCGTCCTCCGGTTTATGATGGTTCTAACTTCAATAGTTGGCTAGGAGGCCTATGTGTGTACGTAGACTCCATTGGTCCAAATTTGTGGAGTCTTATATCTAAAGGCCCACACCGTTTACCTAAAGATCAGACCAAGTGGTCTAGTGAGGACAACTCTAAGAACCGCGATAATACCATAGTTCTTAATATATTGAGAGCTTCGATTAATACTGATATATATCCTTTTGCTCGCAGGTGCACTTCTAGAAAGGAGATATATGACAGAATCATTTCTGTTCATAACGGACATGAGGATAGCTGCATGATGGCAAACCAGAGAAATGATGATGAGGAAGCCTCATCCAAGGTAAATACTGAATCTGAATCCGAAGAGATTTCAATTGATGATTTATGGGATATGAATGAGGAACTCTCTGATAGATGTAGAAAATTAAAATCTGAAAATAAAAAGTTGAAAAAGAAATGTGATCAGATTAATTCGAATGCTTCTTGTGAAAATTGTCAAGAACTGAGAAAATCTCATGAAATCTGCTTAGCCAATGTTGATAAGAGTAAGGAACAAATTTCTGTTTTGAAACATAAAAATCATGAACTTACTGCCAAGATTTCTGAACTAGAAGATAAGCTGAATTCATTAAGAAATGATCAAATCTTAACTAATAAACTAGTTCAGAATGAACAAATAAGAAAGGAGAATGAAGAGCTGAAGCTTCTAAATTCTGCCATGTCTGAGAGAATCTTAATGCTTGAAAAAGGGAAGAGTTCAGTTGAAAATGAATATGAGAGAGTGAGTACATTAATGGAAGAGATAGACAGCTACAAAACTGTCAATACTATGCTTAATGAAAAGATCACAAATTCTGAAATGCTCATTTCGTCTCTCAAAAATGAGATCACTGAACTGAACAAATCTCTGTCTGAGTCTTTTAAGAATAAGGAAAATCTGAAGGCTACTTCTAAGAAGAAAGTCTCTGATGGAGACAGTAAACAGGAAGAGAGAAAAAGACTGTACACAACCTTTGTGCGTAGCTCTGAGTTAGCTAGCACTTCAGCTTCTCCTTCATGTTTGCCTGCTAATCAGATAGAAAAACAAAAGAAAACTGAGAGAAAGAAAACAAAACAGAATAAAAAGCTGTATGTTGAAACTTCTCAGGCCAAACTGTCTCATGCTAAAAGAAAGAATCTGAAATGTTTCTACTGTGGTAGTTATGGCCATGAGATGGTTGATTGTTTTATCATGAAGAATGATGAATTGAAATCTGATAGAATTCATGCTAGGAATTCTAATATGAAGAAACCCTCTTCTGCTCAAACCAAAAGGCTTCAATATTTTTATTGTCATAAAATAGGTCATCTCATGCATGATTGTAGACAAATGAAATTAGATGATCTAGTTGCTGTTAGAATGCATGATAAACTGTTCCATGCTAAAAATCATGCATCTCATAAAAAGAAGCTTCAATGCTTTCATTGTGGCAAATTGGGCCATATTGCTGCAAATTGTTGGCATGCTAAGGGAAGAACAATTAACTCTAAACCTGCTAAAATCCCTGCAAAAAGACATGCATTCTATAAGAATTTTGACAGAATGAATTCTTCATATTTTGAATGTGGAAAACATGGCCATACAGTCAAGGACTGTTGGCATGTTCAGAAGAATCATATTAACCCACATGCTGTCAAATTCCTTGCAAAACGTTTTGAAAATTTTGCATGTTTTGAATGTGGTAAGCCAGGCCACAAAGCTGCCAACTGTTGGCTGGCTGATTACAGAAAGGAAAATTTTCATGTTAATAAAGGAAACAATCATGCTCATACACATAATTTTCATACTCATGCGCATGCACATGGGCATCATGTTTCTGCTAATATGATCATTAAAAATAAAAATTCTGTGATTTCATGTAGATATTATGGAAAGCTTGATCATTCCATGAATAATTGCTATCTGATGAAATTTGATGATCATGTTGCTAAGAAAATGTTTAGAACCCCTATCAGGGTTAATACAGGACCCAAGGCAGCTTGGGTTCCTGCAGGACCGAAATGATTGTCTAACTTGCAGGTGTGCCTTGGTGGGAGAAATAAAAGGGGTTAACCAAGGCACTCAAGAATGAAAACCCCATGATTGCACCATTTCAGGTCAGTTCCAAAACTCTGTGTTTAAATTCCATCATCTGAATTTGTGAGCATGAAAGATGTGAATTTCATGTTGATTTGTTCGTTTAATCTCTTATGTCTCTTCTTGTTTAGCTGATCAGTCTACATTCCAGACTCAGCTACTGAATTTACTCTGCACATATCTGATGCTCTTCTCTTGCACTGATTGCACTATGTAAATAGGATGCTAGATGCACTGCACAAATCATTGTTGTAGTCGATGCATACCTTGCACTGTGTTAGAATGGGTCATTTAGTGCATGAAGTCGATGCATGTGTCACATGTCTGCATATATCATTTGCATGACTATTTGTGAAATCTGCTTTGCACTGTATCTCCTTGCATAACCCTGGTATATCAAATAGTAAGTTACTAAAAGGCAGGGAAATCTGTCTGGAGGTTCTTACTATGTGTGAGATGGTCATTGAGACCAAGTTCTTCGCCAAGTACCAAGGGTCTAGTCTTTAGATAGAGCAGTGTATTGCATATCATCCATTTTGAAAAATCTGAAAAAGGATAAAAATGTTCATGACTTGGGTGCATAAACTTGAAATGATTGCATACTTGCTCTATGTATAATTGTTACATAGTCTGCATGTAGAACAGTGTATTGCATAGCATATCTTTTGCATCTTGGTGTCAGGGGGAGCTGAGAATTCTGTTCAATACATTGAATCCTTTTCACTTCTCATTGTCCTCATTCAATTCTGTCATATTCATTGACTTCAGATGCTATTGAACCATATTGCCAATTGCTATCAATTCTCTTAACGTTCACTGAACAACAGCATTGCTTCTGGTTTAGTGTATTGAGCTGTGGTTATTGTAATTGTTCATTCATAAGAATCACATTTACAAATTGAAAGGAACTAAAGGTTTAACTTTTATAAATTGAAGAGTTCAGTGTCTGCACTTCAGAACTTGAGATAAAAGAAAACTTTTATAGCTCTTAATCTCTGTCTCATGGTTAGAATAGAAAAGGTTTTTTTCTTAATGCCTGAATGTGTTAATCTGGATATGTCTAGAAAAGGTAAATAGAGTGTGTACTATTTTTTTAACAATCACTCTAAAAGAAATAAGGGCTGCAGTAAATAAGATCATCAATGTAACGAGCTGAACAAGGTGACAGAGCAATGGCTGAATTGCACTGAGAAACTGTGATCTCCTCCAAAGAAACAGAAGAATTCATATGTCATGAAGTGCTTCAGACTACCTCTATTCATAGGGTCAAATCTATAGGGGGAGTCTTCACCAAGCAACTGGGGGTACTGGCCTCTAATCAAGGTGTATCCTTAATGTCAAAGGTGAAAATTATTCCCTGTAGGTCTTGATCTGAAATAGATCTAGTAGTTTATGCCTAGTAATTGGGGGTACCTGCCTCTGATCAAGGTGTACACCTAATGTCAACAGCATAAATGCCACTAGTCTATTCACTTAGCTCAGTTTCTGAAAAATTACAAAATGAAAATCAAACTGCTGTAACCCTTTGAAATCAAAAGTCATTGAGTGAAAATTATTTTTCTCAATACATATTCAAGTTGCATTTCTTGATCTTCCATGTTTAATCACAAAGGGTATTATTTCTGACTTTTCTATTAAAACCATGTGCCTTAGATTCATTGCTATAAATGGAGTCTATAAACTCTTTTTCAGTGGTCAGCTGCTTTACTCTATCTTTATCACTGTTAAACTTGAATTTTTTTTTCTGTATATTGCTGATTCTTATACTTTAACAGCTGTTTATAATCATGCTCATTTTCTGAACTATTGCTTCAGCTGTTGTGTAGTGACCCCTTACCTTATTGTTTCATCCGTTCATATTCCTTTCTCAAAGGGGGAGAAATAATTCAGGGGAAGTTATACTTCAGGGGGAGAATGGGTTGTTATTGATTATTCATTGAGATACCTTATGATCATTGTTGTCTATTTTTTCTCTCCTATCATCAATCACTTTACTCTCCACACTGTTGAAATCTTCCATCCTGATTTCACTCATGTTCTCAGGGGGAGCTTTGGTTATTAGTTGCATTAAGTAGAGAGTGGTTCTGCATGCATGTTGATAGGGGGAACTCTATTTCAATGAAGTATGTTTCATTCTCTGTCCTTGTGTGCTGATTTTTGTCTCAAACCATTTTCTTTCTTTTTGATTATGTCAAAGGGGGAGAATAGTTTGACGAGTCAGTGTGAGACTCATTATGCTGACTCATTATGTTGCCATCATCAAAAAGGGGGAGATTGTTGTGCCCCTTGTGCTTTGTTGATGATGTGGTGTTTTAATGATAGCAACATGAATGCATATGACTTATCTATTCTGTGGAGAGTGCATGAGTGTGCTATGTCTGATATATTCATTGCTATAGTTCATTGTGGTTAGCATACACTGCATCAGTGCATTAACAGTTGCTGCATGCATTAGCATATACAGAGTCTGTGTAGTGTCTGGCTAGCAAGTCCATACGCTGCTCATGCATATACAGAGTCTGCACACTGTCACAAGTCTACAGATTGCATATGTTCATGCATCAATGCATAAGTCTGCAAAGTCTGTACATCGGACTGTTTTAGGCAAAGTCTGTACATCGGACTGTTTCAGGTGAAGTCTGTACATTCAGAAGCTTGACTCTCCAAGTCTGTACAACGTCATGCATCTTTCTTCAAGTCTATACATCATCCGTCTCATTCAGCGTCTCAAGTGGACTTGAAGTCTGTACATCGTTCGTCTCATTTAGCGTCTCAGGCATATGCTAAGTGTATACATTGCATCTCTGTTGTTGAAGTCTGTACAGCCTATCTGCGTCTCATGCAGCGTCTCAAGTGGACTTGAAGTCTATACATTAGATCGTCTCTCTTAGCGTCTATGTGCATAGTCCATACATTGCTAAGTCTATATATTGCAGGATGCATCGGCTAAGTCTGTACAGGGTCCAGCGTCTCACTTAGCGTCTATATACAGACAAGTCTATACATTGCATGATGTCTAAAGTCTGTACATCATATGCATAGTCTGTACATCCACCGTCTCATCAAAGTCTACACATTGTGGCATGTTGAGTCTGCACTTTGGTTGTATAGACTTAGAGCTGAAGTCTGCATATTATCTGGTCGCACACACTTATAAGTCTATACATTGCACTATATGCATACTACAGTGCATCCAGCAAGTCTGTACATTGAGGTGCATGCATCATCTACCAAGTCCACACAATGCATCGTGTGCTTCATCATTTAAAGTCTGCACATCCCTTGCTCAGGCTAAGTCTATACAGAGTCCTGTTGCATTGCATGGACATTTCGTCAAGTCTATACATTTGCTGCATGCCTGCACATCAGTCAAGTCTATACATTGATCTGTGCATCACTATACTCAAGACACTAAGTCTGTACAGAGCTCGCAAAGTCTGTACATTCCTTAGCGTCTTGTGCATGCATTGTTTAGCAAGTCTATACATCGCTCACTTGCATGTTCACGAAGTCTGCACATGCCATAGCACTGAACATGAAGTCTGTACACGCTTCAAGGGGTAAGTATGTACATTGTTCAGAACGTAAGTCCATACAGTCATTGTGCATTCGTTCTTGATGTACATACTTTGCTTTGCATTCACAACGTGAAGTCTGTACATGCTTTGTCTTCGCATTGCAAAGTCTATACATTGCACATTATATACTATAAAGTCTGTACAAGGTGTCGACATTAAACTGATAATCCTATTCGACTGTCTGACAGGGACTCCTTGCAGAGCTTAAGGAGGGCACGTGATCCGAGGATAAGGGGAGTGCCAGGATCGTGACACGTGTGATCAGCTGGCTGAGAGGCTGCCACGTGTTTAAGGCTTTTGGGCGGGAGATGTGGAGAGCACACGCCCTAATCTGCTGCTGCTATATAAGGAAAACTCCTTTGTCTGAAGAAGATCTATCGAAGCAGAATGATAGAAGTAGAAGAGCAGAAGCAGAGGAGAGCCTGCACGATCCAGTGTGAAGAGAAGAAGAGCAGAAGAGAAAGAGAGATTTAGAGAGCTCGAGCAGAGAAAGAGAGAGAGATAGTGGTTGTCTGGCATTTGGATCAAATCCAAGTCAGATCTACTCCTTCGAGAGCTATATTGTTTGTGTTTTATTTACAGCTTTCAGTCGCTGTTGTTACATGTTTTCATTTTCCATTTTATACCTTTCTTCAAGCTGTTAGTCAGCGTTTGCAGAGGTGCTGCCTCTGGACGGGTCAAGCTGTAATCCCCAGCGGTTGCAGTGGTGGATTCCACTGGACAGCAAGCTGTGTTGCTCAGCGGGTGAGGTGGATACCTCGGACAGCAAGCTGTGAGGCTCAGCGGTTTGTAGGCAAACTGTGATGCCCAGCGGTTCAAGCTGTGAGTCAGCAGTAAGCCGCACTCGGGTTGAGTGTGGGGTGGATGTAGGTCTGGAGGACCGAACCACCTAAAAACCCTTTGCGTACTGTGGTTTGATTTCTTCTACTTGATTGGCGCTAGATGAATGCTTAGGTGCACTTTGGTTTGATTGCACACAGTCTGTTTGTTTAATTCCGTAATTGCTTATTAGCCTTCTGTTTGTATTAGGAAGAATTTTTAATTGGGTGAAAGTTTTTAAGGGGAGATTCATTCACCCCCCCTCTGAATCGAACGCACCGAACCCAACAAAGTCATGTCAGCTCAGAGTCAACTCCCTGCAGAGCATCTACCACAAGTAAAGAAATGAATTTTGAAGGGAAAAAACTCCTCTCCCATCTGCTCCTTATGACCGGTGGATCAAACCTTGCACTGCTGAAAGAAGGTTAGAGTTCAAATTTGAAATCGGTCTAATTGCAATTTTTCTTGGAGGGAAATTTTTCTGCCTGGCCTCTATATATAGACTTGAAGCTTCTATTGGAGAAGCTGTTGCCCTAAGAGAAAAAGCCCACGTCCTCCCTGTGCCTTCAAAAGAAACCTGTGAGAAAGAAAAGAAAGGAGTGTGGAAGAGCAGCCCAGTCTTGGTTCGAGTTCAACCAGTGCTGAGAAACGAAGAAGAAGCTGAAAGGAGTGCAGCCCCTCCTTGCAGTCGGCCTGAGTTTGATAGAGCTTCAAGACTTCGATCTGAAGCCACCGTTGCCTTTTCCCCTATTAACTTTTCTGGTTTCACTTTTGTACTTGCAATCTTTAAACCGTGGGTGTCTGGTGCTCCTGTGAGAGACCGGAAGTGTGGTTACTGCACTTGCAGCTTGTTGTTTTGTTTTGTGTGTGTGTGTGTGTGCGTGTGTATTGTGGATCTCATCCTTGTGTGTGCTTGCGTGTGTGTGTGTGTGTGGTAGATCTCATTCCCGTGTGTGTGTGGGCTGAGGATTTCATCCTCGTGTGTGGGTTGAGGATTTCATCCTCGTGTGGAGAGAGTCTCACCAGATTTGGGGAGGGGTGGACGTAGGTTGCGGGTTTGCAACCGAACCACCTTAAAAATTCCTTGTGCAACGGGGTGTGCCTTGTGTGATTGATCCATTTCTCTTCCCCCATTCACAGGATGGCCAACATAAAGGATTTACATTGGGACTGATTTATCCGCACTGACTTATACATTTGTAGTAGTTTTTCAAACACTCACTCTAGCATCGTCCTCACTCATTCAGCTAGCCTGTTCATTCATCCTACTGGCGTTTGGTGAGACCCCTGCAATCTAGTGTAGCAAGATCTCCCTTTGTTCTGAAGTTGCTATGAAAGAGTGTCAACCTCACCACTTGGGAGTGTCGACCTCAGCAGTCTGTGCACTGTATTCTGCCATTCTACTTTGAACGATTGCTATCAGTTCCGCTGTGTTTTGTGCCAAGTGTTCTATTTGTATTATAGCAGCGGGTTCTGTTTTATGTAGCTAAGTTTTTAATTAGGCCAAAGTTTTTGGCAGGATCTATTCAACCCCCCCTTCTAGATCCGGTTGCACCCCTTGGGACCCAACAGTTTCCTCTTTAGATCACATCGAATCATGGTCACCTGATGGATAAAAATCCAAGTTTTCCGTGATTATCCACTTGCCATTTTCGGAAGTAGATTGCAGTTGGGACACGACCGCTACCTTCATAACGCGGTCGCGCGATAGACTGCGACCTAGTCCTTCATTCTAAAATTTGAGTTTTATCCAAATTTCTCCCTTATCTTCTTATCTTGGTTAGGGAACCTTTCCCTATTACGTGTCTAGGGTTTGGACTTGGGCCAAAAGGCTCAAACTTAAGTTTTAAGGCCTCTTTTAAGTGGGCTTAACCATCTAGCAAATAGCTGGGCTTTTAATCAAAAGGCTTTAACTTATTTAGCCCATTTAAGTCTAAAATGCTTAAATAAATCCATTTAAAAATCTAGAAAATTGCCAGGCATGCTACAGAGATAGATCCAAAAGGATGCTAGGGTTGTCCCAATCCATGTACATAGACACTATCCTCAGAAGGTTTAAGATGGAAAACTCCAAGAGAGGTCTCATTCTCATGAGACATGGAATTTGTCTATCCCAGGGGATGAGCCCTAAGACATCTAAGGAGGTGGCACACATGAGTAAGGTGCCCTATGCTTCGGCCATAGGATCGATCATGTATGTAATGCTATGTTCACGGCTTGATGTTGCCAATGCTTTGAGCATTGTCAGTAGATATCAGGCAAATCCGGATGAGGAGCACTGGAAGGCAGTAAAGTGCATCCTTAAGTACTTGTGGAGGACTAAGGATCTTTTTCTACTTTATGGAGGAGAGGACTTACAGCTTAGAGCTTACACTGACTCTAGTTTCTGGTCGATCCAAATGACTGTAAATCCATGTCTGGATTTGTATTCATGTTGAATGGAGGGGCAGCTAGTTAGAGAAGCTCCAAGCAAGATACGACTACAGACTCGACGACAGAGCCAGAATATATTGTTGCGGCTGAAGTTGCTAAGGAAGCCGTCTGGATGAAGAAATTCATCTTGGAACTCGGCGTAGTTCCCCAAATATCAGCTCACATCCCATTATTTTGCGATAATAATGAGGCCATCGCCCAGGCGAAGGAACCAATGTCTCACCAAAGGTCAAAGCACATTCTAAGGCGCTTCCACCTTATTCAGGAGATTGTTGATCATGGACATGTGATGGTAGAGCGTGTACCATCTGAAGATAACATAACAGATCCACTGACTAAGCTTTTGACATAGATTGTGTTTGAGCGTCATCGAGATAAGATAGGTCTCAAAGTTTTAGGCAATTGATTATAGTTCAAGTAAGAGATTATTAGTATTGGGTGTCCTACAGGCCAATTTTAGGTCAGGTAGGCCCGATAGTTGTACAATCTTACTCGTCATTAATAAAGTAGTATTTGAGCGTAAATTTATAATTGTATATTACTTTACATTGTCCCTAGGATATGTGGTTGTAAAGTCAACTCGAGATGGGATCTCGATCATGAGACTGACTTTACATGGACACATACCTTGAAATTATCCCTGATTGGAGGGTAATCACACGGGGACACTGATGACATATTAAACTAGTACACATGATGTGTGGGTGAGTAGTCTCATGGTCACCAGTGCGGGGCCCCAACATATATGTGTAGGTGTACGTCCTGGGAGGATGTATACTGGACTGATCCGTCATTAGATCTTTAGATGGTTAATTATACCTAATGTCAACTGAAGATCCAATTATCTCAGTAGCATCGTTGGTCCTTTGATCTGAGATATTGATCGAATCTTACACGAGGATTGGCATGGTTTGATACTTGGATAAGTGACTTTAGCCATAAGTCATGAAACGCCAAGTTATTGACCATGTCAGGATACATGTGAAGATCATCAATGGTCAAGAGGGGATCGCTCACTATCAGGTATATATCAGATAGTTAATGGGTCAAGACACTGACGCTCCACTAAATCCTTGTCCTGGGTCGTGTGAGTTCATTTGGAACGGACGTCATACACTTATAGAGGTCTTGGTCAAATGGCATGATCATGGGGTTTGACAGTTACCATACCCTCGATCGAACCAGACTCATAGAAGGAGCGAGGGATTATAGCGATGTGGCAACTGTGGATAGACAGGTACTAGACAGGGTGGTTTGAACCCGACGTCATCTGGAATCACGTGGATTTACTTGACCCAACGTGATCATAGGTCCGGAATGAATTAAACTATTATACTGCTCTTGTAGAAGCGAATAATAAGTTTAATTTACTTCTAATTAGGAATTAGAAGTTTGTGGGCCTTAAACCAGAGTGACTATGGGCCTAGAGGATCACACACGTAAGATTCTCCGGTGATGGGATATTATTGTAAAGATACATCTATTTAAAGCATTGAATTCCTTTGGAAAGGAATGAAGAGAAGGGCTTTACACACACACACACACACACACACACACACACACACACACACACACACACACACACACACACATATATATATATATATATATATATATATATATATAATATTTAATATGGAAGATATATATATAATATTAGTGATTAAGGGTTCTTTTGGAAAGAATCCATCCCACCTTTATATATCCCACGGTAGGTTTCTTCTTTCACCATAGCATCACGTTAGAAGAAAACCCCGGCCGCCATTTTCTTTTCTCCTTTTCTCCCCTCTCTCGTGTGTGGACTTCTGCTCTCTCTCTCGATACTCTCTCTTGCTTGTTGCTCTCTCTTTCTCTACCTCAAGAGACAAAGGATGAAGGGAAGAAGAGGAGGGATAGAATAAGATCCATGATACGTGCACGTGGGGAGAAAAAGTATGGGCAGTCATCATCATTACATGAGAATCGATGTGGATCTACTCTAGTGGTTGGACATATGTACGACTCTTCGTTCGAAAAAATCTGCATCAGGCACTGCGGACAGCGTCATTCCATGCAAGGTAAAGATCTCCAACTCTATTCTGGGATTGGAAAATTTTTGATTGTATCGATCAGGGCACGATTCTTGGATTCCAAGGGATCCGAGTTTGTGATTTGGTTTTATTTTACACTATGCTATCCAAACCCGGTCATGAAGAATTCTTGTAGTAGATGGCCACGAGATACAAACAGTGCAGAATGAGGTGTAGTCGGTGGCGGTGGCGATCTAGTAGGAGACCAAGTGGAGCACTGGGGAGGGAAGCACGGACCAATCCATCGATGATGGCTTTGAGGGAGCCATGGAATGCTGTCATCTTCCTCTAGTATCCCGTCTCCAGCACCTCCGTTTCACTTCCACCTGATCCCACCCATGACTTTTTTTTGACACCAACCCCACCCCTCCAAAAAGAACACTCTTCTCAGCATAATACCGTATTGTACCATGCTGGACTATACCACCAGACAACCAGGAGTATAACGAATCTTGAGCCAAACCAACTAAAATACAAACATGAGGAATTTCTCCCAATTCCCTCTTCTTTTGACAATTGTTTATGTAGAGGTCGAGATTGGTCACCTCGAAACCGTGAGCTACACCCCTACGATTTGTTAAGTGCGGGAAGAAGTCGTCACCCCCGAGAGGAACTTGCAGACACAGAAAAGCATCAGAAGGAGTCTTGGAAGAGATCTTAGGAGACAATCCTCTGATACTTAAGTCAGACTATTGTCGGCGTATAGGAGGAGCGCTCGGACGAGAAGCATGTAGCACTTGGCTGAAGGGGTAGCAGAGTTTGGAGGAGAAAGAGAGTGCCCAGATGAGCATTGGAGATGGAGAGACGTGTGGGCCGGTCCACAGGAGAAGGAGGTGGAAGCTTGACTCAATAGGAGAAGAGTGAGAGGCTTAAGAGAGGTTCTTGAGGGGTGTTGATTGCATCTCTCTCTCGCTGTCTGACTAGGGTCCTATTTATTGGGCCCTCTTCGAACGTATCTTGTTGACTTTTATCTTCTGGCTTGACCCTATTGGGGTTGTCCTGACCGTGGAGATGTGGGCCGCCTGCTGGCTCGCCTGACAGGGGAGAGGAGGCGTTGACATTAACTCACCAATCCTCCGTTTGGAGGCGTGGACACTAACCCGTTGTTCCTTCGCCGTCTGTGTTGTTCCGACATTAATGATGTAATGGCGGCTAAGGGCGTGCGCTGCTCACAAATGAAAGATGGGGGTGCACGTGGCCTATGGGGTCTAGACCTCGAGTCCATCCTCCTGCAGGCCTTGGCAGGGTTAGACCTGACCTGTGAGTCGGTTGATGTTGGGCCTTATTAGGCCGAACGAATTTCCCCCACCTCAAGGTGCATTCTCTCTTCTTGTCTTAAGAAGAGATTTCTTTACGGATGTATGTTAGCTCTATCTAATTTATCAAGGGCATATAGAAGAGTTGAGATATTTTTCATTTCAGAAGTAATCAGTCAAGTAAGCCTTCACGATCAGTTTCTTTTTTCTTGCATAATCTCGGGATAGTTCTGCCTGATGGATGATGTTTCCACCTATGAAGGTGACTATTCCAGTTTTGGAGGTTCCGAGTTAGGGAATAAATTTCCTACAAGATTCACCACCTGCAGAGAGTACTCGAACATAGAATCTCGCGATTTCATGGCTTAAATCCCTCGTTGTTCGAAGGTCCCACCGTGGGGATAAAATTTCCCACAAGCCTTGTCACTTTGAGGAGAACACTTGGGCATAGACTCTCACAATTCTGTGGGTTAAATGCCGCCTCTAACCCAAGCACATTTGATGTGGGATTTAAATTCAAGACCTCCCCTATGAGGAGGAGGTACCGATACCGTTGAAGCTCTTTGACAGGACAGATAAAAGAGCCACATATCTCATATCCCAAAACGAGACCTATATATGATTGTGCATGCTCATGTGGCCATAACGTGCTCTCCTGCAGGCCTTTGTTGGTCCCCCGATGGATCCAAGGGGAGGTATATAGAAGAATCCCTTTCTCCTTTCTAAAATTCTCCCGTGCTTGATTCACTATCTTTTTCTTTCCCTTCAGTTTTTTAAGATCCTCTTGTGCCAGAATTTAGGACGCAAATGGTTCTTGAAAGTGAATTATTTGACAATTTATTGCATTGTAGTACGAGGAAGATCTACTCTAAAAAAAAGCATAACTCAACCATCATTTCCCCAAATATATTTTTCTTTAGTAAGTTTAGATTTTGTGCCATGTCTTTCCATCATTGGGAACGTCACGAGAAGACTAGTTAGAGGGGGAAAAGAGAAAATGGGAAGGATGATAGAGGAAGACATGGACCGGTGCACGAAGTGGAGATGATGGCACATAATTTGTGCTAACTTAATGAGATGTGAGTACACAAGGTAGAGGTTTAAAAATATTACTCTGACCTCGTATTATATCTTTAAGATTTATTTGAAAGGAATGTGCATTCGATTATTCTGAGAAAATCTGTAAACACTGAATCGTAGGTCATAAGGAGCTCTGGGTATGATCTCAGATGATAACTCTCCGATACTTAAGTCATAAATATGCACAAACAAATACTAAGGAGCATAGAGAGAGAGGTGAGAGTTTGAGGGAGAGAGAATGCTCAGAAGAGACAACGAGTGCTCAGGAAAGAGGTTCGGAGCCTGAGATGGTTGGGATCACTCTGTGTCTCTCTCTGGTAGCAAGATCGTAACTATGCGGGCGTCTTTCCTTTCCTGACTTGGCGAGGGAGTGGTTAGTGGAGTAATTTTCTACTCGATCATGGGGATCGTCTATTGTCCACTCGCCCGTTCTCTGAGGAAGGACATCGTGACAGACATCTTGACGATGTGGGCACGATTTTACGTTCGTCAAAATAAGCCATGTAACTGTGACCTCAACGCTCGTCTGTTGGCGAATCTCACGACGTTAGGGATGCACGTGTGCGAGAATCATGCCCGTGGACCGGTCAGTCCTGAGTGGGCCTCGATTGAGCTACGTTACTGAATTACGAGTTGACTGACGATGGCCTCTATGGGCCTGACGACATCAAATTATATTGGGCCTGACGTTACTAGACCTTGGTGGGCCTAACATTTTTCCCTCCTCATACGACATCTCACTTGGATCCTTATTTCTGCTGATGAAAGTTAAAGACAATAAGTTCCATTTGTAAATAAGATACTTGTAACACTCTCTTCTTTATTTTTTTCAACATTTCTTTTTATAAAGAAACTTTTACATTAAAATTATTGTTAGAGATAAATTTGTAAAACATAATTATTCATAGAAATGAATTAGTAGACATCGTTGCGTTAATTCAAATAATACATAAACATAATTTAAGCATAATTTTTTATAAATTTTTGATAAAAAGAAGTGATACGTCTGTATGCAAAATATATCTTTCTATAAACATCATATTTACGTACGAAGAAGAGAATGAATAAATAATAACTTAACGTCTCCCAGAACTTACGGCTTCTTAGTGTATCCATGATCCTCGTATAAATAGTTCGAGTCCATCAGATCGGGTGTGCTAGCATAGATCTGTGGTTTCATAAACACACAGAGAGAATTTGGCCAATTAAATCACGTAAATTTCTGTTTTCTTTTCTCTTCTTATGTTTATCTTCATTTTTATATATACGATCCATCGTCATTGTCTTCTAACGTGAGCGAACATGGTGGGATTTCTGTTGGGAGAGATCTCACCAATGTAAGTCAATTAAATCTATTCACTTGCATAATGACAATGAGAGGGAGTCTGAACCGAGGAGGAAGAGGAAGAAGAAGAAGAGGTGACGGATAGGACGCAAAACTGCTGAGCCATGATGCAGAGGTGTCACCCGAGTCGAAAAGATTGGGCCGGTGAAATAAAAGAGCCAATGGACGGAAACCAACGAGTGATGATGAGTCGGCGAAGGCCCAAGGTTGGGGGGGGGGGGGCGGTTACAGCACCACCCGTGACGGCGGGTCGGCGCGGGGTCCTTTTCACGCCACGGGTTGTTTGACGTTGGTGGTGGTGGTGTTGGCATACCTGTTTAGCTTCTCCGCCTCGGGTGTGCGATCGATCCATTTGTGATAATCTATCTAATCTGTCCCCATTTGCCAGCCAAGGCGTGCGTCATCGTGACTCTGCAAAACTGGCGGTGATGGGTTGTCACTTTTGATGGGTGTCATGTGAGCTCGGTTATCAAACCGTGGATGGAACATTTACCCCCCCCCCCCCTTTCACAGTAGAGGCCCCCCCTTCCGTATACGATGGGAATTGGCACATGAAGATCCGTCCAAAGGTCACTGCAAACGAGGCACGCGCCGCCACCGTCTGAAAGCTAGTTGAGTTGTGCGTCCGTTGATGCCCGCATTACACACTCGTTACAAATAGTAATGATGGCCGTGCACGGGCCGACGTGATAATTTACGCAAAGTAACATATTCTACGTGTCACATAAATATAATATTTTATTTCATGTTGAAATAAACAACATCAGCCGGCCATGTCGACAGTTTTCATGTTAATCCAGAGTTTTTTATTTTTTTAAAAAAAAAAGTTAAAACACAAGGAACGATGTCCGATAGATTAAGATTTAATCTGGCATAATGCGAATTGACTCGACTTGAATTGGCTAAAATCAAGCCATCTACTTAAGTTTTGAATCAATTGGCTCAACTAAAGTTAACTTAACCGATTCAGGCCGACTTGATTTTTCCATGACTTAGAACAAATCAGTCGCCTTACATTGGTAAGAACATAAGTCCATGAACAATGTCTGAATCATAGGTTGACACAAATATTTTATTATAATTTTATCCAGTGTTCTTGTGAAGGGCGTCGACGTAATTTCTTCCTGTTGATTATTGGTATAAAACTTATCGTGGGATACACAATAAGTTGAGAAATATTTGGAGTCTGAAGTCCCAAAACTCGGAGGTCCCAAAAAGAAGGTTACCAGAATCGTCACCAAAAATCACACTATAAATCTCAGCCTTGTTTGTGATGAGCCCACAAAGAAGTATTGAATAGAACACTCGAGTTCAACACAAAGTGTAGAGAGAGAACTAGAGAGAGAGAGGATATGTGCATATGAGAGAGTTTTTTTTGGGGGGGGAGGCTTTCTCACATGAGGTTTCCCCGTTTATAGAGTTGACGACAACAAAAAACGAACGAAGGGGGAGCGCATGCGAAAGGACGCATGCGTCCATTCTCATGCAATTGCCCATCGTGGGTAGCAAGTACCCCCCTCCCCGGCCGTTGTTTACATCTCTCACTTGCCCACGAAGGGCAGCTACAAAAGTTATTTCTTAGTGCTTATTTCTCTTATTCTGTCGTATAGGAAATGGAGCGTGCGACCTCACGAGAAAACTCTTAATCATAAGAGTAGTGAACCGTTAAGTTATCACCGAAACTAACAGAACACTTTTAACATTATATATCTCGTAGCACCCTAAATAATTTCATATTCGGTTGATTTAACAATCTAGATCTCTCAAATAGCAATCAGTGTTAGATATCAAATGTCATGTGGTCACGACTCTATCATCACAATGACTCTATCATCACAAAGTTAACAAAATCTCCCGAGATATGAGTCACAAAACTTGGTGCAATATGCAGAAGTCTTCCATTAGTTCTTATGTCGATCTAATTGGTCTTGACCGTTTTCCTAGACATGTCCCACTAGACTGTTTTAACCATAGTCTTAAGGAGCATGCTAAAGTAGAGACGTCAAACTTCCTTTTTATGGCACAGTCCTCAAGTCACAAAGGATACAAAGGGGATTAATAGAAATATGACCCAGGAGCTCACACAATGATGAAGCAGATATCCATTCATCATTCTCACTTATGGTGGTATGTAGTACATGTGGTATGAGACAGATACTATGGTGTTCTCCCATCGACATGGGCATGCCACTTAAAATAATTAAACACCATACAGATCTTGGTCTAGTCACTCCCATTATGACTAACATCAATCTTACGCCACTGTCCCTCCCACTCAGCGCCATGTCATGAGATTCACATTGGTTTAGTTAGGCTTCACAGGATAAGGCATAGAGAACCTGTGAGCGATCCAAGTGGATCTCATCTTAGCTCTCTCTAAGGCGACATAATAGTTAAATTTTCATACATATCTTGCTTGCTCTTCAAGCACCATAGATATTTAATATCTCATATTGCTCGCTATCTTAACGCCAAGGTGAATTACCTGTGTGAGAGGGTCAATTCGAGCCTGGTGACATCTTCTTCTAAATGATGTGTAAACCTGCATAGCAACTTAAGACACACATGAAAGAATAACAATATTCATTGATGTCAACAAAATTTATTCACGTTTACAATTTACATAACCCCATAGCTGTAATAGAGGTTAAGAAGGCCTCTCTAGGAATCTGTTTAGTTAGTGGGTCTGCTATCATACAACCAGTCGATATGTGTCAGAGCACCACTTATTCTTTTGCAAGTAGATCCCGAATGTAGTGATAGCGAATGTCAATATGTTTGGTTCTACCAAGATACTTTGAATCCTTAGCGTAGGCTAATGCCGATGTGATGTCAACGTGCAACAACACTGCCTCTTCTGGGTGACATATTATGGCCAATCATCGCAGAAAATTTCGTAACCAAATAGCCTCTTGACATGCTACTGAACAAGCCACGTATTACAACTCCATCGTGGATAAAGCAATGCATGTTTTATTTCTTGCTGCACCAAGAAATGGCCCCACATCCTAGCATGAACACATAGCATAAGGTAGATTTTCGCTCATCTTTGTCGCTGACCCAATCAGTATCGCTATAACCTTTTAGTATTAAGTCACCTACTTTGTAACGTAAGTTGAGGTTTGTTGTTCCACGTAAATATTGAAAGATTCTCTTAACTGCCTTCCAGTGAGTCAAGGTTACTCTGATAGCGACAAACCAATCTGCATAACAAATGTCAGGTCGAGTGCACAACATAGAGTACATCAAACTCCCTATTACAGTCGCATATAGCACTTGAGACATTTCTTTTTTTTCTTCATCAGTCCGTGGGCATTGACTTGTACTTAAAGCACATCCCCAATAACTTGGAGTATCAACGGGTCTGGAGTAATGCATCCGAAATCGCTGAAGAATTTTATTTATATAGGTCTTCTAAGACAGAGTCAGAAGTCTTTTTGAGCGATCTCTTACAATTTTTACTCCAAGCATGTAATTTACTTTACCCATGTCTTTTATCTCGAAGATAAAAGACAACCACTGCTTAATGGCTTCGATTGACTTCATATCATTTCTAGTCAGTAATATGTCATCGACATACAATGACAATATAAGGATCTTCTTCTCTATTCGTTTAACATACACACAGTGATCTTCCTCAATCATTTCAAAACTAAATGAGATAATTACTCTATGGAATCTAAAATACCACTGTCTAGATGATTGTTTGAGGCCCTAAATGGAACGCTTGAGATGAAAAGTTTTGTGCTCTTGTCTCTCTATCTCAAAAGCTTCTGGTTGAGTCATATAGATTTCCTCGTCTAGTTCTCTATTGAGAAATGTAGTCTTAACGTCCATCTAAAAAAGGTCCAAATCTAAATGAGCAATAATGATTAGGATAAGGTGAACTAATGTGAATCTCACCACAGGGGAGAATGTCTCATCAAAGTCTATTATCTCCTTTTGAGTACAGCCCATCGCCACAAGTGATGCTTTATATTTGTCGATCGATCCATCTGCCTTGCGCTTAATTTTAAAAATCCATTTATTTTTAATAGTTTTACACCTAGGGGGGAGATCAACTTGTTGAAATTAGATGGAAGGCTCCTTCACCACAGAATGTGGATCTAGAGGGGGGGGGTGAATAGATCAGCTGGCCAATAAAAAATTATGCCTAGATTCAGATGCGGAATTAAAAGAACACTGATCAAACACAGTCAATGCACCGGATAATAGAGATAAGATCTGCTAGATAGACAATCAACCACACGAGAGGCACAAAGAATTTTAGGTGGTTCAGTCAATCCGACCTACGTCCACCCCACATTCAACTCGAATGTGGATTACTGCTGATACACAGCTTTAATCTGCTGGGCACTACAGCTTGCCAAGAACGGCTGGGGCTTACAGCTTATCCCGACCAGAGGAACCTCCTCTGCAACAGCTGAGCTTCACAGCTTGCTCTGCTGGGCTCTACAGCTTAGCCGACCAGAGGTAACACCTCTGCACACCGTTGCCTCACAGCTTGACATCACTAACTAACAGCTTGATCGAACAAGAGTTTTCAAAAAAAAAATTAACAAGGACTGAAAAGCAACAAACGCAGAATAGAATGGAATGAAAACCAAAACGACTGTAGCTCAAATTGAGCAATATCAGCTCTGGTATCTGAACCAAGAGACTGATTCACAAGCTCTCATATAACTCTCTCAACTCATCTCTCTCACTTTCTTCTTCTCTCCTTTTCTTCTTCTCTGCTTTTCTTCTCATTGGATCTCAGTGGCTCTCTGTTGCCTCAGGTTTGTCTCACTGTATAGACTTGCCACTAGTCGATCTGCCTTCAACAGAAGATGAAGACTTCTATATATATCAGCAGCATATTAGATAAGGGCGCGTGGCTTCCACGTTTTCCCGCCCAAGGAATTCGCCAGATCCGAGGTGCTTTCATCCACGTGACAGCATCTGGTCACCTCGTCCTCCTGGGATCACGAGCCATGTCAACAATCTCAGTAACAAATCCCTGTCAGACAGAGTATCAGATTATCAGGTTAAGTGAATAACTCTGTACAGACTTTGTAAGATGAAATGCCTTGTGTAGACTTCATGATGTATAGACTTTGTGAAACGTGAATGCAATGTACAGACTTCGTGAATGGAAATGCAATGTATAGACTTCAGTGTATGGACTTTGTGAAACGTGAATGCAATGTACAGACTTCGTGAATGAAAATGCAATGTATAGACTTCAGTGTATGGACTTTGTGAAGGCGAGTGTAATGTACAGACTCCATGAGACTCTAATGAAGACAGACGATGTATAGACTTCAGGACTGATGCACGATGTACAGACTTCATGAGACTCTAATGAAGACAGACGATGTATAGACTTCAGGACTGATGCACGATGCAGACTCGTCCAATGTATACACTTGCTCATTGTTCAGTCTTCACGAATGATGTACAGACTTCCAATGTGAAGACTTTGGCAAGGCAACGTCGGTAAAGCAACCAATGTACAGACTTACTGAACTGAGCGTAGGTAAAAGATATGAGGAATGTATAGACTTACTCAGTTCAATTCAGAACGTAAGTAATGATCAATGTATAGACTTAACAGTCGCCCTGGCTATACAGACTTGGTCACAAGCTGAACAGTCGGTTGTATAGACTTCGCCCCAATGCATAAGACGCTACTGAGACGGACAATGTACAGACTTGCTATAACAGTCCGATGTATAGACTTTGCCCAAAGCCTGAGACGCTAATAGAGACGGATGATATTCAGACTTGCTGAAAGATCGATGTACAGACTTTGAAGTTCAACTGGTGAGTGTACAGACTTCACCAATGAGACGCTAACTAAGACGCTGGACTCTGTACAGACTTGAGCGATGTATGGGCTTAGCTTCGTGCAAGCTACAGTCCAATGTATGGACTTTGAAGTTCAACTGGTGAGTGTACATGCTTCACTAATGAGACGCTCACTGTATAGACTTGGCACCGACCAATGTATAGACTTGACAATGCTGAATGAACGAATGAGCAATGTATAGACATTGGGTGCCACAATGTGCAGACTTCACGATGTATGGACTTGAGTGTTCGTGTGAGCTGCACTATATAGACTTTAACAAAATGCCTAAGACGCTGCATGAGACACAAGACAGACAGACAGTGTATAGACTTGTACTCTGGGGGTGTCGACCCACCTGAGAAGGGGTTCGACCCACTACTGTCCAGACTAAACAAGGAAAAGTATAGGCTCTATGTTCATGCTGCAATGCACTGTGTAGACCTGTGAGTGTGTGCATAACAATATATAGACTCTGACTGCATTATATACATAGACAACCTGATACAAATAATTTCATTAAAATAAGAACAGTTGCCAATCAATCAAAACAAGCTGTTGCCAATGAAGTAAAACTTATTGTCAACATCATCAACACAGAGGGGTCACAACAATCTCCCCCTTTTTGATGATGGTAACACCCTATTATATAGAATAGCAACATCCTGTTATGCAGATGCATTTTTGAAGAAGGACATGATTTTCAGATTTGTCATGCAGATGCTATGAATGACCTGCTGAGACATGAACACAACTCTCTGCTCACAAGATCTCCCCCTTTGCCATAGACATGATGCATACACTTCCCTGGAATGAATTCATCAAATAGACAATATATTCTCCCCCTTTGCCATCAACAAAGAGGAGGGAAAGAAGATGCAAGGGAAGGAACAAGAAGAATCAGCTGACTGGCATTCTTAGCAGGTAGTTCAGAAATTAAGCAGCTAAAGCACAGAACCTTCAGTCATATGAATTGAGAAACTGCTTAGAAAGTGAAGTTCTGGTTTAAAGGTTATACAAATGAGAGTTCATGCACTACATTCATTGGATAAGGTAGCTGTGCATGATAAAATAATAAACCAGAATCATATTTACATGAGAGATTCAGTTTCAGAATATCTTACTTTCATAGACTCAGTAGAATGTGCTAAGAGATACCAGGCCATGTATTGAAATTAAACAAATTGACATCCATGAAATTTCTTTTGAAGGAACATCATTTTCAATATTATTTCATTTAGGGCATTCAGGTACCATAAGTCTTTTTGCGTAAGGGTATACGTTTATCAGACGGCAATACCCCTAGATACTCAACATGATGGACCATTTTGCCTATGATCAAACTCAATAGAACTGATTTACACCTTTTTGTGTGAGGGTACACGTTTATCAGACGCCAGTTACCCCCAGGTACTCAGTGAAACCAACCTACTATTTTGATCATTTTATACAGAGATAGCTGATACACCTCATGACATGAGTGTTATCCACTTCTTTGATGGATCACTCAGTTTCTCAGTGATTTACCAGTCATTGCTCTGCCAATGCTATTTTTCAATTAATTTTCAATGTTTTTCAATATCTTTCTTAGCTGTCCTTTATTTGTTTCAGAATGACTTGTTTAAGGACAATACACATACTTAGTTTCTCTAACATGATTTCAGATGAGTTTTCAGATTTCAGATATAATTAGCTTTGTCTGACATGAAATAAGATGAGGGTTGAGTGCTTTATCAATTTTCAGCATCCTTATTTACTGATTGTAGTCTTTCAACTCTAAAGATTATAAGATTTAAACCATTAAGTCAGTCTTTAAGCAATTAAAGTTCTTATGAGGGAAGAAGTATGTTTTCTATTGCTTAATATTAGAACTGACTAAAAGATTACCATACTGTTAGACTCAACTCTAAATCATATGCAATACTCCCCCTGTCTATGTGCATGTGGTTTTACAAATGATGACTGAACAAATGATTTTGAAGTTCATGCTTATTCAGACTGCACTATCATGCAATACCAGGGTTATGTAGAGAAATGTAGTGCAAAACAGTTCTATATGCATGTGATTTTAGACACATTCATGACTAAATGATATGCAGTGATGATCATGAGAAAATAATATGAGTGTCATGCATGATCATGAATCTGTTGCACCATTCAACCTTCACAGAGTTTTATACAAGCTATCAGATGCAAGTCCAAATCAGAAATTTTATTCAAAGCAGCTGAAAATTTTATTCATCATGCTGAAACTTACACAAGCCAAGTTCTCTTCTAAGAAATTTAAACTTTTCATTTCCAAGTGGCTTAGTAAAGATATCAGCAATTTGTTTGTCTGTTTCAATGAAATTCAGTTCGATTTCCTTTTTATTCACAACATCTCTAAGAAAATGGTATTTTATCTCTATGTGTTTAGTCCTAGAATGATGAACATGATTTTTAGCAAGACATATGGCACTAGTATTATCACATAAAATTGGAATACATTCCAGTTTTATCTGATAATCATCTAGTTGGTGCTTGATCCATAGTACTTGGGCAGCACAATTAACAGCTGCAACATATTCAGTCTCAGCTGTATACAAGGCTACAGTGTATTGCTTCTTAGATGCCCAAGATACTAGACAGCCACCAATGAATTGACAATAACCACTAGTGCTTTTTCTATCTACTCGACACCCAACATAATCAGCATCAGTGTAGGCTAGAAGCTCTAACTCACACCTAGCAGGATACCATAATCCTAGCTCTTGGGTGCCTAGCAGATATCTAAAAATCCTTTTTACTGCTTTAAGATGAGTTTCTTTAGGACTGGCCTGAAACCTAGCACATAATCCTACAATAAATTGAATATCAGGCCTAGATGCTGTTAAGTAGAGAAGGGATCCGATCATACCTCTGTATAGCTTTTGATCAACAGGTTTACCTTTAGTGTCTTCATCCAAGCTTATAGAGGTACCCATTGGAGCAGCTATCTCATTGAGGTTGTCCATCTTGTATTTCTTGAGTAGATCCCTTGTGTACTTGGACTGAGTGATAAACATTCCATCCTTTGTTTATGTAACCTGCAGTCCAAGAAACAATTTGAGCTCACCCATTGAGCTCATTTTAAACTCATTAGTCATTGTTTTAGAAAATTCCTCACACAATTTGGGGTTAGTTGACCCAAAAATAATGTCATCCACATAAATTTGTACAATAAGAATGTCAGAATGACTCACCTTTGTAAACAAGGTCTGATCAACTACTCCTCTAGTGAAATTTTGATAAGTAAGGAACTTACTCAACCTGTCATATCAAGCTCTGGGAGCTTGCTTAAGACCATAGAGAGTTTTATTTAATTTGTAAACATGATTAGGGAAATCTAGACATTCAAACCCAGGGGGCTGTCTTACATAGACATCCTCACTAATTTCCCCATTCAAGAATACAGATTTTACATCCATCTGCTGGAGGATTATTCCTAGGGAGCATGCATAAGCCAATAAAATCCTAACAGCTTCTAATCTAGCTACAGGGGCAAATGACTCTTCAAAGTCAATACCAAACTCCTGGTTATACCCCTGAGCAACAAGTCTGGCTTTATTTTTAACAATATTCCCTAGTTCATCAGATTTATTCCTGAATACCCACTTAGTCTCTATGACTGTTCCATGATCAGAAGGTGGGACCAAGTGCCACACCTTGTTCCTGTCGAATTGATTAAGCTCCTCATGCATGGCATTAATCCAATGCACATCCTTGAGGGCACAGTCAATGGACTTGGGTTCAATTTGAGAGACAAGAGCATATGTATTTAATTCATCCTGAATTCTAAAGTGACCTCTAGTCCTAGGGGGATCATTCAGATTGCCAATGACATTATTCACAGGGTGATCTTTAAGATATCTGATATTAACAATCTGAGTTTCAGGAATTTCACTTACCTCCCCCTGAACTTCAGATTCTTCTTCATTCGGCTCTTCTTTTTCTTCCTCACCATCAGACTGGTCTGCAGAGTTATCATCTTTTAAAATGTTCCCATCTTCATTCCTGCAATGACCATGGTTAGTTTCCATCAAGGATTTATCAAAGATAATGTGTGGAGATTCTTCAACAATTTTTGTGTTTAAGTTGAACACTCTATAAGCTCGGGTGTTTTCAAAATAACCAAGAAAAATTCCTGGTTCACCTTTTGGCTCAAATTTATCAAGGTCCCTCTTATCATTTATATGTATAAAACATTTACAACCAAAGACCTTAAAATATGCAATTGAAGGTTTCTTACTTTTCAAAATCTCATAGGGGATTTTCTGGGTAGAAGGTCTTACCATTGCCCTGTTAATTACATAACAGGCTGTGTTGACTGCTTCAGCCCAGAATTTTCTTGGCAGTTCACCTTCAACTAGAAGTGTTCGGCCCATCTCCACTAGAGTTCTGTTCCTCCTCTCGACAACACCATTCTGCTCAGGTGTCCTGGGTGAGGAGAACTTATGATGAATCCCACTAGACCTGCAAAATTCTTCAAAGTGTGAGTTTTCAAACTCACCTCCATGATCAGTCAAAATATTTTCAATTTTTTGATTTATTCTAATATAGAACTCCTGAAATTCTGAAAATGCATCATTCTTGTGTGACAGAAAATATACCCAAGTATACCTAGAAAAATCATCTACTAAGACAAACCCATACCTCTTCCCTGATAAACTGACAGACCTGGTTGGCCCAAATAGGTCCATGTGTATCAGTTCATAAGGTTTAGTGGATAGGTTTTCTGTCTTAGATTTGAATGATTTTCTAGTCAACTTGGACTGAATGCATGCATTACAAAATTTATTGTCCTTTTTAAAAGAGACTTCAGGGAGTCCTCTAACCATGCTATGCTTGTTTAGTTTATGCAAAACAGTATAACTCGCATGGCCTAACCTACGATGCCATAAAAATGCTAAATCTTCTCTACTTGCAGTAAGACATAGGTTAGAATGCTGAATATCATCTAAATCTATCATGTATGTGTTATTTATTCTTTTTCCAGAAAATATGACAATTTCAGAATCAGGTTCAAAAACCTTGCAGCATTGAGAATCAAATAAGACTTTATGTCCTTTATCACACAACTGGCTGATACTGAGTAAATTATAAGCTAACCCTTCAACCAGCATAACATCATCAATGCAGCAGGTAGAACACTTACCTACCTTACCTGATCCAACGATCCTACCCTTTGTGTTGCTTCCAAAAGTGACAAGGCCTCCTAGCTTCTCAGTCAGCATGCAGAACTTGGCCTTATCTCCTGTCATATGCCTGGAGCAGCCACTATCCAAGTACCATAAGTTGCTCTTTGCTGCCAGGCATACCTGCACACACAATTAGGGCAAAAAGTTTGGAACCCAAGTCTGTTTGGGCTCCAATGCAGATGAAGTGCAAGTAAAGGAAGAAAGCATGGCTTTGGGAATCCACATTTGTTTAAAAGAACTTTGTTCAGTGGATTTTGCAGATTTCCTTCTGTTAGTCTTTCTCTTATTTTTATTGTTTTTCTTTTTATTTGTACCAACAGAGTTATTCACAGAATTGTTGTTGTTGTGCCAATGCTTCGGCCAGGTTGCATTCATAAAGTTTTGGTCAAGGTGATATTTGGGCTGGCTGAAAGATTGGAAGTTTCTAGTTGTTCGACTACCATACCCATTACCCCAATTTCTGACATAGGGTCTGCAAAATTGTGTAGGTTGATGAGCGTACCCTGTATGCATCTTTTGAGTTCTAGTCCACCCAAACCCATTAGGATAGATTGACTGTGTGGGGTAGTAGGACTGGACTCTAGGTGGATTGAATTTGTTGAGCTGACTCCTGAAAATATTTTGTCTTCCCTGCACCCTTGACCCTGCTGACATGTTCATAGATTTTTGTTGGGTCTTTTTCTGTGATGGTGGTGGTGAAGACTTTTTGGCATTGACATGGGGTTTGTTTACCTGAGCAGTCTGACCCCTAGCCTTAGATTGAGCACTAGAGCTAGGTTTGGAAGTGCCAATTCTACTAGGCTCACCAACTTTCTGTTTGCCCTTCTCCTCTGCATTGGGCTTTTTCAGATTCACATTTATTTTCACAGCATTATTAGAATTCATATTAATCAGAGGTCCTTTCTCCTTTTGTGCAACAAAGGAAATAGTTTTCATTCCAAAGCTCTTAGTTGCACTAGAGTTGAATCCTAGGCCCTCTCTCCTGAAATTAACCTTTGAACCCAATAATGCATCTAAATTTTCAGATCCTTGGGTCATTTTCTCAATGGTTTTCAACTTATCCTCATTGTCTTTCTGAATTTCATCAATAGACCTTTTCAATTCATTATTTACATTGAGGACAGCTTCATATTTTTCAGAAGTAATTTTTATCTCACTTTCATAATTCTGAATTTTCAATTTCCATGCATCAATTTCATTGTCTAATCTCACATTTTCTTCCTTAGAGATTTTCAGTTCTTTCTTGATTTCTTCAAATTCAGAACATGTGAGTTTCAGCTTACTGTTCTCATTCTCCAAGTATGTAATTTTATCAGACAATGAAGTATCATTTTGCATGAGGTTAATTTTTCTTCGTAGATGCCTATTTTTTTTTCTGACATCATCTACTCTATCAGCAAGTTCATTATAAGCATCCATCCAATCAGTAATAGTAAAATTTTCAAAACGAGAGGATACCTCATCAGATTCTTCCTCTCTATCTTCTGAGCTGGTTGCCATGAGACAGATTGGCTTCTCAGCTTCAACTTCACTGTCCGAAGTGTTGCTCAAAGATCCCTCGTCCTCATCACTCCAGGTACTCACCATAGCTTTCCCTCTTGTGTTCTTTATCTTGGACTTGTCCTTGAGGTTCTGATTTGTCGGACATTCAGCTTTAAAGTGACCAGCCTTCCTGCATTGATAGCAAACATTAGTCTCAGCTTTCTTTACAGGGTTTGATTTGTACCTTGTGTCTCGGCGGCCACCACTGATATTTCTTCGGGTGAATCTTCTTCCTTCTTTCTTGAGAAAACGCCGGAATTCCCTAGTAATCATAGCAATATCATCATTTGCCATTTCTTCTTCAGACAAGCTCTCTTCAATTGATGATCCGTTGGGGCTGGATCGACTGGATTTGCTAGCACCAGCCTTCAGAGCTATTGGCTTCCTCTTTCTATCAGCCTCCTCTATCTTCGGCAGCTTCATCTCATATGCCATTAGAGATCCGATAAGCTCATCTGCCCTTGTATTGTGCAGATCTCTTGACTCTTCCATAACAGTGGCCTTGGTGTGCCAAATTGGAGTCAAGGATCGCAAGATCTTTCTGACTATATCATACTCAGAATACTTCTTCCCAAAACCTCTGAGACTATTTGTGATAATAGTCAATGGAGCATACATTTCTTTGATTGTCTCGTTTGGCTTCATCTTGAAGACCTCGTATTCTGAAACCAGTAGATTAGTCTTGGTCTCTCTAACTTGTGAAGTCCCCTCGTAGATAACTTCAAGTGCATCTCACATTTCCTTCGCTGAAGAGCAGGCAGATACTCGTGAGAACTCGGTGGGATGCAGAGAAGACTGGATTGCATTGATTGCACTCCAGTTGAGCGTGGACCTTCTAATTTCCTCCTTGGTCCATACATCTTTATTAGGGGACAGCTCGAAAGGTCCCTTGCTAACTACCTTCCAGATCTCATAATCTTTAGCCCTCAAAAAAACTTGCATACTGTTCTTCCAGTATGCGTAGTTGGATCCATCGAAGTACGGGGGCTTGGATGTGGAGTGTCCTTCAGCTATCATCCCTCTTCCGTCCATCTGTACCTTCCGCTTCGGGCTGTAAGTCCCTGCAGAAGAGTTAGGCTCTGATACCAAATGTTGAAATTAGATGGAAGGCTCTTTCACCACAGAATGTGGATCTAGAGGGGGGGTGAATAGATCAGCTGGCCAATAAAACATTATGCCTAGATTCAGATGCGGAATTAAAAGAACACTGATCAAACACAGTCAATGCACCGGATAATAGAGATAAGATCTGCTAGACAGACAATCAACCACACGAGAGGCACAAAGAATTTTAGGTGGTTCAGTCAATCCGACCTACGTCCACCCTACATTCAACTCGAATGTGGATTACTGCTGATACACAGCTTCAATCTACTGGGCACTACAGCTTGCCAACAACGGCTGGGGCTTACAGCTTATCCCGACTAGAGGAACCTCCTTTGCAACAGCTGAGCTTCACAGCTTGCTCTGTTGGGCTCCACAGCTTAGCCGACCAGAGGTAACACCTCTGCACACCGCTGCCTCACAGCTTGACACCACTGACTAACAGCTTGATCGAACAAGAGTTTTCAAAAGAAAAATAACAAGGACTGAAAAGCAAGAAACGCATAATCGAATGGAATGAAAACCAAAACAACTGTAGCTCAAATTGAGCAATATTAGCTCTGGTATCTGAACCAAGAGACTTATTCACAAGCTCTCATATGACTCTCTCAACTCATCTCTCTCACTTTCTTCTTCTCTCCTTTTCTTCTTCTCTGCTTTCTTCTCTTTGGATCTCGGTGGCTCTCTGCTGCCTTAGGTTTGTCTCACTGTATAGACTTGCCACTAGTCGATCTGCCTTCAACAGAAGATGAAGACTTCTATATATATCAGCAGCAGATTGGATAAGGGCGCGTGGCTTCCACGTTTTCCCGCCCAAGGAATTCGCCAGATCCGAGGTGCTTTCATCCACGTGGCAGCATCTGGTCACCTCGTCCTCCTGGGATCACGAGCCATGTCAGCAATCTCAGTAACAAATCCCTGTCAGACAGAGTATCGGATTATCAGGTTAAGTGAAGAACTCTGTACAGACTTTGTAAGATGAAATGCCTTGTGTAGACTTCATGATGTATAGACTTTGTGAAACGTGAATGCAATGTACAGACTTTGTGAATGGAAATGCAATGTATAGACTTCAGTGTATGGACTTTGTGAAATGTGAATGCAATGTACAGACTTCGTGAATGGAAATGCAATGTATAGACTTCAGTGTATGGACTTGGTGAAGGCGAGTGCAATGTACAGACTCCATGAGACTCTAATGAAGACAGATGATGTATAGACTTCAGGACTGATGCACGATGTACAGACTTCATGAGACTCTAATGAAGACAGACAATGTATAGACTTCAGGACTGATGCACGATGCAGACTCGTCCAATGTATACACGTGCTCGTTGTTCAGTCTTCACGAATGATGTACAGACTTCCAATGTGAAGACTTTGGCAAGGCAACGTCGGTAAAGCAACCAATGTACAGACTTACTGAACTGAGCGTAGGTAAAAGATATGAGGAATGTATAGACTTACTAAGTTCAGTTCAGAACGTAGGTAATGATCAATGTATAGACTTAACAGTCACCCTGGCTGTACAGACTTGGTCACAAGCTGAACAGTCGGTTGTATAGACTTCGCCCCAATGCATAAGACGCTAACTGAGACGGATAATGTACAGACTTGCTATAACAGTCCGATGTATAGACTTTGCCCAAAGCCTGAGATGCTAACAGAGACGGACGATGTTCAGACTTGCTGAAAGACTGCTGTACAGACTTTGAAGTTCAACTGGCGAGTGTACAGACTTCACCAATGAGACGCTAACTAAGACGCTGGACTATGTACAGACTTGAGGGATGTATGGGCTTAGCTTCGTGCAAGCTACAGTCCAATGTATGGACTTTGAAGTTCAACTGGTGAGTGTACAGACTTCACCAATGAGACGCTCACTGTACAGACTTGGTACCTGGTGCGGACACCTGAGCAGTTGAGCGGTGCGACACGCCGAGCCACCGGTACCGCACACGGAGCACGACTCGAGCCACCTCAGCGTCCATCTGGCTCGGAGATAGCCTGGAGACTCCGCCTTGAGCCTCCCCATTTATCATATTAGTTAGACTTTATTTGTGTGTAATTTGTGTTTATTTCATTGTATTCGGTTTGCTATTTTGATTGTAATAGGGGCTTATGTGCAATTTGGACCCCGTGGGCCCCACGGGCCCCCCAGGCCCCATCCCATTGAGCCACCTCAGCCTAGGATCCCATGTGGGGTCAGTCAACCTTCCACATGGAGGCTTCTAGAAGGGTGGGCCAAGTGGGGGGACATTGGAATACAAATGTCAACAAAATCCACCCATTCCCACCTACCATGTCCCCTTGACCCACCCTAGTCAATGGGCCGCCCCCCCCCCCCTTAATTTTTTTATTGTATTTTGTGTGTGTGTGTCACACTCAATCCAGGCCACCCATTCCCATCCCCTAGATCCAACGGTAGACAATGGATGTGAGATGTAACACATAAATACTTGTAATTTCCCATTTTGAGGAATTAATGCCATTTGAACTTGGAAAATTGCTTGAGCAAAGGCCTAGGCCGCCCCTCTCTCCCCCTTGGAGCTGTGAAGGCTTCCCTCTGGAGGTGTGACTCCTCCCCTTATCATTTCGATCGCCGCCGCCATGAGCCGCCATCGCATCACCGCCGAGATCGCCGGAGTTCTGCCTTCATCTGACCACAGCAGCTTCCACGAATTCTCTATGTCAGCCACGAGCTCAGATCGACCTGGGGATTTTAGGGGATGCTCCATAGGTGTCAAGCACGTCCCAAAAATTTTGGTTGGTCATAAAGATCCCATTTGATATTTTTTTTATTTTCGTCCAACCTTAATTTCCAGATCTATCTGCTTGCTGTTTCAATTTCCACCCGCCCTGTGTTTCCCCTGTTCGGACCTCTTTCCGATTTTTGTTAGAGCTCCCAATTTTACTGGGAGTTTTTTCCATCAACCCCACCGTCCCCAAATTTTCTTGAATTTTTGTGAGTCCATCCCATATTTTTCAAAAATCAATCTCAGAGATAGCTACAGTGATGTCCACCAGTTCCTAGATCCGACCACCCTCCAGTAAACAAATCATAACAAATCACAGCCACCTCCAATCAGTCCACAAAAAATATCTCCGTTCTCTTTGTTCAAAATACCACAAGTTTGATGAAGAGCTCAGGAGCTAAATCGGCCATATTCCTCACGGTCAAAGGAAGTCTTCAGACAACTCACCTGTAAATCTGATATTTCGGTTACTGTACAACAGGGACTTGTAGATTCAATAAAGTTCTGATCCGACCAGATCCAGTAGATCTTTCTAGCTCTAGATTAAAGCATTTGAAGAGAGCTTTCCAACTATAGCTCATGTGTCCCGATCCGACGTCGGGATTGATCGCAGCGGTCATTTTCGCCGGAGCGCGCGCCGGAATACAGCAACCAAAATCCGTGGGAAGTTAGTTCCAGAATTGGGAATCGGGGCCGATCGACCCCCGATCGATGTTCCCGGCCGACCGCCGTCCGTGGAGGTGCGCCACCAGGGGTCCCCATCACAGTGCGTCCCACCCCCATAGATCCGGAGGACAGCACCGTCCGCGGGCCCCATGGGTCCGTAAAACCCGCCACTCAGAAAGCACGAAAATGCGGAGTTCGGCATCGCCGGGCGACATCAAGATGCTGCCCGTCAACCTGATTTGCGCGATTCTCAGACCCCACATGTGACCTTTTACCTCCCTGCGTGGAGTGGGTCGACTTAGTGTATTGCTATAATCATTGTTAATCGGGAGTCCGTAATTCGGCCGGGGTTGTCTTCGCCACGCCGGGTGCGTGGAGGTAATGGTCCGAACTTCTTGGCGTTCATTTGCTTAGCTAGTATATGGTCTTTGCCGCTGTCGAGGGTGATAGGTACTGCCCGTGTGTTCATGTCACCGCTGTGAGTGTGAGAGTGACCCATCCCGCGACTCGATCCGAGTCCGGAAGTGAGTCTGACTACCTTGAACTCTGTCGGTTCTTCAACCGCGCACGATCCGCGTTTCCCTCGCTTGGGGCGACGAGTGAGCTTGCGTTCTGTTAGCGACGTATAGCCCATAGGAGCTCTCCGTGTCGGGCCTAATGTCTCTCCCATCATGTGTTGCTGGTCGTGTTCGCATCTAGAGTCCGAGGTCCATACCACGTAGAGTCGGTCCCCGTGTCCGTCCCGCATCAGTACCGACCAATGTATAGACTTGACAATGCTGAATGAACGAATGAGCAATGTATAGACATTGGGTGCCACAATGTGCAGACTTCACGATGTATGGACTTGAGTGTTCGTGTGAGCTGCACTGTATAGACTTTAACAAAATGCCTAAGACGCTGCATGAGACACAAGACAGACAGACAGTGTATAGACTTGTACTCTGGGGGTGTCGACCCACCTGAGAAGGGGTTCGACCCACTACTGTCCAGACTAAACAAGGAAAAGTATAGGCTCTATGTTCATGCTGCAATGCACTGTGTAGACCTGTGAGTGTGTGCATAACAATATATAGACTCTGACTGCATTATATACACAGACAACCTAATACAAACAATTTCATCAAAATAAGAACAGTTGCCAATCAATCAAAACAAGCTGTTGCCAATGAAGTAAAACTTATTGTCAACATCATCAACACAAAGGGGTCACAACACAACTAATTCCCAGACCTCATTCTTAGCCATGGAGTCCATTTCATCTTGCATAGTAGCCTCCCACTCTTTCCTAAAAGATGATGCAAATGTCTCTTTAAAAGAATTAGGCTCATCATCGTCAAGGGCAGACACATTAGAACTTTTTACTTCAATCTCAAATAGACGACGAGGAATATGCCCACGCTTACTATGACCTATTTGGGTGTGTAGCTGATATGGTGATGTGCTCCCACCGGGTACACTCCCACTAGTTTGGTGATCATCTCTACTATCTTCAGTGGTCACATGGTTAGGCTCTAATTCCATCCCTTCGCTTGAAGATGGTAAGATATCACAAGACTCGTCCAACTCATAGAGGTCAAAACTTTTCCCAATGTCGCCAATGTTAGGAAATTTCTTTTCTAAGAAAATGACATCTCGAACCTCTTTTTCCGTTATACCTCCAGCAGGGTGCTGTCCATACATCACATTTCCTTAGAACTATCGGGATATCTTATAAAGATAAACTTTCTAATTTTAGGACCAAGTTTTCCAAACTTATGTGAAGTGTCATGGATGTATCCTGCAGAACCCTAGGGGCATAAATTCTCTAAATTGGGCTTTTTACTGTGCAATAACTCATAAGGGGTGGAAGGAATGGACTGTGAAGGCACACAGTTAAGGATATAGGCCACAGTTAGAAGAGCATCTCCCCAAAAAGATATTAGGAGGTTAACATGTGACATCATCGACCTAAACATGCCTAACAACGTTCTATTCCTTCTCTCGGCTACACCATTTTGTTGCGAAGTATATATAATAGTAAGTTATCTACAAATTCTTTTTTCTTCACATAAAGTTCGAAACTGATCTGATTGATATTCGCATCCTCGATCTGTCCGAAGAGCTTTTACACTCTTGTCCAATTGATTCTCAATCGCTGCTAAGAAGTGTTTCAAGCAATCTAATGCTTCATAGCGATGAGCGATCATATAGACATATCTATATCGCGAATAATCATCTATAAATGTGAGAAAATATGATGTCCTTTGGTGGGCCTTTACACTCACAGGTCCGCAGATGTCGGAGTGGATAAACTCCAATGGCTCAGTGGCCCGTTTAGCCTTCCCAAAAGGCTTTCGACAAACTTTGTCTGCCAAACACGATTCACATATAAGTAGATTGACTTTAGCGAGTGGGCCTAAACTATCTTCTCTAGCTAACCTAGCCATTCTATCCTGCCCTATGTGTCCTAACCGAGCATGCCAAACTACCGAATTGAGGTCTTTTTCATCATTTGCTAGAAATGATATAGAAGAAATAGACATATCTATATATATCTAAATCCAATTTAAATAAACCATTAACAAACAACCCATGTCCTTACAAAACATTGTCTAAATAAATATCAAGTCTACTGCCAGCAAATATGAGAGAAAAACCTAGTGCTAATAATGATGGAACTGATAGTAGATTATGTTGAACCCCTGGCGTATAGAGTATATCATGCAGTGTCAACGTCCGTCCAGTCTTGAGCCTGAGTTGGTACACACCAACTCTAAGGACTTCTTCGCTAGAACCGTTGCCCATATAAACTCTTTGCGTGTCTGTTGAGACTCAGCGATAATCCATGTATCTCGCTCGATGCCTTGTTATGTGCTTGGTCACTCCTGAATCCACAATCTATTCAGGATATGTTCTAGCAACTAATACATACAAACAAACATACACATATAGAGAGTTAGAGTTTTGGAATACCTTCTTTGGATCAGTGCATTCCCTAGCGAAATATTCCAAATTTCCACAATTATAGCACTTTGTAGAACCGATGTAGTGGTGTGATCTGGATTCAGAGGGGGGGTGAATGAATCCCCTCAACGATTCATGACAATTTTAAAGTTTTGAACAACAAAACTTATCTATGCAGAAGTGGAAACTTATCTACGCTGAATTAAAACAGATAGACTTAGAGTCTGCAGTATAAACCGAGCCTAAACATTCATCTAGCTCTGAAAACACAAGAATACAAACCACGCAATGCTCAAGGATTTTTAGGTGGTTCGGTTGTCCAGACCTACATCCACCCCACACTCAACCTGAGTGTGGCTTCCGCTGACACACAGCTTGAACCGCTAGGCTTCACAGCTTGCCTACAACAGCTGGGCATCACAGCTTGCCATCTGCTAATTCACAGCTTCAACTACTGGGCATTACAGCTTACACCTCCGTTGATACACAGCTTTGCTGGGCCTTACAGCTTAGCCTCCGCTAACTAACAGCTTGCTACAAGAATATAATAAAATAAAGGAAACTTGAATGAACTAGCGACAAAAAGCTAGATAATGAAGCTCAAAAGAATATAGCTCACTAAGGAGCAGTCGTGGACTGGATTTGATCCAAGCCACGGACGAACTATAGGGACTCCAAGCTAGGATCCCTTCTTCTTTCACTTCACGAGCATTGCACCTTCTCTGCAACTCTTTTCTTCTTCTCCTCATGATACTTTACTTTTTCCTCTCTTCTACTTTCTTCATAGCAACTCTCTAATTCTTCAGATCTCTCGCTCAGCTCTCTTCTTCTCTAATTCTAATTTCTCTCGCTTGATCCTCACTTTCTGGTGGCTACTTCTTCTTCAGCTCACATCTCCTTTTTCCTTAGTTCCCTACATCACTCGGATCTGGAAGCTCTGCTCTCCTTTTATCGACAGCAGACTGAGGGCGCGTGGACACCATGTTTCCCGCCCATCTTTGCGATCAGATCTGGTTTCCAAAACTCCACGTGTCAAGATCTGGTCTTCATCGCTTTCCACGTGGCAATATCTCCTCATTATGGCACGTCTTGAATCACGAGCCAAAGACTTGGTTCACATGACTTTAGTTTAGGCCAGAACTATCTAAGTCACAATCCCTTATTCTCACTATCACGTGAGACTTTAGTTCTTGAAAGTAGATTGAAGGACATTTCATCAAACAGATGGTCTTCATAGTAAACAAACAAAATTCAATGGCTATAGATGAAATCAAGATATATAATGCGTATATGGAAGTGTGCACAGACCTTACTAAGTTTGTATGCAAAAACATGCACAGTCCTTGTGATGCATAATGGACATATGCACAGACTTTAACTTAAGCCATATTTGACTAGCATAGACCTAGTGCTCAAGGCATGGTCTACTAGCACAGACCTTATGTTCAGAACGGTGCAAGGTAACACAGACTCTAATGGAAAGAACATATGTGCTAACATCGACCTTAGTTTGATCAAAGGAGAATGAGCATCGACCTTAATATAAAATGCTGAAAACCTGCACAGACCTCAACATGCACAAGACAGATGTGCATCGACCTCTGTTGAGGCTAAGGCAAATCGTGCACCGACATTGTCTGCAGAAGGTGCAACTAGCACCGACCCTAGATGCAGATCTGAAGAGCTAACGTCGACCTTGATATAGACAACCTCAAGGTAGCACAGACCTTGATACACAACTAACATCTACCTTGTCGAGCTAGCAAACAGGTTGCACCGACCTAAGTATGGTTAAGGCGGAACCTACACCGACTCCTACGTGCATTAAAGAAACATGCTTCAACCTTAGTGTGGCCTAAGACAAAACATGCACTGATTCCAATATGACTAAGACAAAACCTGCACCGACTCTAATGTGGCTAACACAAAACTGCACTGACTCTAATTATTCATCAAACAGTAACTTGCACAGACCTTCATGTGCTTGCGTGCAAATTAACATGCACCAACCTTCATGTGAACATGTTTGGATATGCACTGACCTGCTACAGTGTGTGCACCGACCTTCATCATGAGCACTGCAAACATGCACCGACCATGCTACAAATGGTAACATAGACCTTACAGTACTCTAGCGCAGACCTTGATGCATGCTAGCACATGCTTTTTGTGCAGACGGCTCTAACTAGCATAGACTTTGTTGTGCAGACAACACTGACTAACGTAGACTTGGATGCACACAAGCACAGGGTAGCACAGACTACATATCACTGAGTCCTAGCTAACGTAGACCCTGGTGCAGATAAACACAAGGTGACTCAGACCTTGAAATGTATAAGACCTTACTAACGTTGACTCTAGTGAATGCAATATGCAACTAACGTCGAGTTTATTTCACAAGAGGTGCAGACTAGCTCAGACTAACTTAGACTTAGCTCAGACTAACGCAGACTTACAGAGTGAACCAAATGCACTGACTCTGTGACGACCCCGGGATCCGAGTACCGGAAAGGAACCGGCGCGTCTCGAATCTCGGCCCGTCAACCCACGAGCCCAAAGACTCTGAAGGGTAAAAGGGATGGTGTGGGAGTACAAGAGAAGTTGAAACGACCGCAGAGATAGCACAATGCTCTAAAATAAAATGCACAACATAATATAACTAAAATAAACTACTACAAGGTCCACATAGTCTCACGTCCAAATAAAAGTACAGTCAATAGAAAGGAAAGTACAACAACACGGGGCATCCCCCGGCTCTGGTAGACTGGCAGCTAACCATGGCTAGAAGAACCACGCTGGAACTCGGCCGCACCTCTCGAAGACCCCGCCTCACCTGAAAAGTAGGGGTGAGCCTCATTTCATTGGCCCAGTAGGGATCCCGCGAATCCCCACCTCGCGCGGAAAACAAGGCAGGAGGCAAGAAAGTAGAAAAGTAACCCTACCTAACAGGAGTACGGTAGAACCAACAAGCTAAAGTAACTAAATGGAAAAGCCATCTACTCTAACAGTACCGTACTACTGAACCTCGGTCCAACGAAACTCGAGTCCACACCTGCCAGTGAACAGGAGCACTACCCACTAGAAGAACGACCGGAAGCATCCCCTGACGTCTTACACCGCGTCACAAGTGTCTAGCTACAACGCCCCGGGCGTGAGACTCAGACACGCAACAAGTACCATAACAATAACTAGCTAGGGTCACGCTCGTCAGTGCGTGTCCTAAGCCCCCAACTACATGTGCACACACAGACTATCTGCTCTAGGTCGGGTCCTCTAGCTGGTTTTCCCCCCACCGGACTCTGGTGGCAAAGGCAAGGGGCCCAACGATAATCAGCCTAAAAATCGCCTCTCACTGGGTCTCGCTCTCCACCACTCCCAGGTGGGTCCGCACCCGCGTGCGCAGGAAGCTACGACTAGTGGACATGTCACTGACAGTAAGGATTAACTCACAGAAACCACCGCCAAAGAAACGGGACCGCACATACACGGTGCAGCACAGAGCTTGACGGTCCACCCTTGGGCCATCACAGGCTGTGACGCACCTACACTGGAGCGTCACAAGGCTCTGACGGTCCAACCCTGGAGCGTCACAAGCCAAGGGGAAAACGGGCTCTGACGCACCCACCTAGGGGCGTCACAGCACCTGACGGACCAACCCTGGTGCGTCAGGGGAGGTGGGTTCGCCTGCTCTGACACACCCACCCAGGGGCGTCACACGGCTGTGACGTGCCAAGCCAGGTGTGTCACATGCCTTGACCCCCCCAACGGTCAAAAACCAACAGTCGACAGCCAACGGTCGGACGCAGCTTGATGGTCCAACCTAGGTGCGTCACAGCACCGTGGCGGTCTATCGTGGGACCGTCACAGCCCACAGACCCCACTGGATACACCCAGGGCTGTAACGCACCCATCCAGGCGCGTTACACAATGTGACGGTCACTGGAAGGACCGTCACACCCGCCCGAGGGTGAAACGGCGGGAAACGCCCAAAAAATCTAACCACGCCCCCATACCTCCATAGGAGAGGGGGGAATCAAAGGGGAAGACCCCTGGGGACCCCTAGCATGATTCTAGGCCATCAAAACGCCGAATCGCGGCTCAAATCCGTAGATAGGGCGAACTCTCCCCAAAACATGATTTTACCCTAAACCGCTCAAACACGCCCCTCTCGGCTCCCATTCGGCCTACAAATCGCGGGGAATGACGGGATGAGCATAGGGATTCATCCCCCTACCTAAATGGAGCGAATGCTCCGCCGAATCACTGCCGAAGTCAAGGAAGATGCTTTTAGAATGCCACGCGCCCCGCCTCCCGCCGCGAGAAGGCCACCACCGGGACCGCCTCGCCACCGCCGCCGCTGCCACGCCGTTGCCGGAGTGAAGTAGGCCGCGTCTCGGTTGTCCGGGGAAGAAGAACGGTCGCGAGGGGGAGGGCGCTCTCCAACGGTTGCAAGAAGGAGGAAGAAGAAGAAGAAAAATGTGAAAAAGAAAAGAAAAAGGTTTGGTATTTATAGAAAATCTGGAAAATCGGAAAAATCCTGAAAAATAGAAAAATACACCTCCTCGATCCTCTCGACGCGCTGATCACAACGGTACCACTCGTGGGTAGATGAACGACCCGGTTCACCCGCTACAGGGTTCCGTATGTGTTTCCGAGACACACACGCGGGAATCGGAAAACACGCGGAAAGGCCGCGGAACACGTTCCGAGCCTCCGAACTGACCCGAATCGCACGGATCCAAACACGAAAGATATCCAGAACAAAATTTCGGACACAACGGAGCCAAATTCACCAAAAACACAGATCCGGGACCCAAGAAGAAGGATCCGAAAAGGGTCCGGGACATCACAGACTCAGACTTGACAAAACATGAATGCTAACATAGTACTTATGTGAAAAATGATTATTTGACCAAATCATAATCTGATGCAAGAGTTGACTGTGCGTTGACCAACAGTTAACAACATATTATATTCAAGCACATACAAGCACATATGAACTGTATCAACACATCATATGAACCCTTAGCATATTCAAGCACAAATGAACCATGAATCATGATTTACACTACACACATGATTCATAGTATGTCATTATCAAAATCAGGGTTCCAACATTCTCCCTCTTTTTGATTATGACAATACTATGAGTCATGTGCGCTTATTCACACAACTCAATTACTCCAAGCATTCAGTCAAGAACTGAGACCAATTGTTAACAACCATTTCATAGCAAACATGCATTTCATTCAAACAAGTTCCAGTCAACATATTACAAAAAGACATAGCATATGTCACTATCAGAAAAATGACCTTACATGTCTAAACTAAACTAAATGCAAGCCAAATGCATATGCAGCTAACTACTGTGTACAAGTATGAGGATAATGTCTAAGCATTTCTCATTCCAAAAGATTTCAACAAACATCCAGTATACAGTACACATTCTCTCCCCCTTATTACAATTTCAGCTGTTTTCATATGACTCATCATCTCTCTCATTTTTCATCTCATTTTCACATTTTTCATCTCATTTTCAGAACAGTACTCTAAACAGCTTTCCAGACAGAATATATGACTCATACCAATTTCTCCCCCTTTGTCATTATCAAAAAGAAAGACGGAGAAGGTATGAACTCAACCAATCTCTCCCCCGTTTCTCTAGTGTCATTGGTTGCTTCTTTGTCATCTCCCCCTTTGTGCATTAAACATCAGCAAGGGTATGAATGGAGACAACAGCACTTCTTGCACAACCTATTCTTCTTGCAATAGACAAGGCTCTGCAAGTACTCGATGCTCCTCTGAGTGGAACTCCAGTTGCGAAACCCTTAGGATATATTCAGCTTACAAACCTTGACTCCAAGGGCTACTGACAAACACTAGAAGTGGACTGCAAGAAATTCTTTAACTGCTCATTGAATCTATTTCTATCAAATAAGTATTTGTACCAGCTACTGTTGAATGTCTGTTCTAAGTGTAGGCATCTTTTAGATGATCAAGTGAAGCATGTACCGATGCAAATTGATTCATCATTAGACTTACAAGATTAGAGTCAGGTGCAGAAGGAGCAGACCTTAAAGTTTCAGCTGCCTGTGGGATAGGTTGCTCTTCATGTAAAGAAGCATGTTGAACTTCCACACAGACAGTGGCTCTAGGCGTTGGTTCATAACTGGGCCAACTTCAGATGATTCAGCCTGTTCCACAGCAGGCTGAGTTTCTTCAACTTGTTGTTCTAACTGCTCCTCAATTTGTATGTGCTCTGTCTGCTGATGCTCTAAATTAGACTCAATTTGCTCTATAGGATCATCAATTTGCTGATCAAGTTTTTCAATAATCTGTCTGCCAGCCCGAAGATGATCTTCCATGTCATTCAAACTTTGCTCAATTCTGAGCATTGCTTTCTTCCTCAAGTAAAATAAATCTGTTGCTCTTCTTCCAAATCCATCTGAATGTCATCTCGATGAACTTCTTCTAATTCTATACCTTCAGTCTGCCTTTCCTCATCATGCTGAACTGTCAATTCTAGCTGCGGCTGCTAATAATTTGAACATTCTCATTATTTGTCATTACAAGATCTGGTATAATGGATACCTCATGCATACACTCTTCCACTTCTTGACTAGCTAGAAGAGTCTGCTGCTCCCCCTGAATTGGAGTTTCCAGTAAGACTTGTTCTTGCCTCTCTTCAAGTACTACAGTAGGTGGTCTCTCTACCAATCTTTTCGGTTCCAGGCTCAGCACCCTTTCTCTTCAATTTTTTTTCTCTTCTTGTAGATACTTCCTCTTCACTTAATGATCCACTGGAGTCTGAGCTTCGCTCCTCTGTCGCCATGCCTTCGGGAACCCTTTAGCGGCCGGAAATGTGGACGAGGGACACAAGGGACATGTGAGTGCGAGAAGAAAGTAGAGAACAGGTCAAAGGACCTCACAGAAGAAATTGATAAAGGGAGACAAGAGCATCTTGAGTGGAGGAACGTAGGGATGAGCAGACTTCTCCCGAAAATGACGTAGACACAAAAAAAAATTTATGCAGACAATAGGGTTTTAAGTGCACAAAAGAAAGAGTAAAGTGAATTTCATTTTAACTTCACCAAAATAGCCAGATAAACCGCCCTTTTCTTATAAACAAACCTCTTTTCTTTTTCATATAAGAACTGTGATTTTTAGGATTTAAATCTTGACACATCTTAGTTCTTTGATTGATCCTTTGATGCAAAGACAATGAAAATAAACCAAATTTACTAATGTACTCAATTTAATCCAATTACACATCAATCTTACTCAACTTTTTCATTAGACATAAATGATGAGAAAATGCCCCTTATATTAAAAATGAATGGTTTAAAGCTTTTGAATTAACTGAGAGTCAACCATTTTTATTATTATCATTATTTATTTATTATTTTTTTAATTTGAACAGTCAGGTTTCATCAATCTTTTTACGTAAGGGTACACGTTTACCAGACGCAGGTACCCCTAGTTACTCAATAAGATGAACCATCCTGCCTCTGATCAAACGCAGCTGGGATGATTTGCACCTTTTTGTATGAAGGTACACATTTTCTAGACGCCAGTACCCACAGGTACTCGGTGAAACCACCCATACTATTTTGACCATATGAACAGAGATATCTAAGGCACTTCATGATATAAGTGTTCTCCATTTTTAATGGACCACTCAATTTCTCGGTGCTTACTCAGACATTGCTCTGCCATATTTTATTTTTAATGGCATATTCTTTGGTTAAAATCAGACTAACTTTAAAACCAATTCCGGATCATTGTATGAGGATTATTTTCAATCAAGTAATGTTTTATTACTCAAGTTTTTCATATTTTAGGTAACATATCACAAATTTCCAAATTCAATGAGGTTTAAGAACATTGTAGCTGCAATTAGGATAACCTCTGAACCTCAGGTTAGATTTAATGTCCTTCCAATCAATCAACTCTTATTATTTAAAGATGGGAATTTGTTTTCAGATCTAGGTGTTCTGAATTTCATCCTTTTAAATGGTAGAGGTTAAAAGACTTCACTTAAACTCCCCCCGAGATAGACAATCTAATAGAAGGAATATGAAGTGATGGATGAATTTGAAGGTATTTGAACAGAAGCAGACAGTGAATTCAGATTTTATGAATGGGACAGGTTATAGACAGAATCAACAATGAATGGCTATAAGAGTCCTGGAAGTAATTTTGACAACTTTGCTAAACTCAGACCCACTCCTTTTATATCTCATAAACTTCAGAAGTTCAAGATCCTTCAGTCTATCAATCAACATCCTTCCGAACATGAATATCTATCAACAATATCACTCAATCATTAAAATTCTGATGAACCAACATAACAATTTAGCTGACAACAATTAACTTCATTTTTCATAGATGTGTTCAGCAATCATTTATTTAAGCAACAAATATGACCTTTCAACAAGCGTTAGAATACCAATCAATATTCCGATACTAATTAGCAACAGCCATGCAACAGCTGACATAACATAATGATTTTAGCAGATCAACTTTCAACAGATGAAGGAACTTCTATTTCTTATACCATTCATAGTTCAATCAACTCATGAGTTCAGCCAACAGCTAACAAACTCAGACAACTGAATCTTTCAGTTTTCTCAGAGCGGATTAAAAATTCAGGCAGCAAATAACAACTAAATGGCACCAACTTACTGATTCTCTCAATTTTCAGCAGAACAATAATTCATTCAGCTTTATCTCACATCATAACAGCACATTCAGATATGATCATATTTCAGCTTCTCATCCAATTCAGATAAAATCAGACAGTTTAGAATAAACTGACAGATCATGCTCATCATCCTATCAATAGTTGTAGAACCTCCAACATGCAGACAGAGTCTTCACCATTGTACACAATAATGCATCTATATGTATGCAAATTTATTTCTAAATGCAATTGATTCCTGAATGTAATGCAATTTGACCCTTGGTACTTGGCGGAGGTTTTCCTCTATGCATGATCTGGGTCTCCAGACAGGCATAATCTGTCCTTCTCCTAGCGGACCATTTTATATACCTAAGGGTCATGCATGTATGCAACACATTATTCATGTATATGCAATGAATTAAAAATAACTAATCATGCATGAAAACAGTGTATGAAGCATTTCATATGGAAGTTGCATATAATTAGCATGATCAAAACATTACTTCATCAAAGGATATGACCATTCAAACCAGTCACATACAACCATTCCACAGAGCTGTTATTCAACTATTCTTAACATGAAAACAGAAATATAAAACAACCAACCTTGTGCGCCCCAATTTATTCAGCTTCATTTTATTTATTTTTTAGGGACACACCTGCAACAAGGGGTTAGTTGAAAAATCTTGGAACCCAAGGATTCTTGGGTCCAGGATATTTATTCCATCCGTTTAACCAATGACATTGAGAGAAAGTATGGCTTAATCTTTCACAATTATTGCAACTAGGAATCTTATGCATAAAAACTGAATTAAAAGCACTCCTAAAAGCATGATTTCTCATATGAACAAATTCATTTGAATTTTTTTTCACAAACCAGCAATCAACTGAATTATGACCATGCTTTCCACAGTTAAAACATTTATTCTTCTAAAACACAGATTTCCTAAAATGCTGATCTACATGACTGTTTTGAACATGATTCTCTTGTTTCATTAAACTACAGTCATGCATTAAGTGACCTTTCTTCCCACAATAGAAACATGCATTAGAAACACTTCTAACAGAATTCTTCACACGATTATTTTTAACCATTTTCACATGATTACCAGCACTCAATTCATCTTTCCTCAAAATTCTACAATCATCCATGACATGGCCCTTTTTACCACAATAATGGCATGATACTAATCTATCATGGGCATGCAACTTATTCAAGACATATGCATGTGAGTGTGTGTGAGAACTATGATCATCATGCACAGAATTAGTAGAATTATTCATGAATGAAGCATTTTTATTCATTTTCTATTTTTCAGTCTTTTTCTGATTTTTATTCTCTTTTTCTATTTTCTTGGCAATGAACTGAAAAATGGAAGAACTAGCGGAATTGGCATATTCTGAACTTTTTACAAACATAATTGATTTCTTCTTTTTATTAACTTTCTTATTAACAGGCACATACCCAAGTCCCTCTTTCTGGAAATTTACATTAGAGCCAAACAATTTATTCAAATTATCATGTCCATCAACAAACTTAGACAAAGAAGCTTTCAAATCTTCAATCTCAGATTTCAAGGAAACTACATTAGCTTCATACTTAGATAAATCTGATTCACATGAGATGACTTGTTGCTGCAAAGCATCATTCAATTTTTTCAATGATTCAATTTCTTGTTGAATCTTTATTTCATTATCTATTTCCTTCTCCTTTAATATTGATTTTTCTTTTTCAATTGTAAGCCATTTTTCAGACAAAACAGTGTTTAGAACCATCAATTTCTTATTTTGATTTTTCAATTCTTCATTTTCTTGTTTCAGTTTTTCTTCTCTCTTTTCAATTTTCTTCTTATTGAACAACATTTCTTCATTTTCTTCTTTTAATGAATCAATCAAAGTTTCTTTTAAGCTCAAATCAGATTCCATGCTATCACACAATTTTTTTCAATGATGAACAATCTTCACATGATCCTTCTTTATTTATCAATTCTGATTTTAGATTTTCATTTTCAGCCTTTAGACGAGTGATTTCAGCATTTTTCTCTTTTCTTAATTTTCTATTTTCTGATTTGACTCTATCATATTTATCCAATAGATGTTCATGCATGGCAACTAAATCATCATAGCTAATATCCTCGGTCTCAGAGTTTACCTAGGAGGATGAGTCCTCGGACTGATCTCGAAGATGATCTCTGGCCATTAAACACATCACCTCATCTCTACATGATCTTTCCAATATTTTGTTGATGATCGCTACTACGCTCCTGCACTCATTGACAAATGGAAAACAATTAGAGTCTATTGCCCTTTTAGTTAGATCTAGGGCCTTTTGATTTTCAACAGATTTCAGTCTGTCTGAAGGTTTCCATTGGGATTTGTCCTCTGGAACTTCATACGGACACTGAGCTATGAGTGTCCATAGATTATAATTTAAATGCATCACATAGTCTCTAAAACGACCATACCAGCCACAGAAATCAGAACCAGTGTATACATGGATTTCAGCCATGAATTCAAGACAAATCAAATCAGATCAGACAATAGTAATAAGGAAATTGAAACCAGATTATACCACAAGCAATGTAGGATAGATCTGCAGGTCGTTAGACCCTCTGTGCAGACACCTGCTCTGATACCAATTGTAGAACCGATGTAGTGGTGTGATCTGGATTCAGAGAGGGGGTGAATGAATCCCCTCAACGATTCATGACAATTTTAAAGTTTTGAACAGTAAAACTTATCTATGTAGAAGTGGAAACTTATCTACGCTGAATTAAAACAGATAGACTTAGAGTCTGCAGTATAAACCGAGCCTAAACATTCATCTAGCTCTGAAAACACAAGAATACAAACCACGCAATGCTCAAGGATTTTTAGGTGGTTCGGTCGTCCAGACCTACATCCACCCTACACTCAACTTGTGTGTGGCTTCCGCTGACACACAACTTGAACCGTTGGACTTCACAGCTTGCCTACAACAGCTGGGCATCACAGCTTGCCATCTGCTGATTCACAGCTTCAACCGCTGGGCATTACAGCTTACGCCTCCGCTGATACACAACTTCACTGGGCCTTACAGCTTAGCCTCCGCTGACTAACAACTTGTTACAAGAATATAAGAAAATAAAGGAAACTTGAATGAACTAGCGACAGAAAGCTAGACAATAAAGCTCAAAATAATATAGCTCACTAAGGAGCAGTCGTGAACTGGATTTGATCCAAGCCATGGACGAACTGTAGGGACTCCAAGCTAGGATCCCTTCTTCTTTCACTTCACGAGCACTGCACCTTCTCTGCAACTCTTTTCTTCTTCTCCTCACGATACTTTGCTTTTTCCTCTCTTCTACTTTTTCACAGCCACTCTCTAATTCTTCAGATATCTCGCTCAACTCTCTTCTTTTCTAATTCTGATTTCTCTCGCTTGATCCTCACTTTCTGGTGGCTGCTTCTTCTTCAGCTCACTTCTCTTTTTCCTTAGTTCCCTACATCACCCAGATCTGTAAGCTCTGCTCTCCTTTTATGGACATCAGACCGAGGGTGCGTGGACACCATGTTTCCTGCCCATCTTTTCGATCAGATTTGGTTTCCAAAACTCCACGTGTCAAGATCTGGTCTTCATCGCTTTCCACGTGGCAATATCTCCTCATTATGGTGTGTCTTGAATCACGAGCCAAAGACTTGGTTCGCATGACTTTAGTTCAGGCCAGAACTATCTAAATCACAATCCCTTATTCTCACTATCACGTGAGACTTTAGTTCCTGACAGTAGATTGAAGGACATTTCATCAAACAGATGGTCTTCATAGTAAACAAACAAAATTCAATGGCTATAGATGAAATCAAGATATATAATGCGTTTATGGAAGTGTGCACAAACCTTACTAAGTTTGTATGCAAAAATATGCACAGTCCTTGTGATGCATAATGGACATATGCACAGACTTTAACCTAAGCCGTATTTGACTAGCATAGACCTAGTGCTCAAGGCATGATCTACTAGCACAGACCTTATGTTCAGAACGGTGCAAGGTAACATAGACTCTAATAGAAAGAACATATGTGCTAACATCGACCTTAGTTTGATCAAAGGAGAATGAGCATCGACCTTAATATAAAATGCTGAAAACCTGCGCCGACCTCAACATGCACAAGACAGAATGTGCATCGACCTCAGTTGAGGCTAAGGCAAATCGTGCACCGACATTGTCTGCAGATGGTGCAACTAGCACCGACCCTAGATGCAGATCTGAAGAGCTAACGTCGACCTTGATACAGACAACCTCAAGGTAGCACAGACCTTGATACACAACTAACATCTACCTTGTCAAGCCAGCAACCAGGTTGCACAGACCTAAGTATGGTTAAGGCGGAACCTGCACCGACTCCTACGTGCATTAGAGAAACATGCTTCGACCTTAGTGTGGCCTAAGACAAAACATGCACCGATTCCAATATGACTAAGATAAAACCTGCACCGACTCTAATGTGGCTAACACAAAACCTGCACTGACTCTAATTATTCATCAAATAGTAACTTGCACAGACCTTCATGTGCTTGCGTGCAAATTAACATGCACCAACCTTCATGTGAACATGTTTGGATATGCACTGACCTGCTACAGTGTGTGCACCGACCTTCATCATGAGCACTGCAAACATGCACCGACCATGCTACACATGGTAACACAGACCTTACAGTACTCTAGCGCAGACCTTGATGCATGCTAGCACATGTTTTTTGTGCAGATGGCTCTAACTAGCATAGACTTTGTTGTGCAGACAACACTGACTAACGTAGACTTGGATGCATACAAGCACAGGGTAGCACAGACTACATATCAATGAGTCCTAGCTAACGCAGACCCTGGTGCAGATAAACACAAGGTCACTCAGACCTTGAAATGTATAAGACCTTACTAACGTTGACTCTAGTGAATGCAATATGCAACTAACGTCGAGTTTATTTCACAAGAGGTGCAGACTAGCTCAGACTAACGCAGACTTACAGAGTGAAACAAATGCACTGACTCAGACTTGACAAAACATGAATGCTGACATAGTACTTATATGAAAAATGATTATTTGACCAAATCATAATCTGATGCAAGAGTTGACTATGCGTTGACCAATAGTTAACAACATATTATATTCAAGCACATATAAGCACATATGAACTGTATTAACACATCATATGAACCCTTAGCATATTCAAGCACAAATGAATCATGATTTACACTACACACATGATTCATAGTATGTCATCATCAAAATCAGGATTCCAACACACTTAACATTCATTTTATCTCTCTTCCCACCACGCTTGCCCCTGCGACACTTCGGTGTCTGCCCTGCCTTTGAACTAGGTGCACTGTGAGATCTAGTCCATTAAAAACCCTTCCCTAGACCATTCCTACCCTGGCATCTACCTCCACTGGCGACTAGAGTAGTGGCACGTGCAGCCACCTCACGCTTTACCTCCAACTCCACATAACGAGAATATCAGAAAAATTCTTAATACTCTCATTGTGAATCAAAATTTGCTTCATATGAGTCCAAGAATCTGGCAGGGATCTGATCACGGCCTGCACTTGTTGTTCGTCTGTGAGATCATTTCTTACTCCTTTCAAGTCGCGGATCATGCTAACCATCACCCTAAGGTGCTCAATCATGATCTGACGTGGGTCCTTCTAGTAGGTCTCAAACTTTAAAACAAGAGCGCTCAACCTAGTGGTTGAGGTTCCACCGAAACTAAAATTTAATTGATCTGACATTTCCTTAGCAGTCTAGCACTTATCAAATTCACCGATAAGATCGTCCTACATGTAGTTAAGCATAGTGAAGCGTGCGTTAGGATCTTTGTTAAATCATTGTCTATAACCTTCTTATTCTCGGCGATGCTGGGTAGTGTTTCTCTCCTCGTGAGAGGACATGGTCATGGTTAAGTGGTCAAGCAACTCTTGCTCATTTGATAAGTACTAGATTTTTTTATGTCACATATCATAATTGGTCCCATCTAACTTATCCCCTTTGGTCAAATCGACAATCACATTTTTCATCGCCATTGGTTAATCACTACATTGAACATACAATATATAGGCATAAGTTAGACATTGTTTACACATCATCGTATTTGACTTAAAAATCAAAACTAAAAATATTAAACTTTCTCATATAATGAGATCAAAAGTAAGTCTAGGGCACTACGATCATCTCCCATTTATACAATATCATTCAATATTAATAGACTAATTTCGAACAAACGTTCTAAGTGAGAGGAACTAACTTCTCTCGTCATGTTCTAATTATCATGATGATTAACTAATTTTTCATGACATTAACTTTGAAGGAATTTCATGCTATATAAGTGATTTGATAAATCATGAAACTCGGCATGAACATTTTTCATGAATATTTCTTACATAAAGAAATAATGAAAAAATAATTAATGCGTAGCATTGATTTTCTTAAGCATGATTGTCTAATTTATTTATCATGGAAGTTGACGTGTCACTATAAATCACCAATATCAAACGAGTCATGGTCCAAGTATATATGGACTCAATATAAATTTATTTGAGGCCCACTTAATTAACACTCAAGCAAAAATATGATTACAAATACATCCAGAAGTGGTAGGCCCATTTTTGTAAATATTTAAAACATAATTTATAATTTTCTATTTCGAAGAGTAAGTTCGTAATAAAAAAATATTACTATTTAGGCGTCGTGCAAAACATAGATGGAAATAAGGATATTTTTACAACTGAGATTTATTTCATCGATACAAATTATTTTATAACCTACGAGCTATGGACATAAATATAATTAAAAAATCATCCTAGGTATCCTATAATAACAAGCTCTAGACCATTGTCCATTAACAGGGTCAAAGAATGAGGATATTGTCGGAGTGTCGTCTCGGGACGACGGCGGACACGTCGCGGACGTGGGCGACGAACATATAACATGACGTTATGGTGTATGGCATGGTGGCGCATAGCACGAGCTCTGCGAAACCACCACCTTCACGTTGTTGCTCCACCATGCGGACCTCGACCGTATGTATGTGGAGCCCAACGTGGACGTGGTCATCGGGGCACATGTTGATGTCGCCTCATTCGTCTTGTCGGAGGTCTCACCGATGCTGCGCTCACAGGCACACGTGGAAGGACTATTGCATCGTCTATGGGGTCTAGGCTGATGTTGCGTACCGCACGTGATGCAGTTGCGCTTACAACATGTACTGGACTCCAGCGTTCTGATGCATTATCTTGACGGTGCATTTCATGTTGCAAGCCGTCAATGGGATTCGCAGTCGGGTCCTCCTTGGCGCGTTGAAGCATGTCTCTTCCAAAAGCATGGTGAGCACTTGCATTCCCGACACGTTACGACGGCCTAGCCGGTGCCACAAACTCCCACGTGGAGGCGGGATTGCGGCTTACTTCACTATCGTCGTTGTCATTCGTCGAGATCTCCTTAGGCTCCCATTCGTCATCTTCATTGCAGCAATTCGATCAATACCTTGTGCAAGGAGATCATCCGAAGACATCGTCGAGAGAAGAACGCAATCATGCGTTCTGATACCAATGACATAAAAAAATATTGTAGGATATACAATGGGTTATGGAATACTTGGAGTTTGCCGTCTCAAAACTCAGAGGTCTCAGAAAGGCGACTACTAGAGTCGTCTCCAAAAATCACACTCTAAATCCTGACCTTGTTGGTGATGAACTCACGTAGAAGTATTGAGTAGAACACCCGAGTTCAACACAAAGTGTAGATAGAAAATTAGAGAGAGGATATGTGCGTATGAGAGAGTTTTTTTTTTTTGGGGGGGGGGGGGGTGTGGGGGTTCTTGCACGGGGTTTTCCCATTTATGAAGTTGACAACAAAAAAAATAAACAAAGAGCGAGCGCATGCGTCCGTTGGCGAATGGACACATGCATCCGTTCGCACGAGGTTGCCCATGGACCTAGCCGCTACCTCCTCTCTAGCCGTTATTTATAATTACTAAAGAGTTTACGGAAGAGTGATGTTGGCCTAAAAGTCTGGATTCGAAATCAGACGTAATTTATATCTTATTTCTTATGCGATTACGTGAGGACACCGATAATCCGTTACGTTCCGTGACCTAATTAAATGTGCTCTTTAGCTGGGAACATAACTCCAAAAATCTATAGACTATTAGATGATGTAGAATTATGATATAAAGAAAATTTTTAAAGTTCACGGAGCCACTTTTGCCTATATTACATTAACCTTATTTTTTATTTTTACGTCATTTACGTCTACGCTTATAATGACGTGTCCGAAGAAGCTCTCTTCAAACTCTCACTTAATTTTGGCCAATCTTCTAACATGGTAGGTTCGAGTAAAATTGAATTAAATAAGGGCATCTTTGTTAACGGGGTAGAATAGTGCATTCGATCTCTTTCGGTCGAATGTGTATTCGACCCCGGGTAAGAGTGACGTGTGTGAGAGCCGTCGATAGACCCCACGAATTTCTCTTTAATCGGGTGGAGAATCCTGCGACGCTATTCAAATAACAGACTGGACCTAAAAAAAACCTAAGAGAAAAAATTTGGAGGAGGTCCAATTAATTCTTCGATTCTACCATGAGAAATGAAAGATTTACGAGTCTCATTTGTTACGTCACATGTGTTGCAAAAATATCTACGTGGATTATGTACGACGCACGATTATATATGACATGACTTGGATATGTAATGCAAGTTGGATCTCTTTCCACTCACGTAATTTTGCTTGGCCCGTTAAATGCACCTCGATACGAAAGGGCATGTATTTTCAAAAGTAATTACCCTCCCTTTTCTGGTATAGTAGGAGTAGCTGTAGTGCCGAGTTTTGACCGGCCACCTGTTCACTATTCCTGCTGTCGTTGTAGCTTTTCTTCCGCTACCGCCGTTGTTTCCGGTTGGGGTTCCGCGGGATCCCTACTGAGTCTCTGTTTTGGAGACTCATCCCTACTTTTCAGGTGTGGCGGTTCTTCCTCGAGGTTCGAGGGTGCTGTTCGGAGGTTCTCAGTTGCCAGCTCGCCGGGCCGAGTGTTCACTTGGCATGTGGTACGTTTTACTGCTTTAGACTGTACTTTCTGTTGGACTGGACTCTGTTGTAGTTACAGTTGTTTATTTATTTCTTTTAATTGTTGAATTGCCCTGCTTTATTTTCTATTTCTTTGTGTCTTCACACTCCTTTTAGCCCTTCCGAGCCCTCCTGGCTCGTGGGCGGCGGTTCGAGTCTCGGGTTATCGGATCTTCCCGGTAATCAGATTCTCGGGTCGTTACAACGACCCTAGTTAGTCACTTGTTTTGTGGTTACTAGTACGATGTCCCCATTCCACCAGGGGTTGAGGGGGACACCTGAGGTGCGATCTAAGTCGTCAGTGGACGCATCCGGCCTTGCTTCTGGTGGGCAGGTACTCCTATGACGTGAGACGTGACTCTCCTGTTTCTGGGTTCTGTTTCCCGTCTGCGAGACGTGATTTTCTGGACCATCTGGTGTTTCCGAGTTAGTGACCTGGGTGCTAGTAGCTTTACCGAGATTGCGTCTTGTTGGAGCGGTGTCTGCGACTAGGTGGTCGGGGTTGCACCTTGGACAGCGTGTCCAGGGTGGCCGTGTCCTGGGAGACAGGCCTCTACGGCGGGGTTGCCGTAGGTTTTTACTTCGGTAACTGGTACTAGTGTGGTTCGGTAGCCCCGACCGTGAGATCGAGGTGTGTTTTCCTGGTACAGTAGGAGTAGCTGTAGTGCCGAGTTTTGACCGGCCACCGGTTCGCTGTTCCTGCTGTAGTTGTAGCTTTCCTTTCCGCTACCGCCGTTGGTTCCGGTTGGGGTTCCGCGGGACCCCTGCTGAGTCTCTGTTTGGAGACTAATCCCTGCTTTTCAGGTGCGGCGGTTCTTCCTCGAGGCTCGAGGGTGCTGTTCGGAGGTTCTCAGTTGTCAGCTTGCCGGGCCGAGTGTTCGCTTGGCATATGGTACGTTTTACTGCTTTAGACTGTACTTTCTATTGGACTAGACTCTGTTGTAGTAGTTATTTATTTATTTCTGTTAATTGTTGAATTGTCCTGCCTTATTTCTTATTTCTTTGTGCCTCCACACTCCTTTTAGCCCTTCCGAGCCCTCCCGGCTCATGGGCGACGGGCCAGGATTCGAATGGTATCTGGTTCTTCCCGGTATCCGGATCTTGGGTCGTCACAGGAGGAGGTCTCTCTCTAGTCACTGTAGGTTGCCTCTCTACCGTAGTTGCAGGTCGGGTTGCTCTCTTCTCAGTAGGAGGCTATTGTGGCAGAAGTATCCACCGTGTCCTCTTGCGTAGTAGTATGGGGTTTAGTAGAAGAATCTACCGTATGCCTTCTCTTCTGTCGATGTCCCTTTTATATGGGTTGCCCTGGAGCGAGGGACCTCATCCCTTGATAGGGAAGGGTCTGTTTAGTAGAGTAACGTCCCCCCGCTATGTTGGCGAGAGTTTTCCGTTGGAGGGCGATAGCCTCGGCGCCGGCCGGTCCCTGGGCGAGTCTTACGGCGCTCATGGCGCGTGCTCGCCCGTTACGGGGTCAAGGCCGACGTCGTGGAGGTAACGGTCGGTCGTCGGAGTGTCCTCCGACGAGAACTGCGCTTGGGCCGGCTCAGTCGTGCGTCGTGGAATCCGACGCTTTGTTGGGCCGAACCTCCTCTTATTGGGTTGAGTGTGGGCGCTCGCCTCTTGACTAGACTTAACGCGCATGAATCTTAGTGGACTGCCCGTTATTGGGCCATTCCTGGATCAAACCATATTTACCCTCCTCATCTATATTACAATAATCTTATTTTTTATTTCTACGTTATTTACGTCTACGCCTATAATGACGTGCCCGAAGAAGCTCTCTTCAAACCCTCACTTAATTTTGGTCTGAAAGCTCAGTCTTCAAACATGGTAGGTTCGAGTAAAATTGAATTCAATAAGGGCCTCTTTGTTTCTTGGTAGGAATGGCGTATTTGAGGGGGGGAGCTCGAATACGCCATCCGAGGGCACTTAAGAGGTCATGTGTGCGAGGAGAAAAGGTGGGAAAAAAAATGGAGCCTCACATTTTCTCTCTCGTCAAGTTGTTAATCTGATTTCAGTATTCGGTAAACAAAGAGGCTCTAAAAGAATTTAAGAGAAAAGTTTGGAGGGGGTCCAATTATTTCTTCCATTGTACCATGAGAACTGAAATATTTACGAAGTCTCATTTGTTACGTCACGTGGTGCAAAAATATCTACCTGAATTATGTACGACAACCAATTATATGACATCACTTGGACTCACGTAATTTTGCTTGCCCCGTTAAATGCACCTCGATACGAAAGGGCATGTTTTTCAAAAGTAATTATCCCCCCCCCCCGTTTTTTTTTTTTTGGATGCATCGGAGTAAAAGCACCGTGTGAACATGACCTTGACATCATCCAAACAAACTTAAGCGGGCAAATTTTGTTGAAAATGGCATGTTGTACAACGTGAGAATACATTTGTTAAGGAAACACCCGATTTTCATACCATATATTTTTATACCGCACGTGGTGCAACAAATAAAACTCACGACTAGTTTCTTAAATTCAGCAAAACTTATCCTTTCTTTCACGTGAAGACCGAGCCGGAGGAGGCAGGCAGGCATCCCTTGCATCAAGAAATCTGGATCCGCCACACAATCCCCACTTATATATATAGACAAAAACCACACCACATAAATAAAATCTCTTGTGACAGAGAAGTCAGTCGTTTGGAAATGTTCAATTCGAGGTCTCTTCGTTTGACAGAGAATGTAAACATTTCACTACTACTAACCCAGAAAATAAATATAGTGTACATGATCAGGAAAAATGGAGAAAGAATGTTGCTCTCCACGGTGTGTTCCCCCCCCCCATCCTAAAGTCTTTACTTACTTAATCATGTATAATCTAATCTATACTACTATATACTCTTCTTTTAAACCTCCTATATATATATATATATATATATACCCTTTTCATCCCAGCTTCCGCAAGGGGAAATATCGTGCATAAAAAAAAAACGAATGAAGAAAAAAAAAAGGTCATCACGAACGAACGAACGGTCGGTTCGGTTTGGCCGTGGTCGAGACCGGACAAACATGTGGGGCCCAGAGTTTTTAAGGACCGCCCGTTTTGCGCGCGAGGACAAAGAGCCGTTTCCGGTGGGGCCCCCGTCTTGTCGTCTCCGCACGTCTGGGCTCGTCAGACATCACGCGCAACCCCCTTCCTCTTCTTTCCTGGTTTTCTTTTTTCACTTATGAAGTGTGGACGCACCCTGCTGCTCTTCCCACCGGCAGGTTAGACGAGCAGCCGCAACAAAGAGCCAACCAGAACGGCGACGGCAAAGAGTGGTGGTGGGATGGCAGGGGAACTCGCGGCGCCGCCGTAGACCAGTGCCCCTTGGTAGACCATGGCGTTGTAGTTGCCCCCGCTCCCCCCCACCGGCACAGTCTGGGTGTTCTCCCCAGACTTCTTCTGGCTGCAAAGTGGCAGAGCATGAGTTAGCAGTGCAGCACGCAGGTCGTAGTCTGTCACAAAAGAACCAGAGCTACATACACATATACATACATACATATATACGTACGTACATACAATGCTCCAACCGTGTTGCAGGGTAATAAAAGTGATTAATTTTGTGGGAATCAAGGCAATCGGAGTGGGGCAGAACGTCTTTGAATTAAAAAAAAAGATTTTAAAAAGTCTGATACCGTACAACAGGGCTCGCCGACCTTGCTAGGAAATTGCAAACCAGACGGCGGTTGCCGGCGAGACTCTTTTCCCACTGGTGAAGAAAAGAGGGTGGGATAAACGAGGCAGAGATGGCAAATGGCCGACGGGAGGGCCGGACAAAATTAAAGAGATCCAGCTGTAAGAGGAGGAGGAAGCAGACGAAGAACACCAACCCCCTCACAGTGACGTGAATAAAAATCTAGTTTGTTGCGGAAAACGCCCGTTCCTTGGAGAGGGCACAAAGGCTTTTGTACGGCGCAGCAGGCAGTCCAAAGATAGGTCTCTGGCTGGCCCTCTGGGACAGGGGCCGAGCAGGTGGCACAATGACACACCCACCCCCCTCCTCCCCCACCCTCTCGAGATATGTAAGGAGGTGTTTCTGTCGGCAAGTGCTGCCTGTGCGCGTTAACGGATACCTGCACTCCACCCGTCCTTCCCCCCTTCAGAAAGCTGCTTTAATGGCAGGCTGGTGGAAACAAAGGGGGGCGGGGGACATGGGTGGATGGACGAACCCAACAACTCCACACCCCAGTAGAAGGAAAAGGGAGATGAACCCACTCGAAATTACTGCGCGGGGAGAGAAGATTAGATTAGGGCGCTTCAGGAAGGACCAGCACTACTACCATCCATCGCCATCAGTGTCATCTCCTCAAAGATGAAGGTGGCCGTGGTCGTTTTGATTGGAATCTGAAAGGAGTCAACTTTCCCGTCACATTTCGCACCACTAATAAATGGGTGCTCCTATATACCCTTTCCAACCGATAACAGGAAAAGGCAGGTGGGCCGGCATGGGAGGAGACCTCCTCCAAGTTAATTTCAAGTTGGTGATAGCTTTCGTCTAGGGACCTGGTAGAAATGCGTCCTCCTTCTCTGCTGTATATCCTTGAAGGATCGATCTTTTAATTAGCTCCAACCGTATGCCAATAATAAGAAAGATTACTCTAGAGGAGCCCTTTAATTGGGGGGGGGGAGGGGGGTAAAGATTGAAGCAAATCCATGATATTAATTAATTGGTACCTGGCGGTGGTGGGGCAGAAGGTGATGAGGTAGCTGGTGCCGCCAGGGCATGTGAAGGTGCTGGTGCCGTCGTCGAAGGCGTAGCTGTAGGAGCGCGGGCACGCGTTCTTGAAGAACTGCGAGTAGGACGTGGGATGGCACGTGTTGGGGTTGGCGTACGAGCCGGCGCAGCAGTACTCGTCCTTGCCGAACGCCTCGCACGCGCTCTTGCACGCCACCCCCTCCCCGCTCGACGTCACCTTCAGCTCCGAAGGGCACAGCCCGTTCAGGTCCACCACGCACCCCGTGGCGGCGCAGGTGGCGTTCCCACCGCTGCTGGCGCCCCCCTGCGGCACCACCAGCATGGGCAGGTTGTACCCGTCCACCAGGCTCACGTCGAAGAAGTCCTTCTCCCCGCTGCCGTCCAGGGTGAACTCCGCCAGGGTGGCCGGGGGAGCCGCCCCGCTGCCGGAGCACTCCATGGTGCCGGAGCCGCAGTCGCCCGTGGCGCAGCTGAACTTGCCGGAGGAGTCGGTGGAGCAGAGCGTCCGGCCCCAGAACCGGCCCGACCAGCCGTGGGGGGCGGACGTGGACTTGGTCTCCCCCTTCTCGAGCTGGAAGCCCGTCGACGCCAGCGGGGACGAGCCGGCGCCGGAGAGGAGCCCCGGCCAAACCGTGTACTCGCAGTTATTGGAGAAGGTGAACGTTGCTGATCGGACCCCTGCACCACAATAAGCACACACAAGAGCGGGGGGGAGGGGGGACAAAACCTTTAATCAGACACAGAACCCGCACGCAGGAACACACACTTCCTGCGTTCCTAATCGATTTAATCAAAAAGATTGAAACTTTCTCCCCGCTCATTCTAAATCTCCATCCCACACCCCGTTAATTAGCCCACCCTTTTCGCCAAAGATTCCACCTTTACCTGTGACGAGAAGGACTTGGAAGCAGAGGAAGCAGACGGCATGGGCTAATCTCAATCTGCAGGCCATTTCAAAGCGAGCGGAGGGAAACAACAAACTAGATGGGGCGGTTTCCACAGGCGAAGACCGTAGACAGAGAGAGGACTGGGATTCCCAACTCCCGGCCCCCTTTCTGTAGTAAAAGAGAGTAATGGAGATCGTAACAAGAATTAGAGAGCAAGGGGGAAGGGGCTTTGGGAGGAGAGGATGGGAGCGAAGCTTTATAGGCGGGAGAGAGGCTGAGCCGGCGTCGCCCCACGCCCACGATGTCGGCATCTCTCCCTGTCTCCGTAGCCTGCGACTTATAATGTATCTTTTGCAGAGAGGATGGATCAGGAACAAGAGTCGGCCTAAACGTTACGGGGAAGGGTAAGCTGACGCACCGGGCCCCATCTGACCGGAGGGGACCTGCATCTGCAAAGGCGCGTTTCTTCGGGACTTCTTCTTTTTAGATCTCTGCGCTGCTAGTTCTTTTTTAACCTTTTGTTAGGAATGAGTGAGAGAGCGGAATAAAGAGGTAGATGCAGTATTTATGTATATAATATGTTACTAAAAAATTGCTCCTCAGGTTAACCCACGGTAGTCTACTTGGTTCGAGTCTAGTTGAATAGGGCGGATCTACTCAGATTTATAAAAATTAAAGATATAATATAACATACTCTATCATTCTTTGCTATATTCTAGATGTGCTTCAACGAGAATCCGATAGTGATGATAAGAATTCGACGGTGATGATAAGAATCCGACGATAACAGATAAGATCCGACGGTGGTGACGAGGATCTAGTCGAGAGAGACGTTGCAAGCCGCGGTGGAGGGTTGTCAGGATGGGGGGGGTATCGAAGTGGAAGAAGAAATGACTGTCGAGATGGAGGTGTGTCTAAGGTAAGGGAAAAAAAGACTGTTGAGATGGAGTGAGTCAGACCAAGTCGATTCAAGTCCCGTACGGGTTAGGCATATCATATCATATGAGGACGATCTACATATCACCTAATCTCTACGAACCTAGGATTAATCACCACATAGTGGAAGATGGGTTTTATTGTTCAGTGACGTGTGAAGTGTATCTTCGAACAAATTATTATTGTTCTTTAATAAATAGATTTGGATGAGCTTTGATGACCTTTGAGTAATATCGCAAGTTGGTACGTTATCATTACGGTTACTAGAAGTTATTTGAGTCGTCCATAGATCAGACTTGGGTCGAGTTTAGGTTGACCTGACTCGGGTTTGATTTATCAATATTAAAGTATGAACTCGGCTCGAGCCCACCCTATATCGGGTCTGCCAGACCCGACATTATTTAAAAAATAAAAAATTCGATTAAGGTCTAGTTCGGTCCGACAACTTAAATAAAATAATAATAATACTAATTAATATATTTAATAATATAAACTTTATAATCTCCTTAAATTAATTAAAAAATAATATTAATTATAAAATTTGTGTGAAAAGAGAATTTTAAATTTTTTAAGTAGGTAAAATAACGTAATTTTAACAAAATATTTTTTAAAATTTAAAGTAAATAAAAAATAGAACGGGTCGGGTCAACCTACGGGCCGAACTCAAAGCTCGAGTCCAACCAGCTCGACCCGACTAAAAATCTACGAGTCGAAAAAGACCTTATGACCCGACTCGAAATTGGATCAGGTCCGTAGATACATCAGGTCGGCCCGACTCATTGACAACCCTAATTTAGGTAGATCACCCTTCGATGACCTTTGAAATAGTATCCCATAAAAATATACGGGTTAAAAAAAGTCTTACGATCCGGCTCAAAATTGAGTCAGACTCGTGAACCAGTTAGATTGACCTGAGTCTATGACAACCCTAATTTAAGTAGATCACCCTTTGTTGTCCTTCGAAGTAAATATCGCAAGACATCCTATAGAATGTCTCTTAACAGTGAGAAGAGACTACTGATGGGATCTGGGACATTAGCTTTTGGGAGTACGGAAAGGACAGATGTAACTTAAACGACAGGTGGCACGAGAGAGTCGGTGGATGGAAATATGATGGACAAAGGAAAAATCGCATCCAGGTACGAAAACCTTGTCCGATGTAACAAACATATCTAAAAGAAGGCGATCTCGGAAAAAAAAATACCGACGAACTCATTGACGGCAACCGTGTTCAAATGCCACGACTGTATACGGATGACAGCCAGGCTAACCAGCCGAACCAGTCTCGCCCAACCCATCTCCACTTTTGGCTCAACTCAATTTAACTGGTTTTATTAAAAAGATTTACATAAAAATTATTATTAAATTAAAATTTATAAAAAAATAATCTTAAAAATATATTAACAGATATATCACTGTATAAATATGAATTATACAAGAATACTATTTTTATTAAATAACCATACAGCTAACTACCTCCAACTATATTGATCTGTCCAAGGTTCATATTTTATTTGGGTCAAATTTAAAAAATGTATAAAGAATTATGAAAATATTATATAAAATGTTAGTGATAGATATGGTTTGTCATATAATATAACGAGTCATAGGCCACGTTTGGTTCGGATCACCCACGGGATTCCAGTGATTTAATGATTGAAATATCGGACACTTTCGTCACCAGAATCAAATGACCCCACTCACCTCAGCGTGTGTGAAATCAGAAAGTTTAAGTACCGGAGAGAGATAGACTGAACGCGCCTTGATTTTCAGAATCCACAAAAGTTATTTGAGGAGAGATTTTGGGGAGATTCTATAAAAAAGAGAAGCCTCCACCCTGTTCAAAACATTTTTTAATATATATTTTCTTAAAATCTAATAAAGAGTCCAGAGACGAGAAAGAGAGAGAGAGAGAAAGAGAGATTTTTAAAAATATATTTTTATATTTTTATTAAAATATATAATTTTAATAATTTTACTTAACACAAAAATATTTTTTAAAAAGTTCATTAAGGTCTTTATTTTTTTAAAGTCTCGTGTGGTTCAATGGATCCAACTAATAACCAACGAACGCATATTCCAGCACTATTCACATTTTGAAATGACTTATTTTATTTATTTTTAATGAATTTTATAAAATAAAATTATCATCATAATAATAGAATATTTGATAAAAAATATTAATACTACTAATTAAAATTTGAAAGTGAAAATTAAGGATACATTAAGTTACACGTACCTGGATGCTTACAATACAAATGAAAGTAGGCTAGGTAATTAGCAGGGCTTTTTTAAAACTATCTTCCTCACATATTTCAAATTTTCCCCCAAAAATCTAGAGCCAATTCATTTGGTTAAATGAGTCTACTTCAACTCGGATCCAACTCATTTGGCTCATGACTTGATTCGTTTAATAATTATGTAAAATTATTTTTTCTACATAATATATATATATATATATATATATATATATTATTTCATTTAATTTGGATGAGAGTGGAAATTAGGTGAAGCCAACATCCTTCACTGCAAGTTGGGTTGATAGCTTAACAAAGGGTTGTCCGTAGTAGGCCTTTAGACAACTCAAAGAGTTGTGATTGGGATCTCCTGCAGACACAAGCAATCAATCAATGGGGGCTTTTCATTCTGCTTTGAGGGATAACTTTTTTGACGGCCTTAAATTAATTGAGAGTTTTACGGGCCACGTGAGAGACCATTGGCCAGGGAAACAGAACTCGAGGAGAGGAGTAAGAAGAGGGAGGGGGGGTTTATATGTGCAACACGACATCGCCGTCAAACTCCTGAGTTATGAAGCAGAAGAAGATGACGGTTCGAAGTCGGAAGGAAGTGGTTCAACTATAGGCGACTATCTTAACCGACATGTTGGGTCAGCTCGATGATAGTCAACTATCTTTAGCAGGGCAACTGAGCCGGGTTCAGCGATAACGACTATCTCTAAGCGATAGCCGACTATCTCTGTAAGAGGGTAGCCAGTCCGGTTCAACGGTAGCGGCTATCTCAAAGCGATGGCTGACTATCTCTGTGAGCGGGTAATTTGGTTGTTAGCTATAGTGACTATCTCTAAGCAATAGCTGACTATCTATGTAAGTGGGCAATTCGGTTAATATTACTTGTAACAACCTGAATGAAAATGAAAAGTAATGGGCGCCATTTGGAGGGAAATTTAGATAGCAATTGAGATGAATAGCCTAGGGTTTGGGGTGGGAAGGAAGCCTATAAATAGGCTATCAGTGTAATAGAGGAGGATAACGAGTATAATGAGATTTTTGTTGTTCTTCCCTACAACTCTCAACTCTTCTCTTTGATGGACCCTACGTCCCCTAAATCTTCTGCTCTCCCTTCCTTGTTCCACCTTCTGATCTGTAACGACCCGGGAATCCGATTACCGGGAAGGCACGATAACCAGAGATTCGAACCGCCGCCCACGAGCCGGGAGAGCTCGGAAGGGCTAAAAGGAGTGTGGAGACACAAAGAAATAGGAGATAAAATAGGACAACAAATAACAGAAATAAATAAACAACTACAGCTACAACAGAGTCCAGTCCAACAGAAAGTACAGTCTAAAGTAGTAAAAACGTACCACATGCCGAGTGAACACTCGGCCCGGCGAGCTGGCAACTGAGAACCTCCGCACCGCGCCCTCGAACCTCGAGGAAGAAGAACCACCTCACCTGAAAAGTAGGGAATGAGTCTCCAAAATAGAGACTCAACAGCGATCCCGCAGAACCCTAACCTAAAACAACAGCGGTAGCGAAAAGGAAGGCTACAAGAGCAACCGCAACAGCAGGAACAGTAAACCCGGTGGCTGGTCGAAACCCGGCGCTACAACTACTCCTACTGTACCAGAAACACACCCCAGACTCACGGTCGGGGGTTACCAAACCACACTAGTACCACCCACCGAAGTAAAAACCCACGGCAATCGCGTCGTAGAGGCCTGTCTCCCAGGACACTGCCAGCCTGGACACGATGTCCAAGGTGCAACTCTGACACCTGGTCACGGGTACCGCACGACAAGATGTAACTTCGGTAAAGCCACTAGCACTAGTCTCACGGCGCGAAAACCAACACATGCGCCACGGCGAAACAACCGAAAACTCAATGGTCGACACGACCGAAAACCCAAAGGTCAAAGTCACGGAAACTGACAGTCTGTCACTCTCTGTCCAGAACAGGAGTACCTCCCACTAGAAGCAAGGCCGAATGCGTTCACTGACGTCTTAGTCCGCGCCTCAGGTGTCTCCCTCCGGCCCAGCGGGAACTGAGACACCGTACAAGTAACTACAAACAAGTGACTAGCTGGGGTCACGCCCGTCGACGTGGGTCCAACCGCCCCCAACCACGTGTGCACACATAGACCATGCGTCCCTGGTCTGGCCCTCTGATCGGTTTTCCCCTCAGCCGGACTCTGGCTGGTAGACGCGGGGCCCGACGGAAACCGGTCCACAAACCGTCTCTAAGGGTAGCCTCTCCACCACTCCCTGGTGGGACCACTCGGGTGTAAGAAGGCAACGACTAGTGGAGGGTCACTGAGAGAGTATACTCTCAAGTCAACGGAAAACAATGTTCGAATCCGACGACGTACAGGGACCATCCCACGTACCGGCACCGTCGTGCGGCGACCACAGTCGGAGAAGGAACGGGACTCGCAGCTCATGGCTACGCACGCACCCTGCGCGAGAGTCGAGAAAACCCAAGTGACGCTAAGCCACTATACTCTGGGTAGTCCTCTAGACACACTACAACCAACGGTCCTTGAGTCAGAAGACTCGGGGTCAAGACCGTCGCACGCAACAGCACAAGGCCGTCAATCTAGTCCAATCTCTAGGTCTAAAACCACGGTGGCATGAATACCGAGGTAGCTCACAAGCCACCGAGACCATTCCCTCGGGAAGGCAACTAGGAAGCCTTCCAGCCCCAGGCAGGGCAACTGGACTCACAGTCCAAGGTCACACACACGGCCCACGTGGAAAGCACAGAAGCACGATTCCCAAGGTAGCGCCCAAGCCGCCACGCCGATAATTGGACTCGCAGTCCAAGGCCAAACACATGGCCCACTCGGGAATCATCTTCCAAGAAAACTCACAACATGCGGAGGAACCCCACCGCATACACACCGATACACGGTGACTCGACCGAGCGTAACACGAAAGCCCGGAACACGTGGGGTCACCCATACCCACCATACCTATGGGCACGCTAATCGAGGTAGCAAGGTCCTCCCGACACCCTCAAAACACGAACACGGAATCCCACGGGTGTCTGGGACACTCACGAGACCGCAGGTCAACCACTGGGTCCCAACCGAGTCGACCAGGGACCTACACAACGCGAAACAATCGCAGTAAGCACGAAGAACCACTTCGGCGCAACACAGTGCCTGGCGGTCTACCTTGGGCCGTCACAGCAATCTAACGGTCCAACACAGGAGCGTTACGCGAAAGGGGCAACAACGGCTGTGACGCACCCACCCCTGGGGCGTCACAGTCTCTAACGGACCAAGCCTGGTGCGTTAGAAGACAGAACAACACAGGCTGTGACGCTCACCCCTCAACGCATCACAGCGTCTGACGGTCCTACGTGGGCGCGTCAGAAGAATGGGCTGCGTCAACTCTGACGGTCCCATGAAGGGGCGTCACAAGGCTCTGACGGTCCTACCTAGGCGCGTCAGAAGACTCGTGACCCCAATGGTCTGAAAACACGAGAAGGCACGTAGCGGTCGAACCCAGGCGCGTCACAGCGCCGTGGCGGTCTATCGAGGGACCGTCACACTCACAAACCACCAAAATGCTAACGGGCCCTGTCACGCACCCACCCTGGGGCGTCATAGGCTGTGACGGTCAATGGAAGGACCGTCACACCCGTCCGAGTGCGAAGCGGCGGGAAACGACCCGAAAAACGTCCCACGCCTCCATACCTCCACGGGTGAGGGGGAAAACAAGGGGGAAGCCCCCAAATAGCCCCTAGCATGCATCTAAGGCCTCGGATCAGCCAAAAACGCAATGAAACAAGAGATCGGCCCACGAGCCCTAAAACATGGATTTTCCCCAAAAATTCCCGATTACGCCCGCTCGGCTCACCACGGCCTACGAAACTCGCGGGAAAAGAAGTGCACGAGCTGGGGGTCCATCTCCCTACCTCCACCGAAGATTTCGCGCCCCGAGCTCGCCGATCCACGAAGAAAACGCTGTTGAAGCCTCGCCGTTCCATGAACCCACGGCCGAGCTTCACCACGCCCCCACCGCCTGGATCCTCATCCATCCTCGCCCGTGCCTCGCCCGCACCGTCCCCGCCTAGCCCGCACTCCACCCTGTCGGCCGTCGGAGAGAGAGGGTGGGAGGAGAGAGCGTGAGAAGAGAGAGGGAGAGTGAGTGAGAAATGAGAGGGAATAGAGAGAAAAGGGAGGGGGGTTTATATAGGAAAATCTAAAAATTTTGAAAAATACCAAAAAATAGAAAATCACGTTTCCATGATCCTTGGAACGCACCGATCGCAACGGTACCACTCGCGCCCTGGTGAACGGCCCGGTTCACCCGCAACGAGGTTCCGAAGGAATTACCGAAACACACACCGGGAATCGGTAAACACACGCGGAAAAGCCGCGGACGTGCTCCGAGCCTCCGAAACAGCTCCGGATCGTGCCGATCCGGACATGAAAGATGTTCGAAACATCATTTCGGACACAACGGAGCCAGATTTATCGGAAACATAGATCTGGGACCCAAGAAGAAGGATCCGCAGAACTCGGGGCATTACATCCCTCCCCCCTTAATGGAATTTCATCCTCGTAATTCAGGACCTAGCACGAGGTCACAGGGGAAGAACACTGAGCCAACAGACAACGCTGTCAGAGCCCCGACATAGAAACCTCGATTCTCACGAAAACACCGCTCCCGAGGGATGCAGCCAGACTTATAATCACAACCAACACCTCGCTCCACGCGCCGAGCACACTGGCCAACTGAGCAGGCACACACAAAGAATACAGTCCATCGTCACCTCAGACACCACGAAAATCAATCATGGCACCGCTGTCGCCATCTCGCTCACTGAGGAGACACAGCCCTCGCACGAGAGACAGCCACCGATGCAACCCATGGTCGGTAGATGCCCCAGACGCCAGTTTCGCAAACCCGCCGACTGGCCTCACGCCCGACACAAAGGAACAGCCAAAACTGAGCTCCCACCAGCTCACGCAGTCATCTCAACAGACCGCAACCAGAACAACGGCTCAGCGCCAAGAAACACCCCACACATGGCAAGCTGAAAGCCAGACATAACACTGTGCCAACTCTGTCAGAGGACAAACTTCGACAAAGCCCAGATCCAGTCCAGAAAGGCACATCACGGAAACGACCACTAAAGGTCTCACCGATACACGGCTCTCACCGCTCACGATGCACAACCAACATCATCTTCTGTCTGTGAAAAGACCATCCACTGATCGCCAGATACACGTCAATAGGAAACCTCCATCGGCCCAACAGGCACGATCCAACTCACGGCAGGCCATCCGCTGACTCTCACACAGACGATTACCACAACTCGAGCCACACTCCTCTCGGATTCCACATCCGAGCTCGATCATCGCACCAACTCAACCCTCTTGGGGAGCACGATGAAACCAGATGACAAGATCCTGGTGTCCTCAGTCATCACCTCACTCGACATAGGCTCACAGGGGAACCATCCCATGCTGGTCGCCAAACCAGCGATAACCATTGCGACACCAACGTCCCGTCAAGGACCACCCTCCGATGCCAATCTCACAAAAGGCCTCCGCCCACAGGCATCACTCATTCGTCTGGTCCCATCACATCCTTTGATCAATCCAAGTGGACACCTGCCAATCCCGATTCCGCCCTTACCATAGAGCCACGGGATGCCACCTGAACATTGCTCACGGGTCCCCAAGCAACATACACCTCACCGTGGTCGGCTACGAGACTAGCATTACCAGTCACTCGCAGCTACCAACCGGAACCCAAAATATCTCAGAGATCACTTCTTCAAAACACGATCTCAACCGAGGACACAACCTCCAATACAAGTCGGGCACTAGCCACCGACTCTGACCAACACCTCCTCGACCTCCGTCAGGCGACATCCTCAACAACCCTATCCGGGTCCAACACCGACGCCTGACACAGCTTCCATCACATGAACAGGGTACTCATACGGGCACTAGCCAGCACATTCCCCAACACTCCATCTTGCCAGTGCCAAGAACCATAATACCTCGAGCAACGGCATGGCAACAACACGTTTCACACTGAGGAACCAATCCTCCGATGCTCAACGCAAACTCAGGAATCCGCCCGTAGCAACCAACGCTACGATCCTGAACCAGTGGGTCACAAGCCCACCACGGTTCCGCTACGCACTCTGATCCACGCACACAGCCACAAATTCTCTAAAACACCGCCCGAACGGCACTCGTCCTTCCGGAAAAGCGCCAGCACCCCCACACAACAAGAGAATTGGGCACAGCTCTCGCAGGCAACCACCTGGCCAAGACAAAGAGCACGTCTTGCACGGACTTCATGGCACACAAAGGCCAACCAATCTGAACACCCAATGCAAGACAACGAACCTGGCCAAACACAATTCTCTCCAACCAAAGGGGAAACCAACATACCTCCGACCAACGAAAGAATCTCCACGCTCGACCTGACCTCAAACCTCGCGCATGCTGGGAACAGCACCTTCCAGCACCGATAAAACCACCACCACATCAGGTCAGCGCCTCCGACACACTCGGCGAGTGTCACGTCGGACCATAATCACAGCATCTCTCGATGCACCACCGCTGCAATTCCTCAAACTGCAGCGCACCGCGCCAAGAGCCGCTACACGAGCCACAACGATAACTACCGACGCTCATCCTCGAGTCCCGAACTCGCCGTGGAGCCTTCACATCTCAAGCCAACTCCAGGGCGGACACAACCCATCCACTGACAGAAATGCAAGAGCAAAGACTTACTGGGACATCTCTGCAAATCCTGCCTCAAAATCCGCAGAACGATCGGGACCGACACGTCATTTCTAACGCAACAGAGCACGACAAGAACATCAGGCTCGACGCAACAGCAGCTCACCGAGAAGATCCTCCGCTCACTCGAGCACACTTCTCGACCAGAACACCTCAGGAGTTGGACAAACCCCAAGCTGGAGTGGTCAAAACCGACAGCAGCTCCCTCAAAGCACGCTCACGGCCACTTAACCATGAACAATCCTCTCCAGCCACCTGACCACGCTGCAGGTTCCTCGAACGCAGCACCGCGAGCTCACGTCTGCCAGCAACCTCTGCCCAACGCAGCACAACCAGGGCCACCACCGATGAGGGAGACGGCTCTCGACCTTGATCCTTAGACCTCATGCTGGCACGAAAGCCGCGAACAACCATCACCCTCACGGCGCCACACAGCGCACTCAAGTTCTCAAGCGAGAAACTAGGCAGAAATCGAACACAAAACCCTAAGCCAGCTGCCGACTGTACTGGACATCATGGACTCTGATCACTGTAATATTTTGAATTCCTATGTATGTCCACAACCACCGCTCTGATACCAACTGTAACAACCCGAGAATCTGATTACCGGGAAGGCCCGATAACCTGAGATTCGAACCGCCGCCCACGAGCCGGGAGGGCTCGGAAGGGCTAAAAGGAGTGTGGAGGCACAAAGAAATAGGAGATAAAGCAGGACAAAAATTAACAGAAATAAATAAACAACTACAGCTACAATAGAGTCCAGTCCAACAGAAAGTACAGTCTAAAGCAGAAAAAACGTACCACATGCCGAGTGAACACTCGGCCCGGCGAGCTGGCAACTGAGAACCTCCGCACCGCGCCCTCGAACCTCGAGGAAGAAGAACCGCCTCACCTGAAAAGCTGGGAATGAGTCTCCAAAACAGAGAATCAGCAGGGATCCTGCGGAACCCCAACCAGAAACAACGGCGGTAGCGAAAAGGAAGGCTACAAGAGCAACCGCAACAGCAGGAACAGTAAACCCGGTGGCCGGTCGAAACCCGGCTCTACAACTACTCCTACTGTACCAGAAACACACCCCGGACTCACGGTCGGGGGCTACCGAACCACACTAGTACCACCCACCGAAGTAAAAACCCACGGCAATCGCGCCGTAGAGGCTTGTCTCCCGGGACACGGCCAACCTGGACACGCTATCCAAGGTGCAACCCTGACACCTGGTCACGGGTATCGCACGACAAGACGCAACCTCGGTAAAGCCACTAGCACTAGTCTCACGGCGTGAAAACCAACACACACGCCACGGCAAAACAACCGAAGACTCAACGGTCGACACGACCGAAAACCCGAAGGTCAAAGTCACGGAAACTGACAGTCTGTCACTCTCTGTCCAGAACAGGAGTACCTCCCACTAGAAGTAAGGCCGAATGCGTCCACTGACGTCTTAGTCCGCGTCCCAGGTGTCTCCCTCTGGCCCAGCGGGAACTGAGACACTGTACAAGTAACCACAAACAAGTGACTAGCTGGGGTCACGCTCGTCGACGTGGGTCCAACCGCCCCCAACCACGTGTGCACACACAGACCGTGCGTCCCTGGTCTGGCCCTCTGACCGGTTTTTCCCTCAGCCGGACTCTGGCTAGTAGACGCGGGGCCCGACGGAAACCAGTCCACAAACCGTCTCTAAGGGTAACCTCTCCACCACTCCCTGGTGGGACCACTCGCGTGTAAGCATGCTACGACTAGTGGAGGGTCACTGAGAGAGTAGACTCTCAAGTCAACAGAAAATAACGTCTGAATCCGACGACGTACGGGGACCATCCCACGTACCAGCACCGTCGCACGGCGACCACAGTCGGAGAAGGAACGGGACTCGCAGCTCATGGCTACGCACGCACCTTGTGCGAGAGTCGAGAAAACCCAAGTGACGCTAAGCCACTGGACTCTAGGCAGTCCTCTAGACGCACTACAGCCAACGATCCTTGAGTCAGAAGACTCGGGGTCAAGACCGTCGCACGCAATAGCACAAGGTCGTCAATCTAGTCCAATCTCTAGGTCTAAAACTACGGTAGCACGAATACCAAGGCAACTCACAAGCCGTCGAGACCATTCCCTCAGGAAGAGAACTAGGAAGCCTTCCAGCCCCAGGCAGGGCAACTGGACTCACAGTCTAAGGCCACATACACGGCCCACGTGGAAAGCACAGAAGCACGATTCCCAAGGTAGCCCCCAAGCCGCCACGTCGATAACTGGACTCGCAGTCCAAGGCCAAACACATGGCCCACTCGGGAATCATGTTCCAGGAAAACTCACGACATGCGGGGGAACCCCACCGCACACACACCGATACACGGTGACTCGACCGAGCGTAACACGAAAGCCCGGAACACGTGGGCTCACCTAGACCCACCACGCCTATGGGCTCGCTAATCGAGATAGCACGGTCCTACGGACACCCTCAAAACACGGACACGGAATTCCACGGGTGTCAAGGACACTCACGAGACCGCAGGTCGACCACTGGGTCCCAACCGAGTCGACCAGGGACCTACACAATGCGAAACAATCGCAGCAAGCACGAAGAACCACTTCGGCGCAACACAGTGCCTGGCGGTCTACCTTGGGCCGCCACAAGCTGTAATGGTCCAAGCCTCGACCGTCACAGCACTCTAACGGTCCAACACAGGAGCGTTACGCGAAAGGGGCAACAACGGCTGTGACGCACCCACCCTAGGGCGTCACAGTCTCTAACGGACCAAGCTTGGTGCATTAGAAGACAGAACAACACAGGCTGTGACGCTCACCCCTCGGCGCGTCAAAGCGTCTGACGGTCCTACCTGGGCGCGTCAGAAGAATGGGCTGCGTCAACTCTGACGGTCCCATGAAGGGGCGTCACAAGGCTCTGACGGTCCTACCTAGGCGCGTCAGAAGACTCGTGACCCCAACGGTCTGAAAACATGAGAAGGCACGTAGCGGTCGAACCCAGGTGCGTCACAGCGCCGTGGCGGTCTATCGAGGGACCATCACACCCACAAACCACCAAAAGGTTAATGGGCCCTGTGACGTACCCACCCTGGGGTGTCACAGGCTGTGACGGTCACTGGAAGGACCGTCACACCCGTCCGAGCGCGATGTGACGGGAAACGACCCGAAAAACGTCTCACGCCTCCATACCTCTACGGGAGAGGGGAGAAACAAGGGGGAAGCCCCAAATATCCCCTAGCATGCATCTAAAACATGGATTTTTCCCAAAATTCCCCGATTACGCCCGCTCGGTTCACCACGGCCTACGAAACTCGCGGGAAAAGAAGTGCACGAGCTGGGGGTCCATCTCCCTACCTCCACCGAAGATTTTACGCCCCGAGCTCGCCGATCCACGAAGAAAACGCCGTTGAAGCCTCGCCGTTCCATGAACCCACGGCCGAGCTTCACCACGCCCCCACCGCCTCGATCCTCACCCATCCTCACCCGTGCCTCGCCCGCGCCGTCCCTGCCTCGCCCGCACTCCACCCTGTTGGCCGCCGGAGAGAGAGGGAGGGAGGAGAGAGCGTGAGAAGAGAGAGGGAGAGTGAGTGAGAAATGAGAGGGAAGAGAGAGAAAAGGGAGGGGGTTTATATAGGAAAATCTGGAAATTCTGGAAAATACCAAAAAATAGAAAATCACGTTTCCGTGATCCTTGGAACGCACCGATCGCAACGGTACCACTCGCGCCCTGGTGAACGGCCCGGTTCACCTGCAACGAGGTTCCGAAGGAATTATCGAAGCACACACCGGGAATCGGTAAACACACGCGGAAAAGCCGCAGACGTGCTCTGAGCCTCCGAAACAGCTCCAGATCGCGCCGATCCGGACAGGAAAGATGTCCGAAACATCATTTCGGACACAACGGAGCCAGATTTACCAGAAATGTAGATCCGGGGCCCGAGAAGAAGGATCCGCAAAACCTGGGGTATTACATGATCTCTCTGCTCTTTCTGCCTCCTCTTCTCTCTCTCAGAGTGTTCTTGGTGCAGCTCCTTCTACTACTGTCCGTGGAAAGAAGAAGACAACCATCTTCGCGTTGAGCTCTGATCGGTTCACCATTCCAAAGGGAAATCCAAGTTCTGAACCAAAAGGTCATATAAAATTGGTGTCTGAGTCCCACTTGGATCCTCTTACTTCTTCCAGATTAATGGTACTTGAGGAATTACGCTTGAGCTAACAATCTCTCCAACATACGATGCAGCAGATCATGTTGCAGTCTAATGCAAACATGAATGCTCGCTTAGAGCAGTTAGCGCAGCAACTGACTGATCTCGATGTTTCTTCTCCTAGACTGGAAACTATGATCGAAAAGGTCGTTCATAACGTTTTGACTACGGACAATTTTCCTTTCACTTTGGCACCAGTTCTTGCATCACAACATGTTTGTCCAGTGTTGAATCAACCGAACATTCCTGCTCTAGTTTTCACACCGATTCTTGCGAATCAGGATTTCTCTCCACATAATGCTCCAGTATTGCAAGTTCCGCGGCCTAAACCCCTGGAACTACCAATGTTTGATGGATCTAACTTTGAAGATTGGAGGTTTAAAGCATAACTCTATATAAATATTATTTTCATTTAATTTGGATGAGAGTGGACATTTGGTGAAGCAAACATCCTTCACTGGAAGTTGGGCTGGTAGCTTAACAAAAGGATGTCCGTAGTAGGCCTTGAGACAACTCAAAGAGTTGTGATTGGGATCTCCTGTAGACACAAGCAATCAGGCTTTTCATTCAGCTTTGGGGGATAGATTTTTTGACGGTCTTAAATTAATTAAGAGTTTTAAAGGCCATGTGAGAGACCATTGGCCAGGGAAACGGAACTCAAGGAGAGGAGTAAGAAGAGGGAGGGGGGTTTATACGTGCAACACGACATCACCGTCGAACTCCTGAGTTATGAAGCAGAAGAAGACGACGGTTTGAAGCTGGAAGGAAGCGGTTCAACTATAGGCGACTATCTTAACCGAGATGTTGGGCCAGTTCGATGATAGTCAACTATCTTTAGTAAGGCAACTGAGCCGGGTTCAGTGATAGCGACTATCTCTAAGCGATAGTCGACTATCTCTGTAAGAGGGCAGCCAGTGAGGTTCAACGGTAGCGGCTATCTCTAAGTGATAGCTGACTATCTCTGTGAGCGGGTAATTTGGTTGTTAGTTATTGGTGGGGACACCGGACTCACCGGACCCGTCACACGGAGTCGACGCCGCACCGGCCCGACACCACCGAGCTTGTGGCTTGGAGATTCGGCATCCTGAGTATGTATTTTATTTGTATTGTGGTGGTATTGTATTATTAACCACTAGTCATATTTTATTTTGGCCATTAGTCAAAGGTTGGTTGTTGTATTTTATTTTATTAGGCCAAATAGTCATAGGATATATGTGTCCTTAGTTGAAATGTCTAGGGGTATTCTTGTCCTGGTGTAATATGGTCTTTCCTATATAAAGGAGGCTAGTGTACTATTTTATGTATTGAATGCTTATGAAAGAAAACCCACGTAGGTGCTTTTGTCCCTTGTTGCTTCCCTTCCCTCCTATCTCCCTTGTGAGATTTGAGTGATTGTCCGGTGAGAGATCGCCCGGTGTGAGACCGAGCTGCGCGAGACAGTGGTTATCCCGTCCCATTCGTATTTTTAGAGTGCCGATGATCTCTTTGACATCGCCGCGCTACGTCAAATTTGGTATCAAAGCCCAACAACGGCGTCTCCATCAACCCCGACGTCCACGTTGTTCCTCTCCACAACGTGATCGACTTCAGTACGTAAAACAAAAAAAAGAGAGAGAGTGAAAGAGAAGGGGAGACAACGGAGAGAAAAGAAAAGTGAAAAAAAAAATCTTGATCCTCCTTTCTTTTGATTGCGAGAAGTGAAAAAAAAAACACAGCAGAAGGCATCTCTCTCGGCTGAGAGAGAGAGAAAAAAATCACGTTCGCGGGCAAGGCATTGTCGCCCGTGCCCAAGTTCAAACTTCTCCTGGCCGCAACGGTTCGCCCCGCCCCGCCGTGAGCCACCTCAGCCGGCGCTCGCTCGCCAGTGCCCGCGCCCGCTCGCCAGCGCCCTCCTGCCGTGCCCGCTCGCCGCCGCGTGCTCCCACAGCCATGCTGTCGCGCCCCCGCCTGCCCTTGCCCGCCTGCACCCACGCCCGCTAGTTGGCAGCCCGCCCCCGCGTAGACGCCCGCATACCCTGCACCCGCGTTGACCGCGTGGCCACATACCCGCCCGCGTGGCTGATTGTCTTTGCCCGCCCGCGTGTGTTGACTGCCAGTGCGTGAGTTGCATAGGAAAGGTTTGAAAAAAAAATATTGTTAATTGGAGTGTTGGATATATATATATATTATATATATATTATACATCAGGGATATATATATATATAACATTATATATATCATTTGATTAAATTATTGGTTGTGGCACCTGAGTCCACTACGGTGGCTCGACCAGTGCCAGGGTCGCCTGGTCGTCGACAGATAGTCTGTAATCTACGAAGTGCAAGTGTCCCTGAGTCTCCCTGCGTTGAGAAATTCTGAGTTAATTTATTCCCCTGTGCGGGAAATTTTATGCGATTTTGTAATAATTGCACCACCCTCCCTGCGTGGAGTGAACTCGCTGTAACTGATTAAGCTTCGTCAACATCGTGCGGACACGCACGTCTCCACTCGCCTTCGTCTCTGATCGGCGCTAGACTTTTCAAGTCTAGTTAGGGGCGTGCTCCTACAAACTTGCTCATTTAGTATCTTTTTCAAATTGTCGCACGATGAAGTGAGAGGGAGCCCGACCCATGCAGCATGTCTTCTGAGTGCATCACTGTGGACGGAAAGAGAGAGCTTGTATGATCCCATCCTTAAGCCCTAGAACTATCACATTATGGCACCGTAATTGTCAGGAGGTAATTCCACAACTACTTCGCCTACGGGCCAGCAACTCTCCTGGCCAGTCCCTTCGCGAATCAAATTGACCCTTTGCATATTAGCCAACAAAAAGGTTTGAACCTTGCTAATCTTTGATCCCAGGATTGCATCATTTAGGTCTGAGCTCGTGCATGCCACGTTGGTCTAGGAATTCATCGGGCCGTCTAGAGCGCGTTTCAACACTACAACCACCCATGGCTCAAGATGGCGTGAATGCCATGTTAGTCCAGCTCGAGAAAAATCTTACGGCCTAATTTGAAGCATCTATAGGCCAATTGCGAGCGGAGCTAGATGATAGGATCCGAGCCTTAGAGGATCATAAGAGGGGAGAGGAAGGAAAAATGAATGGTCACAGAGATCCCGTCGCCAACCATAGAGAAGAGAGTGATCGAGCCCCCTTGAATCAGGCTCCTCGAGGTAGAGAGCAAGATGATCGTGTGCCTCGAGGAAGAGACCACGACGATGAGGAGATCATCCTATAGAACGTCAAGATAGACCCTCCCAATTTTGATGGGTCCCTAAATCCTGCCACATACCTTGATTGGGAGACCAGGATGGATCACTACTTTGATTGACATCACCGCATGACCCCTGGTACAAGGGTGAGGTTTGCCAAAATGAAGCTCCTAGGTCAAGCCAAGACCTACTGGTACAATATTGAGAATCTCCTAACAAGGAGACGAGAGGAGCACATCAACACGTGAAAAGAAATGAAAGAGAAACTGAGGGAGAAGTATCTGCCACCCTCCTACCATCAGCGTCTTTTAGACCAATGGTAGAAACTCACTCAAGATGGGAAGTCTGTAGATGATACTTCTATCCCAGTCACCACAACATGCGTCATTCCCATCCAATTTCAGTCTTACCAAGGACAGATCTTATGTGATGTAGTGCTTATGATGTTGTGCCCCTATGGTTTTGATGTCAGCAAGCACTATGAGTATGAATTGTTTTGATGTCAGCAAGCACTATGAGCATGATTGATTGATTGATTTAAGAGTGGGCACATTCATCTCATTGCATTGTCTGTCTCTGCATTGGTACAACTCTAATTCCTGCATAACAAGTGTAGTTTGCATCGGTACATTAACTGTTGTTGCACGTCATATAGTCGATGCATGATCTGGTAAATAGACTGCACTGTTAGTTCTCCTGCATACATTGCATCAGTTCAATATCTGCCATATGCATACACTGCATCGGTGCATTCATCAGGTGCTTTATTTCGAAGTCGATGCGTGTTCATTATGCATACATAGTCAGTGCAGGGTTAATTATCTAGGCTTGTGCATTTCATAACTATGTTTCATGGTGGCCATAAGTTAGTGAATGCCTAGACTCATGCATGTTCAAGGAATAAAGTCTGTACAGAGTTTTGCCTAGACTACATCAACTCAAGTATGTACATTCGTTGATGACAAGTTTGTACAACTTCCGTTGTTTCACTCGACTAGTCAGTACAACCAGTGCTCTTCATGCATATACATAGTCAATGCATTATTTTGTCTCGCACATACACCAAGTCTGCACATGGTTGCGTTGATGACTTGGCAAGTCTATACATTCATGAGCATAGTCAGTGCATTCGGTTGTCTCATGCATATACAAAGTCTGCACATTCTCTGCTGATATGCCCGTGCATCATTTTAGCAAGTCTGTACATCGCTTTCACATTACACACAAAGTCTGTACACTCGTTGATGGCATGCCCGTGCATTCATTATCAATGTGCATACTTTATTATATGCATACTGCATTACACGCTATAAAGTTTGTACATGCTTTGTTCAAATCTCAAACTTACTCAATGCATCCTTTTCTCTCCTTTCAGATTAATTCACACTGATAACAAGTCTGTTCTAACAGGACTGCTGCTCGAGGAGATTAATAAGGACACGTGATCCAAGAATGGAGATGGCTCAGGATCGTGACACGTGCAATCTAGCAGGCTGAAATACTGCCACGCGGTCAAGGTGCTAGGGCGGGAATTCGTGGAAGACACACGCCCACCTACCTGCTGCTGCTATAAAAAGGAAGTGTCTCCTTCGAGTGAAAAGTGTGGAAAATGATGATCAGAGTGATCGAAGTAGGGGGGTAGCCAGACAGAAGCAGAGAGAGCCAGCAGAAGAAGAAAAAGAGAGAACATAAGAGAAAGAAGAGAGCTCGAGAGAGGAAGGAGAGGCAGTTGAAGAAAAAGAAGGAAAGAGAGAGAGATAGAGATTTCGAGGAAAAGAAGAGAAGCTTCATTAGAAGATCTGTCTCTACTGGACTGTGGATCAAATCCAGGCCAGTCAGCTCTCTGAGAGCCATAGTTGTGCTATCATCGTTTACAGCTTCTTGTCGCTATGATTTCCCATTTCTTGTTTTTCTCTTACACTCTTTATTTCGAGCTATTTGTCAGCGGAGCAAGCTGTGACGCTCAGCGTGCAGAGGTGTAGTATCCTCTGGACGGGTAAAGCTGTAATCCCCGGCGTTGCAGAGGAGGATTCCTCTGGTCAGCAAGCTGTGTTGCTCAGTGGGCGAGGTGGATACCTCGGACAGCAAGCTGTGTTGCTTAGTGGTTGTAAGCAAGCTGTGAAGCTCAGCGGTTTAAGCTGTGTATCAGCGGAATCCACACTCTAGTTTGAGTGTGGGGTGGATGTAGGTCTGGAGGACCGAACCACCTTAAAAATCATCTGTCCATTGTGGTGTGATTGCTTGTCTTATTCCGTTAGGTGAATGCTTAGGCACGATCTGTTTCTCTTTGTCTAGTAAGGTTGTTGATTGCACACTGACTGTTCGATGACTGTATTGAGAGTCCTTTGACATTGATCCTAAGTTACTAATCCGTTCATCTGTTAATTTCGCAACTATTCATCAGCTTTCAGTTTTGAAGAGGCGAGATCTCGCGCTGGATCCTGAGCGGGCTGTGGATCACCAGAAGATGAATCTGCAAGAGAGGGAAACATATCAGAGGGCCCAGGGGATCTCTCTGGGGCAAAACCCTCCGATGGCTAAGTCAGTAGAGCTATGGTGGAAGCGATAATGAGGGGAGGAGAGAGCTGATGCGCGAGAATCCTCTCCACCAAAGGGTGAAGCGAGTCGTGCTCAGGAGCTTAGGGTGTGTGAATGCCTTGTTCATCTTACCTTCTTCCGGAGGGTATCCCGTGCTTAAATAGTGCGCCGCCTTCAGGAGTCCTGTAAGCTGAGGGGTTCCCGGCGGGAGTTACGTCTTTAACGGGAGCTTTCATGGCCTGATCGTGGGAGCGTTATCCCCTTGGAGTCCGGCGGCTCCCCTGACTCACCCGCTGGCGGAGGACTCTGAACGGCTGCACCTGCGGATAATCAACAGGCCTTACCGAGCCTCGGGGATACTAGCTCATGTCCGAGCGATAGGCATGGCCCGACGAGGGTGGGGTCGGATAGGTCGGCTGGAGCCTATCTCTCTCGGACGGGGAGAGGGCTTTAGGCCGGACCTTCCTTGGGACCTGACCGTTGTCTCGGGCCCTCCGAGCCTAGAAGGCCGTCGGGGAGAGTTAGTTCCTCGAGTCTTATTTATTGGGCTTTTCTTCCCTAAGTGGGCCCTGTGGGCTATCACTCGGGCGGGCTCGCCTGGTTGGACCTTGTGGGTCTTGTTGGGCTGCCTTTGTGGTGGGCTGCGAAAATCTCCCTCTCCACTTGTCCCCCTCCTACTCCCGAGCCAAGGAGGCTCGGATGAGTAGTTTTTCGAGGCTTTGGACCGGCGTGGCTCAGGTGGGTGGAATTCCGTTGGCGTTATGGAGCCACTTATCGCGGTCGCCGAGGCCCGTAATGATGATCCTGACGGATTCGAAATGAAGGCCCCCCCCCCCTTTTTCTCGAAGCACGGAACGGCGCGCCACCACCCTCAGGGGTTTTTAGGGGGCGCTGTTCATCGTTCTAGGCTTCCAGGGTTTTAGGCTTTCCTTGCTTCTTGATGCGCCGTGAGAGCACAGCCGAGACACGGAGCCTTGCGGCGGCGTTCGAGGAGTTGGCGAGGATAACCGCAGAGGCGGTCCGGCAACTTCCTTCTCCCCCGGAGTCTTCGAGCTCGTACGAGGGATCTCCTCCCGACTCGATGGCGGATCAGAGTCCGGAGCTTGTGCCGGTGAGGCGGGAACCCGTCCCCAACTGTAGTGAGTTGGGGGAAGCGGAGGTGCGGAGGCTGGAGCATCGTTTCCGCCTGCCTCTCAGATATAGCTTTGTTGCCGCCACTCCGTACGAGACGAGTCTGGATGATCGTGATGAGCACATTTGCACCTTCCTTCTGGCTTGGAAGAGTGGATTTCGGCTCCCTTTCGATCCTTTCGTGCTGCAGCTTCTTAATTTTTTCCGGTTGGCGCCTATTCAGTTGGTGGCCAATTCATATCTGCTGCTCTCGGCCTTCCGGATTCTTTGTCGTCAGCACGATATTTTTCCTTCCTTGGACCTCTTCCATTTCTTTTTTGAGTTGAAAGCGCACCCGTCGGCGGGAAAAGGCTTCTACTTCATCCAGGCGCGTAGGAATAGGAGCTGCATCTCGCTTGCGGCGAATGACTCCTCGCACAAGGGGTGGAAGACCCACTTCTTCTGGGTGAAGGCGGTGGCGACGGACGAGATCTGGAGATGTCGGACCTCGCCCAACTTTCATCCGAATCTGCCCCCTCGCCAGGAGGAGTTCCCTCCCCACGTGGAGCAGCAGGTGGCTCGTCTACTGGAGGACCGTCGATCGACCGAGGAGCTGGTGACGCCGGAGAACATCGAACGGTGTCTTCTCTCGCGGTTGACGTCGACAGGTACAGCCCTTGAGGCTTTTTTCCTCTTTTTTTTTTTTGGAGAGGTAGCTTCTTTCCTCCTCCTGACTGGGGACCTCCTGACTGGGGCTTCTCCTTGTTGCAGACGTGAGGCGGGAGCCTCTGGAGGAGGCGGCCGAGGTCATCGATCTGGGAGATGACTCGGCAGCCGATGAGCCTGATGCCCCGGTGGGTCGCGTCCATGCCCGAGATAAGGGAAAGGGGGCGGCCCTCGAGGGGTCTTCTTGATCGACCGGCCTGAAGCGCAAGGATCCCCTGGCGGGGAAACTGCGGGAGGTCGCGAAGGCCAGGAAAAGGGCCAAGAAAGCCGATTTTCCTACCGCCGTCGGGGGCGATTCTGGCTCGGCGGCGCTACCCCCTCGGGGGCAGGATGGGGCCGACCCCTCCGGGCTGGCTCTCCCATCCGCCGGGCGAGAGGGGGCCGAGGAGACCAGGGGCCCCGCAGAGGGAGGTGATGGGTCGGCTCTCCCCTCTGTGGGGGCAGAGGGGGCCGGTGCCGGTGTGGCCGGCGCTGGGACCGAGGGATTGGTCTGCGCGGATGGGGGTTCACCCGCGAGGGCGTCGCAACCCCAAGTGCCAGCAGTTTCTGGTGCGGTTGATCCCGCGACGCCGGTCGAGGGTGGGGGTTCACCCGGGGAGGCGTTGCAACCCCAACCGACCGTGGCGCGCGGGGCGGTCAGCTTCGCTGCCCGCACATGGTCTTCTGGCGGGGTGCCCAGGGTGGAGCAGTCCCCTTTGCCGGAACCTCTGGTCAGGCTCGGTATCTCGGGCGACTTGTACCGGCTCTGTCGGTCGATCGCCGAGAGGACGAGGGGGGGAGAAAGGCGCAACACTCCCGCCGGGGTCCTCGATGTCCTGATGGGGGGCGGCCTGGTTATAGCTCGGACAGCGGCTGTGATGGCGGAGGCGCACGCCCGGACGGAGGCGGAACGGTCGAGGCTCGCCTGGACCCTTGGTGGATGCGAGGGGAAACTAGCCCGGCTCGAGGGGGAGCATGAGGGGCTCTGGCGAGAGTTCCTCGCATTCAGGGAGTTGGCGCGGTCGAGCCAACGGGAAGCCGAGGCGCTGGCCGAGCAGCTAGCAAGGGCCCAAGAATCGCTCGAGAGGAAGAGCAAACGTCTAGAAGACGAGCGTCAACGTCACATTGAGCTGGATGGCCTCTGGGAGCGTGAGCGTGCCGAGCTGCAGGATCGGGAGGAGGACGCGGAGCGCCTTCGCGCTGAGGCCGAGGCGGACCGAGCCCGGGCGGAGGGTCGGACGATCGAAGCCAAGCGGAGGATGATCGAGCTAGAGGAGCGTCTGGCGAGGGCGGAAGAGCGTGCGGCCGAGGCGGAGCGGGCTCGGGACGGGCAGGTCGAGGCGGAGGCGATCGAGTGCTACAAAGGCTCGGAAGCTTACTTGGCCGACTTGATTGAAGCTGCCCTACCCAACTACGAGGTAGCGCTCCGCCGGGGTGCCCGAAAGGGATTTAGGTAGGGCTATCGCCGGGCGATGAGCTATGCCAATGAGCACCTTACCGGGGGTGATTTTCCTTATGGCCAGAGTTATGACTCGGACGAGTCAGTTTCCAGCTCCTCACCTTCGGCCGGGGAAGAACCGGAGGAGTCACCTCCAGCGGGGTCACCAACTCCGGAGGCTCCGGGAGGGCTCACGACCGGGACAGTTCTCGCACAGGCGAGGTCAGTGTCCGGGCCGGCCGTCACCGAAGGTACCGGGGGTGACGCGTCCCCTACTGCTGTTCCTGAGCTTCAAAGTGGGCCCGAGGCCTGATGTATTTTGTTTTATTTTGCCCCTTCCCCTTTTTGTCTATTTTTCCTTCTGTAAGAGGACTTCTTTATGGGAGGCAATAAAAGACTTACTTTGTTTGATCGCTATCTTTGCCGTGATTTGGCTGGCGTATCAGGGGCAGTTGGAAAGTGCCGATATTCTTTGCGCCGTTTTCGCATGCCGATTCGGGAGGCTTCTGGCGGGGCGTCCTTTCATTCCACCATGCTTTGAAAGTCGAGGCGCTTCGCGAATCCCGCTAGGGCGGGGGCCGAGGAATTGGAGGTGACCTTCCAGGGGAGGTCCTGTAGCGTGTTTTCGAGGGGGGAGTCATTTAAGGCGCGTGGCCTCCCTTGGCCTATAAAAAGGACCGAAGGGTGCTCCTTCCCTTTTAACACTTAGGACTCTCGCCGGCGGTCTGCTCTTGTTCCCTCATTTTCGCTCTGCGTTGCGCCGCCGCGATCGGAGCATGGAGGACCCTTCAGAAGATGACACCGCAGACGACGGGGAGCGGTCGGTTCCAGCTGTCCTGGAATATCGGTCGGGTCCCACGGTCGCCGCGCGTGCATGAGACGGGTCCGACGGTCACCGCGCGGATCTGGAGAGGGCTTCGACGTGCGGGGGTACGCCGTTTGCCTCCTCTTGGCTCCGGTGAGGCTTCCGGGCGGACGCCGAGATGGAGGGCGGACGGGGGAGTTAGGGATGCCGGCCGCCATTCCCCTCCGTGGGAGGGGAGGAGGCGGCTCCAGTTCCTTCCTCACCTCTGTCCGCAGTCTCTTTCTCTCTCTTTTGTTCTTAATTTCTTTCACTCTTCGGGGGCTGCTTGCTTTCTGTTCGCCTCCAAAGAGTTGGTAGTTTGGCAGAGAGGAGACCTTCACGGCGCTCCTTTTTCCAGGTTGTTGCCAACTTGGAAAGTAGCCTTCCTCGCGTGAAAGGTGGCCTTCTCCTTGCTGTCCCTCTGTCACCTTTGTCACGGTCCACCCGAGCCAACTGGATCGACCATCTCTTGTCCGAGCCAGTTTCTTCGCGAGGCAGAGTCAGTGGCTGGATGCGAGAAGGTCAAGACCGGGTCGGCCGGGCGATGGCCGTTTGCCGCGGTGTTAGATGGATTTTTTCTTTTCACTATGTAATGTACTGGCAGTTACCTTTCTGATGTACCAACAGTTATCTTGAATGAATGCAAAAAAGGGGGTTTTATTTTACCCGATTTGTCGATACAGTTTTCAGAAATAAAATCTGCGTAGTGTGGTTGCGTTCCATGTCCGGGGAATGGGTTCCCCTTCCATTGTGGCTAACATGTACGCACCTTTCCCGAGCGTCTCGATCACTCGGTAGGGGCCTTCCCAGTTGGGGGATAGCTTGCCCGCCGCCTCCAGTGGTCGAGAGGCTTCGGTCTTCCTGAGGACGAAGTCCCCTGGTCGGAATTGTCTGCCCCGAACCTTGGTGTTGTAGTACCGAGTGAGGCGGCACTGGTATTCCGTAGCTCAGACGTTCGCGATCTCTCGGAGTTCGTCTGCCAGGTCGAGGTTCTCGAGTAACTTCTGCTCGTTTGCCTCGGGCGAAAAGCTGATCACTCGGAGAGACGGATTGGCGATCTCTAATGGAACGACGGCTTCGGTGCCATATACCAGCTGAAAAGGGGTCTCACCGGTTGCCGTCCTGGGGGTCGTTCGGTGCGACCATAGTACGCTAGGCAGTTCCTCGAGCCAGCTACCCTTAGCCTTGCCGAGTCTGGTTTTTATGCCTTTCAAGATGGTCTTGTTGGCATTTTCAACCAGCCCGTTGGCCTGAGGGTGGGCGACCGAAGTGAAGTGGTTGCGGATATTTAGGTCGGTGCATCTGTCTCGGAAGTACCGAGAGTCGAATTGCCGCCCGTTATCGCTCACTATCACTCGGGGGATGCCAAAGCGACAGATGATCGATTTCCAAACGAAGCCCCAAACGACTGTCTCGGTGATCCTTGCTGTAGCTTCAGCCTCGATCCACTTGGTGAAGTAGTCGATGGCGACGATGATAAACTTCTTCTGGGATTGAGCCGTTGGGAATGGCCCGAGGATGTCGATCCCCCACCGAGCGAAGGGGTAGGGCTCGGTCAGGGCGATAAGTTCTGTGGCCGGCTGATGGACCAAATGGTCGAACCGCTGGCAACGGTCGCAATGTTGTGCGTAAGCCGTGCAGTCGCGCTGCAGGGTCGGCCACCAGTACCCTCGCCTTAGCAGGATTCTGGCCAGCGACCGACCTCCTGAATGTGCTCCGCACAGGCCTTGATGAATCTCTTCAACAGCTTGGCTTGCTTCGTCGGGACCGAGACACTTCAGAAGAGGCCCGGAGAACGATCTTCGGTAGAGAGCGTTGTCGAGGATGACGAAGCGCCGAGCTTGGTACTTCATTCGGCGGGCTTCCCGAGGGTCGGAGGGCTCCTGGGAGTCCCGTAGCCAGGACAGGTAGGGGGAGCGCCAGTCACCGGGAGTGGCCGAGTCAATGGCGAGGAGCTCCAAGTCTATGCTCGGGCGCTCGAGCTCTTCTAGGAGGACCGATCGTGTACCTTCTGGGTCTAGGGAGGAGGCCAGTCGGGAGAGAGCGTCCACCCGAGAGTTTTGCTCTCGAGCTATTCGGACTACCTCGAATTCCTTGAACTGCTGGGCCAAGCTCCGGACCAACTGGAGGTATTTGATCATAGGTGCCTTCCGAGCCTCGTACTCGCCACTGACCTGGCTTGCAACTAGCTGGGAGTCGGTGTGGATCCTGACTCGCTCGGCCCCCAACCGTCGGGCCATGCGGGCTCCCGAGATAAGGGCCTCGTACTCGGAAGCATTGTTGGACGCCAGAAAGTTGAACTTTAGGGCGTATTACAACTCTATTCCTTCGGGGGACTTTAGGAGGATCCCTGCGCCGCTACCGACCGAGTTGGACGATCCATCGACGAACAGCTCCCAGGTTGGCCCGGTTGCTGTCGGAGGCCTGTCCTCGACCGGAACGGTGCTCTCGGCGATGAAGTCGGCGAGCGCTTGTCCTTTGATAGCTGATCGCGGCCGGTACGAGATGTCGTAGGCCCCAAGCATGATGGCCCATTTGACGAGTCGCCCCGAGGCTTCAGGATGGGCCAGAATCTTCTTCAGTGGCTCGCCGGTTAGCACGGTGATGGGATGCCCCTGGAAGTAGGGTCGGAGGCGCTTTGCGGAGGTAACCAACGCTAGCACGAGTTTCTCGATTGCGGGGTACCTCCGCTCGGCCTCGTTGAGCACCTTGCTGGTGTAGTAGACCGGCCTCTCGACTCCCGAGTCATTTCTGACTAGGACTGAGCTGACCGTTGATGGCGTCGCCGAGAGATAGAGCAACAAGACCTCACCCGGGACGGGCTTGGAAAGCACCGGGGGCGAAGCCAGGAACTCTTTGAGCTCGACGAACGCTGTCTGGCATTCCTCATCCCATGCGAACGTAGCAGATGCTACCTTGAGCCCCCTCATCAGCTTGAAGAAGGGCAAGCATCGTTCGGCCGCACGGGACAGGAAACGACTGAGAGCAGCGACACGCCCCGTCAGACGCTGGACGTCTTTAATACACGTGGGTGGACGCATGTCCAGGATGGCCTGGGCCTTGCCGGGGTTGGCTTCGATCCCTCGCTGAGTGACCAGGAAACCCAGAAACTTCCCGGATCTTACTCCAAAGGTGCACTTGGCGGGGTTGAGCTTCATGCTGTACTTCAGGAGGGTGCCGAAAGTCTCGGCGAGGTCGGTGAAGTGGTCTTGGGCCCTTGGGGTCTTGACGAGCATGTCGTCGATGTAGGCCTCGACGTTCCGACCTAGCTGTCCCTCGAACATATGGTTGACCAGTCGCTGGTATGTGGCTCCAGCATTCTTCAATCCGAAGGGCATCTGGGTGTAGCAGTACACGCCGTAGTCGGTGATGAAGGCGATCCTCTCGACATCTTCAGGGCTCATTCGGATCTGATGATAACCTGAATAGGCATCCAGGAAACTGAGTATCTCGTTGCCTGAGGTTGAGTCAACCAGTTGGTTGATGCTCGGTAGCAGATAGCAGTCCTTGGGGGTGGCCTTGTTCAGATCGGTGAAGTCTACGCACATTCGCCACTTGCCTGTAGTCTTCGGCACCAGGACGACGTTGGCTAGCCACGTTGGGTACAGGACCGGTCTGAAAAGACCAGTTTCTTGTCCCTTGGTGACCTGCGCCTTGATGATCGCCTGTTTCTCAGGCGCATGCTTCCTTCTCCGCTGCTGTACGGGTCTCACGGTGGTATCGAGGTTGAGCTTGTGCATCACAGTTTCCTCTGGTATACCAGGGAGTTGATCATCGGACCAAGCGAAGACCCGAACATACTCAGAAAGAAACTCCTTGTACTGCTGCTGTTCCTCTGGTGGTAGGTCGGCGCCGATCCTTACTCCTAGGGCCGGGTCATCGTTCAGGAATACCGTTAATAACTCGCCACCGGGCTCGGTGGTCACGGCTCTTCCTTCGACTCCCCTGGGGCCCTTATCCTTCCCGTCCGGCCTTAAGGCTTCCACCGAGATGTTGTAGCACCTTCTATCCGTGGCCTGGTTACCTTGGACTTCCCCCAACCCATTTTTGGTGGGAAACTTCATTTTTTGGTGATAGGTAGATGGTACGGCCTTTATTCGGCTGAGAAATTTTTGGCCGAAAATGGCGTTGTACGCTATCATACCTTTAATCACTATGAAGTCCACTATGACCGTAACAATTTTGGGTGGGGTGCCAATAGTGACCGGCAGGCTTAGGGCTCCCTCGGGGTAGGTGGCCAGGCCATTAAACCCGCAAAGGGGCGTTCGGATCGGGCGGAGCTTGGATGGGTCTCCCCCCATCTTGAGGAAACAGTCATAGGATAATACATCGGGGGCGCTCCCATTATCAACCAAAATCCTATCTACATTACAGTGATTTATCGTGGCCGAGATAACGAGGGCATCGTCATGCGGGGTGCTCAGCCCTTCCAGGTCTTGGTCGGAGAAGACTATGACCTGGGGCTCCATCGGCGGGCCTCTGGAGGGCTCTAAGGCTCGGCTGGCTCGCTCGGCATGACGTTTCCTCCCTCGGCTGGTGTCGCCGCCCGATGCCGCTCCTCCGGAGATGACGTTGATGTGGACCCCTCGGGGGGCATTGTCGATCTCCTCTGCGGCGTCTCGGTCTTCTTTGTGCCCAGTCGTGAACCGGGCTAGATGCCCCAGACGGATGAGGCGCTCGATCTCGTCCTAGAGCTGATGGCAATCTCCGGTGTGGTGCCCGTGGTCGCCGTGGAACAGGCAATGCTTGTCCCGCTTGCGGTTCTTCGACCTCATTGGCTCGGGCTGGCGGAGAAGTCCCGAGTCTTTGATGTCTTCATAGACCTCGTAGACTGGCGCGGTCAAGGGGGTGTACCGCTCGTACTTTCTCTTGCGCTCTCCTTCTCGATCGCGCTTCTTACTCGAGCCAGGGTTTGGCTCGGAGGTCCGCTTTTGTCCCCCTCCCGACCCGAGCCGGTTGCGTCTCGGCAGGTGCTGAGTACATCTTCGCACTCGGCGTGGCGCAGTGCCAGAGTCACTAGCTCGGCAAGGGTCGAGGGAGGGTGGAGGACAAGCTCGCGGCGGAGATTCTCGTCCCGGGTGCCCCCGGTCAGTGCGGTTGTGGCTTAGGCCACATCCAGGCGGGGGATCCTGAGGGCTTCCGATTTAAATCGGTGGACGTAAGTCCGGAACCTCTCCCTTTGCGCCTGTTTGAGGGCCAGGAGCCCCGCTACTGACCTTGGGGGGGCGCTACCGGCGAAACTCTCCTTGAAAATTCGCCCGAATTGCCTGAAGTCTCGAATGGACCCAGGGGCGAGGGCCCGGAACCATGCATGAGCACCTTGGACTAGGGTGGCCGCGAAGGCTCGGCACTTGATGGGATCCGGCGTTCCATGAAGGGTCACCAGGGCGTCGAAGCTATCGTAGTGGTCGGCTGGGTCGCCCTGGCCGTCGTAGAGTTTGAAGGTTGGAATGGAGGCTCTGGGAGAGACCTCTGCCTTCAAGATGTACTCGAAGAAAGGGAATTTCTCCTCGTCCTCCGGGAGAGAGGTCTTCTGCAGGGCGCGGAGGGCGCGCTCTTGCTCTTCGAACCGTCTCTCGAAATCTCGCAGTCGGAGGGACAGCTCTGGCTGCAGTCGCACCGTGGGGCTGGGGGGGCGTCTTGGCGATCTCCCGGGGCACTAGTGCCCGGGCGCGGCGGCCTCGCCCCCTGCTTCCCTTTCCTCGGCGTGGAGGAAGCCTCTTGCTCCACAGGCAGAGCATGCGAGGGTCCTTTGACGTCGTTGCGGAGGAGCTGTCGGCCGCGGAGGGTGAAGCGGCCTCCGGCGGTGTGCTGCGTCGCACTCCTTCGAGGGGGACTTCCTGACGAGGCGCGGGACCTTGCGTCCCTGGCCGCCTGGGCCCTCATGAGCTCCACGAGGACGTCCATCTTTTCGTTGAGGGCCTGGAAGGCGTTGGCGCCACCGTCGAGGGGTGCCCCTGTCTCCGCCGGGGGTGGTGGTGGCCTGTTGGTGGGGATGTTGGCGTTGGAGGGGGGACTCTGTGAGACCCTAGAAGGGGCGCCTCCCGCCGCCGCCACAGCCTTACCTTCCCCACCGGCGGATCTCCTCCCTGAGCTTTTTCTCACCATCTTGGCTCTTCGTGCGTTTCCCACAGACGGCGCCATATGAAGAGGCGAGATCTCGCGCTGGATCCTGAGCGGGCTGTGGATCACCAGAAGATGAATCTGCAAGAGAGGGAAACGTATCAGAGGGCCCAGGGGATCTCCCTGGGGCAAAACCCTCCGATGGCTAAGTCAGTAGAGCTATGGTGGAAGCGATAATGGGGGGAGGAGAGAGCTGATGCGCGAGAATCCTCTCCACCAAAGGGTGAAGCGAGTCGTGCTCAGGAGCTTAAGATGTGTGAATGCCTTGTTCATCTTACCTTCTTCCGGAGGGTATCCCTTGCTTAAATAGTGCGCCGCCTTCAGGTGTCCTGTAAGCTGAGGGGTTCCCGGCGGGAGTTACGTCTTTAACGGGGGCTTTCATGGCCTGATCGTGGGAACGTTATCCCCTTGGAGTCCGGCGGCTCCCCTGACTCTCCCGCTGGCGGAGGACTCTGAACGGCTACACCTGCGGATAATCAACCGGCCTTACCGAGCCTCGGGGATGCTAGCTCATGTCCGAGCGATATGCATGGCCCGGCGAGGGTGGGGTCGGATAGGTCGGCTGGAGCCTATCTCTCTCAGACGGGGAGAGGGCTTTAGGCCGGACCTTCCTTGGGACCTGACCGTTGTCTCGGGCCCTCCGAGCCTAGAAGGCCGTCGGGGAGAGTTAGTTCCTCGAGTCTTATTTATTGGGCTTTTCTTCCCTAAGTGGGTCCTGTGGGCTATCACTCGGGCGGGCTCGCCTGGTTGGACCTTGTGGGTCTTGTTGGGCTACCTTTGTGGTGGGCTGCGGAAATCCCCCTCTCTAAGTTTGTATTAGGAAGTTTGAATTTGGGGAAGGGTTTTTAAGGAGATTCATTCAACCCCCTTCTGAATCCGAGCCTTGCACCCATCATATGAATGTTGGGAGCATCATCTTAGGACGACCATAGATCTATGATGTAAATCTTACTACATTTAGTCGATCCAACCAGTGTTCCTTTTCCCACAGCGGGAAGAAGATTCAATTATACCTGGCATCCCCAAAGCTGACCCCGGGAAGGAGCTCCACCACCCCCCCACTGGAACCCCCAAGGTTCAGGAGAATCCCCCAACTCCTATTGAAGGGAAACCTCCCATTCCCTCTTCTCCTGCACCTATCACACCCAAGGTCCCTACGGTTGGTCACGACCTAGTTAGGCATCTTAACTTCATAAATGTCCGAGAGCTAAACAGAGAGGTTGTTGAGGGTGCCCCTGTTTGGGCTGTTGTCATTTCCATTACACCAGAGGAGTCTCAAGTCTCAATCCCAACTAAAGTCCAAGCAATCCTACAGGACTTCCAAGACATCTTCCCTGAAGACTTGCCCTCTAGACTCCCTCCCATGCGTGATGTACAACACACCATTGACCTTGTCCCCATGTCCACCCTACCTAACCTTCCCTATTACAGACTGAACCCCAAGGAGCATGTTGAGCTCCAAAGAATTGTTGAGGACCTTATTCAAAAGGGTTTTCTCAGGGTGAGCAAGAGTCCCTGTGTTGTTCCTGCCTTGCTCACACCAAAAAAAGATGGCACCTAGCGGATGTGTGTCGACAACCGCGCCATCAACAAAATCACTGTCAAGTATAGATTTTCAATTCCCCGTCTCGATGACATGCTTGACATAATGAGTGGAGCCACCATCTTTTTTAAAATTGACTTGAAAAGTTGCTACCACCAGGTCAGAATCCGACCAGGGGATGAATGGAAGACAGCCTTCAAAATAAAATAAGGTCCGTACGAGTGACTCGTTGTAGATATATCTTCTCCTCTTACTTAAAGGAAGATGTGTTATGAATAAATCGATATGCAATGAATAAGTGAAAAATAGTAAGAGGAGAACAGAAAACAAAAATGACCGTGATTGCCACCAAAGCGCCGAACGTGATGAACACGCCGTGCTTTGGAAAGGAAGGGGGAGACACTCGCCTGGCTACAGCACTGGGAAGATGAGCGGTTGACGGAGAATCGCCTATAGGATGCACGGTCTTACGATAGACCGCCTAAGGGTGCTGCAGAAGGTGCGGGATGAAGCACTCCTGGATGTTGAACGGCTCTATAACGACCGCCGGACGAAGAAGAACGGCCGAAGATGCACCGCACGTCTCCTTGCACGGATAGAAGAGAACCGCTCGAGACCAGCAACCCAGAAGTCGCAAAGGGGTCCAACCTCCACCCTCTCCAGCCGGCCAGAGGGGGTGGGCCTCGTGCTAGGAAGTGCTGACCTACAAAACAACGTAAAGAAACAAAGAAACAACCTAGATTAGAACTGAATTGTGTAGTAAATGTCAAAATAATGAGGAATGAACGTGACTAAAAGGAAAGGGGCATACCTGGGAGATTTTAAACCCCTAGAGTGTCAAAAAACGTAGGTGGGTGTGTGCATGGTAATGAAGATGAAGGAGAACGTGGGAGAAAGTGTGAAAAGTAATGCATGCAATAACAAGGAGGACGAAAATAATCAAACACGAAAGGACTCAAAACCAAAATACTCCCTGAACCGGAGACTTGTATGGACGTAGAAAGCCTCCCTCCTTGGTGCTAGGTCACTCAAGAATGCGGCAGGGCTTCACCGTCGACCAAAATCTCCCCCCTTTTCAAAGGTAACTTTACGGTCTATTTATAGAGCCTTGAAAGCCAGCCTCGAAATTAGGGTTTAGAGTCATTTTCAGGTCGAGGTAATCAAAGGAAAATCGTAGATAATTGACTTATCTTTTATCCAGTCGAAATGGCACTCAAAATGGTTGATTATCCATGGAGAAAATTACGGGAGAAGTTGAGGATAAAGCCACGGATAATGGGATAAAATCTGTTGAAATTTAGGAATCGAAGGGATGAACAGTCTTACGATAGACCGCTCAACTGGATGTGCGGCCACCTTCTAGCCGTCCAACCCTGTCGGTGAAAATTCAAAATAAATCATAAATAATCCGAATTATCCATCGAACTGACCGAAACGTTCGCCGTTTGGACTCTCATAGATGAACGGCTCCAATGAGACCGTCCAAGTGTAGAGCGGCCAAGGACAAACCGTTCTAGCCTTGTCGGTGATAAATGGATTAATTGGATAATTATCTGAGAAAACCTTCAAGCGCAGGACTCCGAGGGATGAGCGGTTACTTTCGTCCGTGCATCAAGTTGAACGGCTAGAGTAGGACCGCATAAAGGCTTGTCGGTGGAAATTCAAAAAATTAATCAAAATGTTCCAAAATAGAGGGACGGTCCACAGTCAACCGCACATGGATTGAGCGGCCAGGGATGAACCGTACATGTATTTGGGTATTGAAACTCATAGAAAAGCCCAATCAACCAAAACCAAGGCCCATTAAGTCCTGAATCAATTCGGGCCTAACCAAGGAGGGTGGCAACCCATAAAACTGGCCCAAATCACACCTGAAAACAGCCCCGACGAGTGATGGACAACTCGAGGTATCAAGAAATGGGAGTAAGAGAAACGACTCAACTTATCGATAAAAAATGGGTGTCAACAGATGCCCCTCCTTAACGTCCTCTTTGCAGGGGAGCGAGCGGAGGTGAAGCGGAAGTGACATGGAACATGGAGATGGAGCGGAAATGCAGCGGAGTGGACCGGAAAAGCCGACGTTAAGGTAAAACGACACCCATTTTTACCAATAAGCGATGGGAATCTTTCAGAAAACTCTGAACCAAACGCAAGGAATGATCAAACCAAAAAGTGACACCAGTCTGGAGGAACTAAACTAAATGAAATGAAACAAGACCAACCTCACGGGGGACACAATCCCGCGGTCCAATGAGGAGGCCAAAAGTAGGCAGCAAAAGTAAAGGAAACATGCTAAAGCTCCAGACGGGGACTTCTTAATCAACCAAACCAGGCGAATCGACCAAAGAGAACCTTCCAACTCATAGTAGAATTAGCTCCTCTTACTCAAACAATGAACGCACAGCTAACCATCACTGATGGGACATTCATAAAGCAAACAATGGGTCATGAAAGCTCAAAAGGATGCGTATGATGCATGCTGGGCTAAAATAAAAGAAATCGTAAAAACAAATGCAAAGAAAGATTAAAATATAAAATACTCGAGAATAATATTGCTAAGCTGGAAAAATCAGGGTCAAGATACCATCTGCAATCACGGCATGCAGGATAGAACCATCCTCCCCGTGACATCCCAACCTAACGGCCTATCCGAAGATTAAATACGTGAACCTGAATCATCATCGTTTTTATTGAAGGGGAACGTCAGATCCTGGAACACGTAGATAACCAACTGGTTCTCGAGATAATATAGTATAATACCATATAATAATGCAATAAGGGTGACAAGGATAGAAGGCCATACCTGACTGACCTGAGCAGGTGAAACGGCAAGTTTTTTTTTTTGCTTTTCTTTTTTCAGATTTTTATGTATTTTCATGAATAAGACAAATGAGATAAACAAGCGATTAACATAATGACAAACAACATGACATAACATGATGAATGGAAAACAACACAACAAGACGAACAAGCACATAGGCAAAGGCATAAACAGACAATACGTATGCATGAACATGGAGCGACAAGACAACAATCGGCGGGACAACACACGGTTGGGATAAGAATATGATGGATCGCATGGTTGGGACAACACATGGAACATGGAAAAACGACCATCGACATGTGCAAGATAACTAACAACATGCGGTGAGGAATAAAACAACAAGCGTGGGACAACACAGTGGGACATGGACACGAGACAAAGATACGGTGGGACAAAAGAGACATAAACAAAACACGCTCTTCAATCGAAACTCGGGATCAGAATGAAGCAGAACCAACAGGTTCATAATCGTAATGCAAAGCCCTCTCATAAGGATATGACCATTACAAACAAAAGTTGGGAAGGACTTGAGCTTCAGAATAGATCGAGAGAGTGGATTGAAGAAGGAAAGAACAGATCAAAGGTATGGACAAGAGGCAGAGCAAAATATGGAGCAAGGAAAGCTTGAGTACCTGCAACCTGCACACTTAGCAAACAGATTACGTATCTATTCTCAAAACAAATAGAAAGGAACAAAAAGATTAATATTTTTAGAATTTTCAATTTTCTTGATTTTTTTAGATTTTGAAAATATTTGATTTTTTTTATTTTGTTTGAACAATATTTTATTTTTTTAGAATCTCATTTTTTTTGGATTTCTGGGAATATCTCATTTTTTTTTGGATTTTTGATAATATCTCATTTTTTTGGATTTTTGATAATATCTCATTTTTTATTTTTGACAATAGCAATCCGCAGCACCCAAAGACAGGCTCGAACTACTGGCTAGGGATCGTCGTTCCTACCCCTTTCATTAAAAGCTTCCCTTTAGCAGGGCGTGCATGTGAGGGTGACTTACCACAACCAACTGCCTCTAAAGAACGGTGCCCCTACTAAGGCCATACCCGGGATACAACCCAGCTTAAGAGGGAGAAGCAGAAGAAAAATTAGAGACAAGCTTCGTGCAGGATGGGAGATATCAGGCTTGACTTCCTTTCAGGGCACTACCCCTCAAAGAGTAGGTCTGTTGCGCCGGGGCTTGTGTCTTTGATTTTTAGACCCATACTTATCAGGCATGCATGCGACCGGGCTCATGACGTCCCGCGGGGAACTGTACTGCCACTCTTGTCATGCCTTTGATTTATAATTTTGCATATTGATTCATTTTCTCATTTTGGTAGCCCTTATTGGCCAGATAAAGCATGAAAGCTCATTTTTGAAGACTGCCCCTATTTGAGACCTCTCCCATATTAGGGAGCGCCTAGGTTGGTCATCTCATCCATCCTTCTCTTGCCCTTACACTTGGCCGAGCAGAGAAAATAAAAGACCATTGTGCATACCCATAGTATGGCCAAAGCAGCAACGGTGTGTCTCAGAGAGATCAGCTATGGCTTGCCGTGTAATGTGTGAGAAACCCATGCTCAAAGGTCACCCTCAACGATCGGGGAAAGAACTAGACTCCCAGCGCGGAGCTATCTCCAGCCTAAGGATGCTGCAGACGTTAACTTTTTATTTGACACAAGGTTAAAATCTAATTAAACAAAGACTCCTAAAGCCACTCAATCATGTTAAGGAATCATGTGCAGAAACAATAGAAATAATGGAAATGAAAGCACGTTCTTGCACAAAATAAAGATCCCTTTGCAGATCCATGGCGTGGAAACCAGCATCCTAAAGCGATTTCGATCATCGAGCTTTGAGGAGCGCGGGCAGCTTTGCATTCCTTGCTTGTCAGGATAAAGGATGAAAGGAGAGCAAAGAATTAGATTCCTCGACACAGGGGAGTGGCAGACATCATACTGGACGAAGAAGGGAGAAAAAGGAAGGGAGACGAGGGCTAGAACTCCCTCGTTAAGGCACTAAGGCCCTGATAACAAGGAACCACATACAGAATAACCCGGATTAACTGAGATCAAGGTGGGCTAATGCCTCGAAAATAGCCAGAAAAAGGGTAATGACCCCGAAAGGGTGAGACAGAAAGAATAGAAAGACGACGAAAAGATAACCGTGAAGTTAAGGAATAAGGAGAATGACCATCCGACGTGGTCGGAGGAAAAGAGTAGCGATCACCCGCCAGAGGCGAGGAAGAAAATGTATGAACACCTGACAAGGTCGGGGAAAAGAAATGGAAAACACCCGATAAAGTCGGGGAAGGATCAGAAAAACCACCCGACAATGTCGGGGAACAAGCGCAAGGAATCCCCATCAAGGTCGGGGGAAGAGGATGAGAAGCGAAATCCAGACATATCCGGGGAGGAAAACCAGAAGATGCCCCTGGATTAGGGGAAGAGGAGGACATAGGCCGATGCCTAGAATGGTGAGAATAGGAGAAGATGGTGGGAATATGGTCAGACGGTGGAAGGTACACCACCCACGGATAAGAATTGAGCAAAAGAAAAGATGAATGGATAGAAGGAGAGGAAGAATGGGACCCCCAAATGCACAACTGACGGCCCTTGAACTTATGTCGTCACCTCTTCTTAGCTGAAATCTTCTTGAAACAACTTCGCCTGGCGCGGACTCGGGCCTTCGGGCTTCTTGTCTTGCAATACTTTCTCAAATAACGGGCCCATCTGACAGACGGCCTGACCCGGTCATGAATATGCAGCTTCATCGAGATGGTTGCCCCTAGTTGTGCAGCGCTAACCTCAGAAAGACATTCTAGGACAGTTAACTCCTTGGGATGAACATCAGGAAACAGCGGAGTCTTATCCGTCGGCACTAGAAGCATAAGATTCGGCAACTCCACTTGGCAACCGGACATGAAGCACAACTCTCTTGCAAGAAGTACTGGACGGAACTGAGGGAGGGTGATGCACGGCGTTGACGTGGCCGATTCACCAATAAATCGAGGAAGACTACATAAGACGTGCAGAATGTCCTTGGAAAATGTAGAAAACACGGCCCATTGCCCCTTGAATGCTGACTTTATTAAACCTTTGGTAGCCGTGTGGGTTAGCACCATCCGGGCAGAAAACTCTTCTGGGCCAGTGCATTGAATAGCAATCAAGCGAGGGGTGATAACAATGTTAATCGTGAATTCTCCGGTAAGCAAAGAGATTGCCACCGGCCTCGCTTCTGAAGAAGCTGGCACCAGTGCTAAGGAACTCTTCTCAGCAACCGTCTTAGTAGCAAATGCAGGCTCTTGGTTCCCAAAATAGCCAAGGGCTAGGACTTGGACCGGCATGCGGGGAATAACATCCGGGATCTTGAAATGCACAATCGAAACCCGGCTTGGCTCTTGATCTCCCTGGGGACTAGACCCGAGGGGCACCAAAGGTAGCGTGTACCTGCTCCATGAAGTGGGAAGTGGTAGAGGGAGGTTAGAAGGAGGAGGTTTGAAGGGTGCGAGTGGCGTTGGTGCAATTGATGGGGGGATATTGATGATGAGGGGCATGGGTGGAGGTAAAGGCGAAAATGGAGGTATGGGTTCATGGTCAGCCTGCTCGGGCTCAGAGGATGATGGCGAAAGGAGCGGCATCGGTGAAGGTGATGGTTGTGAAGGTGACGGAACAAGGATCGTTGTGAAAGGAGATGAAGACGGTGGTGACGGTAATGGGGATAATGGAGAAGGTGATGGTGGAGACGTGGCTAACGGAGGCGGTGAAGATGGGGGTGGAGAAGGTGGTGACAAAGGGGGTGATGTGGATGAAGGTAGGGGTGGGGAACAAGGAGGAGAGGAAGGTAGTGGCGTAGTGGAGGAAATGACGGGTGGTGGCGCTCTTCGGCGTATCTTTACAACACGTCGAGAGGCGTTGGGAATAGGTGTGGTGGTGGAAACGGAGGGTGAAAGAGAGGTTGACCGAGCGGAGGTTAGGGTAGGTAAAGGTGGTGGAGGAGATGGGATAAAGGAGGAAGTGGGTAACGGAGTAGGTACCTTATCAACTGAAGAAACACCAGGGTGCCCCTGGTCTTGACGTGGAGACGGCTGCCTAGGCGGCCTGGCTTGATGCTGTTGCTGTTTGCTGCTGAGATCTGAAATAACTTGGCGCATGATAGCCCAATCAATCATCTTCTTATCTTCCAAACTGTAAACAAGTTCCCGGAACTCGGAGCAATTCTCCACCACATGCCCCTGTTGACGATGGAACTCACAGAACTAGAGCAAATTCCCGACCGTAGGTTGGCAAGGCACAACCGGAGGGAGTGGCAACGAGTGAGCGGCCATCAAAGTTCTGAAAATGTCTGTAAAAGACGCCGGTAACAGGGGGTGAGAAGTCTGCTTTGGGCAAGGCAGATGCCGGGGGGTGTGAAAAGGTAGTGGGGATAGTAGCGAAAGTTGCGTAGGTAAGGGGGATTGCGTAGGCAAAAGCAGAGGGCTAGAATGATGTGGAGGCGTGGAGGGAGTGAGAATATAATGGACGGCATCTATCCGTTCTGGGTGTAGTGTTTCCTTGACCGGAGGTGGAGGGGTATGGTGAGATGAAATAGCGGAGGGCTGACTCGTGGAGGGTTGGTATGCGGTGGAGCACATAGAGGTATAGGGGTGTGGGGGAGCGGAAGGCCGATTCATGGAGGGATATGTAGTGGAGGGTTGACTTATGGTGAATGGCAGAGGGAAAGTGTATGTAGAAGGTGACGGTGGAGGAGACTCATGGTCAAAGGAAAGTAGGAATTGTTGGCTAACGAAGCGGGCTCGATTGTAAAGCTGTTGCCATGATGTGATATCATTCAGGGCTAAGATGCACCTGAGCTCGGGCGTTGCATTAGAAATAACCATCTTGATCTGCTCGCCCTCCGGAATATGCCCCGGGACTTGCGCAACTAGGCGACGCCAGCGGTTGGCAAACGTGGAGAATTCCTCGCCGGGCTTCATCTTCTCTTGGGCCAGATCAACCATAGAATATCTAGGCCCAACCTGATCCTGGTACTGCTGAGTAAATCTTGCTTGGATGGCTTGAAAATTCATCATCTGCTCTTGCGGTAACGTGAAGAACCAATCCTTGGCCAAGCCCTCTAAAGATAGGCCAAACAAATAGGCCATCAAGCATTGATCATGCTGGAACTGGGCCGACTCATATAGGAACTCCTTCAAGTGCACGTAGGGGTCACCGACTCCACCATAGCGACGATAAGCTGGAATCTGTGAACGCGGTGGGAGTTGAAGACCTAGAAAGGCAAGTGGGATATCCGAAGAAGTTTGAGGATTGATTCGGCGCTACAATTCATCAAGCTGGCGTTGGGCCTGAGCGAACATCTCCTCGATAGGGAGAGTCCAAGAAGGACATGGGCCAGCCTGAGAAAGGGATGGTGAATTTAAACCACGATAATGATGATGGGTCGAATAAGGGGACCCAACCTGAGAAGAAGGAAAGCCCATTCCAAGAATGGAGGAATGCATAGGCCTGGAGGAATTGTGAATGTTGGGATAAGAATTGACTGGGCTAACAGCAGCACGGGCGGGATAAGAAGGCCCGTTTAAAGAATAGGGTCCAATAGAGGAATAAGGAGATGGGCTCGCATGGGAAGAGGAATCCACACGGGGGTAAGAAGATGGAGGGGTATAGGCATAAGGTACAGGGGAAAAATGCTCCATGGGGAGAATGGAGACTTTATACAGTGAATTTCAAGTGAATACAAGGAGGGGAATGAACCTAAGACAAATGCAGCTAAATGGAGACACACGAAGATGAGCTAGACCTAATGAGCCTAATCTGACAAAAAAGATGCAAATGATGACACTATGCAGCATACAATGGAGGAGAGAGATGAGAAAAGAATCAACCAATTATCCAAACAAATTCCAAATGATGCGCGAAGATTTCTTATAAGTTCTCTTTTAGGACCTTAGTGGATTGATTAAAAATGTGAGTTCACTCAACCACAAGGTACCTAAATAGGATGAGAATAGAGAACTGGCAGACTCTAAAGGACTCTCTCTCACACGAATGCAGACCCTAGACTAGGGGGTGGTATGGTACAACCTGCCCGGCATCCGTGTGGGAATCCACGGCTCGCGGGGGCTTACGGAGGTCCTCAGCAATGTCCCCTAGTCGGCTCCAAGGAATATGGAGACGAGAGGAAACCCTACCTCGGTAGGAATGCAACTAGATGTGAATGAAATGCATGAATCCTATGCGCACCGGAGTGCATGCAAAATCTAGCCTAGAAACTAGCAAGCAATGGCCAAACAAACATGTAAGAAATGAAAACAAGCATGCAACAATGATATAAGAGTAGGGGGAGATCAATAATCAACACCAAGGAGAACAAAGACAATATAGATATGGCAATCAAAGCAACCTCGGGTGCACTGTGGCATCAGAAGGACAGTATGTGGGAGACCGCACAATAAGATAAACGGTATGGGGTGGACCGCATAATCCAGGGAGTAACGACAAAGTAACGACAGAATAACTACAAAAATCAGAAAATGCTGGAAATGAAGGACGGCAGAGATGAGAAATGTACTAGGAAGAACGGTCCGTAGACAGCCGTGTAAGCTCTGGCACGGATCTCCAGAAACTGTGCATCAACAACCAGAACACCCAGAAGCGTACCTGTGCCAGAAAGATGGACGGCCAGGGATAGGCCGTTCGGAAATGTGGACGGTCGATAAGAAGCCGTCTATTACAGGACACTTGGCACTGATCACAGAGAGGGACGGTGGACGTGTAGCCGCACAGGGGATGAACGGTTCAGGGAGAACCATTCACGTTCCAGGAGGCAGAAAACGCACCCAACCTGCATTCACTCCAAGAAGAAAACTAAAACAACGAAAGGGGGGTCAGCAAATCACTAACATGATGGGCACTAGGTGTCCCACCGTGATCGCCACAAAAGAAGGGTGTAGATATATCTTCTCCTCTTACTTAAAGGAAGATGTGTTATGAATAAATCGATATGCAATGAATAAGTGAAAAATAGTAAGAGGAGAACCGAAAACAAAAATGACCGTGATCGCCACCAAAGCGCCGAACGTTATGAACACGCCGTGCTTTGGAAAGGAAGGGGAGACACTCACCTGGCTGCAGCACTGGGAAGATGAGTGGTTGATGGAGAACCACCTATAGGACGCACGGTCTTACGATAGACCGCCTAAGGGTGCTGCAGAAGGTGCGAGATGAAGCACTCCTGGATGTTGAACGGCTCTATAACGACCGTCGGACGAAAAAGAACGGCCGAAGATGCACCGCACGTCTCCTGGCACGGACAGAAGAGAACCGCTCGAGACCACCAAGCCAGAAGTCGCAAAGGGGTCCAACCTCCACCCTCTCCAGTCGGCCAGAGGGGGTGGGCCTCGTGCTAGGAAGTGCTGACCTACAAAACAACGTAAAGAAATAAAGAAACAATCTAGATTAGAACTGAATGGTGTAGTAAATGTCGAAATAATGAGGAATGAACGTGACTAAATGGAAAGGGGGATACCTGGGAAATTTTAAACCCCTAGAGTGTCAAAAAACGTAGGTAGGTGTGTGTATGGTAATGAAGATGAAGGAGAACATGGGAGAAAGTGTGAAAAGCAATGCATGCAATAACAAGGAGGACGAAATCAATCAAACATGAAAAGACTCAAAACCAAACTACTCCCTAAACCGGAGGCTTCTATAGAGGTAGAAAGCCTCCCTCCTTGGTGCTAGGTCGCTCAAGAATGCGGCAGGGCTTCGCCGTCGACCAAAATCTCCCCCCTTTTCAAAGGTAGCCTTTAGGGTCTATTTATAGAGCCTTGAAAGCCAGCCTCGAAATTAGGGTTTAGAGTCATTTTCAGGTCGAGGTAATCAAAGAAAAATCGTAGATAATTGACTTATCTTTTATCCAGTCGAAACGGCACTCAAAATGGTTGATTATCCGCAGAGAAAATGATGGGAGAAGTTGGGGATAAAGCCACGGATAATGGGATAAAATCTGTTAAAATTCAGGAATCGAAGGGATGAACGATTTTACGATAGACCGCTCAACTGGATGTACGGCCACCTTCTAGCCGTCCAACCCTGTCGGTGGAAATTCAAAATAAATCATAAATAATCCGAATTATCCATCGAACTGACCGAAACGTTCGCCGTTTGGACTCTCATAGATGAACGACTCCAATGAGACCGTCCAAGTGTAGAGCGGCCAAGGACAAACAGTTCTAGCCTTGTCGGTGATAAATGGATTAATTGGATAATTATCTGAGAAAACCTTCAAGCGCAGGACTCTGAGAGATGAGCGGTTACTTTCCATCCGTGCATCAAGTTGAACGGCTAGAGTAGGACCGCATAAAGGCTTGTCGGTGGAAATTCGGAAAATTAACCAAAATATTCCAAAATAGAGGGACGGTCCACAGTCAACCGCACATGGATTGAGCGGCCAGGGATGAACCGTACATGCATTTGGGTATTGAAACTCATAGAAAAGCCCAATCAACCAAAACCAAGGCCCATTAAGTCCCGAATCAATTCGGACCTAACCAAGGAGGGAGGCAACCCATAAAACTAGCCCAAATCACGCCTGAAAATAGCCCCGACGAGTGATGGACAACTCGAGGTATCAAGAAATGAGAGTAAGAGAAACGACTCAACTTATCAGTAAAAAATGGGTGTCAACACTCGTCATGCCATTTGGGCTATCCAATGTCCCCAGCACTTTTATGAGACTTATGACGGAAGTCCTCTGCCCTCTCATTGGTCGCGTTGTTGTCGTCTACTTTGACGACATTTTGATCTATAGCCATAACCCTCGGGACCACGTCCAGCATTTGCGGGAAGTCTGTGAGACTTTGAGGAGAGAAACCTTGTATGCCAACCTCAAGAAATGTGAATTCATGATAGACCGGGTCACTTTTCTCAGATTTGTGGTTTCTAGTCAAGGAGTGTCTGTGGACCAATCCAAGATCCAAGCCTTAGTAAACTGGCCAGAATCGCAGAACGTCCATGACGTTCGAAGTTTCCATGGGGTAGCAACTTTCTACAGACGCTTCATAAAAGGTTTTAGCACCATTATGGCACCCATTACGGATTGCATCTGTAAAGAGAATTTTGATTGGACTAAAGCCGCCTCCCAGACTTTTCTTGTCATAAAGGAGCTCATGACCAAAGACCCTGTCCTCCACCTGCTAGACTTTTACAAAGTCTTTGAGATATCCTGTGACGCATCTGGCGTAAGTATAAGAGGAGTGCTTAGTCAGGAAAGTCACTCTGTGGCTTATTTCAGTGAGAAGCTTTCTGATGTAAAGCTTCATTACTGTGACGACCCAAGATTCGGATACCTGAAAGGAACCGATACCATTCGAATCCTGGCCCACCGCCCATGAGCGGGGCGGGCTCGGAAGGGCTAAAAGGAGTGTGGAGGTACAAAGAAATAGGAAATAAGGCATGACAATTCAATAATTAACAGAAATAAATAAACAACTACTACAACAGAGTCCAGTCCAACAGAAAGTACAGTCTAAAGTAGTAAAGCGTACCACATGCCAAGTGAACACTCGGCTCGGCGAGCTGGCAACTAAGGACCTCAGCGCTGCACCCTCGAATCTCGAGGAAGAACCGCCGCACCTGAAAAGCAGGGGTGAGCCTCCTGTCACTGGCTCAGTAGGGATCCCGCGGAACCCCAACCGAGAACAAGGACGGTAGCGGAAAGGAAAGCAGCTACAACTACAGCAAGAACAGCGAAACGGTGGCCGGTCGAAACTTGGCACTACAACTACTCCTTTTGTACCAGAAAGGAACATCCCGATTTCACAAACGGGAACCGGACCACACTAACACCACAAGCCGGCACGTCGATTCCCCATCCCAGGGAAAGCGGGAAACCTCCAGCCCCAGGCTGAATGATTGGACTCTCAATACAAGGCCAAACACATGGCCCACTCGGGAATCGTCTTCTAGGGAAACTCATGACATGCGGGGGAGACCCCACCGTACTCACATCGACCCACGGTGACTCGATCCAACGTAACACAAAGCCCGGAACACACACACCTATGGGCATGCAAATCGAGGAAAACAAAACCTCCGGACACCCAAAGATATGGTCACGGAACTCCACGGGGTGTCTGAGACACACACGGCCAAAGGCAGCACAATCAGCCGTAGACTACCCGCCATGGGCTGCCCGATTGGTCGCCCTCATGAACGTGCTAGTCTCCTATAGCACGTTCAGAACACGCTGCTCTCCTATAGCATGTTCAGAACGCGTTAGCCTCCTATAGCACATTCAGAACAGAACGTGCTAGCCTCCTATAGCACGTTCATAACAGAACGCGCTAGCCGCCTATAGCACGTTCATAATAGAACGCGCTAGCCGCCTATAGTGCGTTCAGAACGTGCTACCCTCCTATAGAGCGATAAGAACCGCCTTACTGTTCATCTTTTCTGATGAACGCGCTCTATCGGGGTGACGCGCTCTCCAAGAACGCGCCCACCTGGGCGAGCGCATTCTCAGTCTGCGCCCGAAAACGGCGAAAATCGCGAAGAAACTCATTCCACGCCCCGTTCACCCCCAGGTGAAGGGGAAACAAAGGGAAAATCAATCCCCGAGCCCCTAGACATTAAATGATGCCTTCAAACCACCAATTAACGCGTTAAAACGCTAGATCGGGTTCACACCCCAAAAATATGCATTTTCCCCAAAATGCGAAAAGAACCCCACTCGGCTCGCCACGGGCTACCAAATCCATAGGAAATGAAATACACGAGCTGAGGGTCCATCTCCCTACCTCCACCGAAGATTTCACGCATTGAGATCGCTGATCCGTCGCGAAAACGTTGCGAAGCCCCTGTCGGTTCACGAACTCGCACCCGAGCTTCAACGAGCCACCATGCCTCCATCCTCGACCCGTCCTCGTGCTCCTCGCCCCCACACCGTCGCCACCTCGTCCGCCATCGCCTCCGTCGGCCGCCCGAAGGAGAGGGGAAGAGAAAGAGAAGAGAGAGAGTGAGAAAGAGAGAATGGGGAGAGAGAGGGGTTAAGGTAGTTATTTAAAGGAAAATCTGAAAATTCTGAAAAACATCAAGAAATAAAAAAAATATTCCACGTGATCCTCGAAAAACGCACAACATCATGGTAACGTCCCGGTGTCAGAGAACGTAACGGTTTGCCCTATACGGGGTTCCGAAGGTCCGACAGACGAAAACACGTGTAAAACCCAAAACACGACCCGGGACCCACAAAGGCGCTCTGAAAATTTCAGAAAATTACCGGCGTGCTCCTTACAACGCCACAGACCCAAGGAAACTCACGGACAGACCACCAACGGGTCCGACAATCCGGTATAAAAGTCCGAAGCTCACTTTGACACAATCCGCAATCCGCGGAAAGACGATCCGAAACCCACGGATCCAGATCCAAAAAAACTCGGGACATTACAATTACTCTACCTACAATAAGGAGTTTTATGCCATGGTCCAAGCTCTCAAACACTGGAGACATTATCTCTTACCTCAAGAGTTTGTCTTATACTCGAACCATGAGGCCTTGAAATTCCTTAGCTCTCAGAAGGGCTTAAACCTAGGCACGGTCGATGGGTAGAATTCCTCCAGTCCTTCACCTTTGTCCTAAAACATAAGGCTAGAAATGAGATTAAGGTGGCCGACGCCTTGAGTCGAACGATCTCCCTTCTTTCCACTGTGCGGGTCGAGGTCACCAGATTTGACCGTATGAAGGCACTCTATGGAGAGTGTCCAGATTTTGACCCTGCCTACTCTGCCTTGTCTGCTAGGTCATCGACAGTATTTGCTGACTATCTACTCCAAGATGGTTTTCTTTTTCAAGGATAGCAACTCTGTGTCCCGAAGACTTCTGTACGGGACTTTCTGATATGGGAAAGGCATGCTGGAGATCTTGTTGGTCATTTTGGACGAAACAAGACCATCCATTCTATGGAGGAGCATTTTTATTGGCCTGGCCTGAAGAAAGATGTGGCCAAAATTATAGCTTAGTGTCGGACATGCACAATGTCCAAACAGGTCAAACAAAACACTGGTCTCTACACTCCTCTCCCCATTCCCGATAGACCGTAGGTTGACGTGAGCATGGATTTCATCTTTGGTTTACCTCGTACTGCTCACAAACATGACTCCATCTTTGTTGTAGTTGATTGGTTCTCTAAGATGGCCAATTTTATTGCATGTTCCAAAACATCTGATGGATCTAGAGTAGCCCACTTTTTCTTTGATGAAGTCGTGCGTCTGCATGGTCTCCCCCAAACCATCGTGTCTGACCAAGATGTCTGGTTCACTTGTTATTTTTGGAAGACACTTTGACACCTAGTTGGCATTAAGCTCAAATTCTCCACTGTCTATCACCCATAAACCGATGGGCAAACAGAGGTCATCAATAGAAGTTTAGAGAATCTTCTGAGGTGTTTTGTAGGGAATCATTGTGGCAATTGGGATCTTCTCTTGCCCAAAGCAGAATTTACATATAATAGCTCTGTCAATCGATCCATAGGTATGAGTCCATTTGAGGTCGTGCATGGATACAAACCTAGGAAACCAGTGGATCTTATTCCCCTTCCCCTCGAGTGCAGGACTAACAAGTCAGCCGAAGAGTTTGCACAGCATGCCAAAAGTATGCATGAATCAATTAGCAAGTAAATAAGCCTCAGTAATGAGACCTACAAACGTTTGGCTGATTCGCATAGGCGTCACCATGAATTTCAAGAAGGTGACTTGGTTATGGTACGGGTTCGATCCGAACGACTCCCCTCGGGAGCCATTAAAAAGTTGCAAGCCCGTAGTGATGGTCCCTTCCAAATACTATGGAAGATTGACTCCAATGCATATGTTGTGGACTTATCTTCCGAATATGGGATTAGCTCTACCTTTAATGTTGCAGATCTAGTGGCCTATAAGGAACCCACAGCGACTCCTAGTGACCCTTTCGAGCCTTCTCTTCCCATTGAGAGTGAGCCCACCCCTATGCATCCAACAGCCTTGAGAGCACCGAGCGAGCAAATTGAGAGGATACTGGATGAGCAGGTGACAGCTACACGGAGCAGGGTTTACCAGCGCTACCTTGTCCGCTGGCATGACCATCCACCTTCTAATGATTCATGGATCAGCCGGGAAGATCTCCAGCGCCTCGATCCAGACCTGCTGGAGCACTACTAGAGCGGTGTCCCACCTTACTCGACGGATTCGAGTTCCAGCCACCCCGGGAGGGTTGGTTGGGACACCGGACCCTTCACACGTAGCCGACGTCGCACCGCCCCGACACCACCGAACTTGTGGCTCGGAGATTCGGCGTCCTGAGTATGTATTTTATTTGTGTGTATTTTATTTGTATTGTGGTGGTATTGTATTATTAACCACTAGTCATATTTTATTTTGGCCAATAGTCAAAGGTTGGTTGTTGTATTTTATTTTATTAGGCCAAATAGTCATAGGATATGAGTCTCCTTAGTTGAAATGTCTAGCGGTATTCTTGTCCTAGTGTAATATGGTCTTTCCTATATAAAGGAGGATAGTGTACCATTTTATGTATTGAATGCTTATGAAAGAAAACCCACGTAGGTGCTTTTACCCCTTGTTGCTTCCCTTCCCTCCTAGCTCCCTTGTGAGATTTGAGTGATTGCCCGGTGAGAGACCGTCCGGTGTGAGACCGATCTGTGCGAGGCAGTGGTTATCCCGTCCTGTTCGTATTTTCGGAGTGCCGACGATCTCTTCCCCATCACCACGCCGCGTCAGCTATAGTGACTATCTCTAAGCGATAGCTGACTATCTCTGTAAGTGGGCAATTCAGTTAATATTAGCTATAACAACCTGAATCAAAATGAAAAGTAATGGGCGCCATTTGGAGGGAAATTTAGATAGCAATTGAGATGAATAGCGTAGGGTTTGGGGTGGGAAGGAGGCCTATAAATAGGCTATCAGTGTAATAGAGGAGGATAACGAGTATAATGAGATTTTTGTTGTTCTTCCCTATAACTCTCAACTCTTCTCTTTGATGGACCCTACGTCCCCTAAATCTTCTGCACTCCCTTCCTTGTTCCACCTTCTGATCTCTCTGCTCTGTCTGCCTCCTCTTCTCTCTCTCGGAGTGTTCTTGGTGCAGCTCCTTCTACTACTGTCCGTGGCAAGAAGAAGACAACCATCTTCGCGTTGAGCTCTGATCGGTTCACCGTTCCAAAGGGAAATCCAAGTTCTTAACCAGAAGGTCATATCAAATTGGTGTCTGAGTCCCACTTGGATCTTCTTACTTCTTCCAGATTAATGGTACTTGAGGAATTATGCTTGATCTAACAATCTCTCCAACATACGATGCAACAGATCATGTTGCAATCTAATGCAAACATGAATGCTCGCTTAGAGCAGTTAGCGCAGCAGGTGATTGATCTCGATGTTTCTTCTCCTAGACTGGAAACTATGATCGAAAAGGTTGTTCATAAAGTTTTGACTACGAACAATTTTCCTTTCACTTTGGCACCAGTTCTTGCATCACAACATGTTCATCCAGTGTTGAATCAACCGAACATTCCTGCTCTAGTTTTCACACCGATTCCTGCGAATCAGGATTTCTCTCCACATAATGCTCCAATATTGCAAATTCCGCGTCCTAAACCCCTGGAACTACCAATGTTTGATGGATCTAACTTTGAAGATTGGAGGTTTAAGGCATAACTCTATTTTCAGTATTATCGATTGGGCCAAGAACAGATGTTGCTTCATGTTTAGTATTGTTTCTTTGATTGTGGCATGTGATGGTTTTGTCGATTGTATAAAGAACAACAAATCTGTCCTTGGGATCAGTTATTGGCAACGATGCAAGTTAAATTTGGTAGGAAAGAATGGAGGAATCCACACATAGAACTGTGGCAGTTGACACGGACAGAGTCTCTTGAAGCATGAGTCGCAATTTGATAAAATTTGTGATGACATCAATGGGGTTCCTGATGAGCACCTATTGGCTCATTTCTTGGGAGGTCTACAGGAACACTTACGTTATGAGGTCCTGCTACAAAAACCAAGCACCTTGGCAGAGGCTATGGCAGCTGTCCGATTGGCCGCTTCTAAACCCAACCTCCCATCTTCAAAGGATTTTGATCCTTGCCCTTCATTTTCACAAAACCTGCCAATGCATAATACTGGTTAAGTCACATCTTCCGTTCATGTAACCAAACCCCCTATTAGAAGATATTCTCAGGAACAATTAGATGACAGGAAGAGGAGAGGACTATATTACATGTGTGATGATAGGTGGGTAAAGGGTCATAAATGGAATCCTCAGGGCAATTTTGCTGTGCAATTCGTTTATGTGGAGGACTGTGATGATGATGATGCTCTGGATCCCTCTACAGATTTGGCCTCCCCACAAGATACCAGTACTCTCACTATAGGTCCTTTGCATTCAGGCTCCAATATTAATTCAGTTTCTGTTTCCCTCCAGCATAATTTTTCAGCAATGCATAGTCGTTTTTGGCAGCATGAACCAACTATGTAGGTGTTGGGGACTATTTCTGGCATACCTGTTTTAGCTTTAATTGATACTGGAGTGACTCATAATCTACTTGATGTTCATATCGCTAAGCAACTTAATCTCTCTGTGCAAGCAGTGGAAGGGTTGACTGCTAAGGTAGTAGGGGGTACTCATTGTACAATTGTGGGGTATTGTCCTCAAGTCCCCTTGAAATTGGGAGATCTTTCTCTCCAACTTGATTTCTTTATCATGGATACCTCTCCGTTTGATGTGATCCTAGGTTCTAACTGGATCAAATCTTTGGGGGTCATCCAATGGGATTTTGGCAAAGTTATCTATGAAATTTACAGTGGATGATATCAATTATCATCTGACAGGTATTACTAGTATGGATATTCCGATATCTTCTACTCAGAATATTTCTCATCTATTACCTACAGCACAAGCAATTTATTTGTGCCAGGTCCAGGATTCACGCACTTCTTCAACTGGTACATCCCATTCTCATATGGATCTCAATTGCATTGATAAACCAGATTTAGCTGCACTGTTATTACAATTTCAGAAGGTTTCTAAATTACTTGTGGGTCTTCCCCCTCCTAGACACTTGGATCATGCTATTCATTTTATTGATGAAACAAAGGTTCTCTCTCTTACACCTTATTGGTATTCACCGCATCACAAGACAGTCACTGTTAAAAACAAATATCTAATTCCCATTATTGAAGACCTTCTGGATGAATTGGCCAGCGCTATATTTTTCACCAAGCTTGATTTACGGTCCGATTGCCATCAAACTAGAATGCGACCCGACCATATCGAGCGCACTGCTTTTACCACACACGTAGGCCATTATGAATATTTGGTTTTACCTTTTGGTTTGACCAATGCTCCAGCAACATCTCAGGGGATCATGAATGATATTTTCAGACCTTTCCTGAGGAAATTTGTTCTTGTTTTCTTTGATGACATTATGATATATAGTTCAACTTGGGAGGACCATTTATATCATCTCAAGGAGGTATTGATTGTGCTCGTTCAACAGCAGTTTTTTGCCAGGTGGAGTAAATGATCCTTTGGAACAACTTCGGTCTCTTATCTAGGCCATGCTATATCACATGGAGTTTTGTCCATGGACCCTGCCAAGCTAGAAGCTATTTCAGGCTAGCCACCTCCTAAAACTGTCAAACAATTATGAGGTTTTCTTGGTTTGGCTGGCTACTATGGAAAATTCATCCAAGGCTATGGCATGATAGCTCTTCCCTTAACATCTTTGCTGAAGAAGGGTCAGAAGTTTATTTGGTCTGGAGAAGCTGCTCCTGCATTCCAAACTTTGAAATAGGCCTTAACAACTGCTTTAGTTTTGAGGCTCCCAGACTTAGTCAATTGTTTATCATTGAATGCGGTGCATCTTAGATTGCTATGGGAGGAGTCTTACTTCAGGAGACCCATCCAGTAACCTATATCAGGAAGGCATTTTCAGCTTCTCAGAAGGCTCTCTCCAGTTATGACAGGGAGTTGACAGCTATTATTTTTGCTATTCAAAAGTGGAAGCATTATTTGCTGGGTCATAAATTTATCGTTCACACAGATCATTGGAGTCTAAAACACCTCTTCACTCAGAGACTCACAACCCCACAACAGCAAAGATGGTTGGTTAAACTAATGGCTTTCGAGTTTTCATTAAAATACAAACATGGTAATTCTAATGTGGTTGTAGATGCCCTCTCAAGACAGTCTGAGATTGTTACTGTTTGTGGCATTTCTATGATTATTCTGAATTGGATAGAAGCATTAAAAGCCACCTATATCTCTGATGATTTTTTACAACAGAAGGTGAACCAATGGCAATTGGGACAACTCGATCCCCAGATCTATAATTACAAAGATGGGCTGTTGTATTACAAGGGTAAAATTTTCCTGTATTCCGGCCATTTATATATTCCCAAAATATTGCAGACATATCATGTATCTCCTATTGGAGGTCATGCAGGGTTTCACAAAACTTTGAATAATATTAAATAGATTTTTATTGGCCTCATATGACCACTGATATCAAGCAATTTATCAGAGAATGTGACATTTGAAAAACTTGCAAGTATTCCACCTAGCCACCTGCCAGCTTGCTCCAACCTTTACCTATTCCAATAGAGATTTGGTCTTCAATATCCATGGTCTTTATAGATGCCAAATCTCAGGGGTGGACTTCCATTTTTGTGGTGGTGGATAGGCTCTCGAAGTATGCTCATTTCTTACCCTAGAATCACCCATATACAACTCAATCTGTGGCTTTAGTTTTTGCCAGAGAAATTATTCCACTACATGAGCGTCCTACTACAATTGTATCTGATCGAGATTCAATCTTTGTAGTGCATTTTGGCAGGAAATTTTTGCCCTATAAGGAGTAGCGCTGCATATGAGCATTGCGTACCATCCTCAATCTAATGGTCAGTCAGAAGCAGTCAGCTGTTGTGTTGAAACCTATTTGCGGTGTTTCTGTTTGTTAGAGTTGAGAGGATTAGTTTTAGCTTATTATGTTCCAAGGGCACAGTGTATTGTGTGTCCAGAGTTTTAATTACTTGTTTATCATTAATCAGAGATTAGATGACCGAATCTTTTCCCCCTTCAACATGGTATCAGAGCCTTAGGGCTCTGGGCCACTACCGCCGCGCCTCACCACCACCACCCTTGCTGCGCTGTTCGCCGTGCCCAACAGCGGCAGATACGCCATGTCCGCACGTTGCGAACACCCCACCACGGATCTTCGCCCCGCAGCTCTCCTTCTTCCGTCGTGGACGCGGCCCACCGCCGCCGCGTCGTCGTCCTTGTGGCAGCCGCAGCCGTCGCTGCGTCTAGCATGGATGGGCAGCACAAAGGGATATTTGTCTAGTTCTCTCTTCCCTTATGTGCTGACCTCTCTTGCCCTAGCATATTTCTTCTATTATCCCGTTGTCTGAGATGGAGAACCCATCGCCTTCTTCAGCATCGTTTCCTCCCGGTGAAGGGAAGACACCTGACATGATGGCTACCTCTGTAAAATTGAATGGCGCCAACTATAATCAGTGGTCGAGGGCATTTTGATTCTTGGTGATGGCTATGCGGAAACTTCGCCATCTTGACGACAATCCTCCAGCTAAATCTGATCTTAGAGCCTTCGAAGCCTGGCAAGCGGATGATGGGATTGTGATATCTGTTCTTAGCAATAGTTGTGAATCTCATATTTTTCACAATATTTTATTTCTAGACACCGCAAAGGAGATGTGGGACTCTCTAAAGTGCACCTACTCAGGTGACAAAAATATTTCTCACATTTATAATTTGTATTCCAGATTATTTGCCTTGAAGCAGGATGGGCGCCATATGTCACAATATTTTGCCGAGGTCCAAGGCTTGTGGAATGAACTCCAACTATATCCCCTGCTGCTCTTGATGTTGCGACTCTTCAAAAACAGCGAGAGGAGTTCATTGTTGCCAAGTTCTTTTCTGGGCTTGATGACAACTTGAGACATGTTCGGGATAACTTGTTAGCAGACACAATTATCCCACACTTGGCTGATGCTTTTTCTTGGGTCCTACGTGCTAGTACAACACCTCATGTTGATGCTGGTCATTCAGTTACTAGTTCTCCGGCTGCCCTGGTTGATGTTGGAGGTGCTTCCACCCTTGCTGCAAATGGGCGTGGACGTGGTCGTGGGCGGGGCAGGTCGTCGTGGTCACATTGTGGAAGGTGAAATCATCAATCAGACTTTTGTTAGAAGAAATATGGCAAAGGAGGCAGCAAGTCCGACCCTACTGCTAACCTTGGAGTTAAATCTGACATCTCTACGGAGATTCCAAGTTCACAGTCGCAACCAATTAATGCACCCTCTTCGTTAGTCTTGCAACATGAAGGAGGAGTGACTTTATCATGGGAGGAATATGAGACATTCCAACGACTTCTCAAAGGCCCTGCATCATCATCCTCTTTCCATGCGGTTTCATCCTCAGGTAGTGCAATGGTTGTTCACCGTTCTTCCTGGATTCTGGATTCTGGAGCTTCCTGTCACATGACTGGTGACCGTTCTCTTTTCTCATCCCTTGACCTTTATAGTTCTTATGCCCCTGTATCTATAGCCGATGGTTCCCACTCATCTGTTGTAGGAAAAGGCATCGTTCGTGCTTCTGCTCTTACCTTGGATGATGTGCTTTATGTTCCTAAATTCCCAATTCATCTTTTGTCTATTAGCAAACTCACTTGTTCTATGGGTTGTTCAGTAACCCTCTATCCATCTTATTGCACCTTTCAAGACCTCCGGATGAAGAAGAAGATTGGTGGCGGACATGAATCTAGTGGCCTCTATTATCTCAATGTTGATCAACCTCTTCCGTCATCTCAGGCATTGTCTGCATCGGAGACTTCTTATCAGTGGCATTGTCGGCTTGGTCACCCTTCTGTTCACAAGCTTCGTGATGTCATTTTCATTCCGTCTACGGTCAATAAATTTCACTGTGATGCTTGTGAATTAGGAAAGCATCATAGGGTCTCCTTTCCTTCTAGATAGAATAAAAGGAGCTCTACTCCATTTCATCTTGTTCACTCTGATGTCTAGGGACCCTCTCCTATCATCTCCAGACTTGGATTTCATTATTTTATTACGTTCATAGATGATTTTTCTCGTTTGACTTGGGTTTTTCTGCTCAAGTCAAGGTCTGATGTACTTCCACTTTTTCAAAACTTTTGTGCTAAAATAAAGACTCAATATTATGCTTCTATTAAAGTTGTGCGTACAGATAATACTTTGGAATACACTCAGACATCTTTTACATCTTTTTGTGCTTCTCATGGGATTGTCCATCAACTTCATGCTCATATACCTCCCAACAAAATGGGATAGCTGAAAGAAAGAATCGCCATCTTTTAGATGTTGCTCGGACTTTGATGTTTCACATGAATGTACCAAAAACATATTGAGGAGATGTTGTTCTCATGTCATGTTACCTCATTAACCGTGTTCCAAGTTCTATGTTAGATGGAAAATCACCTTTCTTGTGTCTTCATCCTGATGAGAGGCCTTTTTCCCTTGTTCCACGCGTGTTTGGTTGTAAATATTTTGTTCACCTACTTGGTCCGGGTCATGACAAATTGTTCCCACGGTCAGTTGCATGTATCTTTCTTGGATACTCTCGTACTCAAAAAGGATATCGCTGTTTTGAACCCCGGACCAGGAAGTCATTTGTTACAGTTGATGTCACATTTTATGAGTCTGTACCTTTCTTTCCTTCATCATCTTAGGCACAACTTTCTTCCCTACCTTCTGCTATGCCAATTCCTATTTTCCATGATGTGCTTCCCTCCGACTTTGCTATAGTTACTGATAATGAAGTTGATGTGCCATTAAACAATGATCAACAGTACAGATAGGTTTATCAATGGCGGGAGAAACACCCACTAGACAGTGCACCATCTTCTTCTTCTCCGTTGGAGACTCCTCGTCTAATGAGACTTCTCCCTTGCCTAGGTCAAATCTTCATCTTCCCATTGCACTTCGAAAAGGGGTGAGGTCAGTTAAGAGTATTTATCAATACCCCATTGGTAACTTTGTCTCTTATCGCTCATTGGATCCTTCTTTCCATCACTTTGCTTTATCTATTTCTGCTGTGCCTATTCCTAAGTCTGTATCTAAGGCTATCTCTCAACTGAAATGGAAGGCTGCTATGGATGATGAAATACAGGCCTTGATTTCTCGAGGAACTTGGACCCTTGTACGCCGACCAGCTGATATTACTCTTGTTTCATGCCGTTGGATATTCACTGTCAAATACTCTCCAGATGGCACTATTGACAAGTATAAGGCGAGACTTGTGGCAAAAGGGTTTACTCAAACATATGGAGTTAACTACTTTGAAACATTTTCACCCGTAGCTCAGCTAAATTCTATTTGGGTGATTTTCTCTCTTGCTGTGAATCAAGGATGGTGGATGATCCAAATGGATGTGAAAAATACCTTCTTGTATAGTGATCTTCAGGAGGAGATCTATATGGAGCAACCTCCAGGGTATGTTGCTCAGGGGGAGTTGGTGTGCAAGTTGAAGAAGGCTATTTATGGTCTTAAACAGAGTCCGCGTGCTTGGTTCGATAAGTTTAGTCACATTGCATCTGGTGTTGGATTGAAACGAAGTCAGGCTGATCACTCTGTCTTTATTCCGCATTCCTCCGCTGGTGTTGTCATTTTGGTTGTATATGTTGATGATATGCTCCTCACAAGTAGTGATACACATGGGGTTGAAGCATACAAGAATCACGGAAAAGTGAGTTCTAGAACAGGGTTGCTGTCATGCCAAGACCGCTAAATAGAAATGACGGTCCAGACTGGGCCGCTAAATTGAGGGTTGCGATCCAGGAAAGACCACTAAATGGAGTTTGCGGTCCAAAGGAGGCCGCTACCAGGTTGGGTCCAGCAAGGCAAAATAGTGGCATTTCTTGGTCCTCGGTCGGCCTGAGACATGGTGGGACCGAACCAGGGCCCAACCCACACATCTCAGGTCATTTGAGGAGACTTTGGTCAACTTGGAACAAGGATAAGTCGACTTAGCAAACTGGCACAAGGCCAGGTCAGAAAGGATTTGGCGGTCACGCCATGCCCCTACCTGAGGGTAGCGGTCCCAACTGGGCCGCCTTATGGTCAAGACAGGATAAGACAGTCATGAATTCGATCTGCCCAAAACGCAAACTAATCAAGTCGGTGGGTTCAGGCTTTAGTGGTACAACCTGTCCGGCGTCCTTGTGGGAATCCCAGGCTCGCGGAGGCTTACAGAGGTCTCATAATAGTGGTCCTAGTCAGACGGAAGGAGTATCCGATAGAGAGTCCCAACTATCACAAGACTGAGGCTATGAAATGCTGAAAACGAGAGCGAAGCGGTCAGTCAAAACCACCAGAGTGACATGACTATCATACAATCTTAATTAAGTAATCAACCAACAGTCTAATAAGTGATAGAGGTTCAACAATTAAAGCAATCATAGATAGAGTTAGTCACAATTAACTACTTGTTTATAGCAAGAGGAACGATTGACAAGCCATGATTTGATGGAAAAGAGATGATATTCTAGCAGCCATGATTCTCATGTAAATTAGTTCCATATAACCCTAGTCATTAGGTGCGCTCTTACCCTAACATGTTGTCTATTCATAGGGGGAAATAAATGAAAATAGCAACAATCAGTATGTAACCCGAGCGCATATGGCTGTCAGAAGAGGGGCCGCTACCCTTGGGTAGCGGTCAGACAATGACCGCTATAATGCCAATTCAAAATAGGAAAATGGTGGTCTATCGGGCGGCTGCCGCTTCCAGCGGCAGTCCTAGTACGATAGTAACTAGGATTTCCGCGCTGGCCTCTGGCGAACCCCAATACACCTTGTTTATAACTAAAAATTCATGCAGTATAGTCAATGAAATTTTGGGAAAACGGTATGAATAGAAAGAGAACAAAATTTCACACACAATAGCATGCTTAATTAAGGATTTAGCCTGCAAGAATCCCACTCTTAGAACGATACAAGATGAAGGGAGCACTACTATGGCATCAAGATGGTCATCAAGATGGTTTCATCCACAGATCTTCCCCGCCGGTCATCAAGATGGTCAGATGGATTCCCCCCATCCATGGTCTATTGCTTAACGTTGATGGTGCTAGTAAGGGTAACCCTGGACACTGTGGAGGTGGTGGTTGCATCAGAGAAAGTAGAGGTCACCTGCTTCTGGCGTTCACGCACTACTATGGCATTGGGATGAGCCTTGTTGCTAAAACACGTGCCATGTGTGATGGTATCCGACTCGCTTTCCAACATGGTCTCCACATTGCTGAAATCCATTCTGACTCTGGTAACCTGGTGTCGTCCTTGCTGGCGGGGCTGTTGACACCTGTTTTATGACCAATGAGTTGGGTCATCTCCTTGTTTATCCATATGATGCTCCGAGTTGTTCACTCTTCATCGAGTCTCCTGGATCAGTTTGAAGCCTGTTTCTTGGATCTTCTCCTTGGTTGGAGTGTGGTTTATTGTGGCCTTTTATTCGATGAGCTTAGCAAGCTTTGCACCTTTTTTATCCTCATTGTTAATAACGGTCCTCCCTGGGGGCGTTACTTCCATATAACGCATGATCCCTGGGCCGTTACTTATTGAAGAGTCCTAAAGTTTGAGGCCTTTGTTCTATAGCTTATCCTCTTGCTTATCCGTTGAATCTAACGGTCTGTCGTGCAGCCGTTATTTATTCCAACGCGTCCAGCCTTGGCCGTTACTTTCCTTCGAGAGTCCAACTTGTTTGATCTTCTTCCCGTTGATCTTATCTCTTTTGAGATAAGGTTGAATGTAACGGACGTTCCCTAGCGCGTTATTTTCATGTGGCGGTCTGTCGACCAGCCGTTACATCCAACAGAGAGTCCTGACAGTTCAGGCCTTTTCTATGCTACTCCGTGGTCGAGATAAGAGTTTGAATTGTTGATTTCTCTTCCAAATCTGATCCTCAGAGCCTTCTGTTTGTTTCTATGGACTTTTGGTGATATTATCTTCAAGTATTTGCTAAGAGTTATCCTCTTTTCTTGCTGGATTATCCTCTGCTCGATCGGAGAGTTTGATGGTCTATAAATAGCACCCTTAACTTCATGGCCCGAGAGAAGAAGATCTGAAGTTCGCGTCGAAGTGCTGCCGCATTCTGGAGTCACATCTGACCAAGGAGAATTGTCTCTCACGTTCATCTGCTTCACGGTGAAGGGAGTATTCGTTCCATTGGTTTTCAAAGTTCATCATTACATATTGTGTTCTTCCTCATCTCCCCTCATCAAAAGCATTGTCCCTATTCTTTTTCCACGTTCTCCCTGGTTTTTCATCATCTAAGCATCCTCTTATCTTTTTTAAAAACGCCCAGAGGGGTTAAAAAACCAAAACCTCCCTGGTACTTTCCTTTCCTTTTGCATGCTATTGAGTTTATTGAAGAATCGATGCTATATTGTTTAAAGGGCTAATCTGGGTTTGTTCTCTTGTGTTTTCACGTTCTTTGGCAGGTTTACAGGTTCACCACACGAGGCCCAAGTCTTCTGGCCGGCTGAAAGAGTTGGAGTTAAAAGAATCCACAAGCTATTACTGTAGGTTATTTAACGGTCTTGTGTAGGCGCGTTAGATCCATATAGCGGTTCATCGAGCGACCGTCACTTCCCAGTGACGCGTGGGCTTTCGGCCGTTACATTCCGTTGATCTGCAAATTTCCCTGATTTTCTCTCTCCGTGGGCGGGTGCTTCATCCACCTATTTCCAAGGTATTTTCAAGTCTTTGGCTTGTTTCTACTTTGGTGGCGATCATGTTCTTCCTTAGTATTGGGCATTAGCTTTCTTTCCATCTTATATCTCTTATCCTCTTTGCTTGCTCCACCCTTGCGGTGTGTTTTTTATTTGCTCTTGCTCCACGCCGCCCCGGCGTGTGTTTTTCTTTATTCCCTTAGTTTAGTTTGATGATTGAGATAGCATGCCCATACTAGAGCTTGTTTTGGTTGCCTAGGTTCATGGTTCGCATGTCCTTGGGTTGATTGAGATCTTTGATTTTTGCCTATCATCTTTATTGCACATAAAACAAAAAGAAGAAGGGAAGCAAAACAAATCAACAGATAATTTTTTGGCGATCACGGTGGGATAACTTGTGCCAATCATGTCTTGATCTCTGTTTAAACCTGCCATCATTCCCTTGTTTGATTGTCCTCAGATCTCCCTCTTACTTCATCTTATTTCTGGTCCTCTGGGTGTTCTAACAGCCCTCTGTCACTGCGTTACTCCACTCTGACGCAGGGGAATTGGACCGTTATACGCCTGATCCTGTGTGCGGGCTTTTCACGGATTTCCCTTTTATTTCTGGTTATTTTTGGCTCTCTGGCTCATCCGACGGTCCTGGTGCTCTGCGTTATATTACTTCTGGCGGTCTGGTCTTTGACCGTTATTATCTTCTGACGCAGGGTCTATAGACCGTTATACTCCAGACAAGTATGCATCCCAAGGTGCATTACTTTCCGTAGTTTCTGCTGTGATTTCCTTGCTTGGGTGATATCTGACTTCCTCCCTGATTGTTCTACATATTTACATCATTGCGTGCATAATTGTTTGCTAGATTCTAGGCTAGATTTTGCATGCACTCCGGTGCACATAGGTTCATTCATACTTTCATACATTAGATTGCATTTTCCTACCTTTGTGTGCGGACCTCTCGTCTCCATATTCCTTGGGGCCGACTAGGAAATCACACCAGGGACCTCCATAAGTCCCCGCGAGCCGTGGATTCCCACACGGACGCCGGGCCGGTTGTACCTTTTCCACCCCGTGTCTAGGGTTGCATAAGTGAAGGAATGGTCACACATAGAGTCAAACCAAGCTTTACATCCATCTCCCGTCAGGAACCTATTGTTGAGAGCTCATATTAATCCATCCACTAAAGTTCCAAAGGAGAAATCATAAGAATCTTGAAGCATCATATTAAACAACTTGGTTGACTTTGAGTGTCTTCATCTCTTGCTACTTACATCTTTGTGATAAATCGTCTAAGTTTGGTTGCTCATTGTGTGTTTGTGTTGTGTTGTTTGCATATTGTTAAGGTTGTTCGTTGCATGTAGAGTTGTTTTCGTCAGTTGGAAGCACCTCCTAGGGTCAACTCATTCTCCAAGTTCTATTCAAATCCGCTCTTCGAATCCACCATGGCTTCTTTCAATCCTCCCCATTCCCAAGAGGATTCTCTTCCTCAAGGGCTTCTTGAAAACCCTGCTAGGGTTACCTCATTCTCTTCTGGAGAGGGGACGGCCCCTCTTCCATCCTCTACCTCCATGAAGGTGGTCAGGCTACCCCTTCCTTCTCTACTCCTTCTGCGGGCTCCATTCTCCAGATGATGGCCCAATTGGATCCGGCCCAACTCCAAACTGTCTATCAGGCCATGCAAGGATCCAATATCTCCCCTCCCACGATTATACAGGGTCAATCCAATCCTCTCATCCAGCCCACTCCAATTAATCTCACTCCGGTCCAACCCCGGACCATCACATTCACCGGCATGGAGACGGGCCAATCTTCCGCTTCGGCCCAGCAATCTTTTGACAAAGGGAAGTCTCCTATCCCTTCTTTCACTCAGATGGATCATCACTTGTCTAGCCCACTGGTTCCACAAGTCCTGTTGGGTCCCTCCGATTTTCTGCACCCTCAGTCAGGGGTGGTCCAAGCCCACTCCAATCTGGGTCAATCTCGGGCCCAATATCCTTCTTATGGACCCCCTACGTCGGCCGCTTATCCTTCGGCTCCTTCTTATGGGCTCCCACCTCCTACTACAATTCACCCCTCTGCTCCTCAACTTCAAGCATCATCTCTTGCTACCCCTGCTCCATCCAGAGAGCAGGAATTACTTGATAAATGGGCCACCATGTAACAACAACTCGACTTCCTCCAGAAACGGGTTGGCCCACAATCCTTGGCAGATGTTCTTGTTCCTAGTTTTCAGAACATCCGGTTCCCTCCCCAGTCCGAGCTCCCCAATTATAGAAAATATGACGGGAACGGTGTAGACACGGCATTTTAAACATTGCGTTGAGTAAATCCCGTATTACGCTAAGACGCCTCAAAGCGGCTCGCACAGTTAAACTATTTGAATGATTTCCATTTTTTTTATTCGATCTCGCGAAAAGTCAAGTGTTATTTGTCAAAATAAGCGAAACCCTCGCTAATGGGCCTGTGGCCATTCCTCTCCTACACAAGAAGATAAAAATGTCAATGGGCTTGGCCCATCTCTTAATGTTAAAAAGAAAAGGGGGGGGGGGAACAAATAAAGATTTTGATGGGCTTGGCCCACTCTTGTTCAAAATTTCCATTAAACAAAAAAAAAGCAATTCTAATAGGCTTGGCCCATTCTACCTTATATATATATATATACATATATATATATATATATACATATATATATATATATATACATTTATATATATATACGTACAATACGTACATATATATACATATATATATATATATACATAAATGTATGCATACAAACAAAAAATAAAAAAAGGATAAAATAGGTGGCCAATCATAAATAAACATTGATAAATATAAAATGACTTGGGCTCATCTCTAAACAAAATTAAAATAAATATTTTTTTCATATATTTTTATTAACTCCTCTCCTTAAATCCCTCCTCATTTCTTGGATCTTGTCTCCCCCCTTGAATACCCCCACCCACTCACGATAGAACCGACCCTCTCCCTCACTCTCATCTGCTAGCCCACACCCAACCCCCCTTTGGCCAACCTCCAGCCACTCCTCCCTCTGCTAACACACCACCACTACCTCGTTGATCTCCCTCTCCCACCAACGTACACCTACTACACAGAACCGTCGGCCATCCCTCCACTCTCACTCTCCCATGACCCAACTCCCCATCTCCCAGTTCTCCTTTCCTCCCAACCAACACACCGCTGCCACCTTCGACCACCGCACCCTCCATCTCCAAACAACACACCGCTGCCACCTCCGGCCACGACCCTTACCTCCACTATCTCCCCTCCCTCTTTCTTTTTCTCTCCCTCTGAAGCCACCTCCCGAGCCACCCCCCTCCATCTCCACACCTCCTCCGGCCACGTCTCCGATCGCCGCAGTCGTCCACACCCCGGCCATCTCCCTTCATTCCCTCGCCTGCACCCGCGACCACTCTACGGTCGGCCACCCCCTCTTGCATGTCCACGAGTACTGCCGCAACGACCTCCCCACGAACGTCCTCTACCGCTAGCAACCCGTGACCTCGCCCCCGGCCACGCCGTCGTCGCCGCTCTCCCTCTCCATGCCACTGCCGCCTCCTTGCATGCACCGCGAACCCACCGCCTGAGCCAACCCCCAGCGTCCTCTCCACGTCGGTGCCCCTCCGGCCAACCCTCACCGTTGCCACCGCCTCTACGACAGTGCCCTTCCGGCCACCTCGTCGTCGCCTGCCGCCCACGCCGAGTCCCCACACCGGGCACCCCCCTTCATCGGCCATCGCGAGCACCACCTCCCGCGGATGCCACCGCCGTCGCCGCTGCACCACCTCCCATGGACGCCACCTCTGACCGCCGCTGCAGCACCGCCGGCCATCACCGGCCACCACCGCGGCTCGCCGCTCCAACCGCCTCCGTCGCCTCTCCCTTCTCTCTTTCCCCCCCCTCCGTTTCTCTCCCTCTCTCTCTATTCTCTCTCTCGCGTCCCCCCTCTCTCATCCCGCCGCGTCTCTCTCCCTCTCTCTCTGTTCTCTCTCCCGTTTCTTCCCTCCCGCGGTTCTCTCTCTCTCTCTTCCTCTCTATCTCTCTCCCTCTCGATCTCCCTCTCTCTCACTCTTTCTTTTCTCTTTTTTAATCCCCTCTCCCCACTGTCTCTCTCTCCCTCTCTCTGCTTCTCACCACCCCCCTCTCACTCTCTCTCTCTCTCTCTCCCGTCTTCTCTCTCCCTCTCTCTTTCTCTCATTCTCTCCCTCTCTCTCTCTCTCTCGATCTCCCTCTCTCTCACTATTTTCTTTTTTTTTATCCCCTCCCCACCGTCTCTCTCTCCCTCTCTCTGCTCCTCACCACCCCCTCTCACTCTCTCTCCCTCTCTCTCTCTCTCGATTTCCCTCTCTCTCACCTTTTTTTTCTTCTTTTTTCTTTTTTTATCCCCTCCCACCGTCTCTCACTCCCTCTCTCGATTCCTCTCTCACTCTCTGTTTCTCTCTCTCTCGTTCTCTCTCTCTCTCTCACCCCCCTTTGTGTCTCTCTCTCTCTCTGTTCCATCTCTCTCTGTCTCTCTCTCACCATCCGATCTCTCTCTCTCTCTCTCTTTTTTTATATACATTTTTTTCTTTTTTTTAATTGCTCTTTCTCTCTTCCTCTCTACCCCCCTCTCTCCCCTTTTATTTTCTTTTTTTTTAATCTCTCCCACTCTCGGTTATCTCTCTCTCTGTTCTCCCTTCTCTCCTGTCTCCCTCTCTCATCTCCTCTCTAGCCCTCTCTCTTTCATTCCTTCTCCCACATATATATATTATATATACACTATATATATAACAAATATATATATATATATATATATATATATATATATATATATATCATATACATATCACATATATATCTTATCCTCTTTCTTCTAAAACAAAATCTTAACAAAATATATAATCTATAAAAAAAAGTTTTTTTTTTCTCTCCCCCTTTTCTCTCCTTCTTTCCCAAATTCTTGTTCTTTTATTTCGACATGTTTATGTATATGTTTACATATGTATGTTTATGTAAATACGTGTAAGATGTTTAATATATTTATACATATGTTTATGTAAATAGGTTTACTACTCGTACACATATGTATGCGTGTGTGTTCTTATGTTCAGCCTAATCAATTCCTGGAGTCTGCTGTGAAGGCCCTCCGCCGTGCTGTGTTCGCGTCTCCGACACGTATTCTCGAGCCCGTCATCAGCCGCCCAATAAGTTTTCTCACCACGTCGTTTTATTTGCTTCTGTTTCATTAGTTACATTGCATTGCATGTATCATTATCTGTCGTTCATACTGCATCCCTCTCCCTAAGAAGTCCCTTTGCATGTTCATTCATCATATTGTCTGTCCACCCTTTAGTCTTAAAAGGGGTTTCAAATACCACCAACCAGGTGCGTATTCGTTTATGTTATTTCCAATATTAATTTCTAAAGAATTGGTACTACACCACCGTTGTCCTTATTTAGTAGTCGTTTCTCTTTGTTTGTTTTCCGTGCAAGGTTAATCAGTCCGGGAGCCCGCTTCTTCAGTCGGCCGAAAGAGGAGGAGGAGCAACTCACGTGCCTCCAGTTCGGGGATAAAACGCGACCATCCCTCCCACTTTTGAGGTACCCTACCATCACCTTCCCGTCTTGTTACATTCCTCATTTGTGATTGTTATTTGTTGTAAAATCCCCATCTCTATCCTCCTCTACTTTTTTGTTTAATATAAGTCTATCTTCTCTCCCTTGTTATTGTCATATATCGCTAACTCTCCACTTCCGTCCTTCTCTATTTTATCTAAAATAAGTTTCTCACTCGGTCTATATTTTCCTAGTGTTTTTTTTCTCTATATCGTACTATCTTATTCTACCATTCACCCCTCGATTTCTCTTTTACTTTCTCACATCTCTCTAAGAAAAACATAAAATAATAAAAAAATAATAAAAGCAACAAAAACACCAAAAAAATATAATAACAAAAGATAAAACAAAATAAAAGAATAATAAAATCAGGGTAACCAAAGAAGGCCCTCTTCGTCGGCCGGCCGACCGAAGAGGAAGAGAGAACCCGCACTGCTCCCGCTTCGGCGGCGAACGCGATCGGAACATTTCCTGTGGGGTCCTCAACCCCTGGCGATCACACTTCCCCTCCCCTTCTTTTGTTATTAATTTTTCTGTCTAAACCCCGTCGACGGAACCAGTTCCTCGCGGTGGTCTCATTTAACTGGTGCGGTGGGCTATCTCCCGCGACTATTTTACTTCAGTAATTTAATTTCTGCATTCTAACACCCTAACCGCTAACTGCTTAACTTTAACCCTCCCCTATCATCGCTTCAAAACCCCGCAGAGAGTGACATCTCGCGGCGGTTTATTTAATCCCCTTTTCATTTATTCCAACCCCGATCAAAGAACTCGTTCCTCGCGGTGGTTTAATTTTCTGCACTTTCAATTCCAACCCCGATCAAGGAACTCGTTCCTCGCGGTGGTTTAATTTTCTGCACTTTCATTCCAACCCCGATCAAGGAACTCGTTCCTCGCGGTGGTTTAATTTTCTGCATTCTTTTGTTCCGACCCCGATCAAGGAACCCGTTCCTCGCGGCGGTCTTATCTAACTGGTGCGGTGGGTAATCTCCTGCGACCATTTTCATTCCCGTAATTTAATTTCTGCATGCTAACCTCCTAACCCCTAACTATTTAATTTTAGCATCCCCCATCATCGCTTTAAAATCCCACGGAGAGTAACATCTCGCGACGGTTTATTTGATCCCTTTTTCCTTTCTCGTTATATATATATATAGTTATTATAATAAAAAATCCCGCGGAGGGTAATACCTCGCGGTGGTCTTTTGTATATAGTTATACTTATTATTTATATCGCTGCAAAAACCCCGCAAAGGCCAATGTTTTGTGGTGGTGTGTATATATAATATTTATTGTTTATATCGCAGCAAAAACCCCGCAAAGGACAATGTCTTGTGGTGGTATGTATATATAATATTTATTGTTTATATTGTAGTAAAAACCCCACAAAGACCAATGTCCTGTGGTGGTACGTCTTTGTTCGTATTATCTTTATAATTGTCCGGAGAACGATATACCGTTGCAATTTATGAGTTTACACGTCTCTCCATTTCAGTTACATAGATTCTTGGACTTCTCGGTATATGAAAAACTACTCGTGGAACGGTAGGTCACGCTTACCGGAAAAAGGTCAGTTTACACGAGAGGGTCTTCGGACCCCTATCTCTGCCACGTACCGGAGTCTGTTCCGCATCCCTCTCTTCCCTTTCTCTCTCCTTGATTCGGTCTCGTTATCCCCATCTTCTAGGACAGACGAGGGTGGACGACCCCCGCCGTCTACACCTCTCTGCCGATCACCCTTTCACCATTCCATCTTGTTTATTGTATTTTTCCCCCGAGGGTGGACGACGACTCCTGCCGTCTACACTTCTCTGGCGATAACGGTGGGACCTCTTTTGTTTTCTCTGGTTACCCAAATATTTTCGGCACCCACGTGTGCCCCTCCACTCGGCACCCCCGTGTGCCCTTCCTGATTGCGCCCGCGTGCGCTACATTCGTGCTCCCAATAGCACTCTTGCGATCGGTACCCACGTGTGCCCCTCCACTCGGCACCCCCGTGTGCCCCTCCTGATTGCGCCCGCGTGCGCTACATTCGTGCTCCCAGTAGCACTCTTTCTATCGGCACCTACGTGTGCCCCTCCACTCGGCACCCACGTGTGCCCCTCCTGATTGCGCCCGCGTGCGTTACATTCGTGCTCCCAGTAGCACTCTTGCCATCGACACCCACGTGTGCCCCTCCACTCGGCACCCACGTGTGCCCCTCCTGATTGCGCCCGCGTGCGCTACATTCGTGCTCCCAGTAGCACTCTTGCCATCGGCACCCACGTGTGCCCCTCCACTCGGCACCCACGTGTGCCCCTCCTGATTGCGCCCGCGTGCGCTACATTCATGCTCCCAGTAGCACTCTTGCCATCGGCACCCACGTGTGCCCCTCCACTCGGCACCCACGTGTGCCCCTCCACTTGGCACCCACGTGTGCCCCCTCCTGATTGCGCCCGCGTGCACTATATTCGTGTTCCCGCTATCACTCTTGGCATTCCAATTACATCCCTCGTGCACTACGTGCATTTCTCTAGAGTCCCCTTGAAGTCTGAAGAGATTCGCATCATTGCAGAAAAGGAGTGTTGTAATGTTTGTTTAATTTATTTTGTTGTATATATATACTGTCTGTTTATATATCTCCTGTTAAATTCAGCACTGCATCGCATATCATCTCCCTTTTATTTTTATTTCTTTTGTTCATTTTTTTAGGATCACCTTTTCTTGGTGAAGGAAAGACTCTCCGTCGGGAATTCCTCTCAACGGACTAGGATCTCCTTCACTGGGACCTCTGTAAGTCCCCGACATCGAAGGATTCCCTCTTCGTTCACTGGGCTAGTTGTACCACTGAAGTTCCCTGGAGATAGTCAACCCATTCGTGGTGAGTCGAGTGTCCTTAGATCATACGGCGGAAATTAATATTGCAACTAAGGTCCCTCCTGTGGTGTGAACATTAGATTAGAAAAAAGAAAAAAAAAGGGGGAAACCAAAAGAAAACAAAAAAAAGGGGCGTTAAACATCAACTTGTTTGCTACTCTTTGCTAATGGTTTGAGTGTGTATGTTATTACATTCTGATTAGAAAGAAAAAGAAAAAAGAGAGAAAGTAAAGAAAACAAAAAAAGGGCGTTACACATCAACTTGTTTGTTAATCTTTGCTATTGGTTTGAGTGTGTATGTTATTGCGTTCCGGCAAAATCTCGTGTTCCGGAAAAGATCAAGAAATATCCGGAGACGGTCAGAATCCGACCCTGGGTCACCAGGGGACACATGTCCCTGCTGAGGACGCAGGTTCCTCCCGTGAGCCCTCATATGAGGTGCGAGCCACCGTCGGGGAAGCATCCCCGCCACAAGATATTTCCTCCTTGCTAGGTGTTCTCGCGAACACACAGCTCACTTCCGATCAGATCCGAGCCTTTCAGGCCGTCTTAAAAGGGAAATATGTTGATTCTACTCCTCAAAATCTAACACCAGTTGCTCTCCCTACTCAAGAGCCCGCACAGGCAATCCCTTCCTCATTCCCTCTTGTGCAGACAACTCTGCAACCTCCCTCTTTCCAATTACCTCCCCAGTCTCAAGTTCCACCAATTCCTCATACAACATTTCAGTCAATTCCATTTACTGATATGCCACAACGTCTGCAACCTCCCTCTTTCCAATTACCTCCCCAGTCTCAGGTTCCGCCAATTCCTCATACAACATTTCAGTCAGTTTCGTTTACTGACATGCCACAACGTCCCACTCATCCGGAATTCCCTTCTCAGGCTTCCGCAAGGCCTCAGTGGCCACCACAACCTGCTCCTTACAATGAGGTCACCCAATCTCTCCTTCATAGGATGAACAAGATGGACGAACAATTCCGAGATTTCAAAAAGATTGTGGATGTCAAATCTACGCCTGAGGTCTCTTTACCAATCCTTCCAGTATTCCATCTCCCTCCTTCTGAAATACCAACGTATCGACGATACACCGGCACATGCAACCCCCTCATTCATCTGAAGGACTTTATGTATGAGTCCTCGTTTTGGCAGAACGATCAAAGATCATTGGCATACCTCTTCAGGAGATCATTGGATGGTCCCGCCTTAGAATGGTTCTATTCCCTAGAGCCGAGTGAGGCTGAGAACTTCGACGTAGTGCAACGGAAATTCCTACAGAAATATCGGGATAGGGTCGGTCCCTCCTTCTCTATTACCGACCTAGTGGCTGAAAAAATGAAGCCGGACGAAGATTTCATCCAATTTGCCGATCGATAGAGATCCTTGGCAGAGAAAGTGAGAGACTCCATTTCAGAATCGGAGCAAGTAAAGATGGTCGTGTCTAATGCCACTCCACAATTTAGACACGTCCTGGCAATGAACAAGCTCACCACTATGGAGGAACTGTATGAGAGGGCTCGATATATCCAAACACAGCTGAAAGATTCTCCCCTCATGCATATGTTCGAGCCACCAAAGCCAAAGGTGTTTAGGAAGCCGGGCACGGGTGCCCAAGGTGGGGTAACAGAAGGGGTTGTAACAAATGAACAAGTGGGCGCGGTTGGCTATCCCAACCAGCAAGCTAATCCTAGGCCCCCACAAGCTCCACAATTCCCCTTTCATCAGGACCAACAAGGTCAGCAACCCTATCGTCCTCCCCCACAAAACAATCTCTTCCAGAACAATATGCCTCAACCCCTCCATCTTCAACAACAACAACAGCGACCTCCTCAATATAATCAGGTTCCGCCACCAGGGGATTATGGCCACCAACAACAGAGAAGGCCGATCGGCCCTAGGAGAGCTCATTACCCACCTTTGCCGGAGTCGTTGTCGGACATCTTTAATGCTCTCATGGCTGCTAATTTCCTCACCTTGCCTAAGGAAAAAGCCATATGGCCCCCGAACGTCGACACTTCCAGATATTGTGTCTTCCATAGACAGCCGGGTCATACAGTGGAAAACTGTGTTCATTTCAGAGATTATATCTATGATATGAACGATGAACATCAAATAGATTGGGATGAAATGAGGCGATGCGTCACTATGATGAAGGCCAGGAGACCTCCTCTTAGACAACAACAACAGCAACAACAACAACAGCAGCAACAACAACAACAGCCTCAGCAGGCACCACAACAACAACTAAACATGGGCATCCTCCAAAATCCGTTACCGGCGCACCAACAACCTAACCACCAAGTCAACCCCATCTCTTCCTTCCTAGAGGTTGGAAGAGGGCAAGATTGGCATACGGAAAGCGGCTCTGTCCTTGTCACCAATCACGTTCCTATCTAATCCCCACGCCTTATTCGTCCCGCACCTGTCTATCCTCCACCCGTAGCACAACCCGCAGTGATACCTCACTCATTTCCACTGCTATCACGTCCTCTCATCCGCGTCTCTGCTGATTACCTCCCTTCGAGTCCCTAGCAAACACCCTCCACTTCCACCATAACACCGTTACCCTCAAAGCCTCTCATCATTTCTCACGCCTCCACTTCATCATCCACCTTCATTCCGCCTCCACTAAACAAACCCCTTATTGTCCAACACCCTTCCGAGGCACCGTCTACCTCCACCACAACCCCTTTACCCTCGAAACCCCTCATTATTCATCACCCATCCGGGGCCCCATCAATCTCTACTATGCCTCCACCTTTTAAACCCCTTATCATTCACCGTCCATCTGAGGCTTCATCCACTCCCACCATGCCTCCACCTAACAAACCACTCATCAGAGCCCCTACACCTATTATTGCCCCTGCTTCATCAATTGTTCCTCCACCACTACCCCTCGAACCCCTGCTAAACCCCATATCTAACTCTATAAAGGTGCCGCCAAAACCACAAGCCATGGTGCTCCGTAGTGGAAGGATGTTCCATCGGATTTTTCCCTAAAACAGCCAGGTCCCCGAGCAATCTCAGCCAGAGAAAGAGACCGAAGAACAGCCAGAGGAGTCTATCCCTGGGACACAATATGACCTGTTGAAACACCTGGATAAAACACCAGCTCGGATCTCCATTCTCGAGCTAATCAAGAGGTCAAAAACCCATCAGGACGCCTTGATGGAGTATCTTCAGAGGGTTATGGTAAATGAGGATCTCCCAGTGGAGAAGATCTCGTCAGTATTGACGCCAACTGATACACAACCGGCTATTATATTTCACCACCATGAGCTTGCCCCCAAGGAGGCTCGAAAATATGCTTTGTGTATTGCAGTAAAGATCAATGGGGTGTCTGTAGACCCATGTTTGGTGGACACTAGTGCATCTATAAATGTGATCTCTATGATCACCCTCCAATCATGTGGGGTTGACACGGAACAGATAAGGCCTTCGTCAATCACAGTTACAGCCTATGGCAATAGCAAAAAGCCACCAATGGGGATGGTCATCGTGAATGTAGAATTGGGCCCTGCATCAGTCTTTACGGAATTCCATATCCTTGATATGGATCCCACATTCAAGGCCATACTAGGCCGCCCTTACATTGAAGTTATGAATGCGGTGCCTTCCACCAATCATCAGTGCTTGAAGTTTCCGTACAAGGCTTGGATTATCAAGGTAAATAGCATGCCCATCTTTTCTACAGTGGATGCTATTAATACCTCTTTGCCTTCTATTTGGCCGACCCACCGGCCAATTCTTTCACTGCTAGATGTGTGTGACCCTCGTAGCGCCCCTTTGACACAGAAGCCGTTTCTAACACCAAAGTCATGTCACCCTTCCCATTCTAAGGGATGGGAGATCATGAGAAATATTGGCTACCAGCAGGGCAAAGGTTTGGGGGCACAATCACAAAGGAGACTGAGACTGCCAAACAAGATAAGGTTAACCCTTAGAGCTGGCCTAGGCTTTGAAGGACAACTTGAAGCATATGAGGAACCTCTCACGTGGACCTTGTACTCCCATTTCAGAAAGGGGCCGGTGATACAGTTGGGGGATCACCCACAACATTCACATGGGAAATTGCATATTGTCTACTTAGCTGAAAGTTGCTCGAGAGCTGCAAAGAAGGGGAAACACGATGACCCGAATTGTGAGTGGAACAAGTGGTTTGATATATAGGATATTTCCATTGCGCTACACCAGATGTTCTCGCCTCCAGACTTAGAGGGGCCACTTCTGATCTCCGAGGTACCAAAAGATGTCGTTGACATTGCCGAAATTCCAAGTTTTCCTCGCCGAGAGGAAGTTGCCACTGACGGATCGCTTTCCGTCATTCTATCTGATCATTCTCCTCAGCCGTTGCTGCTGATTCTTTCTTGGACCCGATGTTTATCTGATGATATTCCCAGGTCCCCTTCTCTGCTCACATTCTTGCGCGGGTTTTTCAGCCCGTGCCAAATTTTCAACCATGATCTACTCAATGAGCCATGCAACTCCCTAGCTATAGTTTCCTCCTCCCATTCTCTAATTTCTTTCAATTGTTTTGTAATTGAAAATGAAAATGAAAAAAAAACTTCGATTTTCAAACTCCCTCAACAGTGCATCTCCTTTGAGGAGACCTCCTACATCTCTCACGAGTGTGCCCCGACTTACGGGCCACTCATTCAAGGTCCCTTGAGCGACCTTCTTTACCCCTCTATCGAGGGGTCTCTTCCTGTACATTCTTCAACTTCTTCTTCGTCTGTAGAACAAGTCAGTCAGGTTAGGAATAGCGAGTCAAGGGTAGTACCTAGAAGAAAATCCAAGGGCAGGGAAATTCCTCGTCGATTCCTTCTAGATCTAGCCAATAGGTGTCAAGCCTTTCTAGCCATTCCTCAATTGCTAGAAAATCCCATCCATCTGTCGGAGTTAGAATGTGAGGAGGATTGCACAATTGATGAGGGATACGGAGTTTATGAGCTCACAGATGAAGAGTACCCTATTGAAGAAGGGGACGAAGAATATGAGGACGCGGCTGACGCATATGCTAGCGGAATGAGGAGGTTTGAGGAACCATCAGCCGCTATAGAAGAACCCACCAAAGAGATCAACCTGGGGACCGAGGAAGACCCTAGAATCATCCTCATAAGTGACAATTTGCCACCATCTGAAGAAGAGGCATTGATCGAGGTCCTAAAGGAATATAGGGACACGTTCGTGTGGAGTTACGAGGATATGCCGAGATTAGATTCCACCCTGGTCGAACATCGCCTAACGCTAACACCAGGGTCCGTCTCGGTAAAGCAAAGGTTAAGACGTTTCCACCCCCAAATGGCTTTAAAAATGAAGGAAGAGGTCGATAAGCTCCACAAAGTCAGATTTATTAGAGTCGTCCTATATCCTCAATGGGTGGCAAACATTGGCCCGGTCATGAAAAAGGATGGAAAGGTGAGAATCTGTATCGATTTTCAGGACCTTAACCGCGCGTGTCCAAAAGACGATTTCCCCTTGCCTCACATTGACGTTTTGGTTGATAATACAGCAGGCTATGAAACTCTCTCGTTTATGGATGGATTTTCGGGATATAATCAGATCCGTTTGGCAGAAGAGGATCAGGAGAAAACATCATTCACCACACCTTGGGGAACTTACTGCTATTTGGTCATGCCATTTGGTTTGAAGAATGCTGGAGCTACTTATCAAAGGGCTATGACGGCAATATTCCATGACATGATGCATATATATTTAGAGGTGTATGTGGATGATTTACTGGTGAAATCCAGGACTAGGGCAGAACACCCAAGAGTTCTGGCTAAGGTGCTGCAAAGATCAAGGGAGTTCAATTTGAAAATGAATCCAAAAAAGTGCGTATTTGGCGTCTCATCGGGAAAATTACTTGGTTTCATTGTGAGTAAGAGGGACATTGAAATAGATCCCAACAAAGCTAAAGCAATTAGGGATATGCCACCTCCGAAAAATCTGAGAGAAGTTCGAGGGTTAATCGGAAGGTTACAATTCATTCGTCGATTTGTGTCCCAGCACTCGCAAAGGTGCAAACCTTTCTATGAGTTGACTAAGTCAGGAGTAGAATTCTGTTGGAATTCTAAATGTCAAAAAGCTTTTGAAGGATTAAAAGAATATCTGGCCAATCCACCTGTTCTAATTCCACCTACGCCAGGTAAACTTTTAATCCTTTACATCTCGGTCCTAGACGACTCCGTGGGAGTTGTCCTAGCACAAGCTGATGAAGCGGGCAAAGAAAGGGCAACCTATTATTTGTCCAAACTCCTCAACTCTTATGAGCAGAAGTACACGGCTATGGAGAAAACTTGTGCCGCCCTTGTCTGGGTGGTGCAGAAGTTGAAACACTACTTTCTAGCTCATGAAGTTCATCTGATTGCTCGAATGAACCCTATCAAGTTCCTTCTAGAAAATCTATCCTTACAGATAGATTAGCACGCTGGCAAAGCTTTCTTTCTCAGTTTGACATCGTCTACATCCAGCAAAAGGCGATTAAAGAGTATGCTATAGCTGAGCATCTCGCTCACCATCCCCTTCCCAAATTCGACCCTGTCTAATCAGAGTTCCCAGATGAGGAACTAATGTCCATCAACCAATCAGATGATTACATGTGGACGTTACATTTTGATGGAGCTCTGAATTCCCAAGGGAAAGGAATCGGCATTGCCCTCCTGTCACTTGAAGGCCTTACATTCCCACTGGCATATCAGCTCAAATTCCCCGTTACCAACAATATAGCTGAATATGAAGCTCTTCTAGCTGGCCTAGAACTCGCTCATTCCTTTCATATCACCGAATTACGAGTCGTAGGTGATAGTCAACTCATTCTTCGCCAGGTGCTCACTAAATATCGCACTCGCGATCCCAAGCTCAAGCCATACCAAGAACTCACTGCTGCCTTTGCCAAACTATTCACCAAATTGATCTTTGTCCATGTCCCTCGTCATCAGAACATTCTGGCCGATGCCCTTGCCTCGTTGGCATCATCTTTAAGGTTCCCTCTAGGAAGATGGTTTGAGTCCATTCACATCTACAAGCGTCATGGCCCTGCAATCGATGATGCTTCCTACGTAAATATCAAGGACAGGATAGCTAGGAAGGCCCTACATGAAGAAATCCTTAAGAAGAGGGAAATTATGTTGATAGAGTTAGAAGAAGAATTGGCTGATGAGGAGAAGCCATGGTTTTACGAAATTGCCAAGTATTGCAAAGATCAGTCCTACCCTGAAGAAGCCACATCGGAAGATAGAAAAGTCATAAGGAGAGTGGCACAGAGGTACATGCTGGTCGGAGGAGTGCTATACAAGATGAGTCTTACTGGTGTTCTTTTAAGATGTCTCGACGAAGAGGAGGTCTGGAAATGCGTCGAGGAAGCACACTCTGGTGTGTGCGGTGGCCATGTAAATAGCCAAATGCTTGCCAAGAAAATCCTTCGGCAAGGCTTTTACTGGCCCACCATGGAAGAGGATTGTGCCATCTATGTCCGCAGGTGTGTCAAGTGTCAAATTCACGCCGATAAAATTCATTCCCCATCTTCTTCACTTCATCCAGTATCCTCCCCATGGCCTTTCTCCATGTGGGCTTTCGATGTCATCGGTCCTCTTGGTAACCCTAACTCCCTCACTAAGTAAAAATCATTCATCCTTACTGCAACGGAGTACTTCACCAAATGGGCCGAAGCCGAAGCTTACGTGGAGGTTAAAGCGTCAACAGTATGCAAATTCATCATGAAGAACATCATCGCCAGGTTCGGTATTCCAAGCATAATTATCACCGACAATGGGCCGTAATTCATATCTCAGGACCTTCAGGACCTCTGCAAAAGGTATAAAATTGCATTGCATCATTCATCACCTTATTACCCATAAGGTAATGGCCAAGCAGAGGCCACTAATAAAATATTGATTAAAATCATAAAAAAGACCTGTGAGTCAAACAAGTTCTCGGATTGGTCAGAAAAGCTCATCGAGGCTCTATGGGCCTATCGCACTTCAATCCGTACTCCCACTGGGCAAACCCCGTTCGCCCTCACTTATGGGATGGAGGCGGTAGTTCCGTATGAAATCTTGGCTCCTTCTCTCAGGGTACAGTTGGACAAGGAACTTCCCATCGACGAACGTCGTGATTCACTCCTTGCTCAATTAGAACTCTTAGATGAGAAACGGCTGGCCGCTGCTGAGCATGCATGAGTATATCAAAACAGACTCATACGTTTTTATCAAAAGAAGGTCATTAAAAAAAAATTTCAAGTCGGTGAAATGGTAGTGAAAAGAATGTTTGTAAAACCTGGTGGGCCGCGTTCTAAACTCCAACCCAATTGGGAAGGACCGTACGTGATTTAGGCCGCGCATCCTGGTAACGCCTATAGGCTAGTCAATGCTGAGGGGATCGAGTTATCCCACTCTTGGAATGGGCTTTATCTTAAGAAGTACTACCCTTAGATAGGTGTACATAGTGTCAAAAATGATGAAACGAAAATAACAAAAAATAGAAAACAAATTGAAAATAACAAAAATATGTATATATACAACAACAAAAGAAAAAAAAATATAGGAAAATGAAAAAAAATAGAAAATTCAAAATGCCAATGCCTGGAGATCACCATGTAGTTAAGTCATCGCATTCAACTTCCATGTTGGGATGAGGCCTATTAAGACTTGGTAGGTTCCGGGTCTTGGTTTGCCAGAACCGTGGAGATCCCTGTCAGACTAGTTCGGCTTATGCCCCCTCAAAAGAAGACAACATGCATGTACACCTGTGTTCTATAAAAGAGCGGTAGCATCGCTCATGGTGAGGCCTCACCTAGAAGGTCTCCAGAATGCTTAAATCTTCGTTCTCTCTCTCTCTTTGACCGAATGAGACAGCCGGCGCCCTTAAAACGCTGAGCATGGGAAACACGAATACAACCCCTAGGGTGAGAGTAGGGCCCAATTCCTCGAGCATAGGTCAGAGCACGAGAAGAGGGCAGTGTCCCCGCAGGCATCCAAGAGGGATTCCATAATGTCAAGATACTATGTCCCTCATAAAAATCTGTCAAGAAAAATCAGAAAAGAAGAACAAAATCAAAGTCAAGTGAGAAGCCTGGTCGTAACCGTGCCTGATCCCACAAATGAAACCCCTTTGACTGAAAGTCAAATTCTATACAAAAGGGGTCATGAGATGTAAATGCTCGAGATTTGGTCTGAAGTTGCCCGAAAGGGGAAGTTAAGTGCGCCCCTACTGGCTCGCCGGGTTAACGGTTTTGCCGGTCCTCTCAGGAGCTTTTCCCCCTATACTCTTCCTTCTTCCTCTGAAGATGAAGGCTCAATGGAGTTCCTGAAGGGTGAAACTCACAAAAGTCTGCAACCACCTTTCGACACAAACGTATGGTTGTCCATCTTGGAAAGCAGAAGTCATTGTCGTGAAAGAGTCTCCGTGTTTCTGGCCAGTCAAGACCCTATCTACCATCTTGATTTCTTCTAGTCTAACCTCGGGCTTAGACCAATGCAAGCGCGTCACCTATAGGTGCGGCGGCGTCTGATTCCGGGTCAGCGTCGCGCGGTTGGTCATTTGGGTTCCAAGATGTTCCATTACATATCATCTAGAGTTGTGAGGAAATAAACCCGGGTCGGGCAAATCATTTACCTCGAACACCTTTTGGGTGAATCCCTGTGGTCGGAAGCAACTGGGGGCCTAAGCATGGCATGACGGCATTGTCATCAAGATAAGTCTTAGCCGGCGGGATTATCATTCGAGGGGTCTAGAGGCCCAAATCAACTTAGATGTGCACTTAGGATACCTGGGGGGTTAGCAAGAAACCCTTGTTCTCGTGCAGGTTAGATGTTATATGAGTTGGTCATCATGCATTCGCAAAAACAAAAAAAATAATAATAAATAAAAAATAAACAAAAAAATAATAAACCCAAAAATTTGAAAAAAAGCAGAAAAATGTATAGGCACAAAAAAAAATGGAAATGTAAAAGACAAAAAAAATAAACAAACAATAAAACAAAAAAATGAACAAAAACACAAAAACAAAAAAATCACATTTCGCATGATTGCATTTGTATGTAACATCTCATTTTAAATTTCCGTTTGCATCTGTGTGCTTGTGTGCCGCATTCATCATTATCCTTTATTATTGCCTTTGTTAATAAAGGCTTGCCCCTTGACTCCTTATTAAGAACAGCTCAAATCACATTTGTTTATTGAGCAAGGGGCAAGTCAGAGCAGAAACGCTAACTTGTTTGCTTAGATGTATGCAGGGATTCGGGAGACAAGAAAGAAGTAGCGAACCAAGCATAAACTATTTTATTCCACTCCCAACCAAAAATAAACAACAAAAAGTCTACATCATGTTTCACCTTCTCTCTCCACATTACTTGTCCCGCCACTCTCCGGGCAAGACGTTCTTAGGGGTGCTACCCAACCATGGAAAGCGGTACTTCTACCGCTTTGTTGTCCTCTTGCTATCTCCACTCCCCGACGTCGATCTGCGGGGGCATCAAAGAAGTTACTAACACGAAAGCCACGCTCTCGTGCCCTTCGGTAGCGTTCTTCGCCATCCTTCAGCCACTGCTCGGCGAGACCGAGACTGGTCCTCAATTCAAATAGTTGGCCCTCCAGGGCCCTCCTCTCCTCTTTCTCGGCTGATCTTTTGGCCTTCGCTCTTTCCCTGTCCTTTTCCCTCTCAGCACGTTCTCTCTCTCTGTCATCCCTTTCCAGCTGAAGGGTGATCCTCAGCTCCATGGCGTCCCGCGAAAAATTGTCATCTGAGCGACGCTGCAATTCCTCCTCCAGCTCCGCTATCCTGGCCTTCCCCTGTGATGCATGAGCAAACATCTCTTGCATCTCTTCGGCCTGCCATATCCGTCATTTCAGGGGTGTGATGAGACATAAACAGAGAAGCTCGGGTAAGAGGAACCTTCACCTACGCGGAAAGCATTCCCTCTGCCTCCGCGGCGCGCTGTGTTACACGGGCAAGCTGCTCGTGGAGCGAATCTAATTCCGACGAAGGAATCCATAGACTAGAAGAGGCACCCTCTGCCCCTACTGCTGGTAGGGTTGCGTTGAGCCGAGCGCGCTATGATAGCAAGAAGTGGCAATGAGTGGCTAAACACCAGAAACCTAGGGGTGTAATTAGGAATATGCATTTGCATACATACTCACCGAGACATGTAAAGTCTCACGGGTGTCACCCAACTCTTCCTCCGTGTCCGCCAAGCGAGCCCACAAGTTCGCTATCATGGTATCACGGGCATCCTAAACCCATGTCATAGGAGTCAGCATTACATTTAAAAAAAAATGATAAAAAAAATATATATCAAAAAAGTGAGAAAGGAGATACACCTCCACAAGTCCCTCAGGACGGAGTCGCTCTGCGTACATCGCCCTATAGAGACGTAGATAATCTTCACTATCCCGGGCGTGCGACTCCACGAGCGTGCCACCCCAACCCGCTGCCAATCTTCATATTGTTCGGAGAAGCGCACCCGCCAGTCGACACACGTTACCGGCCCACGTGTCTTCCTCCCGACGCGGGGTGGTGCAGTCATATCTACCCATTCCTGAGCAAGCCCTAGAGTCCTCATGACCAATCGTAGCCGGAGTGGCTCGATTTCATTCAGGCAGTGGACCCAAAGGTCCCGACCAAATTGAGGGCGACCTGCGATGACCCACGGTTGGTCGACATCGACCAAGCCCGAGTAAGGCCTCCAGATCACCTACGTTGGCATGCGTATGTCTTCTTAATCACTCAAAAGAACCACAAAAAAAAGAGAGACAAAAGAAAAGACAAAAAAAATGGAGTCCTACCATTTCTGCGGGGAACTCTTGCAGCTCACGCCTTAATACCATCAGCTGGTAAGATAGAGAGGCTGTGCTCATAATGGGTTGCCACCGCCGAGCTAGTGGTGCCACAGCCACACGCCACTGTCGAGCTCGCCCCATTGGGATGTAGTAATAACTCCATACCTGTGTCGTCATATGTCATCAGCATTTCATGAAATAGATTAGTTGCATAAATAAATAAACAAATAATTACCTGGAGAAACGGTATGAAGCCACTCACAGTCACCTCTCGATATGTCCCTTGGGACAGACTTGCGAACAGATGCGCCAGCACGGCGGCTCCCCAGGCATATTGCCCTACCCTCTCTAGGTCCACCAAAAATTCTAGGAAACGACAATGGATGTCGTCTCCTTTAGAACCCAGCAGTAATTTTCCCAACAGGAAGAGGAGGGATATCCTTAAGTCCATGTTTGACCTCTCCCAGCTACTGGCATCCACGCAGTACACAGCGCGGGACCCTCTTTTCGCTCTCTCCATGAACTCCTCCAAGATCTCGTTATCACGGTGACGAGTGTCAGTGAGCCCCAATGCCTCCATGATAGATGCCTTGGCTACTGACCTGTTCTTTTGGTCCTTTAATTCCAGACCAAGAAGCTTCTGAGCCACTTCACGATAATCGGGGTAGGTGACCCCGGTCACCGCCTCACCATCCACTCTAAGGCCAGTGATTCGGGCCACATCTTCGAGACTGGGCACCATGTGCCCCCAGGGCATCAAGAAGGCATGACTCCCTGGGTCCCATCTCTCGCGCAATGCTTGGATGAGGGCGAGGTCGAGCTTAATGGCTTCGATCCGGAGGAATGCACCAAACCCCATCGCATCTAGTCGAGCTTTCTGGAAGTCAGACAAGCCTCGATAGGTGGCCACCACTAATTCCCATGAGATATGTGACCTCGTCATACTCTGTGGATTACACAGGAAGTGAGAAGCGGGTGCATCATTGAAATAAAAAAAGAAAAAGAATGAGAAAGGAAGAAAGGGATCATGAAGAATGAAAGGGAAGAACTGGCTCGATTACAAGCTCCGATTGGGTCCTCTCACTGAGCTGCCTTTCAACATCGGAGAGTCTCCTGGAACTACCACTGGATCTTCTCCTCTTCGAGGAGCGAGAAGACTCGCCCTCCACCCTGAAACTGGACTCTCCCTCCATCTCAGAGAATGAGAAACTCTTACTCCCTCCTGTCGACTTTTCACTCTTCTAACCAGTCTCCATAACTCCGTGCTTTCAAGTGAAGCAGGCGGGGGGAGTATTTATAGGATTGAAGGGATATGATCCAGATCTCCCCCACTTCCTCTTGCAATGGGCCTTGTAACAAAGCACCCATCTTTCACTCGAAGTAAACGAGGTCGGGAGCGTAGCGGGTTGATTCACACCCTACACATCTAGGTTCCCTGTGTTCATCATGATTCAAATAAATCTGAGATGAGGTCATCTACATGGAGAAAGGACAATGCAGGTCGACCTCTTTGAATTTGGGAGTGGACTCATCCACAGGAGAAAGGACAATGGGAGTCGATATCTTTGAATCCGGGAGTGGACTCGTCTACATGGAAAGAGAACAAGAGAGCGGTTGGCATCTTTGAATTTGGTGGTACATCATTAAAATTTGTGATGGATTCTCCCGAAAGAAATGCCCAATGAGTCTGAGACACGACCCGTTATCTCAGGGGAGATCTGTTAAACACGTCACATGAGGACGGCATGAAAAGAAGAGGCGTAGAAGAGAAGGAACACATGGAGGGAAAATCCGTCACAAGAGAGCATGTCGTTCCATTCATATGTCTATATAAACTGTCGTGTTCACCGTGAGAAGAGAGCGGGTGTATGAGCAACTTGCTAAATCTCGCACTACCCCCTTGGTCGTCTCTCTCCTCTCCTAAGAGGGAGGTCCTTGGGAGGTCATCTAGAGCTCTGCGATGTTGCAATTGTCTCACCGTATTGTGCATTCTCACCCTCTCTAGTAGCGCTCCTCGCCCTCCTTTGGCCTCTCTCGCGACCCCGACGGTCGCGAAGCTCTTGAACCGGAGGCCGTTGGCTGAGCCGCCCCCTGCTTTGCGATGGAGACTACACCAACCCCTGGAGCTCCTCCACCGTGAACTCCAACTTGTTAGCGCAGCAAGAGTGATATAGAAGGGGGGGGATGAATAGATCACTCCCAATTTGTAGAAACTTAGGCGGAAAATAATTTCTACTGCTAACGCACCTCCTTAATCCGTACACAGAGAAATGTAAATGAGAATGAAGAACTGATCACATGGAAGCAAAGAGACAAGCAGATGAAGAGCGTAGATAACAATAGCAAACCACAGAGGAGGCACTCAGTTTTTAGGTGGTTCGATTGCAGTCCGCAATCTACATCCACCCCTCACTCCAACTAGAGTGAGGATTCCACTAGACGATGCTAGAACAAAGCAGACTCAGTCTGCGAACAACATGCTGCCACACAGCTTGAACACCAAGGGAAACAAATCCCTCAACCAAGTTCTGCTACCCACAGAACTTGAAACCTGTTCTAGCTCCCAGCTAGAACACAACCGAAGAATCCTCTCCCTTCCTCCACACACCGGAGGGAAACTGTTAATGACAACCAGTCACTAACACCACCAGAGATCACCGATCTCTCTTCCTCTGCAACACAGAGGGAAACTGGAGTGATACTCCCTTCCTCCACACACCGGAGGGAAAACAATTCAAATCAGAAGGATGAACAAAATGAAATGAAAGCAAAGTAGAAACAAAAACCAATGAAGAAGAAATCGGTTCTGAAACCCAATACAAATGTGGCTTCAAATGAAGCAATTCATCAATCCACACACACTGCTCTCTCTCTCGAACAAACTCCTCTCGGATCTGGAACTCTATGCTCTTTTTCTTTTCTGGATCGTGCAAACTCTCACCAATGGCTTCTGCTTTCTCTATTCACGATCGAGCTTCTACTGAAGGATGAAGCTCTATATTTATAGCAAATATTGGCGTGTGGCTGCCAGGTTCCCGCCCATGCACTTTTGGCCAGATCATTTGAATTTCGACCACATGGCAGCATCCTGACCAGGTTGCCATCCACGTGTCATGCGCCTATTGTCTTGGATCACGTGCCAGGTGCCAACCTCGGTTCACGTGCCCAATCATCAGCCTGAATCGCCTGCAGACAGACAGATGGAATGTGTAGACTTAGTTAGTTCAGGCTATTAACATGAATGTATATACTTCAGAACCTTCAACTGATTAAGTGTGTACAACGTGAGAGAATGTACAGACTTAATGAAAGAAGCGCATGTGTGAAGGCAGTGTATAGACTTATGAACAATGCAAATGAATGGCAGTGTATAGACTATGAACAATGCAAATGAATGGCAGTGTATAGACTATGAACAATGCAAACGATCCTTACCAGTGTGTAAACATTACAAAGCTTCTGCCACTGTATAGACTTCACGAAGCCTAACCAATGTACAGACTTGGAACCTGTGTGAGACTCTTAATAAGACGGTGAGCAATGAACTGACTTGAACCCCAACGGAGATGTATATACTTCGACATGCTTGAGACAGTGTTCAGACTTTGAACCAATGTGCTGTGAGCACTGTATAGACTTTGCCAGAGTGAGACGATGCATTAGACACTCGGCTGTACAGACTTGGAGATTTCTGAATGAACCGATCGGCTGATGAATCGATGTACAGACTCTGAATGTAAAGGCAGTCTGTATAGACTTGAATCGCTTGAAGCGATGTATAGACTTTGTGAAGCTCAAGCACTGTACAGACTTATGAAGACTTCAGCGTTGTACAAACTTGGTGAGGCTCAAGTGGATGTATAGACTTGATGAACCACTGTGGATGTGTGGACTTGAGCGAATGAAGCCGATGTACAGACTTGGTAAATCAAAGCCTCTGTACAGACTTTCCTAAGACGCAGTTCAATGTATAGACTTGAATGACTGAGGCCGATGTACAGACTTGCCTAAGACACAGCATGAGACGCTGGCTGAGACGGACGTTGTACAGACTTTGAAGAGCAGTTCAATGTATAGACTTGAACGAATGAGGCCGATGTACAGACTTGCCTAAGACGCAGCATGAGACGCTGGCTAAGACGGACGCTGTACAGACTTTGAAGACATTGAACGTTTGAGCAGCATGCAATGTACACACTTAGTGATGTACAGACTTGGCCAGGAAAGCGTAGGGAAATGTTGAGTGTATGGACTTGGCCAATGCGTAGGAAAAGATATCGAATGTACAGAGTTGGTGAATCACAGACCAGTGTATAGACTTAGAGAAATGAAGTCTAGTGTATAGACTTGGAGAACTGTTCAATGTGTTGGGTTGACGTTATATAGACTTGGCTTTGAACACTTGGGCTGAAGGCAATGTGCAGACTAAGCGATGTACAAACTTTGCCCAAGGAACCGAATGTATAGACTTTGCCACAGTCTAATGTACATACTTTGCTGAAGTGAACGAGCCAATGTGTAGACTTCAAAAGAAGCAGTCCGATGTACAGACTTCAAGAAGTCTTGACAACGGACGCTGTTCAGACTTTGCAAACAAGACTATGGGCGATGTATAGACATACACTATCAGATATGTAGACTTCATGAGAATGCAGTAGCCAGTGTATAGACATGAAGTTTGACAATCCAATGTATAGATTTGAAGCTTGGAGGGATGTATAGGGTTGAGCTGAACTAACTATGAGTATTGAGACCAATGTATGGACTTCAGTTAGAAAGTGCCCGATATACAGACTAGAAGAGGATATGCCAATGTACAGACTAAATGGATCAAGCTGGTGTATAGACTTTGTGCCCAACTATCAATGCTCTGATGCGTCGACCCACCCTTGCTGATGAGTCGACCCACTGCTGTTGATATTAACCAAACAGTGTAGATAGATGAAATAATGGAACAGCATATGAACTGAACTCACTTAGGTGATGAACCAGCATGAATCTAGAGATAGGAGGTTGATTTATAGTGTGAGACATCATCAAAACCATAGGGATGCAACAATCTCCCCCTTTTTGATGATGACAACACTATGAATCAAGCAATATCAAGGAATTTATATCAGCTGCAACAGACAAAGTAAATTCAAGGCATGCACATGCAGATGAATTATACAATCCCTACAACACACTCTCATCTCCCGCACAACTCATAACCATATCTTCCACGAAGCAACATGACTCCCCCAAAGCTCAAGACTACTGATATTGCGGAACTTCTCACTGAAATTGTAAATATTGCAAGCTTCTCTCCCCCTTTGACATCAGCAAAAAGAACTACAGAATGTATAACAGTGCTAGAGACATGAAGAATAAGAGCAGTAATTTCTTAGTGTAGAAAGTCACGAGTAGGTCTTAAGAGAATAAGTGAGTTTCTAATCTCAAGAGAAGATTCTTTACGCTCCAGTACACAACAGAGAAGTAGAATGATAGACAAGTTTATCAGCATACATAGTGGATGATTTAGAGCAAGAGTTCACAAGTATGGTCAGATATAGCTGATCATTCAACTATCCCACAAGACAGCAAGAAACGAAATCAGAGAGGTGTTCTCAAGGTATTGAAGACAAGCAATCTATTAGTTGCATAACAACAAGGAATTTTTTTTGTTGGAGATGATTTTCAAGAAGATCAATGAGTAAGTTGGTAGTTCACTCCTTTGACATTAGAGAGACACCTTGATTAGAGGCTTGAATCTCCAGTTACTCAGAGTGAGTACCTCATTACTTCCCCCCTTTTTTTTATTAGGGAACAGAGATAGTAACTGTGGCTTTTGACATGAGGAAACACATTGATTAGAGGCCAGAGTCCCCAGTTACTCACCAGCAAGCCACCATTGCTCTGTCATGTCTTTTCATTCATTTTAAGCATTTGACACCTCATGACATGGGAGAAAAATTCATTTCATTGATGAAGCTCCCAGTTTCTCAGTGATCAGAACAGAACATTTTTGTTCAGTTAAGCCCTTGAGTTAAAGAGATAGAATGATTGAAAATAATACCAAAAAGGACTATTTCTTGAAATGAGTCATGAAGTCTAGATTTCAAGTTGATTGGGTCAGATAACAAGACATACAAGTTTTTGGCCTGAACCAGAATCAATGACAATGTAGGAAGATATACTTTATGCAATTAGTCCAAATCTCTGAAGAAGTACTAAAGGAAAGATTCTAATCTGGAGACTAGAGTCACTGACTTATAGACTTAAGAGATAAGTGACACTCTACTATCTGAGAGAACCACTCTAGATCAGTCATGCAAGACCAGTAAAGTTACACATTTGGACAGCCCTTTTGAATCTGTCAAAGAACTTCTCTTCTCACATCACAACTCAGCTCCCCCTAAGACATAGCATTCCTTAATAAAACATTTCAGCATAATCTCAAAGCTTCCCCTTACTCAAAGTATTTCTGAAAGCTAACCAGTAAGCATTCTGAACTCCCCCTTAAACCAGCATGAAAGAAGGCTAATTTTCAGACAAACACAACTCCCCCTCACAACAAGAGCAGGCTTCATAATTATGATAATTTATATAAGCCTAATTCTCTTCTCAATGTGGTGAATTTTTCATTATCCAGAGGTTTTGTGAATATGTCAGCAATCTGATTATATGTGCCTACATGAATCAGTTCAAAATTATTCTTAGACACCTCATCTCTTATAAAATGATGTCTTATCTCTATGTGTTTGGTTCGTGAATGCAAAATAGGATTTTTAGCAAGATTGATGGCACTAGTATTATCACAGTAAATAGGTGTGCACCCCAGGTCTACTTGGTAGTCCTGAAGCTGGTGTTTAATCCATATTACTTGTGTTCCACAGCTCCCTACAGCCACATATTCAGCTTCTGTAGTGGAGAGGGCCACAGAATGTTGTTTCCTGGAGCCCCAAGACACTAAACACCCACCCAAGAATTCACAATGGCCACTAGTGCTTTTCCTGTCTAGTTTACAGCCTACATAATCAGCATCTGTGTATGCTACGAAGTTAAGTGTGTGAGATGCAGGAAACCATAAACCAAGAGAATGACTAGCTGACAAATATCTGAAAATTCTTTTAACTGCAGCTAAGTGTAGTTCAGTAGGTCTAGATTGATACCTTGCACACATTCCTACACTGAATTGTATATCTGGTCTAGAGGCTGTCAGGTAAAGAAGTGATCCAATCATACCTCTATAAAGTTTGGCATTTACTTCTTTACCTGTCTCATCTGCATCCAATGAAGTATTGGTGCCCATGGGTGTAGTAATGTGCTTTAAGTTTTCCATGTCAAACCTTTTGAACAGTTCCATTGTGTATTTGGTTTGGTTGATGAAGCACCCATCTTCTAGCTGCTGTACCTGTAATCCAAGAAAATATTTTAGTTCACCAACCAAGCTCATTTCAAATTCAGCAGACATCATGGTAGAAAATTCATCACATAGTTCATGCTTAGTTGATCCAAATACAATGTCATCTACATATACCTGAACTATGATGAGATCTTTATTCATGCCCTTGGTAAATAAAGTCTGATCAACTTTACCTCTTTTGTAGCCCTTGCTGATCAGAAATTCAGACAATCTTTCATACCAAGCTCTTGGAGCCTGCTTTAGACCATACAAGGCTTTGTTTAACCTGAAAACTTGGTTAGGTTGAGGAGAATATTGAAATCCAGGAGGTTGTTCAACAAAAACTTCTTCTTTAATAACTCCATTTAAAAAGGCACTTTTAACATCCATTTGTTGGAGTTTTAAATTCTTTGAGCATGCAAAGGCAAGCAACAATCTTATAGCTTCCATCCTCGCAACAGGTGCATAGGATTCATCAAAATCTACACCAAATTCCTGACAGTAGCCTTTGGCTACTAATCTGGCCTTATTCCTCGAGATGATTCCATCTTCATTCATCTTATTTTTGATCACCCACTTGGTTCCTATGATATTTATACCATTTGGTCTGGGACAAGCTCCCAGACATTATTCCTTTCAAACTGACCTAATTCCTCACTCATAGCATTGACCCAAGCTTGATCAGCTAAGGCCTCTTCTACTGTTTTGGGTTCAATTTGTGAGACTAATGCAATTAAGTCATCATTATTCACATTTCTAAAATGAGACCTAGTCCGAAGAGAATCTTCAGGATTACCTATGACTTTATCTAAAGGATGGTCTTTAAGAAATCTGATATTTGTTGAAGATTCACCTGTTTCTCTTGGACCTTCCTGATTTGGGGAATTTGTTTCTCCACTCGGCTGAGTCTTCTCTTCTTCCTGTTGGTCTTCTAGAAAATCTCCACCATGATTGGAATCCCTGTCAAGATTTTCAACATTAGGAACATCTTTCTTTTCACTAAAAAGGATGTGTGGAGACTCTTCCACTTTCTGATCTGATATGTTAAATACCCTATATGTCATTGACACTTCAGAGTAACCCAAGAATATTCCAGGTGAACTCTTGGCTTCAAACTTGTCTAAATCTTTCTTATCATTGTTATGAATAAAACATTTTACTCCAAAAATTCTGAAATGAAACAAGTTTGGTTCCTTATTTTTTAGAAGCTCATAGGGTGTTTTCTTGTGTATGGGTCTTACCATGGCCCTGTTGATTATGTAGGTTGCTGTATTGACCGCTTCTTCCCTAAACCTTCTAGGTAATTTACTTTCAATCAATATGGTTCGGGCCATCTCCACCACTGTTCTATTTCTTCTTTCCACGATCCCATTCTGTTCAGGTGTCCTGGGAGAGGAAAATCTGTGAGTTAGTCCTTCTTTGTCACAAAGATCGGTAAACATGGAATTTTCAAACTCACCTCCATGGTCAGATTGAATAGAACTAATCTTGTACTTCCCTTCTTGTTTGACCTTATTGAAAAACAGATTAAACTTTTGAAATGCATCACTCTTATTTGCTAAGAAAAATATCCATGAATATCTAGAGAAGTCATCTATGATGACATAGCCAAACCTGTTTCCATTAAGACTCTGAGTTCTAGTTGGACCGAAAAGGTCCATATGAAGAAGTTCCATTGGTCTAGAAGATAATGGCTCAGATCTTAATTTAAAAGAATTTCTGGTCTGTTTGCCTAGAGCACAGGCATCACATGCTTTTGATATTGAGTTGAATTTAATTCTAGGCATGCCTCTAACTAAATCAGGCTTGACCAATTTTTTTGAAGTTGAAAAGCTAGCATGACCTAGACGTCTATGCCATTCAAAGGCATCATTTTCAGAATTGGCAGATAAGTAAATAGTGGATTCAGATTTCTCATCTAAGTCTACAATGTAGACATTATTAATCCTGTTGGCTACAAATTTAACCATGTCAGAATTTGTTTCAAGGAGTTTGCATGAACTATCATCAAATACAACCTTGTGACCCCTGTCACATAATTGACTAATGCTAATCAGGTCGTGTTGAAGCCCTTCCACAAGTAAGACTTGTTAGCGCAACAAGAGTGATATAGAAGGGGGGATGAATAGATCACTCCCGATTTGCAAAACTTAGGCAAGAAAATAAATCTACCGCTTATGCCCCTTCTAAACTAGCACACAAAGAATTGCAAATGCAGATACCACTCAAGATCGAATAAGAGAATGATGATGAAGAGCTGAGCAAACAAATAATCGAAGTGACAAACAGATAGAGAGCGCAGATAAAGACCTCAAACCACAGAGAAGACAACAGGTTTTTTAGGTGGTTCGACTGCAGTCAGCAATCTACATCCACCCCTCACTCCAACTATAGTGAGGATTCCACTAGCCACTGCTAGAGCACAGCAGACTCAGTCTGCGAACAACTTGCTACCAAACAGCTTGAAAACCCAAGGGAGACAAATCCCTCAACCAAATTCTACCACCCGCAGAGCTTGAAACCTGTTCTAGCACCCAGCATGAACAGAACCGGAGAGTGCCTCTCCCTTCCTCCACACACCGGAGGGAACCTGCTAATGACAACCCGTCACTAGCAACACCAGAGACCAACGATCTCTCTTCCTCTGCAACCCAGAGGGAAACCGGAGTTAGACTCCCTTCCTCCACATACCGGAGGGGAACAGATCAGAATTTAGACGAAGAACACATAAAGAAAATCAGAAAAGAAACTAAAGACTGATCGAGAAAACATTCGATACTGAGAGTTAATACAAATGTAGCTTCCTGGGAAGCAATTTCAAAAAACCAGATACTGCAAACTCTCTTTCTCTTTTCACTGCTATCTCTCTTTTTCTTTTCTCTTCACTGCTATCTCTCTTTTTCTTTCTCTTCACTGCTGGATCGAGCTCTCTGTAATTCTGCCTTTTCTTTCTTGGCTCTGATGATCCTTCATCGGTGGGCGAAGGTTTCTATTTATAGCGGCAGCAGGTGGATAGGGCACAACATGCGTGTGCTTCCCACGCTCGATCCAGAACCTTCCTGCCACGTGTCCTCATTGGGTTGGTTCCTCTTGTCTTGGATCACGTGCAGCCCATTTATTTGGGAATATTCTTCCTCGTAGCTGTAAGGAGATAAAAACCATTAACACGCTGTATGGCCACTAAAACTAAAGCTGCATGAGGTATATGATAACAACACGACGTGACAACTACACGAGATAAGAAAAGAACGACACGAGATACAATGGACAAGACTGACACAATCAAGGAAGGTGACACGAGGTCAGATCAGGATAGCACGAGGTGAGAAGAAAATATCACGGAGTGAAATAATAGAAGAACACGCGATTTAGACGAAACCTGGACGAGGTTAGAACGAAACAACACGAACTAACAAACGGCAACAAAAGACGACACGAAGTGAAACAACACTTGAAAACATAAGAAAAACAACTCGAGCACAAAATAGCTCGAATGAACGACTCGAAGACAAGGCGACACGGGCTGACCACGACACGAAGATAAATAACAGAAATCGTCACGAGTTGAAGACAACACGAAGATGAAAATAGAAATCGACACGAGTTGAAAACAACACGAAGATGAAATCAGAAATTGACACGGAGTGTGGTCAAGGCGAGAAGGACACGAAGTCTAAAGCGAAAAACAGCACGAAGACAGAAGAGTGACACGGCTATCACGACACGTGATGAAGTAGTGACACTAAGAAAAAGAACGACTCGAGGAACAACAGTAAGTGACACAAAATTAAACAAGCAGACATAAAAGATGACACGAGATGAGCAACTAAAGGACAGAGAGAAACGACACGAGGTTCACAGAGAAGCGACTCGGAGTTCATCAGAACTATTCGAGCTGCTTCAGTAACACGACACGAAGATAGCGGGAGACACGACACGAAGTTAAACAACCGAGACTAGGACTCGAAGACATAGATGACAAGGATAGAACAACACGAAGTATTACCTCATACAAGTTTTCCTGTCAAGCATGGAAATCAACACGAAGTGTTGTATGCTCAGACGACATGAAATCTTTTCGTGTTAGTGAGGGGAAACAACACGAAGTGTGGCTCAAGTGGCACGAAAACAACTCCCAAAATTAACTGAAGTGGCTCGAGGATTTACATTAACACAGAGAAACATTTTTGTTCACAAAGGTTCATAGTGTTGAAACCATCAAGACATTATGACTCAGGCAACACTAAAATTCATTTGGTCAAATTGTTCAATTAAACAGGACATTCCCTTGCTGTGTAATCCATTCACTTACATGATGAAACATGAGATTATCTTGAGATAAAGAAATGATTTATAGTGTGAGACATCATCAAAATCATAGGGACACAACAATCTCTCCTTTTTTGATGATGGCAACACTATGAATCAGGCAATATCAAGGTTTATCAAGATTTAACATGAAATCAATATTAGCTTCAACAACAGATTAAATTCAAGGCATGCTCATGCAAATGAATTAAACATTCCCTACAACACACTCTCATTAAACATTCCCTACAACACACTCTCATTTCCCCCACAACTCATAAACATATCAGCATGAAGCAACATGACTCCCCCAAAGCTCAAGATAAAACCAAGACTCACTGATATTGCAGAACATTGCAGAACTTCTCACTAAAATTGTAGACATTGCAAACTTCTCTCCCCCTTTGACATCAGCAAAAAAAATACAGAATGTGTGACAGTGTTGGAAACATGAGGACTCAGGGCAGTAACTGCATAGTGCAGAAAGTCACGAGTAGGTCTTAAGAGAATAAGTGAGTTTCTAATCTCAAGACAAGATTCTTTAGATTTCAGTACACAATAGAGAAGTGGAATGATAGACAAGTTTATCGTCATACATAGTGAATGATTTAGAGCAGGAGTTGACAAGTATGGCCAAAAATAGCTGATCATTCAACTATTCCACTAGACAGCAAGAGACTAAATCAGAGAGGTGTTCTCAAGGTATTGAGGACAAGCAATCCATTAGTTGCATAACAACAATAAATTTTTGTTGGAGATGATATTCAAGAAGATCAATGAGTAAGTTGGTAGTTCACTTCCTTTGACATTAGGGAGACACCTTGATCAGAGGCCTGAATCCCCAGTTACTCAGAGTGAGTACCTCATTACTTCCTTCCCCTTTTTTTTTATTAAGGAACAGAGTTAGTAACTGTGGCTTTTGACATGAGGAAACACCTTGATTAGAGGCCAGAGTCCCCAGATACTCACCAGCAAGCCACCATTGCTCTGTCATGACTTTTCATTTATTTTAAGCATTTGACACCTCATGACTTGGGAGAAATATTCATTTCATTGATGAAGCTCCCAGTTTCTCAGTGATCAAAACAGAACATGTTTGTTCAGTTAAGCCCTTGAGTTAAAGAGATAGAATGATTGAAGACAATACCAAAAAGGACTTTTCTTGAATTGAGTCTTGAAGTCTAGATTTCAAGTTGATTGGGTCAGATATCAAGACATACATATTTTTTGGCCTGAACCATAATCAATGACAATGTAGGAAGATATACTTTATGCAATTAGTCCAGATCTCTGAAGGAGTACCAAAGGAAAGATTCTGACCTGGAGATTAGAGTCACTGACTTATAGACTTAAGAGATAAGTGACACTCTACTTTCTGAGAGAACCACACTAAATCAGTCATGCAAGACCAGCAAAGGTACACATCTGGACAACCCTTTTGAATCTGTCAAAGAACTTCTCTTCTCACATTACAACTCAGCTCCCCCTAAGATATAGCATTCCTCAATAAAACATTTCAGCAAAATCTCAAGACTTTCCTTTATTTAGAGCATTCCTGAAAGCTAACCAGTAAGCATTCTGAACTCCCCCTTAAACCAGCATGTAAGAAGGCTAAACAACAGATAAACAAAACTCCCCCTCACAACAGGAACAGGCTCCAAAATTAAGACACTTTGTATAAGCCTAATTCTCTTCTCAATGTAGTGAATTTTTCATTATCCAGAGGTTTTGTGAAAATATCAGTAATCTGATTATCTGTCCCTACATGAATCAGTTCAAAATTATTCTTAGACACCTCATCTCTTATAAAATGATGTCTTATCTCTATGTGTTTGGTTCGAGAATGCAAAACATGATTTTTAGCAAGATTGATGGCACTTGTATTATCACAGTAAATAGGTGTACACCCCAGGTCTACTTGGTAGTCCTGAAGCTGGTGTTTAATCCATATAACTTGTGTTTCACAACTCCCTGCAGCCACATATTCAGCTTCTGCAGTGGAGAGGGCCACAGAATGTTGTTTCTTGGAGCCCCAAGATACTAAACACCCACCCAAGAATTCACAATGGCCACTTATGCTTTTCCTGTCTAGTTTACATCCTGCATAGTCAGCATCTGTGTATGCTACTAGATTCAATGTGCGAGATGCAGGAAACCATAAACCAAGAGAATGACTAGCTGACAAATATCTGAAAATTCTTTTAACTGCAGCTAAGTGTAATTCAGTAGGTCTTGACTGATACCTTGCACACATTCCTACACTGAATTGTATATCAGGTCTAGAGGCTGTCAAGTAAAGAAGTGATCCAATCATACCTCTATAAAGTTTGGCATTTACTTCTTTACCTGTCTCATCTGCATCCAATGATGTATTGGTGCCCATGGGTGTAGTAATGTGCTTTAAGTTTTCCATGCCAAACCTTTTGAACAGTTCCATTGTGTAATTGGTTTGGTTGATGAAGCACCCATCTTCTAGCTGCTGTACCTGCAATCCAAGAAAATATTTTAGTTCACCAACCAAGCTCATTTCAAATTCAGCAGACATCATGGTAGAAAATTCATCACCTAGTTCATGCTTAGTTGATCCAAATACAATGTCATCTACATATACCTGAACTATGATGAGATCTTTATTTATGCCCTTGGTAAATAAAGTCTGATCAACTTTACCTCTTTTGTAGCCCTTACTGATCAGAAATTCAGACAATCTTTCATACCAAGCTCTTGGAGCCTGCTTTAGGCCATACAAGGCTTTGTTTAATCTGAAAACTTGGTTAGGTTGAGGAGAATATTAAAATCCAGGAGGTTGTTCAGCAAAAACTTCTTCTTTAATAACTCCATTTAAAAAGGCACTTTTAACATCCATTTGTTGGAGTTTAATATTCTTTGAGCATGCAAAGGCAAGCAACAATCTTATAGCTTCCATCCTAGCGACTGGTGCATAGGATTCATCAAAATCTACACCGAATTCCTGACAGTAGCCTTTGGCTACTAGTCTGGCCTTATTCCTCGAGATGATTCCATCTTCATTCATCTTATTTTTGAACACCCACTTGGTTCCTATAATATTTATACCATCTGGTCTTGGGACAAGCTCCCAGACATTATTCCTTTCAAACTGACCTAATTCCTCACTCATAGCATTGACCCAAGCTTGATCAGCTAAGGCCTCTTCTACTGATTTGGGTTCAATTTGTGAGACCAAAGTAATTAAGTCATCATTATTCACATTTCTAAAATGAGACCTCGTCCGAAGAGGTTCTTCAGGATTGCCTATGACATTATCTAAAGGATGGTCTTTAAGAAATCTAATATTTGTTGAAGACTCACCTGTTTCTCTTGGACCTTCCTGATTTGGAGAATTTGTTTCTCCATTCTGCTGAGTCTTCTCTTCTTCTTGTTGGTTTTCCAGAAAATCTCCACCATGATTGGAGTCCCTGTCAAGATTTTCAACATTAGAAACATCTTTCTTTTCACTAAAAAGAATGTGTGGAGATTCTTCCACTTTCTGATCTGATACATTAAATACCCTATATGCCCTTGACACTTCAGAGTAACCCAAGAATATTCCAGGTGAACTCTTGGCTTCAAACTTGTCTAAGTCTTTCTTATCATTGTTATGAATAAAATATTTTACTCCAAAAATTCTGAAATGAAACAAGTTTGGTTTCTTACCTTTTAGAAGCTCATAGGGTGTTTTCTTGTGTATGGGTCTTACCATGGCCCTGTTGATTATGTAGGTTGCTGTATTGGCCGCTTCTGCCCAAAACCTTCTAGGTAACTTACTTTCAATCAACATGGTTCGGGCCATTTCCACCACTGTTCTATTTCTTCTTTCCACGATCCCATTCTGTTCAGGTGTCCTGGGAGAGGAAAATCTGTGAGTTAGTCCTTCTTTGTCACAAAGATCGGTAAACATGGAATTTTCAAACTCACCTCCATGGTCAGATTGAATAGAACTAATCTTGTACTTCCCTTCTTGTTTGACCTTATTGAAAAACAGATTAAACTTTTGAAATGCATCACTCTTATTTGCTAAGAAAAATATCCATGAATATCTGGAGAAGTCATCTATGATGACACAGCCAAACATGTTACCATTAAGACTCTGAGTTCTAGTTGGATCGAAAAGATCCATATGAAGAAGTTCCATTGGTCTAGATGACAATGGCTCAGATCTTAATTTAAAAGAATTTCTGGTCTGTTTGCCTAGAGCACAGGCATCACATGCTTTTGATATAGGGTTGAATTTAATTCTAGGCATGCCTCTAACTAAATCATGCTTGACCAATTTATTTAAAGTTGAAAAGCTAGCATGACCTAGACGTCTATGCCATTCAAAGGCATCATTTTCAGAATTGGCAGATAAGCAAATAGTGGATTCAGATTTCTCATCTAAGTCTACAATGTAGACATTATTAATCCTGTTGGCTACAAATTTAACCATGTCAGAATTTGTTTCAAGGATTTTACATGAACTATCATCAAATACAACCCTGTGACCCCTGTCACATAATTGGCTAATGCTAATCAGGTTGTGTTGTAGCCCTTCCACAAGTAATACTTTTTCAATGGAATTTGTGGAAGACTTACCTACTGTGCCAACTCCAATAATTTTACCTTTGTTCTTTCCTTCAAACTTGACCAGACCTCCTGGCTTCATCTCTATGTTGCTGAACTTGGATCGGTCTTGTGTCATATGCCTGGAGCAACCACTGTCGAGGTACCACTTGTTGTCTTCAGCGGCCAGGCTGACCTACACAAGTATATCAAGCAGAGTGATTTGGAACCCAAGATGAGTTGGGTCCAAGGACATTATTTAAATCTCTGATCAAGTGTTTAGGTATCCAGATTTGTTTCAGCATGGTTTTCTCTGACACCTTCCTTTCTGGTTTTTTAAAGTTCAATCCAGCTGAACTGGAGAAGTGAGTTCTATTCCTTTCATTGGTCTTCCTATTCCTAAGAAATTTCCTGTAGGCTTGTTGATTGGCATATCTTTGACCATGAAAGTTATTCCTCCAGTAGGTCTTGTTTGGATCCATCTGATTGTTATAATTCCAGCTTTTATTCTGATTTGTTTTCTTGGTCCAGCTACCATTTGTGTTCTGGTGAATGGACTTAATGTTATTTTTCATAAAGTTCATTCCAATCTTAAATGGTTGTCTAGTACTGGTTTTTGTGTTTTCTTTAGGACTTTGAGTTTCCTTAGAGCTGTTTGAGCTGGATGGTGTATCCAGCTTTTCTTTTCCCTTCTCTGGACAGAAGGTGATGGTCTTGAATTGCAAGGGTCTCTTGTTGGTTGGGTCATAGCCTAGACCTTCCTTATTGAAATTGATCCTAGTCCCTAGTATAGCATCTAGGCTAGTCTTTCCTTGGACAAACTTTTCTAAGATTTTCTGTTTGTCTTCCAGCTCCTTTTGAAGAAACTCAGAATTCTTTAGGAGTTCAGCATTTACTTTCTTCACAGCTTCATATTTCTCTGAATTCATTCTGATTTCACTCATGCTTTCTTCAATTTTAGTTTTGAATTCATTGAGCTGTTTTTGACTTTCCTGAATTTCTCCCTTAAGCTTATCATTCTCTTTCCTTTGTGAGGTCATTTCTTCTAGTTGTTCTTTTAGCTTTGCATTTTCCTCACAGACCAGAGTTTGTTCTTCAATATTTGTGTTAAAATTTCTTTTCAGAACTCTGTGCTCTTTGCTAAGTGAATTAAATTTATCTAGCAAGTCACCATAAGCATCCTCCCAGTCATCAATTGAGAAATTTTCAAAAACGTTTATTACCTCCTCTTCACTCTTTGCCATAAAGCAAATTCCATCTTCGTATTCTTCTGAGGAAGCTTCTTCTGGGTCTTCTTCTTCCTCGCTCCATGTGCAGACCATTGCCTGTGACTTCTTCTTCTTCTGCACCTTTATGTTTTTCTTCTGAAAATTGGGACCTTTCTTCTGGAGTTCTGGGCATTCGCCTTTCATGTGCCCCTGTTTGTTACAGTTAAAACAAGTCAGTTTCTTAGGATTTCTATCCCTGTAATTGGTAAACTCAGCATTCTTGTTAAAAGAGTGTGGGTTCTTCTTCCTAAAGGTCTTTCCCTTTGTCCTCAGAAACTTTCTGAACTGACGAGTGAGAATAGCCTGCTCCGCCTGGTCGAGATCTGATAAACCTTCAAGCTCGGACTCAGACTCGGGGGTACTGCTGCTGCTCCCACTGTTACTACCCTTGTTGCGGGAAGCTCTTAGAGCTACATTTTTACCCTTCCTCTCACTTCCTTCTCCACCTCCTTGGAAATTCATCTCATAGGTCATCAGGGATCCTATGAGTTCATTCACAGTTAAGACAGTCAAATCTTTTGACTCCTCAATCACAATGGCCTTAGTGTGCCATGCCGGGGATAAAGATCTAAGGATTTTCCTGACTATATCTGCCTCAGCAAGATCCTTCCCTAGCCCTTTAAGAGTGTTAGTGATCAAGGATAACCTGGCATACATTTCGGTTATATTCTCATCTGCATTCATCTTAAACATTTCATACTTAGAAGTGTAGAGGTTTACCTTCGAGGCTTTCACTTGAGCTGTACCTTCATAGATCAATTGCAGCTCATCCCACATTCGCTTGGCAGTTTTGTATGCAGATATACGAGCATATTCCTCTGGATGAACAGCACACTGGATTATGTTCAGCGCCGTCCAGTTGAGTGACGAGAGCTTCACATGATCATCTGTCCAAGCTTCCTCGTTTGGTGGCAGCTCATATGGCCCCACCGTGATTACTCTCCACAATTTATGACTCTGAGCTCTGATGAACACTTCCATCCTGTTCTTCCAAAACAGATAGTTACTACCATCGAAATAAGGAGGGCGACTAATGGATTGACCTTCGGCCATGAAGGTTCTAGGACCACCACCATTTCCTTGACCGTTCGTCCACATGACGTAAACCTGCTCTGATACCAAATGTTAGCGCAGCAAGAGTGATATAGAAGGGGGGGGATGAATAGATCACTCCCGATTTGCAAAACTTAGGCAAGAAAATTAATCTACCGCTTATGCCCCTTCTAAACTAGCACACAAAGAATTACAAATGCAGATACCACTCAAGATCGAATAAGAGAATGATGATGAAGAGCTGAGCAAACAAATAATCGAAGTGACAAACAGATAGAGAGCGCAGATAAAGACCTCAAACCACAGAGAAGACAACCGATTTTTTAGGTGGTTCGACTGCAGTCAGCAATCTACATCCACCCCTCACTCCAACTAGAGTGAGGATTCCACTAGCCACTGCTAGAGCACAGCAGACTTAGTCTGCGAACAACTTGCTGCCAAACAGCTTGAAAACCCAAGGGAGACAAATCCCTCAACCAAATTCTGCCATCCCGCAGAGCTTGAAACCTGTTCTAGCACCCAGCACGAACAGAACCGGAGAGTGCCTCTCCCTTCCTCCACACACCGGAGGGAACCTGCTAATGACAACCCGTCACTAGCAACACCAGAGATCAACGATCTCTCTTCCTCTGCAACCTAGAGGGAAACCGGAGTTAGACTCCCTTCCTCCACATATCGGAGGGGAACAGATCAGAATTTAGACGAAGAACACATAAAGAAAATCAGAAAAGAAACTAAAGACTGATCGAGAAAACATTCGATACTGAGAGTTAATATAAATGTAGCTTCCTGGGAAGCAATTTCAAAAAACCAGATACTGCAAACTCTCTTTCTCTCTTCACTGCTATCTCTCTTTTTCTTTTCTCTTCACTGCTATCTCTCTTTTTCTTTCTCTTCACTGCTGGATCGAGCTCTCTGTAATTCTGCCTTTTCTTTCTTGGCTCTGATGATCCTTCATCGGTGGGTGAAGGTTTCTATTTATAGCGGTAGTAGGTGGATAGGGCACAACATGCGTGTGCTTCCCACGCTCGATCCAGAACCTTCCTGCCACGTGTCCTCATTGGGTTGGTTCCTCTTGTCTTGGATCACGTGCAGCCCATTTATTTGGGAATATTCTTCCTCGTACCTGTAAGGAGATAAAAACCATTAACACGCTGTATGGCCACTAAAACTAAAGCTGCATGAGGTATATGATAACAACACGACGTGACAACTACACGAGATAAGAAAAGAACGACACGAGATACAATGGACAAGACTGACACAATCAAGGAAGGTGACACGAGGTCAGATCAGGATAGCACGAGGTGAGAAGAAAATATCACGGAGTGAAACAATAGAAGAACATGCGATTTAGAAGAAACCTGGACGAGTTTAGAACGAAACAACACGAACTAACAAACGGCAACAAAAGATGACACGAAGTGAAACAACACTTGAAAACATAAGAAAAACAACTCGAGCACAAAATAGCTCGAATGAACGACTCGAAGACGAGGCGACACGGGCTGACCACGACACGAAGACAAATAACAGAAACCGTCACGAGTTGAAGACAACACGAAGATGAAAATAGAAACCGACACGAGTTGAAAACAACATGAAGATGAAATCAGAAATTGACATGGAGTGTGGTCAAGGCAAGAAGGACACGAAGTCTAAAGCGAAAAACAGCACGAAGATAGAAGAGTGACACGGCTATCACGACACGTGATGAAGCAGTGACACTAAGAAAAAGAACGACTCGAGGAACAACAGTAAGTGACATGAAATTAAACAAGCAGACATAAAAGATGACACGAGATGAGCAACTAAAGGACAGAGAGAAACGACACGAGGTTCACAGAGAAGCGACTCGGAGTTCGTCAGAACTATTCGAGCTGCTTCAGTAACACGACACGAAGACAGCGGGAGACACGACACGAAGTTAAACAACCGAGACTAGGACTCGAAGACATAGATGACAAGGATAGAACAACACGAAGTATTACCTCATACAAGTTTTCCTGTCAAGCTTGGAAATCAACACGAAGTGTTGTAAGCTCAGACGACACGAAATCTTTTCGTGTTAGTGAAAGGAAACAACACGAAGTGTGGCTCAAGTGGCACAAAAACAACTCCCAAAATTAACTGAAGTGGCTCGAGGATTTACATTAACACAGAGAAATATTTTTGTTCACAAAGGTTCATAGTGTTGAAACCATCAAGACATTATGACTCAGGCAACACTAAAATTCATTTGGTCAAATTGTTCAATTGAACAGGACATTCCCTTGCTGTGTAATCCATTCACTTACATGATGAAACATGAGATTATCTTGAGATAAAGAAATGATTTATAGTATGAGACATCATCAAAATCATAGGGACACAACAAGACTTTTTCAATGGAGTTTGTGGAAGACTTACCTACTGTTGCAATTCCAATTATTTTACCTTTGTTCTTTCCTCCAAACTTGACCAGACCCCCTGGCTTCATCTCTATTTTGCTAAACTTGGATCGATCTCCTGTCATATGCCTGGAGCAGCCACTGTCGAGGTACCACTTGTTGTCTTCAGCTGCCAGGCCGACCTACACAGATACATCAAGCAGAGTGATTTGGAACCCAAGATGAGTTGGGTCCAATGACATTGTTCAAATCTCTGATCAAGTGTTTAGGTATCCAGATTTGTTTCAGCATGGTTTTCTCTGGCACCTTCCTTTCTGGTTTATTAAAGTTGAATCCAGCTGAACTGGAGAAGTGAGTTCTATTCCATTCATTAGTCTTCCTATTCCTAGGAAATTTCCTGTAGGCTTGTTGATTAGCATATCTTTGACCATGAAAGTTATTTCTCCAGTAGGTCCTGTTTGGACCCATCTGATTGTTGTAATTCCAGCTCTTATTCTGATTTACTTTCTTGGTCCATCTACCATTTGTGTTCTGGGAAGTGGGCTTAGTGTTATTCTTCATAAAATTCATTCCCATCTTAAATGGTTGTCCAGTACTGATTTTTGTGTTTTCTTTAGGACTTTGAATTTCCTTAGAGCTGTTTGAGCTGGATGGTGTGTCCACCTTTTCTTTTCCCTTCTCTGGGCAGAAGGTGATGGTCTTGAATTGTAAGGGTCTCTTGTTGGTTGGGTCATAGCCTAGACCTTCCTTATTGAAATTGACCCTAGTCCCTAGTATAGCATCTAGGCTAGTCTTTCCTTGGACAAACTTTTCTAAGACTAGCATCTAAGATTTTCTGTTTGTCTTCCAGCTCCTTTTGAAGGAACTCAGAGTTTTTTAGGAGTTCAACATTTACTTTCTTCACAGCTTCATATTTCTCTGAATTCACTCTAATTTCATTCATGCTTTCTTCAATTTTAGTTTTGAATTCATTGAGCTGTTTTTGACTTTCTTGAGTTTCTTCCTTGAGCTTATCATTTTCTTTCCTTAGTGAGGTCATTTCTTCTAGTTGTTCTTTTAGCTTCTCATTTTCCTCACAGATCAGAGTTTGTTCTTCAACATTTGTGTTAAATTTTCTTTTCAGAACTCTGTGCTCTTTGCTAAGGGAATTAAATTTATCTAGCAAGTCACCATAAGCATCCTCCCAGTCATCAATTGAGAAATTTTCAAAAATGTTTATTACCTCCTCTTCACTGTTTGCCATAAGGCAAATTCCATCTTCATATTCTTCTGAGGAAACTTCTTCTGGGTCTTCTTCTTCCTCGCTCCATGTGCAGACCATCGCTTGTGGCTTCTTCTTCTTCTGCACCTTTATGTTTTTCTTCTGAAGATAGGGACCCTTCTTCTGGAGGTCTGGGCATTCGCCTTTCATATGTCCCTATTTGTTGCAATTAAAACAAGTTAGTCTCTTAGGATTTTTATCCCTGTAACTAGTAAATTCAGCATTCTTGTTGAAAGGGCGTGGCTTCTTCTTCCTAAAGGTCTTTCCCTTTTTCTTCAGAAATTTTCTGAACTATCTAGTGAGCATTGCCTACTCCTCCTGGTCGAGATTTGACAAACCTTCAAGCTCGGACTCAGACTCGGGGCTACTGCTGCTGCTCCCACTGTTGCTACCCTTGTTGCGGGATGCGCTTAGAGCCACATTCTTACCCTTCCTCTCACTTCCTTCTCCACCTCCTTTGAAATTCATCTCATAGGTCATAAGAGATCCTATGAGTTCATTCGCAGTCAAGATAGTCAAATCTTTTGACTCCTCAATCACAATGGCCTTAGTGTGCCATGCCGGGGATAAAGATCTAAGGATTTTCCTGACTATATCTGCCTCGGCAAGATCCTTCCCTAGCCCTTTAAGAGTATTTGTGATTAAAGACAACCTGGCATACATCTCAGTTATATTCTCGTCTGCATTCATCTTAAACATTTCATACTTAGAAATGTAGAGATTTACCTTCGAGGCTTTCACTTGAGCTGTACCTTCATAGATCAATTGCAGCTCATCCCACATTCGCTTGGCAGTTCTGTATGCAGATATACGAGCATATTCCTCTGGATGAACAGCACACTGGATGATGTTCAGCGCCGTCCAATTGAGTGAAGAGAGCTTGACATGGTCATCTGTCCAAGCATCCTCGTTTGGTGGCAGATCATATGACCCCACCGTGATTACTCTCCATAGTTTATGACTCTGAGCCCTGATGAACACTTCCATCCTGTTCTTCCAAAACAGATAGTTACTACCATCGAAATAAGGAGGGCGACTAATGGATTGACCTTCGGCCATGAAGGTTCTAGGACCACTAGCATTTCCTTGACCGTTCGTCCACATGGCGTAAACCTGCTCTGATACCAATTGTTAGCGCAGCAAGAGTGATATAGAAGGGGGGGATGAATAGATCACTCCCAATTTGTAGAAACTTAGGCAGAAAATAATTTCTACTGCTAACGCACCTCCTTAATCCGTACACAGAGAAATGTAAATGAGAATGAAGAACTGATCACATGGAAGCAAAGCGACAAGCAGATGAAGAGCGTAGATAACAATAGCAAACCACAGAGGAGGCACTCGGTTTTTAGGTGGTTCGATTGCAGTCCACAATCTACATCCACCCCTCACTCCAACTAGAGTGAGGATTCCACTAGACGATGCTAGATCAATGCAGACTCAGTCTGTGAACAACATGCTGCCACAAAGCTTGAACACCAAGAGAAACAAATCCCTCAACCAAGTTCTGCTACCCACAGAACTTGAAACCTGTTCTAGCTCCCAACTAGAACACAACCGGAGAATCCTCTCCCTTCCTCCACACACCGGAGGGAAACTGTTAATGACAACCAGTCACTAACACCACCAGAGATCACCGATCTCTCTTCCTCTGCAACACAGAGGGAAACTGGAGTGATACTCCCTTCCTCCACACACCGGAGGGAAAACAATTCAAATTAGAAGGATGAACAAAATGAAACGAAAGCAAAGTAGAAACAAAAACCAATGAAGAAGAAATCGGTTCTGAAACCTAATACAAATGTAGCTTCAAATGAAGCAATTCATCAATCCACACACACTGCTCTCTCTCTCGAACAAACTCCTCTCGGATCTGGAACTCTCTGCTCTTTTTCTTTTCTGGATCGTGCAAACTCTCACCAATGGCTTATGCTTTCTCTATTCACGATCGAGCTTCTATTGAAGGATGAAGCTCTATATTTATAGCAGATATTGGCGTGTGACTGCCAGGTTCCCGCCCATGCACTTTTGGCCAGATCATTTGAATTTCGACCACATGGCAGCATCCTGACCAGGTTGCCATCCACGTGTCATGCGCATGTTGTCTTGGATCACGTGCCAGGTGCCAACCTCGGTTCACGTGCCCAATCATCAGCCTGAATCGCCTGCAGACAGACAGATGGAATGTGTAGACTTAGTTAGTTCAGGCTATTAACATGAATGTATATACTTCAGAACCTTCAACTGATTAAGTGTGTACAACGTGAGAGAATGTACAGACTTAATGAAAGAAGCACATGTGTGAAGGCAGTGTATAGACTTATGAATAATGCAAATGAATGGCAGTGTATAGACTATGAACAATGCAAATGAATGGCAGTGTATAGACTATGAACAATGCAAACGATCCTTACCAGTGTGTAAACATTACAAAGCTTCTGCCACTGTATAGACTTCACGAAGCCTAACCAATGTACAGACTTGGAACATGTGTGAGACTCTTAATAAGACGGTGAGCAATGAACTGACTTGAACCCCAACGGGGATGTATATACTTCGACATGCTTGAGCCAGTGTTCAGACTTTGAACCAATGTGCTGTGAGCACTGTATAGACTTTGCCAGAGTGAGACGATGCATTAGACACTCGGCTGTACAGACTTGGAGATTTCTGAATGAACCGATCGGCTAATGAATCGATGTACAGACTCTGAATGTAAAGGCAGTCTGTATAGACTTGAATCGCTTGAAGCGATGTATAGACTTTGTGAAGCTCAAGCACTGTACAGACTTATGAAGACTTCAGCGTTGTACAGACTTGGTGAGGCTCAAGTGGATGTATAGACTTGATGAACCACTGTGGATGTGTGGACTTGAGCGAATGAAGCCGATGTACAGACTTGGTAAATCGAAGCCACTGTACAAACTTTCCTAAGACGCAGTTCAATGTATAGACTTGAACGACTGGGGCCGATGTACAGACTTGCCTAAGACACAGCATGAGACGCTGGCTGAGACGGACGCTGTACAGACTTTGAAGAGCAGTTCAATGTATAGACTTGAACGAATGAGGCCGATGTACAGACTTGCCTAAGACACAGCATGAGACGCTGGCTAAGACGGACGCTGTACAGACTTTGAAGACATTGAACGTTTGAGCAGCATGCAATGTACACACTTAGTGATGTACAGACTTGGCCAGGAAAGCGTAGGGAAATGTTGAGTGTATGGACTTGGCCAATGCGTAGGAAAAGATATCGAATGTACAGAGTTGGTGAATCACAGACCAGTGTATAGACTTAGAGAAATGAAGTCTAGTGTATAGACTTGGAGAATTGTTCAATGTGTTGGGTTGGCGTTGTATAGACTTGGCTTTGAACACTTGGGCTGAAGGCAATGTGCAGACTAAGCGATGTACAGACTTTGCCCAAGGAACCGAATGTATAGACTTTACCACAGTCTAATGTACATACTTTGCTAAAGTGAACGAGCCAATGTGTAGACTTCAAAAGAAGCAGTCCGATGTACAGACTTCAAGAAGTCTTGACAACGGACGCTGTTCAGACTTTGCAAACAAGACTCTGGGCGATGTATAGACATACACTATCGGATGTGTAGACTTCATGAGAATACAGCAGCCAGTGTATAGACATGAAGTTTGACAATCCAATGTATAGAGTTGAAGCTTGGAGGGATGTATAGGGTTGAGCTGAACTAACTATGAGTATTGAGACCAATGTATGGACTTCAGTTAGAAAGTGCCCGATGTACAAACTAGAAGAGGATATGCCAATGTACAGACTAAATGGATCAAGCTGGTGTATAGACTTTGTGCCCAACTATCAATGCTCTGATGCGTCGACCCACCCTTGCTGATGAGTCGACCCACTGCTGTTGATATTAACCAAACAGTGTAGATAGATGAAATAATGGAACAGCATATGAACTGAACTCACTTAGGTGATGAACCAGCATGAATCTAGAGATAAGAGGTTGATTTATAGTGTGAGACATCATCAAAACCATAGGGATGCAACACAACTCTCCTCCAATCGGTAGTGACTCTGAAGGAGTGACGTGTCCGAGCGCTGTGTCTTCCGGAGCTTCATCACTTGGGCCTCACGTTCCCTCCTCTCCTCTCGATCCCGATGTAGCTTTATCCATGCCTCTCTTTCCATTCTCTCCCAGTTTACTTCTCTCATCGCCACCTGAAGAGAAATCCTCAGCTCCATGACATCTCAAGGCATCTCCGCATACTGTAGTTGCTTCAGTCCCCCATATCCTATCCGGTAATGGCCGACCATCACCCGACGTCCGCCATTCCAGTCACAAAGAAAAGTGGAGGGGAGACTGAAAGAGAGTGCAATGACATCAAGGCTCTGCATTTATTTCAAGACAAGATACATCAGGGTTTGGGCACCTCAGGCCTCAATTTCCTGAGCTCCATTACATAAGCCTTCCATGGCTCTCGATCCTCACTCACAGACACCGTCACCTTCCTCGGAATGCTTACCTTCCACGAAGCTTTGATCGCCTTCACATCCTTCGCATCATCCTCCGTGCCCAACTCTCTCTCCTTAATCAGAGGAAGGTTGGATAGCATAGGAAGAGAGTGCCGAGGAAGGCCAATTTGCAGGCAACACCGGTGCGAGCTGTAAAGAACAAATTCGGTTGCACCGATAAGATGGTGTTCCGCAACGGGAGAAGATCTCGTGAGAAGACCACGTGAAAGTAAACATGCTGGCGCACAAGTGAACATATCCCGCGCCAAGGAGTTGAAGTGAGTACGCCAGTTGCCGCGTGTCTTCAGACATGGCATGCGATTGGCCACCTTTCCACCGAAGCCCAACACATCGGCCATGTAACGGAGGGGGCTTTGTTCGAAAATCCTGGAGGCGGTCTGTACCCCTTCGTGGTGATGAAATTTGAAGTGAAGATCAATCCAGCAATTGAGGAGAAGCATGCACCCGTGAGGAGGCCTACCCATGCTGGAAGTCGTGAGACCACTGTAAAGATGCGCGAGGACAGCGGGCCCCACTCTCTTTCCCTCCCAAAGTCCACAGATCGCTCCCAATTGGTCTTCCTCTACGATGTTGTCAGTACAAGGAAAGAGGAGAGCTCCAGCCAAACAAATTATAAACCCTTTCATAAGCCCTTCTAAATGTTCATCATCTATCAACCCTTCTAAGGCAGTCACGGTCCAGTCTGCGAGCTTCTGCAAGTTGACTCCCTTCTGAGTCTGAACGCTCTTTATGGTTCCAGATGGTATAAAGCTTCCAAGAACTTCCTCGGTAGATACCCTCTTCCGCATCTGCGAAACCTTTATCCTGTTATCCTTCATCGACCTTCTTAAGCCTAGCAGAAGTTCTGCCTCCTCGAGGAGGACCGTTGCCTCAAAAGTAGGGAAGATAAAAGTGTGGGTTTCCGGATGCCAAACCTCCGCCAATGCACCCATGGCCGCCCAATCCATGTAAATCTTGTCATAATGCTTGGCATGAACCATCAACCCCTGGAGGTGCCATTTTGAAATAACGGCCCTCATACCGATAGTGATGTTGGACGTAAGCTTCGATAGCCAGGGCAGCTTTGAAAATTTTCCCGGGCCCGAAAAAAGAGGATACGGCTGAAAGGAAGGAAAAGAAAAGAATGAAAAAATGAGGGAGAACTTACGAAGGAAACTAGGAGAACGAGCCAACTTACCGCCCGTGAGAGGATCCTCTCGCTCAGATGGCCTTTAATGTCGGTCAACCTCCTGAATTCGCGGCCAAACCTGCTCCTCTTGGCAGGACGGGGAGACCCGCCTTCTGTCTCAAAAGCGCAGGACTTCTCTCCTCCCATCACAAAAGGTGTCTAACTCCCCGAACCATGCATCAATGGATGATCTTTTGCTAAGGATCAAAGGGGGATACTTATAGTGAAAAAAGGGGGGGGAGGGTAAATGTAAAGCATTTATGACAAGTTACCGTGGTGAATTTTAACCGGATGAATCTTGTTTGATTTGCGTCGTGCTTTCCCCCTACTCCTGTGTTGGTGTGCGGACGTCCTGTACAGTCGAATGTAATTTTACTTTTTATGAAATAATCCTTCTTCACTGCTTGCTATTCGGTGCAGGTTCCAAGAATAAAATGAAAATAAGAGAGCAAGAGGGCGCCATTGCCCTACCATGTCCCACCATCAGTCACCCCGGTGACTGACCCCACTGTGTCATGCATCCTACTATATGATATTTACGCTATTAGAGCACGTCAAGGACCTTATGCCTTGGATGAATCTGGAGTTTGAGTTCCCCTCCAACAAAAACAGTGATGACTTTAGAGGAGTTCAAGACGTATGGATAGGCCGTTAGGTTGTGGTGGATCGGGAACGATAGTTCCGTTCGGTGAATCGGTGCATGGATAAACGGGCCCCGGCTCAGTATCGGCTCATCGAATCGGTATCCTGACCCGTCCTAAGCAACTTAACAATATTATCCTTGGCTATTTTCTACTTTTAGTTTGTTTTAATGTTTCCTTTAAACCCAGCATGCATTCATGTAGGACTTTGATATCACTGTGGAAGATCATTCATTTAACTCGATTGTGAGGGCCGCTGTGCTTAAATTCTTGATTAATACGGGATATTCCATTCCGAATCGAGTACTGAGTTTCTGTGAAACCATCTTGAGCTGGTTGGCTGAAAGAGACCTTTGTTTGGATTTATCAGCTACCCTTTTTATTTACTCCATTGGACCCACCTTGGTCGCAGCACTTCCACATTGGCTGGTAACCGCTCCCCAAGGTGAAACCTGCGGGTCTACGACTCAGGTACTTCCACGCCGAGAAGTTGGTCCCTCTTTCTGTTAGTCTTTTGTTATGTCCAGCCAAACAATCGTTGATTTCGGAGGACCTTCTTCAAGGATGTTTTGTTGAAACTCAGGAAAGATTCCAATCACGTAGTGTTAAAAACGTGTCTCATCACGCCTTGGCATCCACTTTTCAGTCCACTCCCCACTCCATTTCATTACACTTCTATTCCATTCCACTCCATGTCATTCCCCTGCAAAGCAGACGCCAAGGCGGGGCAGCTGTAGACACGGCATTTTAAACATTGCGCTGAGTAAATCCCGTATTACGCTAAGACGCCTCAAAGCGGCTCGCACAGTTAAACTATTTGAATGATTTCCAATTTTTTTATTCGATCTCGCGGAAAGTCAAGTGTTATTTGTCAAAACAAGCGAAACCCTCGCTAATGGGCCTGTGGCCATTCCTCTCCTACACAAGAAGATAAAAATGTCAATGGGCTTGGCCCATGTCTTAATGTTAAAAAGAAAAGGGGGGGGGGGGAGAACAAATAAAGATTTTGATGGGCTTGGCCCACTCTTGTTCAACATTTGCATTAAACCAAAAAAAAAACAATTCTAATAGGCTTGGCCCATTCTACCTTATATATATATATATACATATATATACACTTATATATATATACGTACAATACGTGCATATATATACATATATATATATACATAAATGTATGCATACAAACAAAAAATAAAAAAAGGATAAAATAGGTGGCCAATCATAAATAAACATTGATAAATATAAAATGACTTGGGCTCATCTCTAAACAAATTAAAATAAATATTTTTTTCTTATATTTTTATTAACTCCTCTCCTTAAATCCCTCCTCATTTCTTGGATCTTGTCTCCCCCCTTGAATACCCCCACCCACTCACGACAGAACCGACCCTCTCCCTCACTCTCATCTGCTAGCCCACACCCAACCCCCCTTTGGCCAACCTCCAGCCACTCCTCCCTCTGCTAACACACCTCCACTACCTCGTTGATCTCCCTCTCCCACCAACGTACACCTACTACACAGAACCGTCGGCCATCCCTCCACTCTCACTCTCCCAGGACCCAACTCCCCATCTCCCAGTTCTCCTTTCCTCCCAACCAACACACCGCTGCCACCTCCGACCACCGCACCCTCCATCTCCAAACAACACACCACTGCCACCTCCGGCCACCACCCTCACCTCCACCGTCTCCCCTCCCTCTTTCTTTTTCTCTCCCTCTGCAGCCACCTCCCGAGCCACCCCCCTCCATCTCCACACCTCCTCCGGCCACGTCTCCGATCGCCGCAGTCGTCCACTCCCCGGCCATCTCCCTTCATTCCCTCGCCTGCACCCGCGACCACTCTACGGTCGGCCACCCCCTCTTGCATGCCCACGAGTACTGCCGCAACGACCTCCCCATGAACGTCCTCTACCGCTAGCAACCCATGACCTCACCCCCGGCCACGCCGTCGTCGCCGCTCTCCCTCTCCACGCCACTGCCGCCTCCTTGCATGCACCGCGAGCCCACCGCCTGAGCCAACCCCCAGCGTCCTCTCCACGTCGGTGCCCCTCCGGCCAACCCTCACCGTTGCCACCGCCTCTACGACAGTGCCCTTCCGGCCACCTCATCGCCGCCTGCCGCCCACGCCGAGTCCCCACACCGGGCACCCCCCTTCATCGGCCATCGCGAGCACCACCTCCCGCGGACGCCACCGCCGTCGCCGCTGCACCACCTCCCGTGGACGCCACCTCCGACCGCCGCTGCAGCACCGCCGGCCATCGCCGGCCACCACCGCGGCTCGCCGCTCCAACCGCCTCCGTCGCCTCTCCCTTCTCTCTTCCCCCCCCTCCGTTTCTCTCCCTCTCTCTCTGTTCTCTCTCTCGCGTCCCCCCTCTCTCATACCGCCGCGTCTCTCTCCCTCTCTCTCTGTTCTCTCTCCCGTTTCTTCCCTCCCGCGGTTCTCTCTCTCTCTCTCTCTCTCTCTCTCTCTCTCTCTCTCTCTCTCTCTCTCTCTCTCTCTCTCTCTATCTCTCTCCCTCTCTCTCACTCTTTCTTTTCTCTTTTTTAATCCCCTCTCCCCACTGTCTCTCTCTCCCTCTCTCTGCTTCTCACCACCCCCCTCTCACTCTCTCTCTCCCTCTCTCTCCCGTCTTCTCTCTCCCTCTCTCTCTCTCTCTCTCTCTCTCTCTCTCTCTCTCTCTCTCTCTCTCTCTCTCTCTCTCTCTCTCTCTCTCTCTCTCTCGATCTCCCTCTCTCTCACTATTTTCTTTTTTTCTTTTTCTTTATCCCCTCCCCACCGTCTCTCTCTCCCTCTCTCTGCTCCTCACCACCCCCTCTCACTCTCTCTCCCTCTCTCTCTCGATTTCCCTCTCTCTCACCTTTTTTTTTCTTCTTTTTTCTTTTTTTATCCCCTCCCACCGTCTCTCACTCCCTCTCTCGATTCCTCTCTCACTCTCTGTTTCTCTCTCTCTCTCGTTCTCTCTCTCTCTCTCACCCCCCTTTGTGTCTCTCTCTCTCTCTGTTCCATCTCTCTCTGTCTCTCTCTCACCATCCGATCTCTCTCTCTCTCTCTCTTTTTTTATATATTTTTTTCCTTTTTTTAATTCCTCTTTCTCTCTTCCTCTCTATCCCCCTCTCTCCCCTTTTATTTTCTTTTTTTTAATCTCTCCCTCTCTCGATTATCTCTCTCTCTGTTCTCCCTTCTCTCCTGTCTCCCTCTCTCATCTCCTCTCTAGCCCTCTCTCTTTCATTCCTTCTCCCACATATATATATATTATATATACACTATATATATAACAAATATATATATATATATATATATATATATATCATATACATATCACATATATATCTTATCCTCTTTCTTCAAAAACAAAATCTTAACAAAATATATAATCTATAAAAAAAAGTTTTTTTTTCTCTCCCCCTTTTCTCTCCTTCTTTCCCAAATTCTTCTTTTATTTCGACATGTTTACGTATATGTTTACATATGTATGTTTATGTAAATACGTGTAAGATGCTTAATATATTTATACATACGTTTATGTAAATAGGTTTACTACTCGTACACATATGTATGCGTGTGTGTTCTTATGTTCAGCCTAATCAATTCCTGGAGTCTGCTGTGAAGGCCCTCCGCCGTGCTGTGTTCGCGTCTCCGACACGTATTCTCGAGCCCGTCATCAGCCGCCCAATAAGTTTTCTCACCACGTCGTTTTATTTTCTTCTGTTTCATTAGTTACATTGCATTGCATGTATCATTATCTGTCGTTCATACTGCATCCCTCTCCCTAAGAAGTCCCTTTGCGTGTTCATTCATCATATTGTCTGTCTACCCTTTAGTCTTAAAAGGGGTTTCAAATACCACCAACCAGGTGCGTATTCGTTTATGTTATTTCCAATATTAATTTCTAAAGAATCGGTACTACACCACCGTTGTCCTTATTTAGTAGTCGTTTCTCTTTGTTTGTTTTCCGTGCAGGGTTACCAGTCCGAGAGTCCGCTTCTTCAGTCGGCCGAAAGAGGAGGAGGAGCAACTCACGTGCCTCCAGTTCGGGGATAAAACGCGACCATCCCTCCCACTTTTGAAGTACCCTACCATCACCTTCCCATCTTGTTACATTCCTCATTTGTGATTGTTATTTGTTGTAAAATCCCCATCTCTATCCTCCTCTACTTTTTTGTTTAATATAAGTCTATCTTCTCTCCCTTGTTATTGTCATATATCGCTAACTCTCCACTTCTGTCCTTCTCTATTTTATCTAAAATAAGTTTCTCACTCTGTGTATATTTTCCTAGTGTTTTTTTTCTCTATATCGTACTATCTTATTCTACCATTCACCCCTCGATTTCTCTTTTACTTTCTCACCTCTCTCTAAGAAAAACATAAAAGAATAAAAAAATAATAAAAGCAACAAAAACACCAAAAAAATATAATAACAAAAGATAAAACAAAACAAAAGAATAATAAAATCAGGGTAACCAAAGAAGGCCCTCTTCGTCGGCCGGCCGACCGAAGAGGAAGAGAGGACCCGCACTGCTCCCATTTCGGCGGCGAACGCGATCGGAACATTTCCTGTGGGGTCCTAAACCCCTGGCGATCACACTTCCCCTCCCCTTCTTTTGTTATTAATTTTTCTGTCTAAACCCCGTCGACGGAACCAGTTCCTCGCGGTGGTCTCATTTAACTGGTGCGGTGGGCTATCTCCCGCGACCATTTTACTTTAGTAATTTAATTTCTGCATTCTAACACCCTAATCGCTAACTACTTAACTCTAACCCTCCCCTATCATCGCTTCAAAACCCCGCGGAGAGTGACATCTCTCGGCGGTTTATTTAATCCCCCTTTCATTTATTCCAACCCCGATCAAGGAACTCGTTCCTCGCGGTGGTTTAATTTTCTGCACTTTCAATTCCAACCCCGATCAAGGAACTCGTTCCTCGCGGCGGTTTAATTTTCTGCATTTTCATTCTAACCCCGATCAAGGAACTCGTTCCTCGCGGTGGTTTAATTTTCTGCATTCTTTTGTTCCGACCCCGATCAAGGAACCCGTTCCTCGCGGCGATCTTATCTAACTGGTGCGGTGGGTCATCTCCCGCGACCATTTTCATTCCCGTAATTTAATTTCTGCACGCTAACCTCCTAACCCGTAACTATTTAATTTTAGCACCCCCCATCATCGCTTTAAAACCCCACGGAGAGTAACATCTCGCGGCGATTTATTTGATCCATTTTTCCTTTCTCGTTATATATATATATATAGTTATTATAATAAAAAACCCCGCGGAGGGTAATACCTCGCGGTGGTCTTTTGTATATAGTTATACTTATTATTTATATCGCTGCAAAAACCTAGCAAAGGCCAATGTCTTGTGGTGGTGTGTATATATAATATTTATTATTTATATTGCGGCAAAAACCCCGCAAAGGCCAATGTCTTGTGGTGGTATGTATATATAATATTTATTGTTTATATTGTAGTAAAAACCCCACAAAGACTAATGTCCTGTGGTGGTACGTCTTTGTTCGTATTGTCTTTATAATTATCCGGAGAACGATATACCGTTGCAATTTATGAGTTTACGCGTCTCTCCATTTCAGTTACATAGATTCTCGGACTTCCCAGTATATGAAAAACTGCTCGTGGAATGGTAGGTCACGCTTACCGGGAAAAGGTCAGTTTACGCGAGAGGGTCTTCGGACCCCTATCTCCGCCACGTACCGGAGTCTGTTCCGCATCCCTCTCTTCCCTTTCTCTCTCCTTGATTCGGTCTCGTTATCCCCATCTTCTAGGATAGACGAGGGTGGAGGACCCCCGTCGTCTACACCTCTCTGCCGATCACCCTTTCACCATTCCATCTTGTTTATTGTGTTTTTCCCCCAAGGGTGGACGACGACTCCTGCCGTCTACAAACGGCAATCCCTTTATTCACGTGAGGGATTTCTTATATGAATCGGCCCAATTCCAATATGATGATCGTTCTATGGCGTATTTATTCTGCCGATCATTGGACGGTGTTGCACTGGAATGGTTTTATTCTCTGCCATTGGAAGAAGCTGAGAGCTTTAAGGTAGTAAAAGACAAGTTTATTCAGCGGTTTCAAGACCGGGTCAGCCCGGAATATTCTTTTACAGATCTGGTGGCCGAAAAGATGAAAACAGATGAGGAGTTTGTCACTTATGCAGATAGGTGGAGGCAGATGGCCGCTAGGGTGCCCGGCCATATACCGGAGGAAGAGAAGGTCAAGCTACTTATTTCAAATACTACTCCAACCTTCCGAAACATCCTGGCAATGAACGACATAACCAACATGCACCAACTATATAGCTGGGCGCGCTTTATTCAGACTCAGTTCAAGGACTCCCCCATACACTCTCTATTTGAAAACCAAAAGCCCAAGTACCATAAGAAGCCACAAGGGCCGGTTATCGAGGGGGTCCAGACAAATGAGCAAGCTCAAGCCGTTGCGTTTCCATTCCAAAACGCACCTTTCCGCTTCCCTCAAAACCCCCGCACTCCATAAAATCCCGCTCCACAGAACTTCCAAATCACTCTGCAAAACCCTCCACCCACCTTCACCATTCCACAAAACACCTTTGCCGCACCATAGCAACCACCACCACCCCCGCAATACCACAGCGTCCCTCCACCCAACGGCTATAACAACAACCCAAACAATAAGCGCCCGGCTCCCAAGAGGGCACAATATCCTCCACTGCCAGAAACCCTCACGGATATTTTCTCAGCTCTTATGTCGGTTAATGCTATACAGCTTCCTCCGGAATGACCCAATTGGAATCCGACCGTTGATCAGACGAAGTATTGTATGTTCCACAGGCAACCGGGACATACCATTGAAGGATGTTTTCAATTCCGGGACTTAGTATATGATCTTCATGAAGGACAGAGGATAGATTGGGCCGAAATGCACAGGGCCATCGCATAAATTAAGGAAAAGAGAAGGCAGCCGCAGAGGCAGCAAGTGCAGCAGCATCAAGTACCGCAGCCGTAGCAGCCACCACAACAGCAGTAACCACAGCAGGTTCAGGATCTGGGGATCCATCAAAATCCGATGCCAAACCATCCGCCCGCTCCACAACCTCAGCCGCCGGCACCAGCGCAAGTCAATGTAGTCCAACCCCCGGCTCCTAACGTCGAGTGGTCTTTTGATGATGATGGTGCTGCACCACAAGTAATGGCCCTCCACCATAACCACCGCAACCCCCTCACTCCTTCATTTATCCTCCCTACACACCCAACACCCTCTCCGCTTGTCCTTCCATTCACACCCGCACCAGCAAATCCACCACCACCCACAGCGCCATCATACCCACCATTAGTTACCCACGCTACGGTCATAACCATCCCCTCATCCAATCCTCTGCCTGTCACCCTGCCTACACTCATCCTCCCACCATCCGCACCATCCACCACCATCACCCCGCCTTCCATCTATCCCACGCCACTCATCCGGCCACCATCTCTTGTTAACCCCAACATCACCCCTCACCAAATCACCTCTCCTACGCAGTCTATTCCACTCATCCACCCTACCGGGCCAATAATATCATCTCCCGACGCCGCGGCAAATTGTGCCCTAAGAAGCGGGAACCTGTTCCATCGGAACTACCCTACTACCTCCAATCCCCAGTCTTCCCAGCCAACAGCCGAGCAAGAAGAAGCTGAACCTCTGCCAGGAACTCAGTATGACTTACTACATCATCTGGACCGAGTGCCCGCCAAGATATCAGTTTTGGAACTTATCAAAAGGTCCACCCTGCACCAGGACGCTCTCAGGGATTTCCTACAGTAGGTGATGGTCAGCGAGGACATGGCAGTTGACAGCTTACCAACAGCACTAGCAACTATTTCTAAAGGGCCGACAATTACATTCTCAGAAACCGAGCTAGCACCTCCAGAAGCTCGGAAAATGCCGCTCTGCATTACAATCATTCTGAACAAAGTCAGCATCGAGGCAGCACTGGTTGACACAGGGGCTTCAATTAATGTATGCCCACTCAGTACTCTCCGAGCTTGCAATATATCTGAAGAATTGTTACGACCTACCCCCACCACTATAGCAGCATATGACAACTCAAGGAGAGCATGTCACGGGGTAGTCACTATTCAAGCAGAGCTCGGGCCCCTTACTATGCCCGTGGAGTTCTATGTGCTGGACATTGACCCCATGTTTAAGGTGATCTTGGGTCATCCATGGATTGATACACTCGGTGCCGTACCCTCCACCGCACATCAGTGCGTCAAATTCCCTTTCCAAGGGAGGGTCGTCAAAGTCAAGAGCTTGTCCACGGTTCAATCGGTTAAGGCCATTTCAGAACAGATTCTTCCTACACTTTGGCCAAGCAGCCGACCCGTCATATCAGTGCTAGATTTGAACTTCCCTTGGGCTTATACACCTCCTAGGCCCGTCACTACTCCAGTTAACATCAAGATGAAGCCCCAGATCTGAGACTCAAAAGACTAGAACATTATACTGAAACTGGGCTACCAACCGGGGAGAGGCCTCGGTGCACAATTACAAGGAATGACCAAGCCCATACCCAAGGGACGAAAGATGGGCAGGAGAGATCTTGGCTATCGAGAAACCGCATTATCTATGATGGGTGATTCTGGGCCACTCAATTGGGATTACCGTCAACACTTTGATTGAGGGCCTCTCCAGCCCGGCACATTAGCTCCGCAGCCAGCTCTGCCAAGGAAAAATACAGTATGTCCGATTGCCAGTCCACCGCCAGCATTGAAGAGGCCAGAAGATGATATGCTTGATTATGGTCAAGCCCTTCAGGCGCTATTTCATGAAGAAGACTACCAGAAGAAGCAAGAGGTTTGGCTCGTGCAATGGAGGCCGAAGAAGCGGCCAGTCGATGATCCACGGGAGGAGGGGAGCTAGCTGATTGTCTTTTCTTGGTCTCCCTCCCGCTTTCAACCTCTCCTCCAGCAATGGGATTTCTTACCCCATCTTCCTCCTATCATGGTAAATCCATCCTTTGTTGATCCGCCCAAAATTCTATTTATTCCTTGTGCTTGCGGGCATTGCCCGCCCATTGATCTATCCACTCTATTCACTCCTCCTCCTCCCAACGCCTAACTCCACGAGATGTGGTTCTCATCTTCCGATCCTTTCTTTGACTGCATCTTCCCCGAGCTATTCCCTATGCAGCTCCCGCCTCCTCCATCTTGCTGTGTAGTCTCTGCTAATCTCCAAAAAAAATGTCAAATTCAAAACGGAGATTTCAGTGGAAGATTATGCTACCCTGTCTCCATCTTCATCCCAGGGGCACGAGTCCCCTGCTCCTTCCCTTCCACTAGGTCTCCTTTCTCCTAGGTTAGGATTAGGGTCTATCGAGTCTAGAGAAGTAGAATTAGTTAGGTCTAAAGAAGTAGGGTCTTGTTCTAGGTCATCCAATCCTTCCTCCTCTGAGCCGCGCCCGCTTACGCGTCCTCCCAAATCTGTTCCTGATAGGTTCTTGTAAGACCTAGCTCAGCGTTGTCATGCCCTTTTGAAATATCCAGAATTTGTTGCTACGGCAATCATGATTGAAGATGAAGAGGAAATAGAAGGGGTGTGGAGCGATGACGGACTCGGCGTCTATGAAATTCTGGATGAGAAAGATCCGGTTAATGAGGACAGCGACGTAGATGACACTGCCGATCTGTACGTGCAAGGACTTAAGAAATTCGACGAGCCGTCGTCAGCAGTGGATGAACCTACGAAAGAAATCAATCTGGGAACTGAAGAAGACCCCAGGCCCATCATTATTGCTGCTAATCTCCCTCCACAAGTAGAAGAAGATCTGATCAAGGTTCTAAGAGAGTATAGCGATTCCTTCACCTGGTCTTATGAGGACATGCCAGGTCTTGACCCCTCTTTAGTGGAACATCGACTCGTGCTTAAACCAGGGGCAACACCTGTGAAACAACGGTCAAGGAGATTTCACCCCCAGATGGCCTTAAGGATTAAAGAAGAAGTTGACAAGTTATATAAGGCCAGATTCATTAGAGTTGTTCTATATCCTCAGTGGGTGGCAAACATAGTCCATGTCATCAAGAAGGATGGAAAGGTGCGTATTTGCATCGATTTCAGGGATCTCAATAAAGCATGTCCCAAGGATGATTTCCCGCTGCCTCACATTGATGTCTTGGTCGATAGTACCGCCGGGTACGAATCGTTGTCATTCATGGATGGTTACTCAGGATATAATCAAATCCGTCTCGCTCCAGAAGATCAAGAGAAAACCTCCTTCACCACGCCCTGGGGCACATATTGTTATGTGGTTATGTCGTTCGGTCTAAAGAATGCAGGTGCCACCTATCAAAGGGCGATGATGGCCATCTTCCACGACATGATGCATATCTATATGGAAGCTTACGTGGATGACATTTTGGTGAAGTCAAGAACCAAAGAAGAACACCCCTCTATCCTGGCTAAGGTGCTGCAAAGAGCCAGGGAGTACAAGCTTAAGATGAATCCGAAGAAGTGTGTATTCGGAGTCTCCTCAGGGAAGCTGTTAGGTTTCATAGTGAGCAAACGGGGGATCCAGATTGATCCTAACAAAGCACAAGCCGTCATGGACATGCCTCCACCTAAGAACATTATGGAACTTCGAGGATTGATCGGTCGATTGCAATTCATTAGAAGATTCATATCCCAACATTCTCAAAGGTGCCGTCTATTTTATGAATTACTTAAGGCGGGGGTTAAGTTTGAATGGAATGAAGATTGTCAAAAGGCCTACGAGGACTTAAAGGAATATCTATCCAAGCACCCGATTTTGCAACCTCCTGTCCCTGGGAAACCCCTAATCCTATACATCTCGGTTATTGAAGACTCCCTAGGGGCGGTATTAGCACAAGTAGATGATGAAGGGAAAGAGCGGGCTGCTTATTACCTCTCTCGGTTGTTTAACCCAGTTGAGTCCAGATACATCGCTATGGAAAAGGCTTGTGCCGCCTTAGTGTGGGTAGCTCAGAAGCTTAAACACTATTTCCTTGCCCACCCAGTTAGGTTGATCTCTAGAATGGACCCGATTCGCTATCTCTTAGAAAAGCCCGTCCTTTCTAGTAGGTTAGCTCGCTGGCAGAGCTTCCTCTCTCAATTCGAGATCACATTCGTCGTTCAGAAGGCGTTCAAAGGATACGCCATCGTTGAGCATCTTGCCCATCTTCCTATTCCTCACACTGATTCTCTTCAGGATGATTTCCCTGATGAGCATCTCTCCGTTCTCTCTCACCATCCCTTCTGGTCTCTGCACTTCGATGGTGCACTTAATTCTCAAGGCCGAGGGATCGGCGCTGTTCTGCTTACTCCCGAAGGAGTAACGATTCCCTTTGCTTATCAACTTTGATTTCCTGCTACCAACAACATCGCTGAGTACGAAGCTCTCCTTGCTGGACTGAAGCACGCCTATCTCCTTGGTGCACGTTATTTGAACATCATCAGAGACTCTCAGCTCGTCTTACGGCAAGTTCTATCCACTTACCGTACTCGTGACCCCAAACTCAAGCCATATCAAGATTTGGTCACACTTCTTGATAGGTAATTCCGTAAGCTAATCTACATCCATACTCCCCGTTCTCATAACGTCCTAGCTGACGCTCTAGCATCTCTTGCTTCTTCTCTATCTTTCCCTCTCAGTCGGAACACTGAGACTGTCGTCGTTCAGAGATTGGACGCACCCTCTCTTCAGGACCCATGGTTCATCAACCTTAGGAAAGCTATAGAGGAGAGGGCTGAGAAGGAAGATCTAAAGGAAGTATCTTTAATGGAGCTAGAAGAGATTCTAGACGAAGAAGAATTGCCTTGGTATCACGAAATCGAATTGTTTTGCAAAGAAGGGTCATTCCCAGAGGGGGCAAATGCCGAGCAATGCAAGTCAATAAGAAGAGCCGCCGCAAGGTACACCATTGTTGCAGGAGAACTGTACAGGCGCGCTACCAATGGAATGCTCATGAGATGCTTAGATGATGTTGAAGCTTGGAAGGTGGCTGAAGCAGCCCATTCTAGCGAGTGTGGAGGTCATGTCAATGGCCAGGCTCTAGCAAAAAGAATCCTTAGGCAGGGCTACTACTGGCCCACGCTAGAGGAAGATTGCTCCCTCTATGTCCGGAGGTGTCTTAAATGCCAACTCCACGCTGATAAAATTCATGCTCCAGCTTCCTCTCTTCATCCTCTCTCCGCTCTTTGGCCATTCTCTATGTGAGCTTTCGACGTTGTCGGCCCGCTCGGTGATCCTAATTCTCAGATCAAGCAGAAATCCTTTATCCTTACCGCCACTGAGTATTTCACCAAATGGGCCGAAGCTGAGGCGTACGCAGAGATCAAAGCTTCAACGGTGTGCCGCTTTATCATGAAGAATATCATCTCGCGGTTCGGAGTGCCAAGCAGCATCATCACCGACAACGGACCCAGTTCGTCTCCCAAGAGCTCAAGGACCTATGTAAGAAGTTCAATATTGCATTGCATCATTCATCTCCATATTATCCTCAAGGCAATGGTCAAGCCGAGGCCACTAATAAACACTTTTTAAAATCATCAAGAAAACATGTGAATCTCATAAATTTTCAGATTGGCCAGAACGATTAGTGGAAGCTCTATGGGCTTACCGCACCTCCGTCCGTACTCCTACGGGACAAACTCCCTATGCCCTTACCTATGGGATGGAGGCGGTGCTCCCATATGAGATTTTGATCCCTTCCCTTAGAGTGCAGCTCGAAAAGGAACTTAATCTCGATGAACGTCGAGAGGCGTTGCTGGTCCAGTTGGAACTCTTAGATGAGAAGAGGATGAACGCGGCCGATCACGTTTCTGTTTATCAAAAGAGGGTTTCACGTTATTTTCAAAAGAAGGTAATCGAACGCAAATTTCAAAAAGGTGATATGGTTTTGAAACGCAAATTCATTCGGTCTGCGGGTCCTAAGTCTAAATTACAACCTAACTGGGAAGGGCCGTTCGTCATAAAAGAAGCTTATTCAGGGAATGCTTATCGTTTTGTGAACGCGGAAGGTGAGGAGCTCTCTCACCGGTGGAATGGGTTGTATCTTAAGCGTTTCTTTACTTAGAGTCTAATCAGTGCCACCCCAGCAGCAAGATGTTCCTCCCTTCACTAAAAAGGGTCCCGAGTGCGGCAATCACACACCACACGACGTCCCTGGTCAGGTTTTCCGCTTTAAAAGACACCGTTTTTCCTTGGCCATGCTTTGGGGGAAAGTCTACATCCCTGTCCGTTTCTTCCTTCGGCTGAATCTAGGGGCAAGAAGTAAATAAGGAGGCGGCAACCAATCCAGGCACCTTGACAAGAGGAGGTCTCAAATAGGGGCAGTCTGTTATGACCTGACATCACAAGAAACAAGAAAAGAAAGCAAAAGAGTAGTCTTTATGACAAAATCAAAAGCATCATCTCAAAAGGTCTATCAAGTATAAATTCCAAAAGCTCCAGAAAGACAAGAAGAATCTAGGCATGACAAGAGTGGCAGTACAGTTCCCCGCGGGACGAATGAGCCCGGTCGCATGCACGCCTAGAGTGGACAAAGGTTCGATGATGGACGCAAAGCCCCGGCGCAACAGACCAAATCTCTAATGGGTTGTCTGGAGAGGAAATCAAGTCCTGAAAGCTTCTAAGACTGGCGTAAGCTTACCCCCGTGTTCTATTTTCCTTTTTTTCAGGATTGAAATTAGTACCCTAGGTATGGCCCTGGTAGAAACACCGTCATGAAAATATGAGCCCTGGCTAGGGATTGTCACCTTATTGCACGCCAACCTCGGGATTCTCAATACAATACGGAGGGCCCGCGTTGCTAGGGAAACACTGGTTTTCAAAATCCAAAAACAACATATATTTTAAAATCCAAAAACAACATATATTTCAAAATCCAAAAAAATAACATATATTTCAAAATCTAAAAACAACATATATTTCAAAATCCAAAAACAACATATATTTCAAAATCCAAAAACCACATATATTTCAAAATCCAAAAACAACATATATTTCAAAATCCAAAAAAAATAACATATATTTTAAAACCCAAAAACAACATATATCTCAAAAATCCAAAAACATCAAATATTTCCAAAACTCACAAAAATTTAGATATTGTTTCCAAAACTCCTAAAAATATCATTATATGCATTGCATGCATCGCATTATTTCCATTATGTTTTCCGCCTATTTTGATAAGGCTCCACCCCTTGACCAAATATCAAGAAACGATCATTCTCTAAACTTGCTTCAAGGCAAGGGGTTGAGTCTAAGAACAGATCTAACTTGTTCCATGTTTAAGTGTGTGCAGAATGCAGGTTCAAGCTCAAGACTAAAACTTAAAATATTTGTAGGTCCAGGACTGTAACGCGCCACCCGTGGGCCGTCACATTCATATAATGGTCTGCTCTTGACCGTTTCTCTCCTCCATAACGTCGGCTTTGATTCTCTCAGCAGCTCTCCATCTAACGGTCTGGATCGTGACCGTTATCACCTTCTAACGGTCTGTCTCTGAACCGTTACATCCTCCAGAGAACACGATTCTCAATTCATCATTGTAATGGTATGTCTCCTCACCGTTATATCTTTCTAACAGCCCTGCTCGAATCCGTTACTTTCTCTAGAAGCTCTGTTCCACTGGTCATGCTAGCCAATCAATCCATGAAATGCACACCCATTCAACTAAGGCAATCCCATCTTATTCAAGTGAACTTAATGAAACATAAGATTAATAAAAATTCCAACTCTGATTGTCAAATTGCAAGCAACATCCTTCATGAATAAAGAAATCAAATTACATTCAGTTTCTTGTCCGCAAGAGGGCGGATCTTCCTCAACTCTTTCACATAGTCACGACGTGCTTCATCGTTCTCTTCAACTTCTTCTTGCCACGGATGCACCTTGCTGATCTCCCACATGGTCAACGCGTTCCGTACTACTCTTTCATCTTCCTCGGTCCCCATCTTCCTAGGTAGAAGGGAAGGGTAGTGTGATAGTGCAGAAACTTTGGTTCGAGGAAGTCCGATCTGAAGATGGCACCGGTATGGGTTGTAGATTGCCATGGTGGTGTTTCCCACTAGCTGGAGGTCCAGTCCTTGACGCCGCGGTATTCTAAGAAGAGTGCTCCGAAGGATGCTTGGTCACATGATGAATTTTTCCGTTGGCAAGGTGTTGAAGAAGAGGCGTCATTCGTCCCGTATTTTCTTATCCGCCGTCTTGCACTCAACCTGAGAAGAGAATCCAGATGCCCCTCCAATGTAGAAGAGAGGGTGGCTCCCGAAGATCCGGCTAGTTGAAGTTATGTCTTCCTTTGATTGGAATTTGATTCTCACTCCCGTCCAACACTCAAGGAGTATCATGGAGCCGAACGAAGGTCCTCCTAAGCAAGCCGAGCTGAGTCCTTCATAGAGGTATGAGAGGATCGCTTCAGAGATGGACATTCCCCGCCACAACCCACTAATAATGCTGAGATTTTGGGTATCTAAAAGGTGGTCGGTTGTAGTGAAAAGGAAAACCCCGCATAAGCAAACCGCCACCGCCTTGGCTATTCCTTCGTGTCTCTCCTACTTGTTTTTACAATGAGACACTATCCATTGTGCTAAGGGTATCAAGTGAATGTGCCGTGGGCTGATCATGGTCCTCACGTCCTTTTGTGGATGAAATCGCTCAAAATCAAGGACGGGTCAATAGGCTCAATCGTGTAGCAAACCCGGTCCTCATCACCCACCTTAGTCTTAGGAAGGGCTAGGTAGGTTTCTACCTCCTCTAAAAGGACTGTTACTTCGAAGGAAGGGAAGATGAAGGTGTGTGTTTGTGGATGCCACAATTCTATGAGGGCTAAAATGCTAGGCCAATCTAATGTCAATTTCTGGAAGTTTTTGCCTAAGACCAAGAGAGGTTGAAGGTGCCATGCTTTGAGGATTGAAGTGACCTCTAAAGGAAGTGCTTTTACCATGGGAGCCACCCACTTCAGATTAGAATAGCATCTTGGGCCAGGAAGAGGCTTGAAGAGAAGAAGAAAAGAAGAAGATCATGAGAAAGAAATTCAAGTGCAGAAATTTCTGAACTTGGTTAGGTCATAGAAGCTTACCACTCTTTTAGCATTGGAGCTTAGGTGCTTGGGAATTGAGGTCAGCCTTTGTAGCTCCCCATACTCCTTTCTAGCAGCTTTAGGACCGGTGTAGGCTCTCTCCTCCATAGCCATCACCTCGAAGCTTCTCTTCATCTTGTTTCTTGCCCTTAGGAGAGGTTTTCCAGCCCTCCTAGCAGAGAATTCAGAAAGATACGATTTTGGCTAAGTTTCCAAGTTTTAAAGGCTTGATTTTGGCTTTAGAAAGATAAGATTCGGATTGGGAGGCTTTATCTTAAGTCTGGGGGAAGTCTAGATCGGATTTAAAGCTTCTTATCTCGGGTTTTTGCCCCTCACGGCTCAATCCATCGCGGAATACGATTCATTCTGTAACGGTCTATCGACGGGCCGTCACTTGTCTCTGACGCGCCAGGCCGTGGCCGTCGCATTTCCTGTGGGTTTAATTTGGCCCAACCTAGTTCTGTCAATAGTAATGGGCTGGCATCAGCCGTTATATTCTTATGACGTGCCAGAGGTGAGCCGTTATATTCTCTGCTACTCAATTCTGCAAATTGGGCTCTGTCCTCTTTAACGGCCTTCACTTGACGCGTTACTTGGTCTTGACAGTCTGGACATAGACCGTTACATTGTCTGCTGCTGTGACTTGAGCTATTTCTACCTGCCTCTGTTTAGACCTGGCAGTCTGACATGTTTTTCATTTCCTGTCCATCCACACAGTCTCTCACCACCCACATTTCATCTTCATGCAAACATCCATCCTTTAACATACACTCATTCTCATCCGTTCTTTAGCACATCCACATACATTTCCTGCATTACCAATCGCACATTCTCACATTCATTCTTGCCTTCATTCATGCTCATCTGTTTACATTCATATACGCATCCATTCATTCACACATTCACAAACAAAAAAACAAAAAGAACTTTTCATTCTCATTTTCATTTCATATAAGTCATGTACAAGTAAAAACAAAAGAAAAAATGCATCACTCGGCCGGCTTGTCTCCCGGGCCACCGTCACTATCCCCTGTGCCCTCCGGCTGCCTGGATGATGGTCCCATGGCACTGTGCTCTCCCTCTTGCTGTCGCCTCTGATCCGCCTCCTCGTTCCTCCGATGGCCGGAAGAACTAGTGAAGTACCCTCGAAACCCGCTGCTAGGGGCCGCGCTCTGGCTCCAACTGCTCATCCCCGACTTCTTCCCTAGGAGACGGAGTGCATCCTTCAAGGCCCCAATCACGCCCTTCATCTCGAAAGTCTACACTCGGAGTTGGTCTCGCTCACCTCTTAGGCGCACAGCATTAGCCCTAAGTCGCTCCACCTCTGCATCATCCGGACGTCACGGGGTCTCCGCTCTCAATCGGGCCATCTCTGCCCGCACAAGCTCTGTCTCTGCTCGGGCTCGCTCAGTCTTGGCCCGGCTCCTCTCTATCTCTGCCTGGAGACGCTCTGCCTCCGTTCGAGCCAGCCTTGCCTCGGCCACTGCTACGGCTAGCTCTCTCGCCTGTAGTTTGCATTTCACCTAGTTAGTCACATAAGCATCTAAATTGCATAAAAGAATAAGCATTTGACTATACCGTTTAGCATCTTACCCGCTCCGCGAGGGTGGCCTCCGCCTCCTCGGCCCGAGCAACCGCTCGAGCGAAGTCGGCATCCCGCTCAGCTCCGCCTCCTGCAGGCTGTGAGGATGACGATGGGGCATCCGGTCCCGCTCTTTGGGCTCTCTCGGCCTGCTGCACTTAGAATTCATACTCGGTCATCATTTTGCATCATAAAGCATAATCATTTTAAGGTCCAAAGTTTTAGAGTTTTTACCAAGAGCTCTAGGGCAGTTCGGTACTCGTCCCGCTGCTGGACAGTGGCGTGGAGTAGCCCCTCGAGCTCAGCTATCCTTCCCTCGGGATCTAGCTGCACTTTAGAAGCATATAAGTTAATACATCTAGCATCTAGCATTTCACATATAGGATAAAAATTTTTATAGAAAGGCATTCAGAGTTTTGAGTTTAGAATTGCATACCGGTCGTCGGGTACCTCGGTACACCCGATCCCCGTACAATCGAGCGAAGGCCTTCAAATACGCCTCACCGCTCTCATCCCGCTCTTTCACGGCTCTACCCCGCTTATTCCAGTCATGGACGTACTTTGCTTTCCGGGCGCACCAGTCTATGTCGCCGCTGATTCCCTTCGCTGATTTGCCCGGGTGGTCGTTACTGCGGCGTGGGAAGGTCACCTCAAGCTGATGTAGTCCCCGAGTCCTCAGAATCAGCCGATAATGAAGAGGCTCGATGATATGGATGCAATGCAACCATATGTCTCGTCCCCAGTACGAAAGGCCTACCTCCACCCACGGCTGTCCCTCGTAACTCTCGCCTCTGTACGGGGTCCACCTCACCTAGAAGCATGATAGTCCATTCATCAGCATATAAGTTCATCATATAGAAGCATGTAGAAGTATTCAAAATCATTTAGAAAGCATTTTGAGTTCGGGCTTACCACCGTGTACGAAAAGGAATCCAAATCATCCTGGATCGCCCGAGTCAATCTGATGATCGACCCCGGGTCCCTCGCGACCACCCATCGTCTGGCGATCGGGATGCGGCCGACGTGGAGTAGTGTGCCCCATCCGATGCCCGGGAGGTACATGTAGCTCCAGATCTGCATTTAGTTAAGTCAGTCAATTTGCATAAAAAACATTTGCATAATCATAATAGAAGCATTTAAATTGCATTTACCTGTAGAAAAGGCGAGAAGCCGCCCAGCATCGTTTGTCGGTCCGTTGTGCTGAGGGACTCGAACAGGAAGGCTAGCACTGCCGCTCCCCAGGTGTACTTTCCAACTCTGCCCAGATCCTCGAGCATCGGTAGCAGCCTGTAGCTGATCACATCTACTCGAGTCGCGAACAGGAGCTTCCCGAACAATAGCATAAGGAACCGCCTTAGGGTGCGATCTCCCTCCGGTCCCGCCTCTGCCGCCACTCGTGGGGCCACCTGGTCGATCACTCTACCCAGATGCTCCTCTGGTAACTCTCCCACGGCAATGGCTGCTCCTCTCAGTCCTAGGCTCTCCTGTAGTACTGATCTCGAGAGATGGGATGACGTTTACCCCGGTCTAATCAAATCCAGCCCCAGCAGCTCCTGGGCCATCTCCTGGCAGTTCCTGTAGGTCCATCCTGTCACTGCGGCTCCGTGGACTCGCATCCCAGCAATCCTCGCCATGTCTTCTAGCGTGGGGATCATGTGACCCCACGGGAAGATGAACGCCCTACTAATCGGATCCCATCTCACGTGCAACGCGTATAGCAGTGGCGTGTCCATCCTGGTCACCTCGATGCTCAGCACCTTGGCGAATCCCATCCCAGCCAGCCTCTCTCTCTGGTAATCGGGCAGTGCCTGGTACACCGCCCGGATCTGGAGCCCGGAGATCCTCGTCCTTCTTTTTCCCTGCATTCATTTAGAACATGAGTCAGTCAAATGCATCATAAAATTATTGCATAGCATTTATAAAATGAAAATAAAACAAAAATTGAATAATTAAAAACCTAAAAAATAGTTCTGGCCTCTGGCGCATGTAACGGCCCTGGTAAGGGGCGTCACATGTCTCTAACGCATCTAGGGTGACGCGTTAGATATGTGACGGTCACTGGAAGGACCGTCACATTCCCTGCTAGAGGGTGTTTTTCCCTTTGCATCACGTGGCTCTCCCTCTTTGGCCAAAAGGCCTACACATGGTCCTAAAGGGTTCATGGACCCATTTTCTACCCCCATCCCCACATGCATTCATACTAAAACACGAAAAAATTAAAATTTTGAAAATTTAGGGCGGAGGCCTACCTCATGGTCTTGGCCCCTCTTCCTCTTTTTCTCTTGTTCCTTGGGTTCTCCCTCGTCGAGGGGAGCTTCTCCTTGGTCTTGCTCAGCCGTTGGTACCTCTTCTTCTACCCTTGGAGGTCTCCTCCTCGATTCTTCTTCCTCCTGCTGTCGGGCCATTTCCCGCTCTATCCGGCGGTGGAATCGCCGGATCGCCTTCTTCTTCCCTCTCTCTCCCTTCTTCATTGGCTGTGGGGCCTCGTCGCCGGCCATCCTTCTTGGGCGGAAGATGGTGGTCGCCGGTGGCTCTTGATTGGGGTTTCTTCTGAGCGTTTGATGGATTGAATGTGATGAATGAATGAGGCCGTGGGCCGTTCGGTTTATTTTTTTTTGAACGCTCAGGAAATGTGACGGTCTGTCGTCTGACCGTTACACTCTCTGACGCGTACTATTCTAACCGTTACATGAATTCGAACTGTTTCATTGGAGAATGTGAACCGCTTAGTTTATGACGGCTCTTCCCTGGCCGTTACTTTATGTGACGCCCTCTAAGTAGACCGTTACAAACTTGCAAGTTTCTTGATGAATGAAATAGTCTATTTGATGTTTAAATGATTGCATTTTCTGCCATAATGTTCATTGTTGATGATTATCACATGTACAAATGGTTATGCCTTGATTTATACTCATATTGTTATTGGCTAACCTCTTTCTCATGAATGAAGCATCACGCTTTGTCGTTCATCAGGCAGGTAAGTCAGGTATTGTATCTCGTTCCCTTATCCCTTAATGCATTACTATATATCTATGATATATTATCTTGAGAACCGGCTGGTCATTCGTGTGTTCTGGGATCTGATGTCCCCCTTAAACAAAAATGATGATGATCTAAGTTCACATGTTTAATCGTTGGATAGGCCGTTAGGTTGGAAAATTTTGGGGACGATGGTTCTGTCTTGCACGCCGTGGTTGCAGATGGTATCCTGACCCTGGTTTCTCCAGCTTAGCAATATTATTCTCGAGTATCTTGATATTGTAATCTTTCTTTGCATTCGTTTTAAAGATTTCTTTTTCTTTAGCCCAGCATGCATCATACGCATCTTTTGAGCATTCATGTGCTTCGTCTGTTCAAGGTATCTCAATGTTGGTGAATAGCTGTGTTCCTTAAGCTCGAATGAGGAGAATTATTCCACTCTGAATTAGAAGGTTTCCTTTGATCTTGTCGCTCGATTTGGTTAGCTGAAGATTCATGTCTGGAGTTTAGTCAGTTCTCTTTCCTTTCCGTTGCCTCCGGCGGCCAGCCGTGTTTCCTTTCCTTAGTTGTTAGTTCCTCCAGACATGCATCTTTTGGTTGGCTATTTCCTTGTGATCAGTCCGAAGTTTTCCAGAAAGTTCCTATCGCTTGTTGGTAAAGAACGGGTGTCGTTTACCTTAACGCCCACTTTTTCGCTTCACTCCGCTTCATTTCCGCTTCATCTCCATGTTCCATTTCATTTCCGCTTCACCTCCACTCGCTCCCCTGCAAAGAGGACGTTAAGGAGGGGCATCTGTTGACACCCGTTTTATGACCAATGAGTTGGGTCATCTCCTTGTTTATCCATATGATGCTCCGAGTTGTTCACTCTTCATCGAGTCTCCTTGATCAGTTTGAAGCCTGTTTCTTGGATCTTCTCCTTGGTTGGAGTGTGGTTTATTGTGGCCTTTTATTCGATGAGCTTAGCAAGCTTTGCACCTTTTTTATCCTCATTGTTAATAACGGTACTCCCTGGGGGCGTTACTTCCATATAACGCATGATCCCTGGGCCGTTACTTATTGAAGAGTCCTAAAGTTTGAGGCCTTTGTTCTATAGCTTATCCTCTTGCTTATCCGTTGAATCTAACGGTCTGTCGTGCAGCCGTTATTTATTCCAACGCGTCCAGCCTTGGCCGTTACTTTCCTTCGAGAGTCCAACTTGTTTGATCTTCTTCCCGTTGATCTTATCTCTTTTGAGATAAGGTTGAATGTAACTGACGTTCCCTAGCGCGTTATTTTCATGTGGCGGTCTATCGACCAGCCGTTACATCCAACAGAGGGTCCTGGCAGTTCAGGCCTTTTCTATGCTACTCCGTGGCCGAGATAAGAGTTTGAATTGTTGATTTCTCTTCCAAATCTGATCCTCAGAACCTTCTGTTTGTTTCTATGGACTCTTGGTGATATTATCTTCAAGTATTTGCTAAGAGTTATCCTCTTTTCTTGCTGGATTATCCTCTGCTCGACCGGAGAGTTTGAGGGTCTATAAATAGCACCCTTAACTTCATGGCCCGAGAGAGGAAGATCTGGAGTTCGCGTCGAAGTGATGCCGCATTCTAGAGTCACATCTGACCAAGGAGAATTATCTCTCACGTTCATCTACTTCACGGTGAAGGGAGTATTCGTTCCATTGGTTTTCAAAGTTCATCATTACATATTGTGTTCTTCCTCATCTCCCCTTATCAAAAGCATTGTCCCTCTTCTTTTTCCATGTTCTCCCTGGTTTTTCATCATCTAAGCATCCTCCTAGCTTTTTTAAAAACGCCCAGAGGGGTTAAAAAACCAAAACCTCCTCGGTACTTTCCTTTCCTTTTGCATGCTATTGAGTTTATTGAAGAATCGATGCTATATTGTTTAAAGGGCTAATCTGGGTTTGTTCTCTTGTGTTTTCACGTTCTTTGGCAGGTTTATAGGTTCACCACACGAGGCCCAAGTCTTCTGGCCGGCTGGAAGAGTTGGAGTTAAAAGAATCCACAAGCTATTACTGCAGGTTATTTGGCGGTCTTGTGCAGGCGCGTCAGATCCATATAGCGGTTCATCGAGCGACCGTCACTTCCCAGTGACGCGTGGGCTTTCGGCCGTTACATTCCGTTGATCTGCAGATTTCCCTGATTTTCTCTCTCCCGTGGGCGGGTGCTTCATCCACCTATTTCCAAGGTATTTTCAAGTCTTTGGCTTGTTTCTACTTTGGTGGCGATCCCGTTCTTCCTTAGTATTGGGCATTAGCTTTCTTTCCATCTCATATCTCTTATCCTCTTTGCTTGCTCCACCCTTACGGTGTGTTTTTTATTTGCTCTTGCTCCACGCCCCGGCGTGTATTTTTCTTTATTCCCTTAGTTTAGTTTGATGATTGAGATAGCATGCCCATACTAGAGCTTGTTTTGGTTGCCTAGGTTCATGGTTCGCATGTCCTTGGGTTGATTGAGATCTTTGATTTTTGCCTATCATCTTTATTCCCGCCTCTGCCGCCACTCGTGGGCGCACCTGGTCAATCACTCTACCCAAATGCTCCTATAGTAACTCTCTCACGGCAATGGCTGCTCCTCTCAGTCCTAGGCTCTCATGCAGTACTGATCTCGAGAGCTGGGATGACGTTTGCCCCGGTCTAATCAAATCTAGCCCCAACAGCTCCTGGGCCATCTCCCGGTAGTTCATGTAAGTCCATCATGTCACTGCGGCTCCGTGGACTCGCAGCCCGGCAATCCTCACCATGTCTTCCAGCGTGGGGATCATGTGACCCCGTGGGAAGATGAACGCCCTGCTAATCGGATCCCATCTCTCGTGCAGCGCGTATAGCAGTGGCGTGTCCATCCTGGTCACCTCGATGCTCAGCACCTCGGCGAATCCCATCCCAGCCAGCCTCTCTCTCTGGTAATCGGCAGTGCCTGGTACACCGCCCGGATCTGGAGCCAGGAGATCATCGTCCGTCTTTTTCCCTGCATTCATTTAGAACATGAGTCAGTCAAATGCATCATAAAATTATTGCATAGCATTTATAAAATGAACACAAAACAAAAATTGAATAATTAAAAACCTAAAAAAATAGTTCTGGCCTCTAGCGCATGTAACGGCCCTGGTAAGGGGCGTCACGTGTCTCTAACGCATCTAGGGTGACGCGTTAGATATGTGACGGTCACTGGAAGGATCGTCACATTCCCTGCTAGAGGGTGTTTTTCCCTTTGCATTCCATGGCTCTCCCACTTTGGCCAAAAGGCCTACACATGGTCCTAAAGGGTTCATGGACCCATTTTTCTACCCCCATCCCCACATGCATTCATACAAAAACACAAAAAAATTAAAAATTTGAAAATTTAGGGCGGAGGCCTACCTTATGGTCTTGGCCCCTCTTCCTCTATTTCTCATGTTCCTTGGGTTCTCCCTCGTCCAGGGGAGCTTCTCCTTGGCTTTCCTCAGCCGTTGGTGCCTCTTCTTCTACCCTTGGAGGTCTCCTCCTCGATTCTTCTTCCTCCGGTTGTCGGGCCATTTCCCGCTCTATCCGGCGGTGGAATCACCGGATCGCCTTCTTCTTCCCTCTCTCCCTCTTCTTCATTGGCTGTGGGGCCTCGTCGCCGGCCATCCTTCTTGGGCGGAGGACGGTGGTCGCCGGTGGCTCTCGATTGGGGTTTCTTCTGGGCGTTTGATGGATTGAATGTGACGAATGAATGAGGCTGTGGGCCGTTCGGTTTGTTTTTTTTTTGAACGCTCAGGAAATGTGACGGTCTGTCGTCTGACCGTTACACTCTCTGACGCGTACTATTCTGACCATTACATGAATTTGAATTGTTTCATTGGAGAATGTGAACCGCTTAGTTTATGATGGCTCTTCCCTGGCCGTTACTTTATGTGACGCCCTCTAAGTAGACCGTTACAAACTTGCAAGTTTCTTGATGAATGAAATAGTTTATTTGATGTTTAAATGATTGCATTTTCTGCCATAATGATCATTGTTGATGATTATCACGCGTACAAATGGTTATGCCTTGTTTCATGCTAATATTGTTATTGGCTAACCTCTTTCTCATGAATGAAGCATCACGCTTTGTCGTTCATCAGGCAGGTAAGTCAGGTATTGTATCTCGATTCCTTATCCCTTAATGCATTACTATATGTTATCTATGATATATTTTCTCGAGAACCGGCTGGTCATTCGTGTGTTCTGGGATCTGATGTTCCCCTTAAACAAAAATGATGATGATCTAAGTTCACATGTTTAATCGTTGGATAGGCCGTTAGGTTGGAAAAATTTGGGGACGATGGTTCTGTCTTGCACGCCGTGGTTGCAGATGGTATCCTGACCCTAGTTTCTCCAGCTTAGCAATATCATTCTCGAGTATCTTGATATTGTAATCTTTCTTTGCATTCATTTTAAAGATTTCTTTTTCTTTATCCCAGCATGCATCATACGCATCTTTTGAGCATTCATGTGCTTCGTCTGTTCAAGGTATCTCAATGTTGGTGAATAGCTGTGTTCCTTAAGCTCGAATGAGGAGAATTATTCCACTCTGAATTAGAAGGTTTCCTTTGATCTCGTCGCTCGATTTGGTTGGCTGAAGATTCATGTCTGGAGTTTAGTCAGTTCTCTTTCCTTTCCGTTGCCTCCGGCGGCCAGCCGTGTTTCCTTTCCTTAGTTGTTAGTTCCTCCAGACATGCATCCTGTGGTTGGCTTTTTCCTTGTGATCAGTTCGAAGTTTTCCAGAAAGTTCCTATCGCTTGTTGGTAAAGAACGGGTGTCGTTTACCTTGACGCCCACTTTTTCGCTTCACTCCGCTTCATTTCCGCTTCATCTCCATGTTCCATTTCATTTCCGCTTCACCTCCACTCGCTCCCCTGCAAAGAGGACGTTAAGGAGGGGCATCTGTTGACACCCGTTTTATGACCAATGAGTTGGGTCATCTCCTTGTTTATCCATATGATGCTCAGAGTTGTTCACTCTTCATCGAGTCTCCTTGATCAGTTTGAAGCATGTTTCTTGGGTCTTCTCCTTGGTTGGAGTGTGGTTTATTGTGGCCTTTTATTCGATGAGCTTAGCAAGCTTTGCACCTTTTTTTATCCTCATTGTTAATAACGGTCCTCACTGGGGGCGTTACTTCCATATAACGCATGATCCTTGGGCCGTTACTTATTGCAGAGTCCTAAAGTTTGAGGCCTTTGTTCTAAAGCTTATCCTCTTGCTTATCCGTTGAATCTAACGGTCTGTTGTGCAGCCGTTATTTATTCCAACGCGTCCAGCCTTGGCCGTTACTTTCCTTCGAGAGTCCAACTTGTTTGATCTTCTTCCCGTTGATCTTATCTCTTTTGAGATAAGGTTGAATATAACTGACGTTCCCTAGCGCGTTATTATCATGTGGCGATCTGTCGACCAGCCATTACATCCAACAGAGAGTCCTGGCAGTTCAGGCCTTTTCTATACTACTCTGTGGTCAAGATAAGGATTTGAATTGTTGATTTCTCTTCCAAATCAGATCCTCAGGACCTTCTGTTTGTTTCTATGGACTCTTGGTGATATTATCTTCAAGTATTTGCTAAGAGTTATCCTCTTTTCTTGCTGGATTATCCTCTGCTCGACCGGAGAGTTTGAGGGTCTATAAATAGCACCCTTAACTTCATGGCCCGAGAGAGGAAGATCTGGAGTTCGCGTCGAAGTGCTGCCGCATTCTGGAGTCACATCTGACCAAGGAGAATTGTCTCTCACATTCATCTGCTTCACGGTGAAGGGAGTATTCGTTTCTTTGGTTTTCAAAGTTCATCATTACATATTGTGTTCTTCCTCATCTCCCTTCATCAAAAGCATTGTCCCTCTTCTTTTTCCACGTTCTCCCTGGTTTTTCATCATCTAAGCATCCTCCTATCTTTTTTAAAAATGCCCAGAGGGGTTAAAAAACCAAAACCTCCCCGGTACTTTCCTTTCCTTTTGGATGCTATTGAGTTTATTAAAGAATTGATGCAATATTGTTTAAAGGGCTAATCTGGGTTTGTTCTCTTGTGTTTTCACGTTCTTTGGCAGGTTTACAGATTCACCACACGAGGCCCAAGTCTTCTGGCCAGCTGGAAGAGTTGGAGTTAAAAGAATCCACAAGCTATTACTACAGGTTATTTGACGGTCTTGTGCAGGCGCGTCAGATCCATATAGCGGTTCATCGAGCGACCGTCACTTCCCAGTGACGCGTGGGCTTTCGGCCGTTACATTCCGTTGATCTGCATATTTCCCTGATTTTCTCTCTCCCGTGGGCGGGTGCTTCATCCACCTACAAGGTATTTTCAAGTCTTTGGCTTGTTTCTACTTTGGTGGCGATCACGTTCTTCCTTAGTATTGGGCATTAGCTTTCTTTCCATCTCATATCTCTTATCCTCTTTGCTTGCTCCACCCTTGCGGTGTGTTTTTTATTTGCTCTTACTCCACGCCCCGGCGTGTGTTTTTCTTTATTCCCTTAGTTTAGTTTGATGATTGAGATAGCATGCCCATGCTAGAGCTTGTTCTGGATGCCTGGGTTCATGGTTCGCATGTCCTCGGGTTGATTGAGATCTTTGATTTTTGCCTATCATCTTTATTGCACATAAAACAAAAAAAAGAAGAGAAGCAAAATAAATTAATAGGGGCGTGCCTCTTCTTGGACTTTTGTTAGGTGGTGGAGAGAGATTTGTCAAGTTGTTCAGGCATCAGGAATTCTTGTTTCACATGTTTATAGGGAAGGAAACCAAGTGGCCGATGCCCTCGCCTCTTACGCTTGATGTGCCCAAAGCAACAATACATATCTCTCCTCTACTCAGCTTCCGAAGGCCTGTTTTGGTCCTCTGGTGGCTAATTGGCTGGGGCTTGTCTCTTTTAGACACTCGTAAAGAGGCGTTGCAGCCTCATTAGAAGTGGTTTATTTTGTTTCCTCTCGGGGGTATGCCCCTTAGATCATATAATCTTTTGTCTTCCAAGTAATAAAAAAAAGGGAGGATACACTCCCTGAGCTTATATAAAAAAAAGATGAAGGGAGCACTATCAAAACCCTGACAAGACATGCCTTGACAAAAATCTACTTGCGAACACCATACTATGCAAAAATTAGGCTATTTGGTATCTAAATGAAGAGGACTCAAAGGCGCACACGATGGTGTAAGTTAATTAGCGTTTGTTATGCGAGAACCTACCTTAAAAGGAAGAAGAAAGGGACGTTGACGCTAAAATTGGAAGAGAAAAACCTGCTTCTAAACTCGTCGTCTCCGTCCTCGAATGCGCACACCAGCGGCTGCTACTACCAAAGAGGGTTCTCGTGAATGTTGGGTAGCGACTTATAGGGTTAGGGTTGATAGAGGAGTCGTGTGTGGGCTTGGGGATCGACGAGGAGAGTCCTCCACACGATATTTGCGTTTAACCGATTCAATGAGTTAATCCTCCGAAATCTGGCGGCTAGGGTTAGGGTTTTCGTGGGGAGATAGAGAGAAAATGGGCCTCTATCCAAGGCCGATTGATTGGGTAGGGAATGAGCCCATTTGAGCTCGGATTGGGCTCGAATTTGGTGAGACAAGGGCCGTTCTAACAAAACACCGAGTTCTAGCCAAAACCTATAATTGGACCTAGCCAAAATTTCTATTGGGTCAAGTTTAGAAGGCAAAGCTACAGGAAAAATGACCCTCTACACGAATATAATTTTTCCATATTTTTATAAATTGGTTGAATTTTTAGCCTAAGCAAACATTTTAATTTAATATTAAGAAAATTCTCGATTGCTACATAATTTTATTATTAAGTAAATTCAGGATGCTACACCATCCCCCACTTTATGGAATTTAGTCCTCCAAATTCACCGAACTTATCGAAACGGGGAAATCACGATTACTGACCTTAAAACAAATCAGGATACTACTTCCGGATTGCTTCTTCCGCTTCCCACGTGGCTTCTTCTGTTCCACGCCTACTCCACTGGACTTTGACCATCGGTATGGACCGATAACTAAGTTGTTGCTACTTCCGGTCCAAAATCTTGATAGGCTTTTCTTCATAGAATAGATCTTCCTTCAACTCTAGGTCCACATGCTAAATGATATGCAAAGGGTCGTATACGTACTTCCGCAGCATGGACACGTGGAAGACATTATGCACACCTGACAACTAGGGTGGCAATGTCAATCTGTAGGCAACTTCTCTAACTCTCTCCAAAATTTCAAATGGACCAACAAATCTTGGACTCATCTTGCCACGAATTCCAAACCTTCGGACTCCTCTCATGGGTGAGACCTTCAAGAATACATGCTCGCCAACCTGAAATTCCAAATCTCTTCTTCTATTATCTACATAGCTCTTCTGCCTGGACTGAGCAACTTGCAGGCGATCTCTGATAATCTGAATGTTCTTGGATGACTCTGATATAAGATCTGGTCCAAGCCCTTGCTTCTCACCTATCTCGTCCCAACACAGAGGTGAACGGCAACTTCTTCCATACAAAGCCCCGAACGGTGCCATCTGAATACTGTACTAGTAACTGTTATTGCAGGCGAATTCAATCAGGACAAAATGCTCATGTCAGCTACCACCAAAGTCAATCATGCAAGCCCTTAACATGTCTTCTATAATCTAGTTCGTCCTCTCTGTTTGCCCATCAGTCTGAGGATGAAAGGCAGTACTAAAATTTAGACAGGTTCCTAAGGATTCTTGCAATCCTTTTCAAAAATGGGACGTGAACCTGGGTCTCTGTCAGACACAATGTTCACAGGCACTCCATGCAACCTCACTACCTCCTTCATGTATAAAGCAGCTAACACATCCACTGTCCACTTCAATTTGATGGGCAAGAAATGTGCGGACTTCGTCAATCGATCAATGATTACCCAATTTGTGTCTATCCTGCCATGAGTTCTCGGTAGACCCATTATAAAATCCATGCTGATACTCTCCCACTTCCATTGTGGTATCTCGAGAGGCTTTAACTTCCCGACAGGTCTAAAATGCTCGACCTTCACTTGCTGACACACCAAGCATCTGCTTACAAATTCTGCCACTTCTCTCTTCATGTTCGGCCACCAAAAGGTCCTCTTTAAATCTCGGTACATCTTAGTAGCTCCTGGGTGAATAGTGTACTTGGACCTATGGGATTCTTCAAGCATCTTGCTCTTCACTCCTACTGAATCAGGGACACAAGTTCTCCCTCGAAACAATAACCTGCCATCATCGGCCAGCAGAAAATATGGTGCACTATTCATCGGCCAGCAATGGGTCACTATCTTGCAAGGTCTTAATCTCAGCCAACAACTCTGGACAAAGTTAAATCTGGGCGATCATAACCCGATCCTCCTCCTCACCAACATTAAGGTCTAAGCCTACTAGCTGTTCCAGCATCCTCTACTCTTGTAACATAAGGCTTGACAACTTAGCTATCGGCTTTCTGCTCAAAACATCAATCACTACATTGCCTTTCCCAGGGTGATATTCAATGGAGAAATCGAAATCCTTTAAATACTCGAGCCATCTTCTCTATCTCATGTTAAGCTCTTTCTGGGAGAACAAATACTTCAAGCTCTTATGATCAGAAAATACAAAAAAAGTCTCTCCATATAAGTAGAGCCTCCAAATCTTTAAGGCAAACACCACTGCAGCAAGCTCTAAGTCATGGACAGGGTAGTTCTCTTTATGCTTCCTCAACTGTCTGGATGAATTGGCTATTACTTTACCATGCTGCATCAACACACAGCCTAAGCCAATACCCGAGGCATCTGTATATACTTCAAAACCTCCTTCCCCATAAGGCAAAGCCAGCACAGGGGCAGTTGTCAAACACTCCTTCAGAGTCTGAAAACTCCTCTCACAATCTTCTGACCATTCAAAGTGATTCTCTTTATAGGTCAACCTCGTTAAAGGCACCGCAATCTTGGAGAAATCTTTAATGAATCTCCGATAATATTCTGCTAGGCCTAGAAAACTTCTAACTTCAGTTACATTCGTAGGCCTATCCCAATTTCTCACAGCCTCTACTTTAGAGGGATCTACCACAATACCATCTTTAGTAATGATATGACTTAGAAAGGACACTTCTTGTAACCAAAACTCACACTTACTAAACTTGCCATACAACTGATGATCTCTTAGTATCTGTAACGTCATCTTCAAGTGCTCTTCATGCTCTTCTTTGCTCTTAGAATAAATGAGAATATCATCGATAAACACCACGACCCATTAGTCTAAGTAGGGCCGGAACATATTGTTCATCAACTGCATAAAAGCTACAGGAGCATTCATTAGACCAAAAGGCATTACTACAAATTCAAAATGCCCATACCTACTTCGATATGTTGTCTTAAAGATATCCTCGTCCTTAATTCGCAACTGATGATACCCCAATCGGAGGTCAATCTTGGAAAAATATTGCGCTCTTGATATCTGATCAAAGAGCTCATCTATTCTTGGTAACGGGTACTTGTTCTTGACGGTAAGCTAGTTCAATTGGCGATAATCAATACACAGCCTCAACGAACCATCCTTCTTCCTTACAAAAAGCACTGGAGCTCTCCACGGGAATGTACTTGATGAATGAACCCTATCTCCAGCAACTCCAACAATTGCTCCTTCAATTCCTTTAACTCCGTAGGGGACATAAGGTACAGAGCCTTAGAGACTGGTGAAGCGCCAGGAACTAAATCGATAGAGAAGACTACCTCCCTCTCAGGGGGGAGTCCTGGAAAGTCTGCAGGAAATACATCAGGAAAGTCTCGGACAATAGGGATGTCCTTCAACTCCAACTCTTTCTTATCGGTCAAAGAGACCAAGCCCAAGAATGTCTGACACCCTTTCCTTAATAATTTCTCGGCCCGAAGTGACGAAATAAGTGGCACAGCCTTAGAATGCCTAATGCCAACAAATGAAAGCTCGGGGTGTTCAGAAAAAGACACTGAGCTCAACTTGCAATGAACACTAGCTCGATCTAGCTAAAAATCTGCTCCTAGGATTACATCATAATCCTTCATCTCCATACATACTAAATCGACTGGCAAATTCTGACCATTAACTAGGACCTCACTAGAGGGATAATGATATTTGATAGCCGAACCCGAACCAATAGGGGTTGAAATTTCTAATTGAGAATCCATCAACACCAGTTTCATAGATACATGCTTAGCAAAAATTTGAGAAATAAACGAATGAGTTGCTCCGGCGTTGAAAAGAACAAATGCTGGCTTAGAGGGAATAATAAGAGTACCTTCGACCAATCCACCCTCCTTGGTGGCTTCCGTTTCGCTCTCCTGGAGAGCTTGGAGCTTGCCCTGCCGCCTTTGGCTTATGAGTTAAATTTGAGGAAAAGAGAGGAGGAGCTGAATCAAAAGAAGACCGTAGCATTGAGGGCAGCTCTGATAAGCAAAAGCATGAGTGAAGAAAATGAATCTTCAAATAGCAGTGAAGATCATAGTGAGATTGTCCTGCTTACCAGAAAGTTTTAGAAATTTCTAATAAAAATAGGTAAAAGACAGAAGAAAGAAAAACACTAGGTAAGCAGAAACTCCCAAGTTAAATCTGTTTCTGACAAGAAAACTGACATGGTAACCTATCATTATTGCATGGAATTGGGACATGCCAAAAGTGAGTGTCCCAAGTTACAAAAGACAATGACCAAAGACAACAAGAAGAAGTCGAAAGAAATGTTGTCTACTTAGAGTGATGATAAGGAAGAAGAAAACCTCTTATCGACTGAAGAAGAGAGAATTATTGAATTTGGCTTAATGGCCAATGAACATGAAGAAGAGGTAACATCTTCATTTGAACACTTTACCACTGATGGTTGGGAGAATGCCTTTGCTGAAATAGTAGATATATATGATAATGTTAGAAAAGAAAACACAAAATTGAAAAAGAAGATCAATGCTTTAGCTCATGATGACTCTACTGCTGCTAGACTTGAGCATCTAGAAAGAGTGAATGAAGCATGCTTGTGTGATGTTGAGTTTCATAAAGAAATAACTGCCTCCTTAAGAAAAGATAATAAAGAATTGCTAGACAAAATCTCTGAACTTGAAGAAGACAAACAAAAGTCAAAAGATAAACTACAGTTAATGGAAAGTGATCAGAAACTAGTAGATGAACTGATTCAGAATAATGAGCTTATAAAAGAAAATAAAATACTAAAAGAATTAAATAGAGTCTGAGAGATTGGTTGCTCATGAAAAAGAAAAATTCATCGTTGATATTGAACATGACTCATCTCAGAATCTTCATGTTTTAAAGCAGGAAATAGAAAGTTACAAAACTGTTAATGCCATGTTGAATGAGAGAGTCTTGTGAAGAAGAGATTACTAGCTATGAATTCCACATTTCATCTCTTGAATCTGAAATCCATGATTTGAATAATTCACTATATAAGTTTGTGGATGGTAAAGAAAATTTGGATAAACTTCTGGGAGTTAAAGTTAACTTCCAAAGAGAATGGTTTGGCTACAGCCTGACGATCAAAAAATCTTTTGAAAACAAATTGTTTACATCCCGTGTTCATGGTTCTGAGATAGTTACCACCTCAAATTCTATCTTAAAATAGTCAGTTAATCCGAGAACCACATAACATAACTTAAAGAAATCTGCACAGAAAAATAGCGTGAATGTGCAGAAGTCCAAAATGTCTGTCGACCTGACCGATCAGTCAAGTTGACAGAGTCAGTTTGAAACACTGAACAGAAATAAAAACATAAAGAACAATGTGAATGCTTGTAAAACGCATGCTAGGAAGTTTCATGCCAAACACCATGATGTTAAGAAAAAGAAGATTACATTCTTTTACTATGGACAGCCTGGACATGTGATTAAGGAGTGCTTTGTTATGAAGAATGATGGCATAAAAGCATGCAAAAAGACAATTGCTCCTAATACATAAAAATTATTTTCAAATAGAAGATCGTACTCTTGCTATAACTGTGGAATGCCTGGCCACACAGTCAAGGACTGTTGGCAAGTGAAAGGGAGAAACAATTTCCATGCCAAAAATGCTAACATTTTTTCACCCACAAAAATTCAATGCATATGCACATAAGAAAAATATGAAGACTTTAGTATGTTGCCATTACTGTGGTGAGTTTGGATATGTTATGTATGATTGTCTTCTAATGAAAAATGATGATTTCAATGCACAGAAATTGTGGAGAGCACCTACTAGAGGTGCTACTAACCCTCAAAGACCCAAGAAACCTTGGGTATCTAAAAATAGAAAATGAGAATCTATTTTGCAAGAGTGCCTTGGAATAAAATAAATAAATCTTCCAGTCAGAAAAAGGGAGCTAAGGCACACTAAAGTTCTCTGAAATTCCAAAGGATAAAAGTCAGAAAATCAAAAAAATAAAGATTCCAATGCAGAAGCTCAGGTGATATTTCTTATGATACGCAAGATAAGTTTATATGTGGTCATTCCTTGATGAAAAGCACATCTTATTAAGGTGGAGTTTGAAAATTTTATTTTTCATATTAGAATTTACTGTATTTTTGATGCATCATCATATCATGACCTTATGGTATATCAAATGGTGACATGAAGAAGGGCGGGTTAAGCCTACCTGAAAGCCATCACCATGCGCGAGAATATGCCTTCGCTTGGTACCATAGGTCAACTCTACGTTTAAGTCAAAGGATTGCATGCTACATCAGTCTTGATTGGGTTAATGACTACCTGGTATATCAAATGGTGAAATATGAAAAGACAAGTCAAGCTTGTCTGGAAACTATCACTATGCGAGAGACCTAACTCCGCCCAGTACCAGGAGTCAAATGTTCATATAAATCATAGGCAACATACTTCTTTGTCAAAATTTCACTAGGGCATTTAGAAGTTCATGCACATATTGAGGGGGAGTCAGCACAAAAGTTTGGTCTGCACGTCAGCATAATGCCCCTTCTGAATTTTCAGCACTATCATCTCAACATCTGAAATGACTGCACTTTATCAAGGGGAGATTTTATTATCTACAAAATTGTATTCCATGTACAAATTAGTTTTTCCATCATGCATTTAGATAGGTTGTGTCCTATGCTGAAACCTGAATATCTGTTGACCTACTTTTTAACTAAGTCTCGATTAAGTCGACTAACATGATCTAAAGTCGACTTGTTCTGTTGATTATCTGCTGATGTATTTTGGCTCTGATATTCCATGAGATCTGAATTTTTTGGGAATTCCTAAACATTTGCTATATGTTCCTAAATTCTTATAAATACATTTTGGAACATCTTCTGCTTGCTAAATGCTTGGCTATACTTGTGTCAAAATTCCTAGAATAAGCTTGAATTCAAGAGAAGTTTTCGATCTGATTACTAAGTTCATAAATTAGAGTAAATTTTAAATAGGAATATTCTATTATGAAGCTCTATGATTGCCCGGGATATAAACGGTTGATTTAAGCTTAATAAGTTCATGAGTTTAAAGAGAAATGCCTTGAAAATAATTGTATTCAGCTTTCATAGATCTAAACTAGTCTTGACATGTTGTGTCCTGCAATGTCTTCTTAAATCTGAAAGTTTTGAAAGTACAAAGACATCTTTGCTTGAGGAACTCAAAATTCAGTATTGCTTTTAAACATTAGAATAATCTGAAAATTCCTAAAGGGTAACACATGATACGAGCAATAACTTCAGTCACACCGAGTAACTGGAGATATTGGTGTCTGATAAACGTGTATCCTCACGTAAAAAAGGGTGTACTAAAAGGCAATGCACAAAGGCAGAGCAATGGCAAAACACTCACTGAGAAGCCGAGTCCCTTCACCAAAGAAGTGAAGTGGATGGAGTCATGAAGTGACTTACTATCTCTGTTATAAATGAAGCAGAATGGTTAGTCACACTGAGTAACTGGAGATGCTGGCATCTGATCAATGTGCATCCTCACGTCAAAAGGTGTGTGCTACACCTGAATGCTCTTAAAGAAAGAAAAGCAAAAGAAAAATCAGAAAATGGTAGCAGAAAAAGCAAAAAGATTGCTGGGCCCTATGGATAAAATTAGAAATATCATAAGATGTTTAACCTCAATACTAATTCTAGTTACTCCCAAAGGGGTCAATGAAAATGAATGAGTAAGGTGGAGGGAGGTTAAATAGGACTCTAATATGCAATATTGGTCCATTTCTATTAAGTCTGAATGCTGAAATTTTTAAAGTTCTTAATTGATAAACCCAGAGTTCATTAAACTTAAACCAATTAAAAAACGAGGGCTTTATCATTAGTAGCTCTATAATAGTAGACTCTGAAAATCAATAACTCCGCATTTATGAGAAATGTCTCAGATTGTGAATTCTCTATCCGAACCATTCTTGGAAGTCTCCCTTTTACAAAAAATTTTCAACAATTTACCTTTTGTGAATTCTTAACCAGTATCAGGATAATTCTTTGTTGATATCTGATTGCTCTCTATTATTCAAGTGGTATAGTATTCGTGTCGACATGTTCATTGCCATTTCTAAAAATCTGTCGACAAAAAATTTGCAATCTGATTGTTGCTTGCTTCTTTGTTGCAGTCTTTGCTCTTGAATTCTCTCGAACCTTCATCAATTGATATGAGACTTCATGTTTCATCTATTGGATGTCAGAGCATGCTTACTTTGATTGGGAAGAAGATTGTGAAACTTATGACTTACTGATGGCAAAGGGAGAGATACATCTGCTAGCAGATTTTTCTCTGTCCGCATTTGACTTGATACATTCTCGCATGATGATTGCATGTCTTCATTTATATACCTCATACAATGTTGTTTTTCATGATGTCTGAGGGGGGAGCCTATTGTTGTCTGTCTGACTCTATTGTCTGCTGAGAAGAAATGCGTACTGAGCTGCTCTATCTGATGAGATTTTGATCTTAGTTGGCTTGGTTTTTTGTCTAAATTTCTTTATCTGTCTGAACTTTACAATTGGTATCATCCGATTTCATCTGCTTATCCCCTAATTCTGTAATTGGTATCAAACTATGTTTGTTTTGCTGATGGCAAAGGGGGAGATATTTTGATGAGCCAATATTTTGGTATATTAGACTCATAGTTGCCATCATCATAAAGGGGGAGAATATTGTGTCCATCGTTTTGATGATATCTAACTATGAGTCATTGATGAGTCTAATATGAATTTAATGATGACAACATTATCTAGAGTTCAGGTCAAAGAATATCAACTTTAGCAAAAGATAGGTCGACACATATCAAGACAGGTCGACACACTTTAGGCAAGTCGGCAGAAGAAGCCAACTCAAGTAAACATATGTAGTAGTACTTCTCCATGGGCAAAACACATGAAGCATGGGCTGGCAAATGCCTTCAAACCAAGCTAACAGAGGAAGCATCTCAATTGAAGATCTCTGATGGCAGGCTACGTCCAAGCACAGACAGGTCGACTGAAGTCATTTCGGGTCGACAGATATGATGAAGATGGCAAAGTGCAGGTTGACAGAAGAAATGCAAAATCAGTCGACCTAGCCAAAAATTAGTCGACTGAAGAAAAATCAGTCGACTCAGTGTACTCAATGAGTCGACGCAGCTGAAGAGAAATCCTTGACTTCAGGGGACAGTCATCCAAGCAGATATGAAGGATGATTCGACACAGAATTCCAGAGCATCAACACAGCAGAAGAGGAGAAGATCTAGAGGATCTATCCTCCAGGAAATATGAAGGCTGTGTCGACACAACGTACCTATGGCATCGATGTAATAGCTAGGTAGCAGCAACAGTAATGCAAGCGACAGACACGAAACTCAGTCGACTGATATGCATCAGGTCGACTGACTTTTATTCTTAGGTTGACAGACTCAGTCGACAGACCAGGCAGCATGAGTCAAGCAGATAGAGTGTGTCGACACACATCAGAAGTGTGTCGACCTACACTAGTTCACCAGAGTATAAGAGGTCAGAGTGTGTCGACACACATTAGAAGTGTGTCGACCTATATTGACACATCTGAAGCATAGACACTTCAGGTCAAAGAATGCAAGTCCACTCAGACAGAAAGCAAGTCGACTCAATTCCTCTTCCAGAACCAGAACAGTAACAACAAACAGTAAGTGAGTCGACCCACTTCATCAGTGTGTCGACCTACTTGGTCACACAAGAGCAGCACAGCAACGAGTGACAAGTCAACTTGGCCTTAGTATCAAGTCGACTCAAATTCTGCATTCAGGGCAGAGACTTCCAACGATGCACTAAGCAAGTCGACTCAAGGTCAATACTACGTCAGCTTACAGTCCTTCAGGAGCTTGAGCCTCTACTAGTTCAAAGAACAAGTCGACTCAGCATCCACACCAAGTTCATCATGGCAGCAGAGGTTTGCAAATGTAAAGTGGGTCCCTCTTGGGCACATGGTTCAAGGTCCAATCATTGGCGCACGCTCCAAGGTCACGTGCCTCAACTTCTAGAAAGGTCCTTGGATAGAATGTTCCACTCTTATTATTGGACCAATCAGAAAATACTTTGGAAATGGAGAATTATCCATTTTAATTACTCTGCTATAAATAGCACCCATTCGCCTTGGACAAGAAGCAAGATGCGTCAGAAGCAGAGCACCGCCCTGTGCAATTCAGAGAGAGCATCTTTGAGGGAAAACTTGAGAGCATCCTTAGAGAGCATCTGAGAGGGAAGAAAGTCTGAGAGAGGATGGAAGACTGAGTGAGAAGTTGTGAGAAGATCTAAGCTCAAGAGGAGAGAGAGAGTGAGAGCAGCCAAAGAGGAATCAGTCCAAAATTGATCGGAGAAAGGCTTATGGATCAAGTCCAAAGCCATATTACTCATTTGAACTATATCTTCTTGTTTTTCGTCCTTTGTTTTCTACATTCGAATCCTTGTTTTTGAGTGTGTTTCTGATACCCTGTTTTAGGGATCGGGTCAAGCTGTGGGTCAGTTGCATTCGAGGTTTCATCCCCTTCAAGTTGTGGGCCAGCGTGTGTTCGAGGATTTGCTCCTCGAGTTCCAAGCTGTGCGTCAGCGTTTGTGTGTGTTCGAGGTTCATCCCCTTAAGCTGTGGGTCAGCGGGTAGCCTCACCGTGTTCCGGTGAGGGGTGGACGTAGGTCTGCGAGTTAACAAATCGAACCACCTTAAAAATCCTATGCATTAGTGGTGCTTGTTTGTGTTCGTATCCATTTCTTCTACCCCCATTCGCAAGATGGTTTACTGATTATTGTGTTCACTATCTCGCTTCCGAGCTTCTGATTGTTTGCCATGCACACACTGCATCCGTCAGGTGCTCGTCGTGAGCATTATTCCTTGGTTTTGTGCACACACGCACTTGATCATTGTTCAACACAGCAGGTGTTTCGAACACGTTGCTGCACTCACCCACAGGTGCGTGGGTTCGGCCTTGTCTAGTTGATTCATTTTATTGGGCATATTTTTAAAGGGATCTATTCACCCCCCTCTAGACCCGATTGCATCTCCTAACACTCGTAGCCCTCCCCATCGCCTTCGCTAGCCACTGAATGACACCAACCACCCACTCTTGCATCTCACTCTCTCTCAGGCTGGTCTCCCCCTCGGTCGCCACTATCGCACCACCGGCCATTGATGACTTGGTACTAGATAGATTGGGTGCTGATTTTCAGCCTGCACGATCTGGCACAGCTGATGCACATGGTACACTACTGTACAGCAAACCCTGCTTCGGAACCCCCCTTCTGCTCTGCGACCTCTGTCGCCCTCCCCCTTTCTTCTTCCCTCCACCCCCTTCCCCAACCAACGCATCTCGAGACGTCGACGTTGACCACCCTACTGGATGTCTCCACCCTCCTAGTTGTGTTGTCGGACCACGCTTGACCGCTCACACGTCTCTCTCTCTCTCTCAAATCGACCTCCCCCTTAGCCATTGTGATGCGGGACGGACCACGGACTTGACTCCAATTAGGAATGCAACCCTCAAACTCTAAACAAGCTCGCGATCGTCCCTTTTCGAGGGAAGCGTCGGACGTGCGCGGTTGAGAAACCGGCAAGAGCTAGGGTGATCAATTCTCTCTTGTGCCCGGATCGGGTCATGGGACGGTCTCGCTCTCTCTCGCAGCAGCGGTAATGTAAAAATATGAAGCGAGCTAATTACCTTATCATGCTCTCTAGCAGCGGCATATGAAATATATACGAATAAAGCAAGTTACCGACCAAGGGAGAGAACACGATACCTCCATGCTCCCGACGTGGGGAAGACGATCCCGGCCGAATTCGGTAACTCTCGGTAACAGTAATGAATTAAATTACAACAATGAAAGATCGCCCACTCCATGCAGGGAGGTAAAGAGCTACACAAGTGGGCCCGGGAAGATCGATCTTGGGTTGATGGGCTGCACTTGATCACCCCGTCGGAGCGGTTCGGACGGCGTATGCTACTGGTTGTGGGGCCCACGCACTGGTCGGTGGGGCCGTGTGGGACCGGAGTGGCACCACTGTGGTGGGGACGCCTGGGGAAGTGCTTCCTGGGATGGCGGCACGCTGGTTCACCAGCCGGAGGCCGGGTGGCTCCGATCGGCACTGGTCGGAAAGAGTACCCACGGATCTGCGGCTTCTGTTTTCAGGCGCGCGCTCCGGTGAGATCGGCTGCTGCGATCAATCCTGATGTCGGATCGAAGCACAGGAGATACCGTTGGAAATCTCTTTCGAAGTCCTTCAATCTAGGACAAAAGAGATGAACTGGATCTGCACGGATTTGGCCTTTGTTGATTTTTGAAGTTGCTATTGGATAGTTCCCGAAATCTCAGAACAGCAGAGCAATTTCCAGAGAACTACCTTTGACCGTGGAGTAGACCTCTGATTCAGGCTTCGAGCTCTTCATGAAAGTTATAGAGGGGAGGGAGAGGAAAACGGCAATATTTTTGGTGAAAGGTTTTGTTGAGATTTGGGTGGGAAAAAGTATTTTAGACTGGTAGGTGGTCGGATCTGGACAGAGGTTGGCAGAACTGTAGAGGGATCGTAAAGTGAATTTTAAAAAATAGGTGGTGGCCTGTGGAAATTCCACGAAAATTCTTGGGTGGAGGGAATGGTGGGCAGAACCTCCAGTAATTTTGGGGGTTCCATAAACAATCAAAAAGGGGACCAAGAGGGCGAAACTCAGGGTGGCTGTGACTGGATCTGAACAAAAGGCAGAACTGGTGGGTGGAGATACACGAAAATGGAAAATTATAAAATGGTACTATAATTTTTTTTAATTTTTTTGGAGGGTTATGATGAAGCCTAGAACGTACCCTAAAAATATCAGCTCTAGAAGATGAGAGAATTTGGAGCTAAAATTCTCGGAGTGGCCTTTTATCCAGTAAGACAGAACCTGGACAGAACTTCCGACGGTGGCTCGTGGCGGCTCGATGGCGGCACGAACGGCGGCGGCGGCACAGAATGAAATTAGATGTAGAGGGGCTAAGATAGAAGGGTTCACAACCCTGAAATACAGAGGATGGAGAAGGAAAACCAGAGGGAGAGAGGAGAGAGGGCACACCCTTCTTGCTTCAAGTAATTTTCACATAATTTCTTCATTAAATCTCTAATGACACTATACATAGGCTTATATAGAGAATGGCAAGGGGTGGGGGACTGGGAATTTCATGGGAAATAGGCTATTTTCTTCCCCCATGTGGTCAAAAACCTAAAATAAATAAATTACATATGGAGGGGACACTCCTTTGACAAGGTAGATAAGATAGGTGGCCTCCCTTTGACATTTTCAACCACTTGTCTCCCATGTGTCCAATTGACCTTCTAGATGCCACCTAGGACTTTGACCAGCCCCACATGGACCCATTTGGCTTATGTGGACCAATGGAGAAGGAGTGAGGGCCCCCTTGCTGGACCTACTGACAATTTGCATAAAAACTCACACAATCCTAGGGAATGACACATTGGCTTATAAAGCCTTACAATTGCACATATACTTTCCCAAGGATATAAAAGTAAACTAAAGGACACAAATGTAAAATAAAAATATCAATGCTCGGCGTTGATTCCCATCAACTCTCCCCGGGTGGGAGGAACTCGACCCCGTCGAGTAAGGGGTGCGGCTGCTCGTGACGTCGGCGGATCCGTCATAGTACCTGGAAGCGCAGAGTACGCTCCACTCCAAGTAATCGACACATGCTCACCCCGTATAGATTCGATATGCACACGCTACCATGGGAATGAGGTTAGAGGTGGACACTCTGGGGTGGCGTCACTCTCAAATGAGGGAAGGCAGCTCGAAGACTCACTAGGAATCACCGCTTGTCCCTTATGTGACTAGATCCGATATGAGGTAGAACCGATCCCAATAGTCCGACAAGCCTCGAACTTGAAAGGGCCAACAACGCGAGCTTACAAACCGACTCGACTCGATGTATGCACAGACACACAAGACCCTAGACACACCTAATGTTAGTCTGACTCGTACATGGGTGACCGCGGACCAGGACACCCGAATGTGTGCCATGCATGCATTAAACGTAACCGGTGGTTGGCGGAATGTGGAATTCCTAGACCTCCTAAAGTGGACCATGCATGCATATTGGACTTAGAGGTGGGAGGGCCAGGGGTTCCAAATGCATCTTCTTCCTTTCCCCTAGAGGATGGTGTATCTCGCAAGTGAACGGGCTTGGTGGGTGTAGACAACCCGGCCCATGGGGAAGGAGTGTGGTAGTGGATTCCCTTGAAGAAGTGAAGTATATAAGGTGGGTCAAGGGGCCCACTAGGGAATGGGTCAAAGGGATCAAAGAAGGTATGACCCCTTGTGGTAGGTTCCCACAAGTCACGGTCCCCGGTGTAGAAGTCTTGAAGGTGTGGATAGTCACCTTCATGCATTGTTGGTGGGACGGTGATCATGTGTAGGATGTATGGTTCCTCCCTCGGACGAAAGGGTATGAAGTCGGGTTCGGTCGACATGGGGAGGAATAAGAGTACCTCCGTGGTGATACAACCCACGGTGCACATGGAGGTAATGGACCCTAAGGCCGGATGGGTGAAGCTATGGCTAGTGGGTTGGTCGAAGCTTTGGGCCAATAAATGCGTCAACTTCCATTGCACGTCTAATCCCATAATAAGGTCATCCATTGTATCAACATGGTGACTAGACCGAAAGGTAGTGTGGAAGGAGTTGACGGGCACTATAAGTATGGTGGGGTCCATAGAAGGGTAAGGACGTGGGACCAAGCTATCCCTGAGCCAACTAAGAAGTGGCTCGGCTATGTATAGCGTTCCCGTAAGAAACACGGGTGGCTCGGGTTTTGGTGGCTCCAAATTAGATGGTTCCGAATAAAGTTCGGAAGTAGATGGCAATGGAGCACTCATGGATGGTGAAGAAGCGCGTGTCCTTTCCAACCAATCCCAAAACTTTTTCTCAATTTCCTCAAAGGAGCGGGTTGGAGTGGGGACCTCGGAGTGGACTTGCTCCTCGGCTCTCAGCTCGGGTGTGGACCTAGACTCGACTAGAAGCGGGGCTTCCACTTGGTTGGAGGTGCTTGGGTGGGATTGGACGGGGAAGCCAAGGGGAGGTTGGTTGGAGGCGACGGGGCGGACCACTTTAGTGGGGTTGCTTTGGAGGGCTTGGATGGGGGTGAAGGGGCGGGGTTGGTTGGAGGTGTGGCCCACTTGATTGCGGCTGAGTTGGTGGGGATGGCTAGTGGTATGACCCCCTTAGTTGGAGGTAGGTGGATGGGGAAGGTAGACCCTCCTAAGCGCTCTCTTCATATCCCACCATGAATCGATGGGCCTTAGCCTTCTATCTTCCCGGAAGTACTTGATGTCCCTCCATGTTTCGGCGGACTCATAGAAAAGTCACCTTTTGGCTAAGTCGACTTGCGCGGGCCCGTACATAAGATAACACTGAAAGTAGTCATCCATAACGGCTTCCCACTCTAAGTAGTCACTCGGGTTTTTGGAACCATAGAAGTCCCGGGCTTCGGGCCTTTTGGGGTGGTTCGGGTGGTCCTTCCATTTTAGATAGTATCGCCACCATGGATAAGATCCGGGTGTTCTGTAATCCATGGGACACGGGGACGCTAGTGGATGGCCATGCCGACACTTGGACAAAACACTAGACACGACCCTAAGTAATGCAAAGTTGGAATGCTGACTCGATTACCAACCTAGACACGACCAAGATTCGGTACGTGGCGGAGTCAATCGATCCGAAGATCACTCGCGCAAGTGTGCGGCCTTCCCGATAGGAGTAGCCTAATGTTCGAACAACACCTTTTTATATACTGAACAATGGTATGCGGATGCAACCTTAGACCAACTTAGACGATGACTAGATGTAACTGACACTTTTTTTTTTGATTTTAGACACCCTAGACTCAAACTCGCACTGATACCAAACTGATGCGGGACGGACCACGGACTCGACTCCAATTAGGAATGCAACCCTCGGACTCTAAACAAGCTCGCGATCATCCCTTTTCGAGGGAAGTGTCGGACATGCGCGGTTGAGAAACCGACAAGAGCTAGGGTGATCAATTCTCTCTTGTGCCCGGATCGGGTCACGGGACGGTCTCGCTCTCTCTCGCAGCAGCGGTAATGTAAAAATATGAAGCGAGCTAATTACCCTATCATGGTCTCTAGCAGCGGCATATGAAATATATACGAATAAAGCAAGTTGCCGAGTAAGGGAGAGAACACAATACCTCCACGCTCTCGGCGTGGGGAAGACGATCCCGGCCGAATTCGGTAACTCCCGGTAATAGTAATGAATTAAATTACAGCAATGAAATATCGCCCACTCCACGCAGGGAGGTAAATGGCTACACAAGTGGGCCCGGGAAGACCGATCTCAGGTTGACGGGATGCACTTGATCACCCCGTCGGCGCGGTACGGACGGCGTATGCTGCTGGTTGTGGGGCCTACGCGTTGGTCGGTGGGGCCATGTGGGACCGGAGTGGCACCACTATGGTGGGGATGCTTGGGTAGGCGCTTCCTGGGATGGCGACGTGCTGGTTTGTCGGCCGGAGGCCGGGCGGCTCCGATCGGCACCGGTCAGAAAGAGTGCCCACGGATCTGCTGCTTCTGTTTTCAGGCGCGCGCTCCGGTGAGATCGGCTGCTGCGATCAATCCTGATGTCGGATCGAAGCACAAGAGATACCGTTGGAAAGCTATTTCTAAGTCCTTCAATCTAGGACCAAAGAGATGAGCTAGATATGCACGGATCTGGCCTTTGTTGATTTTTGAACTTGCTATTAGATAGTTCCCGAAATCTCAGAACAGTAGAGCAGTTTCCTGAGAACTACCTTTGACCACGGAGTAGGCCTCCGATTCAGGCTTCAAGCTCTTCATGAAAGTTATATAGAGGAGGGAGAGGAAAACAGAAATATTTTTGGTGAAAGGTTTTGTTGAGATTTGGGTGGGAAAAAGTATTTTAGACTGGCGGGTGGTCGGATCTGGAAAGAGGTAGGCAGAACTGTAGAGGGATCGTAAAGTGAATTTTAAAAAATAGGTGGTGGCTTGTGGAAATTCCACAAAAATTCTTGGGTAGAGGGGATGGTGGGCAAAACCTCCAGTAATTTTAGGAGTTCCAGCAACAATCAAAAAGAGGACCAAGAAGGTGAAACGCAGGGTGGCTGTGACTAGATCTGAACAAAAGGTAGAACTAGTGGGTGGAGATGCACGAAAATGAAAAATTATAAAACGAAACTATAATTTTTTTTAATTTTTATGGAGGGTTATGATGAACCCTAGAACGTATCCTGAAAATATCAGCTCCAGAAGATGAGATAATTTGGAGCTAAAATTCTCGGAGTGGCATTCTGTCCAGCAAGACAGAACCTGGACAGAACTTCCGACGGTGGCTCGTGGCGGCTCGATGGCGGCACGAACGGCGACGGCGGCGGCGACAACATAGAATGAAATTAGATGTGGAGGGGCTAAGATAGAAGAGTTCACAACCCTGAAATGCAGAGGATGGAGAAGGAAAATCAGAGGGAGAGAGGAGAGAGGGCACACCCTTCTTGCTTCAAGTAATTTTCACATAATTTCTTCATTAAAACTCTAATGACACTATACATAGGTTATATAGAGAATGACAAGGGGTGGGGGGCTGGGAATTTCGTGGGAAATAGGCTATTTTCTTTCCCCATGTGGTCAAAAACCTAAAATAAATAAATTACATATGGAGGGGACACTCCTTTGACTAGGTAGGTAAGGTAGGTGGTGGTGCGGACACCCGAGCAGTTGATCGGCGCGACACGCCGAGCCACCGGTACCGCACACGGAGCACGACTCGAGCCACCTCAGCGTCCATCTGGCTCGGAGATAGCCTGCAGACGCCGCATTGAGTCTCCCCATTTTTCATATTTAATTAGACTTTATTTGTGTGTAAGGTGTGTTTATTTCATTTTATACGGTTTGCAATTATGAGTGTACGAGGGGCTTATTTGTAAAATGGGACCCCTGGGCCCCATGGGACCTCCAAGACCCCTCCCATTGGTCCATATCAGCCTTGTGGGGTTGGTCAACATCCAAGGTGGACATCTAGAAGCCTTGACTAGTTAATTGTCCACATGGGGGACAATTAGACTAATTTGTCAAGGTTGGCCACCAACCTTCCACCTACCCCCACCCCTAGTCAAGGGGGCGCCCCCCTCTCACCATCAAGGTTTTAATTTTTAAAAAATGTGAGTAGAACTAATTAGTTCTACCCCATTTTTATATTCCCACAAATCCTAGGTCCAAGGGTAGTTTATGTCTTTTGCCAATTCATACATATACCTTATATTTTCATTTGATGAGAATAAATGCATTTGAATTGGAAGAAAATCCCTTGAGCAAGGCTTAGGCCGCCCCTCCCTCTCCCCTTGAAGCTGTGAAGGCTTCCTTCTGGTGGTGAGACTCCACCCTATCAGTTCCGGTCGCCGTCGCCGCCGCCACGAGCCGCCACCGCACCGCCATCGTCTTCATCGGAGTTCTGCCCGCGCAGTACCACAGCAACTTCCACGAAATTTGTGTCTCAGCCACGAGCTCATATCGATCTGGAAATTTTACTGGAGGTTCCAGAGGTGTCAAGGATATCCCATAAATTTTGGTTTGTCATTCAGATCCCGTTTCATAATTTTTGATTTTCGTCCACCCTTCCATTTCAGTTCTGCCAGAGTTCTGTCCAGATTCATATCCGCCCTGTGTTTCATGTCTTAGGTCCGTCTTTTGATTTTTGTTAGTCCCATAAATTTTACTGGAGTTTCCTTCCATCCACCCCTTCATCCATAATTTTTATAAATTTCTGGTTCGCCCATTTCATATTTTCTAAAAATCGTTCTCAGTCCCATCTACAGTTCTATCCACCTGTTCCCAGATCCGACCACCAGTCACTCCAAAAATCATATCAAATCGCCAACACCTCCAAATCCAATTCCAAAAATTGTCTCAGTTTTGTGGTTTGCTTCCCTACAACTGTGAAGAAGAGCTAGAAGCCTGATTCCAACGGCACGTAGGCGGGCAACGGCCATTTACAGGAAACTCATATGCTGATCTGATATTTCGGGAGCTGTGCAACAGAGGATTGAAAAATAGTTAAAGCCCAGGTCCACAGAGGTTCCGAAGATTCCACTGGCCCTAGGTTGGAGGATTTTGAATCCTCTTTCCAAAGGCGCTGGTATCATCGCATTCCGACGACGGGGCTGATCACAGCGGCCGTTTTCGCCGGAGCGCACGCTGCTAAAACAGCAACCTCAGTTCGTGGACAGCAACTTCAAAGCTTGGAGATCGGGACCGATCGACCCCCGATCGGTGTTCCCGGCCGACCGCCGTCCGTGGAGGCGCGCCACAAGGGGTCCCCATCATAGTGGGTCTCACCCCCGCAGATCCGGAGGACAGCGCCATCCGTGGGCCCCGCGGGCCCGCAGAACCCGCCGTTCGGAAAGCACGAAAACGCGGAGTTCGGCACCGCCGGGCGACATCAAGATGCTACCCGTCAACCCGAGTTGCGTGATTCCCGGGCTCCACATGTGACCTTTTACCTCCCTGCGTGGAGTGGGTCAAATCTTTGTATTGCTGTGATATTGTTTAACCGGGAGTCCGTGATTCGGCCGGGGTTATCTTCGCCACGCCGGGTGCGTGGAGGTAATGGTCCGAACCGCTTGGCGTTCATTTGCTTAGCTAGTATACGGTCTTTTGCCGCTGTCGAGAGTGTAGGTACTAGCCCGTGTGTCCATGTCACCGCTGTGAGAGTGAGTGTGACCCGTCCCGTGACTCGATCCGAGTCCGGAAGTTGAGTCGGACTACCCTTGACCTCCGCCGGTTCCTTAACCGCGCACGGTCCGCGCTTTCCCTCGCTTGGGACAATGAGTGAGCTTCCACTTCTGTTAACGATGTTTTGCCACTAGGAGCTCGTAGTGTCGGGCTTAGTGTCTCCTTGGTGTGTGCTGCTGGTCGCGTCTTCATCTAGAGTCCGAGGGTGGCACCTAATAGTGTCGTCTCCCGTGTCCGTCCCGCATCAGTTTGGTATCAGAGACAGTTGAGTCTAGGGTAGTCGTTGCATATGTCTTGCATAGTATAAGTCAAGTCTAGGATCATCATTTCAAAATAACAAAAAAAAGAGTGTTTCAAATTGCATTTCATCCAATAGCCCGGTATATTAAAAGGCGTTGCCCGAACATTAGGTTATGCCTATCGGGAAGGTAGCGTACTTGCGCGAGTGATCTTCGGGTCGCTTATCTCCGCCACGTGCCGGATATTGGTTAGGTCTAAGTGCATCATCTAGTGTGTGTTTGCATTAGTCGGTTTGTCTTGTCCCTTTGTGTCGGCATGTCCATCGTATAGTCTCCAATTTCCCATGGATTCCTCATCACCGGGGCAATATGGCCGTTGGTCCACCCATGGGCTTGGCAACCATCCCCTCCACTTCCGTAGGCCCGAAGCCTCGGACTTTTATGGCTCCAATGACCCAGGCGACTACCTCAAGTGGGAAGCCGCCATGGACACATACTTTGATTGTTATACTATGTCCGATGCCATGCAAGTTAGTTTTGCCCGAGAGAGGCTTGTCCACAAAGCCGCCTGGAAATGGGAGAGCATTGAGCACATGAGAGAGGTTAGGAGGCAAAGGCCCATCGAGTCGTGGCATGAGATGAAGGACGAACTTAGGAAGGTCTACCTACCCGGCCCGGTCACCTCCAACCGACCCCACCCAATCACATCCACCCAAGTGGGCCATAATCGGAGGCAACGCGCCGCGCATGTAGAAGAGCCTAGGTCCACGACTAAGCCGACTTCATATGGGGGAGTCCATCACATCGCTCCTACTCCAAACCCCACCATTGCCGAACTCTTCCAAATCATTTTGGATAAGGTGGATAGGAAGTGTGATTATATTGAGTCCCTGCTTCCCCCTTGCCTACCTCCTAGCCGAGATAGAACCAAGCATGACCCTAAGGAGGTAGCAACCGGTAGTCCCAATCCAGTGTCATCTAGAGTGCCATCCCGAGGTCCTCTCCCCATCTTGGTGGATCCTCTTCCCCCACCCATGAGAGCTCCATTGCCTACACCCCCTGTCCGTCAAGAGGATAAGGGTAAGGGTCCACTTATCAAGGAGCGTAGAGGATCACGACAACAATGTTATCGCTGCCAGGGGTTTGGCCACTTTGCCGGACAGTGTCCCACTCGGACATCTCTAGCCCTAGGGGATAAAGGGGTTGGAGAAACCTCACTCTCCGATCTTTATTCGGAGCCACCTCAGCCACAGCTACCCGTGTTTCTAACGGGAAAGCTACTTATAGCCGAGCCACTCCTTAGCTGGCTTAAGAGTGGCCTGGCCCCATCTCCCCTCCCATCTATGGACCCTATCCTACCTCTGGTGCCAATCAATTCATTTCACACCACTTTTCGGTCTAGTCACTATGTGGGTACATTGGATGACCTTCTTAAAAGGTTAGACCGGCAATTGACATTTACGCACTTGTTGGCTCCAGGCTTCGACCGACCCATAGGTCGTAGTTTCACTCATCCCGCTTTAGGGTCCATCACCTCCGTGTACACCGTGGGTCATGTTACCACGGAGGCTCTTCTACTCCTCCCTATGCCGGCCGAGTCCGACTTCATTCCCCTTTGTCCAAGGGAGGAATCTTACTTTCTACCTATGACTGTCGTCCCATCTCTCACAATGAATGAAGGTGATCATTTACACCTCCAAGATTTCCAAATGTGGGACAGTGATTTGTGGAAGCCTAGTCCGAGGGGTCATACCTTCTTTGATCCCTTCGACCCATTCTCTTGTGGACCCCGTGACCCACCATATTTACTCCACCTTTTCGAGAGAGTCCACCATCATACCCCCACCGTCTCATCTCCCTTCATGGATGAAGGAGATCAACAACACCTTCTAGACTTCCACACATGGGATCTTGAGATGAGGGAATCCATATCGAGGGGTCACACATTCTTTGATCCCTTCGATCCCTTTCTTAGTGGGCCCCTTGGTCCACAATCTCCATTCCACTTCTTTAGGGGAGGTCACCATTATACCCCTCCCCCATGGACCGGGCCATCGGCACCCACCGAGTCCGTTCACGGGCGAGAGACACCCGACCCTCCTGTTCCACCCAAACCTCCCAAATCCAAAGGACCGTCTTATGGTTGTACCGACATTCAGTCACACTTAGGGTATGCATGGCACACCTTCGGATGTCCTGGACCACCTTGCATATGATTGGGTCGAACTAACATTAGGTTTATTTAGGGTTGTGTGTGCATCCGTGTGTTTTTATTTTGCTAAGCATTTTAGGAGTGCATAGTGAGTCTGCCGAGTCTAGTGCTAGGCATGTTAGGAGTCTGCATGAGTGAGGCCAGCAATGCACGTTCCAAAGAGCTAGCCGATGCCCATCGACACCACCGAGAGTTCCAAGAGGGTGAATATGTCATGATCAGGGTAAGACCTGAACGGTTTCCCTCTAGAACCATTAAGAAGTTGCAAGCTCGCGGAGCCGGTCCCTTTAGAGTGTTGAAACGCGTTGGATCCAATGCGTATGTTGTGGACCTACCCGAGGAATATGGTATAAGCTCTACCTTCAATGTATCGGATCTTGTTGCATATAGGGACCCAGCGGTGATCCCTAGTGAGCCTTTTGAGCCATCTCCTCCCCTTGAGAGTGATCCCACACCTGAGTGTCCACTTCCACCTCCAGCCCCTTTTTCACGGCAGCGTGAGCATATAGATCGTATACTGGACGAGCAAGTGACAGTTACCAGGAGTGGATCTTACCCGCGCTACCTAGGGCGATGGAGAGGACGGCCCGCTACTGAGGACACATGGAACACACATGGCGAGTTGCAGCAGATCGATCCGGACCTTTTGGAGCGATACAGGAGCGATGCAGACCCTTACTCGACAGGGTCGAGTTTCTCCCACCCGGGGAGAATTGGTGCGGACACCCGAGCAGTTGATCGGCGCGACACGCCGAGCCACCGGTACCGCACACGGAGCACGACTCGAGCCACCTCAGCGTCCATCTGGCTCGGATACAGCCTGGAGACGCCGCCTTGAGTCTCCCCATTTTTCATATTTAATTAGACTTTATTTGTGTGTAAGGTGTGTTTATTTCATTTTATACGGTTTGTAATTATGAGTGTACGAGGGGCTTATTTTTAAAATGGGACCCCTGGGCCCCATGGGACCTCCAGGACCCCTCCCATTGGTCCATATCAGCCTTGTGGGATTGGTCAACATCCAAGGTGGACATCTAGAAGCCTTGACTAGTCAATTGTCCACATGGGGGACAATTAGACTAATTTGTCAAGGTTGGCCACGAACCTTCCACCTACCCCCACCCCTAGTCAAGGCGGCGCCCCCCTCTCACCATCAAGGTTTTAATTTTTGAAAAATGTGAGTAGAACTAATTAGTTCTACTCCATTTTTATATTCCCACAAATCCTAGGTCCAAGGGTAGTTTATGTCTTTTGCCAATTCATACATATACCTTGTATTTTCATTTGATGAGAATAAATGCATTTGAATTGGAAGAAAATCCATTGAGCAAGGCTTAGGCCGCCCCTCCCTCTCCCCTTGAAGCTGTGAAGACTTCCATCTGGTGGTGAGCCTCCACCCTATCAGTTCCGGTCGCCGCCGCCGCCGCCACGAGCCGCCACCGCACCGCCACCATCTTCATCGGAGTTCTGCCCGCGCAGTACCACAGCAACTTCCACGAAATTTGTGTCTCAGCCACGAGCTCAGATCGATCTAGAAATTTTACTGGAGGTTCCAGAGGTATATCCCATAAATTTTGGTTTGTCATTCAGATCCCGTTTCATAATTTTTGATTTTCGTCCACCCTTCCATTTCAGTTCTGCCAGAGTTCTGTCCAGATTCATATCCGCCCTGTATTTCATGTCTTAGGTCCGTCTTTTGATTTTTGTTAGTCCCATAAATTTTACTGAAGTTTCCTTCCATCCATCCCTTCATCCACAATTTTTCTAAATTTCTGGTTCGCCCATTTCATATTTTTTAAAAATTGTTCTCAGTCCCATCTACAGTTCTATCCACCTGTTCCCAGATCCGACCACCAGTCACTCCAAACATTATATCAAATCGCCACCAGCTCCAAATCCAATTCCAAAAATTGTCCCAATTTTGTGGTTTGATTCCCTACAACTTTGAAGAAGAGCTTAAAGCCTGATTCCAACGGCAAGCAGGTGATCAACGGCCATTTATAGGAAACGCATATGCTGATCTAATATTTCGGGAGCTGTGCTACAGAGGATTGAAAAATAGTTAAATCCCAGGTCCATAGAGGTTCAGAAGATTCCACTAGCCCTAGGTTGGAGGATTTTGAATCCTCTTTCCAACGGCGCTGGTTTCACCGCATTCCGACGACGGGGCTGATCACAGCGGCCGTTTTCGTTGGAGCGCACGCTGCTAAAACAGTAACCTCAGTTCGTGGACAGCAACTTCAAAGCTTGGAGATCGGGACCGATCGACCCCCGATCGGTGTTCCCGGCCGACCGCCGTCCGTGGAGGCGCGCCATCAGGGGTCCCCATCATAGTGGATCCCACCCCCGCAAATCCGGAGGACAGCGCCATCCGTGGGCCCCGCGGACCCGCGGAAAGCACGAAAACGCGGAGTTCGGCACCGCCGGGCGACATCAAGATGCTGCCCGTCAACCCGAGTTGCGTGATTCCCGGGCTCCACATGTGACCTTTTACCTCCCTGCGTGGAGTGGGTCAAATCTTTGTATTGCTGTGATATTATTTAACCGGGAGTCCGTGATTCGGCCGGGGTTGTCTTCGCCACGCCGGGTGCGTGGAGGTAATGGTCCGAACCTCTTGGCGTTCATTTGCTTAACTAGTATACGGTCTTTTGCCGCTGCCGAGAGCGTAGGTACTAGCCCGTGTGTCCATGTCACCGCTGTGAGAGTGAGTGTGACCCGTCCCGTGACTCGATCCGAGTCCGGAAGTTGAGTCGGACTACCCTTGACCTCCGCCGGTTCCTTAACCGCGCACGGTCCGCGCTTTCTCTCGCTTGGGACGACGAGTGAGCTTCCACTTCTGTTAGCGACGTTTTTCCACTAGGAGCTCGTAGTGTCGGGCTTAGTGTCTCCCTGGTGTGTGCTGCTGGTCGCGTCTTCATCTAGAGTCCGAGGGTGGCACCTAATAGTGTCGTCTCCCGTGTCCGTCCCGCATCAGGTGGCCTCCCTTTGACATTTTCAATCACTTGTCTCCCATGTGTCCAATTGACCTTCTAGATGTCACCTAGGACTTTGACCAGCCCCACATGGACCCATATGGCTTATGTGGACCAATGGAGAAGGAGTGAGGGCCCCCTTGCTGGACCTACTGATAATTTGCATAAAAACTCACACAATCCTAGGGAATGACACATTAGCTTACAAAGCCTTACAATTGCACATATACTTTCCCAAGGATATAAAAGTAAACTAAAGGACACAAATGTAAAATAAAAATGTCAATGCTCGGCGTCGATTCCCATCACATTGCCACTGTCGTCGCTCACATCGTCGACCGTCGATGACCCAATAACAAATCTCGCATGTGCCAATTTGCCAGCATGTCGATTCCGTGCTGGCATGATCCGACATGGCAAGTACATATATCGTCACAATTATATTCGACAAATCTTGATCTCACCTCAACGCTTGTAGGAAGGTGAGACCCGTAGAGAAGGAAATGACATCCCCCACTCTCTTAGAGCCAATTATGTGAGGGGGTCAAATACCCTTTGGCCAGGTAATCCCTCCCTTGACCTCCTTTGTCAAAAGTGTTCCTAACTTCAAACTCTAAGGTTGACTTTGGTATGGAGTTAGGTTAAAGGTGGGCTAACTCAATCCGATTAAAGTAGTATGGAGTTAACTCATTTTTAATTTTATAGGAGGGTAGTTAATCTAGGAGTAAGGATGTGAGCTAACCTACTTTTAATCTAGTATGATTTGATAAATAGTAGGTTAACCCAATAATAATGAGAGAGAGAAATAGCATTGATTATGAGAGAGAGAGACATTTATTGAGCATTTATTGAGCATAGGAGGCTAACCCACCTTAACCCACCTCTGGATGTGGGTTTCAAAACCCGGGAATAACCCTGGGTTAGTCCTTAACCTAAACTGATTAAACAAAACCCTCAACCAAAGCAAAAAAAAAGATTAGTGCTGGATTATTTTCGGGTTAACCTAAGGATAACCCATAACCAAAGTGGGTAAGGGTGGCTTTGGTATGGAGTTAGACTAAAGATGGGCTAAGTCAACCTGATTAAAGTAGCTCGGAATTAACCCATTTTTGATTTGGTAGGAAGGCAGTTAATCTAAGAGTAAAGATGTGGGCTAACCTAATTTTAATTTAGTATGATTTGGTAAATAGTAAGTTAACCTAGTAATAATGAGAGAGAGAAATAATATTTATATATTATGAGAGAGAGAGACACATTTAATTGAGCATTTATTGAGGTAGGAGGTTAACCCACCTTAACCCACCCTTGGGTGTGGGTTTCAAAACCCAGGAATATCCCTGAGTTAGCCCTTAATCTAACCCGACTAACACTAACTCCTTACCAAAGTACAAAAAAGTTTATCCCGGAGTTAACTTAGAGCTAACCCCGAGATAAATCAATACCAAAGAGAGGCTAAGCCTCACTTTGGTTGAGAGTTACCTCTGAATTAACCTAAAGTTAACTCTCACCATGCTTTGATATGTAGTTTACCTTAATCGGCTAAGAAAGTGGGATAATCCAAGACTATCCCTGGATTACTAAATCCACCTCCCCACCTTCGTTAGCTTTAACCCAACCATACCACTCTCATTTAATGCATCATTTAATATTACTTTTAACTTTTCTCTCTCTCATGTTTGTTTACTAATTATTATAACTTTTATCGTATCTAAATTTTTATAGTTAATAGTATTAGTGATAATTTTTCTCAAAATTTTTATTATTATAATAATATAAATGTCATGCAGAATTTATTAAAATTTTTATAATAGGTAAAAATAAAGATATTAAAACAAATAGTAACTTTTAAAAATATTTATGATTAATATATATTAACATATATGAGTTAGCCCACCTTTTATGAGTTATATATATATATATATATATATATTAACATAAACAGTATTTTAAAACCCGAGTAAACCGTAAAATATATCGGTTCACTAGCCTTTGGAATCCCGTGTAGGACGAACCACTGTGTTTTGTAGGAGCGAAACGTTGTAGACACGTTGAGTGTTTTTCGAGGATCATGGGGATGATTTTTTTTAATTTTTTTTATATTTTTAAAATTTTAAAATCTTAAAATATTTTTATATATCTTCTTATTAATATTTTTATAATTATAAAAATATATTTATCATATAGATGTGACATTCCGAATTTTTCAGATATTTTAAGATCAGGATCCGTGAGTTTCGGATCGTTTTCGTGGACTCCGAAGTGCGTTTTACGATTTACTCAGATTTTTGACTGATTAGCATACGGAATCCCGTATAGGACGAACTACTGCGTTTTCCAGCTCTGGAATGTTATAGGCACGTTGTGCATTTTTCGAGGATCGTGGGGATGATTTTTTTTCATTTTTTATATTTTTTCAAACCCATAATTAATGTTATTTTTGACTTTTAAATTTCAATTAATGATATTATTGATATTACTTATCAAAATAAATAGATTTTTATGATATATTCGATTTATAATATATATTAAAAACAATTTAAAATTATAATAAAATAAAAAAGTTTAATTAAAATATATACTTAAACTCATAATTAATGTATATTTGTGTGTGTGTGTGTGAGAGAGAGAGAGAGATTAAAAAATTAAAAAGAGATAGGAATATAATATTTTGATTGCCATCATTAATGGGTTAACCTATTTTTTATCAAATTATATGGATTAAATATAAGTTATCTCATGTCTTTATCCTTAGATTAATTATTCTCCTATCAAATTAAAAATGAGTTAACTCCAATTTATTTTAATCGAGTTGACTTAACTCACCTTTAACCTAACTCCGTATCAAAGTGAAGCTAAAGCCCCGTTTGAGAACATTTACGAGGAATATTACGATCATAGAATCCCGATCTTGATTGAAATCCTCACTTTTCTTGATTGGAATCCTCACCTTTTCAAAATTATTTTCAAAGGTATCGTCGTCATATTAACTTTCGAAAACTTTGAATGACGGCAAGAGAAGAGAGATTTTACCATCTCTAATAAAAGTTGTCCACGGTTCTAAAACACGCCAACGTATTATTTCACACCGTTAACTGTCAGTTGTCACGGCCGCCGCACGTTTATGAAGAGTGGAGGAAACGTGGTTAAACCACGGCGGGCGGGGGTGGGGCGCCGCCGCCGGTCGGGGTGGTGGTGCTGGTCAGGTGTGGGCGGGGGAGACATGGGGTCACGTTCGGCTGCCGGCCGCAGAATCCGCTACACGCGGCACGTGGGCCTCTTGGCGAGTCCCCCAAGAAATTGACGGCCCTCCTCCCCGCGGACATCGCCGGCTGTACGAGGGCACCGCGTGTATTGGACCTAACGGGGATAATAGTTGGTCTCGAAACCCGGAGTATTCAAACACGTAAATATATATATATATATATATAAATGGACACAGCAGAGGCGCCATGTCATGGTAACAGAGAGGTATGTATTTCTCACGTAATTAATGTGTAGTATAAAATTTAAATAAATGTGATAATGATAGTAATAATAAAATGTGACACTTTGATTCTCAAGAACTTTGCTAATTGTTATAATAAAATTTAAAAAATTTCAATTCAGTTCAATTCAGCTCAGTCCAGTTTGACACGGTTCTGCTGTGTCCGGTTGGATATTATTATTATTTTAATATAAAAAAACAGAATTGAACTGGACCATGCATGCACAGTACGTTCTAATTATTGAGAAGGCAATGCAACAGTCAGTGTAGTACACAGCAAGCAGGTGGCGGTGGAAAGGAAGTACGACCGACGCAGGCGTTTAGGCGGCAGTGGTGCAACTTCACATTGTGTGGGACTCAATTTCTCTCCAGATTTGCTCACCAAACCATAAAGCTCCAACCAACTTTGTGAAGGAGAATGCGCATGCATGGATAATGTGATCATCCACCCTTTCAAACGTCGAATCTAAGAAATGTAACTCTCTTTAGAGCCTTTGACTAGAGAGAAGTTTTTCTCATCTTCTTTATTTAGTGTTCACAATGAAAAAAAAAATGTGTATTTATTTTGAAGGAATTGAACTTTCAGTTAGGAGTCAGTTCTAATCAAAGCTTTTTAATTAGTGGGGAGTGAAGTTGATTAATTTTGGGCAGTTATCCTTAAGTATGTGAAAATGCTGATTAAGATGAATCCAATGGCTGGCTGTTCTTATAATAATTGTGGGAAATTATGCTAGATATTGGGCAGGAGTACAGATCTAGTAGTCAAGACTGAAGAATCTAATGGGTGTATGCATTATATATATATATATATATATATATAATATCAATAACCAACAACCGTGTACCTACAGTACACAAGGTAAAATAAACTCAAGCAATTTCAAACTTTCAAAGCCTATAAGTTATCTTCTCTCAAACAATAAATGTGAGAGAGACACCAAACTCCACCCCCCCCCCCCAAAAAAAAAAATACACTTTTTTCCAATAGAAACTGCATGCACCAAACACAATCTGACTGTCTAGAAACCCAGTAAGACACATGCGCATCATATATATAGCCATCGAAGAACATCTAATTCTGCTGCTAAGAATATATATAATGTTGACGGTGACAACCCAATGGAATAACTATCTACCTAATCCTCCCGAGCTGCCATTGTTTACCATGGAATCTAAATGCAAAGAACGACCGTATTATTGCTTTAAAAAGATAGGGAGAATTCACATTTGATTAGATAGCCAACAATGGCGTGAGGTGCCCAAGAGGCGTTGGATGTGTACGCCCGCCACCCACGGGGGACATGGCAGTTGGGCTGTTCCCCATCCATCTTACCTGCCACGCTTTCGCCGCCGACGGCTGCATTTATATATATATGTTGGACCGACGGAACACGACGCGTGGTGGTGTCCGATGCGGATCCAGCGCGGAACGGACCTCCGGCTCTACTTCATGGGTGAGTGAGGGACTTTTCCCACTTAATTAATTGAACCCCCATCATCTTTCTAATCTAAACGAGTATCTTATTTCTTCGGATGACTCATGCATGCATGGGTGGGCCGGGGCAGTGATCAGCACTCTAACATCATCTCTCTCTCTCTCTCTCTCTCTCTCTCTCTCTCTCTCTCCGGTCATAGTCGGATGGATGGTTCCAGGAAACCAGGTGCATGGAGAGCGAAAATGCCTTGGTGCACTAGCTGCCAGCTGAGCCCCAGATGAAGATTAGAGTGTTTGAGTAGTAGGACTGTTGTTTCCAGTTGAATCAATTACCTAGTGCTCTAGTGGTTCGTCACTCTCTCTCTCTCATTTGGATCGAGTAGATCTCATATTTGAATCTGAATCCTGTTGTCCCCCTTCCTGAGAACAAACAAATAAAAAAAATCTATCAAAAAAAAAAGACTTTTATTCCACATTTGGTGAGAACATAAAATTATAAGGATTTGGTTATAATTTTATTCAAAGGATAAAAATTACAGACTTTGATGATGACAATTTGGGGTTTGATCGAGAAATCCATTTGGATGCTTAAAATAATTCACTTTAATGCATGCCCTTAATTACCTGTTTTATTTGAAAGATGGAGGAGGAGCGTTAATGTCTAGCTTAGCTAGGTTTATTCTTCTTAATTTTTTTTTAAACTACTTTTTTAGACGCAAAATCCGTGTCACCTCCACCAAAGCTCAAAAAAAAAAAAGGGGAGTTTTGGAGATTATCTCTTTCCTCCTCCCCCGTTTCAAACAAACCGAGGTGTCCGTAGCATCATCTTGTCGAAAAGATTGCTGTCACCAAATCTTTGACCCGCTTCCATTCAAAGGCTCGGGGTTGAAAGGTTTTGACAAAGCAAGCGGAAGTGCCACCTCAAACGTATGAGACATCACATGGTCATATTCTGACTCATGCGACCACGTCCGTTGAATGGTCCCAGTTGAGGTTTTTTGTTTTGTTTTGTTTTGTTTGCGGATAAGATCTCGGTGTCCCCCCGAAGGAGGCGTTAACGAGCCCACGGGGAACAACGGACCACAGCCTCCACCGGTGTCCTGGTCCGAAACCCAAAACCCATGACGTGGTCATGCCTTATCTCAAATCTTTCGGGATCTTTCCATAGATTTCAACTCTTAAAATCTTTCGCACTTAATGAACTATTCGCCATTCCAATCTAAATATTTATTCATAAGCTCTCACAACTGCACATTTATTTAGTAAACACCTCAATATTGTAAGAGTTTTTCTTTTACACACTTGGAGGGCTTATTCATGATGAGATTTTTTAAAATAAATTATTTTTAGAAGTATATTTGTACAAAAAGCAATCCTAAAAATATAACTGATATATCGTGTCATTATGTAAAATCAAATAGTACATAAATATGGAAGAGTGAATATTTGGGTGTTAACTGACCTAAATACCTTTGGTGATTGAGAGAGAGAAAGAGAGAGAGAGGTGGGGAGGGGAAGGTGGGCTTCACCGATGAGGAGAGTGACTCTGGTGAGGAGGGTTCCAAGTGCTTTAGACGCCAACGAAGAGGGTGACTTCAATGAGGACAAGTTCGCCAAGATGATGGCACCCCGGATGGCCGTGGCCCCGACGTCAATGAGGAGAGTAGAGAGAGAGAGAGAGAGAGAGAGAGAGAGAGAACCAGGATGTTGGCCACTCTCTTCAGTAGAGAGTCGTTGAAGCCCGCACTGGTAAGGCCTACCGCCAATGCATGGAACACCTCAGTGACAAGTTCCAGGACTCACTGCAGTCGATGAAGCCCACCCATGTCGTCGCTTGTAGAGACGAGATATTGGTCCGCTAGGGAGGGCAAGGTACAGGTAAGGTCCTTGTAGCACTCGATGGAGATCTGTTAGAGGTTCGATGACTTAAAGCGGCTGTTGATATCTTGGCCGATATCCTACTGCATGGGGTAGCACGAGCTGATGGAGGAGGGGCTCCACTTCTCTTGAAGGGGGGCTCCATGCGACGGTGGGCCTAGATGAATGAGAGAGAGAGAGAGACAGACACACACACACACACACACACACACACACACACACACACACACACACACACACACACACACACACACACACACACACACACACACACACACACACACACACACACACACACACACACACACACACACACAGAGAGAGAGAGAGAGAGAGAGAGAGAGAGAGAGGTTGCAGCACATGGGGAGGGGGCCCGACAACCAAGGGGCCGGGGAGGGTCAGGGGGGTTGACATGGCAGGGGGGAGCGAGATTCCAATAGCCAAGGGGGAGGGGGTCCAGCAGCTAAGGAGGAGGGGATCGGGTCTGATAGGGTAGGGGGAGGGTGGCTGGCAACCAAGGGGGAGGGGGACAGTTTTGGGGAATGGGGAGGTGGGTCCAGCAGCACATGGGGAGGGGGGTCCTACAGCTGCGCCATAGGGGTGGGGGGTTCCAGCAGGGCAGGGGGAGGGGGTCCGGTAGGGGGAGGGGGTGTCCGTTGTAGTAGGGAGAGGGGGGCGATCTAGACATGTTGCATGATTTTTTTCATTTATTTTTTAAATTAGGGATAATTTGATCTTTTCAAGGGTCTAGTTAAAGTTAACTAGGGTTAAGTTGACGAATAATATATAACAGACAGTTACGGCGATGACATTTATGCACTATTTAATTTTACATAACAATACGCATGTTAACGCATTTTCATAAATAATTTTTTACAAAATCACTTCTAATAATAGTTTATATACAAAAAAAAATTCATAATCATATGGAAATAACTTGAGATTTTAATAAGTTATAACTGAATATTTAGATTGTAGGGACTAATCTATGAATATGAAGTGTAGAGGTAGAAATTTAGTATATCAAACTTCGTATTACACTTTTATGATTTCTTCGATACGAGAGAAATCAACTGCCCTGAGGAAACTTACAACTAATGAACGACACGTCAGAAGGAGCCCTGAGTGTGATATTAGAAAATAACTCTTCGATGTTTAAGTCAGTAGAGTACTCAGATGAAGGTAGAAAGTCATTGGATAAAGGTTGAGAGAGCTTGTAGCATAAGACATGGTGTTTGATCGGTGGAGAGAGTAGACAGCAAGGTGGTTGGAGTGTTCTCTGTGAGCCGATCGCATACCACCCCCTGGAGGTCGGTCCAGGGCCTTAGTTATAGGGTTTCTCTCGAGCTTGTCCTTTTTGCCTACTTCCCGACTTAGTGGAAAGTGGAGTTAATGAGTTGCCTGATTGTGGAGTCACCGATTACTCACTCACATATTGCATGAGAGGTGACTAGGTGGGATAGATGGTGGATGATACAGAGACGTGGGAGATGACCATCCGCCTAGCCATTGTCTGAGATAACGCTTGCCATTACTGTAGTAATGGCCACCTGATTGAACGTCGCTAGAGACGCGGGGTATAGGTATACGAACAGAGCACGTGCTTGGATGCTAGGCTAGTCTTGAGTGGGTCTTGGTTGGCGACGTCATGAACTATGGGCCGGTTGATAATGAGCCGTAGGTTAAATTGAACTGGGATTGGTTGACTAAGTCGGATAGGAGGGCATTTAAAATGACGTCCTCTACTGATTAGCCAAGGTTAAAGTGAAATTTTCACTTATATTAACTTACAATTACTTGAAACTATTTATGGGATTATTTAATTCGATATAAAATATCACAAAATATAATAAAATACAATGATTCGTTAAATGTTATGTAAAATACAGTACTTTGTGTGTGATGTAACAATTTGTTTTTTTTATAATTTTCATAATTATTTTTACGAAGATCTAAATTGGGGGGGATAGTCAATAAATATGAAAGATTATAGGGACTAAATTAAAAATACATAATAAGTAATATTATGGAGGTACAAATTCAAAATGAGATTTGCCTCAAATTTATGCTCGCTACAATTAAGTTTAGGAGTACCGAATATAAATTCAAAATTTTCTTTTGTTTGATTTTCAAGTCGAAGAGTGTGACAAATTATATAGTAAAATAAATATGGCACCATAACATTGCTATACATTAATTAACATCATATATATATATAACCCATGTTTTTTGGGCACTTAATATATATTTTCCTTTTCATGATCTGTTCACTTGCAAGTGTGTGTGCGTGCATGGGTCTCCTAATTACTGGGGGTTTGGCTGCTGGTTTGTGTACTTCTTCTCCGGAACGCAAAAGCCAACGCCGACCGTGGAAAGGAAGAGGAGAAAGTTGGCTTCCCCCCCCCCCCCCCTCCTCATCCCTTGCTCCGTCAATCCGTGTCCATGTGCATGAGCATGCTGGTCAGAGTGCTTACGGGATTCCAGGGTAGATGACAAGCCATCCGAGGTGGGTTGTCGTGGTCACGGACGGCAAGAATCTCGAGTCCAATCCTCCCCACCCCCCTCTTCTTCTTCTTCTTCCCCCGATCGATCCATCTCCTCCTCCGTCCTCATAAAGGTGCAGCATGCATGGTCACCAGGAGGCGAGGTAATGCTGCCGTTTTCCAACCGCTTTCTGGCACCCGTCCCATCATCATATTTCTCCTCCTCATGCATTAACTGCCGGGCCCCTCTGCGGCTGGTCTTCTTCGCCACATTGGAGGTGAGTCATCGACCGGCCAGGAAAAGTTGCACTGCCGGCCGCCAACGGCTGCCCGCCCAGCCCATTATGTATGTGAATTTAATCACACGTAGTTCGTGATTATCCATTTCTTCCTCCTCTCTCGGGGTGGTGGGTGGTGGCCGGAGAAATGGGCGAGTTGGAGGGATGAGACTTTTCTCCACTTTTCTATGTCCATGTCAATCTGATATCCAGATTGAGGGAGACGTCCACCTCTGTGCTCGCTCTCTCTTACTCTTTCTCCATGGTTGCTGCAGGGAAGGAAGATTTCTCCTTCTCTTCGTTGATTTTCTTTTATTTTTAACACTCTCCTTCTGGGGTGAAGGTGACTGCGCTCGTTCCTGGCCTCACAGTCGATGCCGACGTTCGTTTCCGTGCTCGTTTTTTTCTTCTCTGTTGATTATTTTTTTTCTTCCTCTGTCTCCCCATGGCTGTTGGAAAGATGTAACTCGATCTTCCTCTGGGGTGGCTGCCGTGGAACATGGCTGGCTGCCCTCTTTGCTGGCCTCGACTCCACCGCAGGCGCATCGCAACACTCGGGCCAGCTTTTGGCTGTTTTTAACTGTCAGCACAGCTTTGATGGCGGGTTAACCCGGGGTTATCCCGGAGTTAACCCTGTTCTAACACGGGAAATGCTTTGACAATCCAGAACACCTAACCTAACTTGTGGGTTAACATAGGGTTGCCCTTGGGTAAGCTGCCCCCAGCCGCCTCCTCAGTTGGGCTACGGAACCGGTGGGTTAACCTCTCCAGTTCTCAAAAATAAATTAATTAGAATAAGTTTGAGATAATGTAAACCCCGCCGACATGTTAACCCAGCTATTAAAAGTTATCGTGCTCTGTTTCTCTCCGCTTTGTTTTAGGATTAAAGATAGTCCGATTAAATTTAAATAGATTTACTTTATCTACTTTTATATTTTTTTACTTTGACATGACACTGGATTAAATTATCCCACATGTGGAGATGGGATAGGTTAATCCGACTTAAGTCAGATTAAGTTACTTTTAAGTAGGTTATCTAAATCTACTCCCGTCAAAGCAAAATGACTTAAGTTTGAGTTAAAATGAGGATACTCTTGAGATAAATTCCAAACAAAGCAGAGCTAAAGAGCAGATCATACCTTAATTATCCATCCCTGGGTTCAGGGGCCTTGGCACCACCCCCACTTACCGACCCCAATTAATTAACACTCCCAACAGATGATCCTTAATTATTGTAGAATTGTTAATTTTTCCTATTTTCATTATATTTATATAATGACTATATATATAACTGTTGTCGAGTCCGGTAACTTATAATTTTTTATGACGCATAAAGTATGATATTTTACGTTGCTTTGCAGTGTTTCACGTCAAAACAAAATATTCCTATAGCTTTTTTAGATTTTGAGAAATTCCATTTAACCCTAGTGGAGAGAGGTAAAATCAGTGGCCCAGAGATATATAGCCAGGAGCGGCCCAAATAGGCCCACACTCGACCCAAACAGGCCAGACTCCCAAAGTGATAGGCCTCCCATACGGGTCCACTTTATTCGAAGCCCAAAACCTGCTCGGCCCAATACTTCCTAGGCGGCCTACGGGCCTGGAAGACCGAGTAACAGTCGCTCGAAAGAACCCCAATAGAGGACCGAGTATAAACTGACCGGCGACGCCCCCATCACCCGGGAAGAGCCCTGAACAGGCACCCCACGCTCGGCCCGGTCGCCGAACACCTATCCAGGCGAAGATTACCCTATTATCGGAGCAGAGAACTCGAAGGGATAAGAGAGAGCAAGAGTCCTCAGGCCATAAAGTGTCTATGACAAGGACGTAACTCCCCTTAGACCCCCAATCTTCGAAGACTCCTGCACGGGGCGAGCGCCTATTTAAACCCCAGGAAAACTCTCTAAGAAGGTAAGCCTGAGCACTCAACACCACACACACTAGTGGAGAGCGATCTCGTGCCCCATCCTTTTCCTCCTACTACGCCCTTTCCACCTACGCTCTATCAGATTGTTGACTTAGGTATCGGAGGGTTTTCCACGGGGTTCCAACCCTAGGTCTCCTCTGATCCGTTTCCTACCTTGTAGATCCTTAACTGTGGTGGCAACGACAGAAGCTCCTCCCGGATCGTACGACTCAAGATTCAGGGCGAGATCACCCTCTTCATCTGGCGCCGCCTGTGGGAAACGTACAAAGAGGCAGCATGGTGCGAAAAAGTTTCAGTAGGAGAAATGCCGGGGACAAAGAACAGGCACCGGCGATGGCGGAGGAAGAGCGGGTGCCCTCCCGTTCTTCCACAGCCCCCCCCTCCAACAATCAAGCCAACTCCCTGCCTCCGCCGGCTGCGGGGGGACAACCTGCCCCCGGGAACCCTGAGGCCCTCCACACCCTCTATGTCAAATTGGATATCCTCGTCGAGTTGATGAGAACCCAAGCGGCCAGGGAGGAGAGGTCGCGGCTTCCCCCAGTGAGTCTCCCCCGCGCAGAAGCCTCTCGACAAACGGTTGGAGGCTGCTTCGATCACCCTCCGAGGCAGGCGGCTCATTCGCAACGGGCCAGATGGGTTCTCGCAAGCCCCGCCTCCAGAGCAAAACGAAATTTCAGGTACATGATTCACATACTTTGACATTTTGAGCAAACGAAATTTCAGGTAAACCAGAAACCATTTTATTCTTAACCAATTTGTGCAGCACCCTGTAGCTAACATGTCCTAGCCTTCGGTGCCACAACCAAGTCAGGTCCTCCTTCTTGGCGGTGAGGCACAAGTTGGAGTGGGCTGGATCATCCAAGTCTATCATGTAGACATTATTTACTCTCTTGCCCATAAACTTAACTTTAGCCGAATTTGGTTCAAGAATTTTACAGATCTTAGAATCAAAGACTACTTGATGGCCTTTGTCGCATAGCTGACTGATGCTTAGAAGATTATATTCCAGGCCATCCACTAGCAGTACATCTTCAATGCAATTTGTAGATGTCTTACCTACCTTACCTTTCCCAATGATCTTGCCTTTGTTATTCCCTCCAAATGTCACATGTCCTCCATCTTTTGAGTTTAGCTCGGAGAATTTTGCCTTATCCCCTGTCATATGTCTTGAGCAGCCACTATCTAAGTACCACTTGTTGTGTATAGCTGCTAGACACACCTGCATCACAAGTTACACAGAAACTTTTGGACCCCAATGGTACCCGGGTCCAAGATAGCTTGTGAAATTATGAAATTGCTGCAGTAATCCTTTGGGAACCCAGATTCTGTTAGAGCAGTGTAAATTTTTATTTCTGAACTTGTTCAGATTGGGTTGCTTTTGTTCTAAAGCTTCTTTAATCTGAGTCCACCTTTGTGTATTCAAGTTTTCATTTTGTTTTACCCGAAAAAACCTGTGATTTCTGTTTGCTTGTCTGGCCATGGTCGACTTTTGGTATGTCTGTGGTCGACCATCGCGTCTCCAGAACTCAGCGTCTGTTCTGGCAGCACCTCTGGTCGACATCTGGTGTACCTGTGGTCGACCACTGCTTCTCCAGTAACCAGCGCCTGTTCTGGCAGATCCTCTGGTCGACAGATGAAGGGTCTGTTGTCGACCAGCCTGTCTCCAGACATCTTGTTTTCCAGATTTATGTCTTTTAACTTGGTTTAGTCCTTGGTTTGTTTGGTGATTTCTGTGAATTTGGGTTTCTTGTTTATTATTTTGAATCTTATATTGATTGACTGTTTTCTCTTTAAAATTTCTCTCTTCCTTGGTGACATTGTTCCTTTTGGAGGAGCATTCAGCTACATCCTCTTGTTTATCTTGGTATAGATTAATCAGGGGCCTTTTTCCTTTTGAGTCAGCAATCCCAGTTACGGTTTTTATTTGGAATTCCTTTTTAGCCGTAGGATTGTATCCTAACCCTTCTTTTTGAAACTTTACTTTTATTCCCAAGACAGCATTTAAGTTTTCTTGACCTTGAGTCATTTTTTCCAAGGTCTCCTGTTTGTTTTTCAGGTCACTCTTAATTCTTTCTATTTCTCTTAGGAGTTGGTTATTTTCTTCCTTGAGTGAATTGTTTCTTTCTTGACTTAACTTAGTTTCCTGTTCATGTTCTTGAGTCTTTAGTTTTAACTCATCAATGTCGTTTTTTAGCATTTCATTCTCTTCGGACATTCTCTTGTGGTTTTCTTCATCTAAGTCCATTTGATTCAGCTTGTTTTTCAGTGACTTGATTTCCATTTCTAGTTCAGTTTTGTTTTCCATTGAATTGTTGTCTTTATTCAGTTGACTGATCTTCTTCTTCAAATGTTTATTTTTCTTTCTTATTCTTTCATAAGTATCAAGCAATTCTGAATATACTGCTTCCCAATCCGAACTAGAGAAGTCTTGAAATGGGGAACTTACCTCAAGATCACTGTTGTCTCCCTTGGCCATCAGACAGAGCTTTCCTTCTTCTTCCTCGGAAGTTGTTTCCTCTTCACTGCTCTCTTCCTCCTCACTCCAAGTGCTAATCATCGCCTTGGGTTTCTTGCCTTTCCACTTGAAGCTTGATTTCTTAGGAGCTTCTGGACATTCAGCCTTCATATGTCCAGGCTGCCTGCAATTGTAGCAAATGAGTTTGTTAGAAGGAGCCTTATGTTTATCAGATTTAAACTGGGATGACTTCCTTACCATGCCCTTTGGATTTCTGAATCCTTTACCTTCCTTCCGCAGGAATTTTTTAAATTTTCTTGTAAGCATGGCTAGCTCACCAGATTCTTCACCTGAGCTAGATGAGTCATCATTGTCAGACACCTCAGAGGTGCTTGTCTTAGTCTTTAGGGCAAGTTGCTTCTTTTTCTTGCCCTCATCTTCCTTTCTCTTCAGATTGACCTCATAGGCCATCAGGGATCCTACTAACTCATCCACTGTCATTGTTGTGAGATCCTTTGAGTCCTCAATGACTGTGGCCTTGGTATGCCACATCGATGTGAGAGACCTTAAAATCTTCCTCACTAATTCCTGCTCTTTGTATGTCTTCCCTAAGCTCTTCAAGCCATTAGTCAGTTGTACTAATCTGGCATACATCTCAGAAATACTTTCATCATTTTTCATCCTAAACATTTCATATTCTGAGACTAGCATATTTGCTTTTGTCTCTCTTACCTCGGAAGTACCTTCGTAGATTACCTTTAGACGATCCCACATTTCTTTGGCTGTTGCGCATTGGGAAACTCTTGAGAATTCTGTGGGGTGTAGTGAGCACTGCATCACGTTCATGGCTCCCCAGTTGACAGTTGATTTCCTGACCTGTTCTCTGGTCCAGGTTTCTTCATCTTCCGGTAGCTCAAAAGGTCCATGGCTCACTACCCTCCACATCTCGTGGTCTTGCGCACGTAAGAACACCTGCATACGATTTTTCCAATAAGAATAATCAGTTCCATCAAAATATGGAGGTCTAGTTACAGAGTGCCCCTCAGCTATGAGGCTTTTAGAATTCAGTCCGCCTGGTCTCTCCTGGTTGTTAGACCACATATCTGGAGAACCTGGCTCTGATACCACGTGTTGGATACGGACTGAATAGATCTAGAGGGGGGGTGAATAGATCTTTCCCCCCTTTTGATAATTTACTAACTATCGACCAGATGAGCTACTGGTAATTAATGAATTATAGAACTAATGCGGATAGTGAAGATGCAAGCATACGTATAGGAAATCAAACACACCCAAGCACACCACAAGAGAGGATTTTTAAGGTGGTTCAGTCTCTTCCTGAGACTTACATCCACCCCTTGCTTAACTCAAGCAAGGCTTCACTATGAGAATCTCTGATCTCAATCAAAACACAGCTGACACACAGCTTGTACCTGCTGACACACAGCTTGACTCTGCTGCCTCACAGCTTGACAATAATTGTAATCAGAAATGAAAAGATGATAAGAACAGGTGATGAAAGACAGGACTGAATATTGGCGTGTGTAGAAGAATAGGTGTTCAGCCTGGAACTTGATCACGCTTATGAAGAAGCCTAGACTCCCTGTTGATCTTCCAGTCAGTTGCCTTCGATTGTTCTGCTGCTGGAGATCGCACAGTCTTGAGCTAAGTCTTCCTTCTGCAGCAACGAGATTGCCTTTAACCTTTCTGCAGATTTTTGATTGGTGGAGAGCTCCTTCTTCCTCTTCTGTGTATATCTTCCTTGGCTTCTATTTCGTGCTCTCTCACTGCTCCCTTGTTCGTGATGTGTGTTCTTTTCGTTTTTCATACAGCCCTTTTATCAAGAGTAAAACTCTTCCCGCTCAATTTTCAGATCGAGCGCCAATCTGCTAGAAAACAGGGATCTGTTTAAATCCAATCGTTAGAACGAGTTTGACCACTTCTAAGCAAGATTGTTTCCTTGATTCCCGTGCGGAATCTTATCTCCTGAGCAGCCCAACAACCTGCAACAACCATCTGCAGGTTTTAAGGAACCAAAACAGAATTCGGTTAGAGTTCGGTTTTGGACGATATATAAACCCGTGGTCGACCATGACCCTGTCGCTGGTCGACAATGGGCAGTCCCCAGACGGCCGGTTCTTCTGGCTGAAACTCACGTCGCCCGTTGGTCGACCACAGCCTGGTCGCTGGTCGACAGGCAGTCTTTCACGCTTATACTGATTTGTTGATTCCACTTGGATTTCAGTGAACCTGAAATTTGTTTAACTTATAAGACTTGACTTGAAGTTCCAAATGTATATAAAAGCATATTTGTCATCATCAAATAGGCATTAATTCAATGCACTATCTTTACACAAATAACCAAACCATTTGCTTTAAGAAACAAGATAGAACTTAGATTAGTCAAACATATCCTATTGTCATCATCAAAACCAAGGGATGCACAACATTCTCCCCCTTTTTGATGATGACAACCATGAGTCATTGTGACAAACAACAGATTATGAAATTCATTTGATATTGCATGCAAGGCTATCATAGCACAGATTTCATTCAGACAATTCGTTTGATGTGGCTTTCAAAAATAATAATTACATGAGAGACTCAAAAAAGGATAAAGACACTGAGGACACGTAGACAAAGTAAACTTGACATCTAGACACACATCTATCTAGACACACATCTAGGCACACAATGACAAAGTAAACTTGACATCTAGACACACATCTATCTAGACACACATCTAGGCACACAATGACACATAAGCTTCTCTCTCCCCCTTTGTCAACAGCAAAAAGTGAACCAACGCGATGAAACAAACGAGCGGTCAGGATTTAATCAGCATAACTCATATTTTGGGAAATTATCGAAGTGTACCCCCTTTCTTTAATAAGACATTTAAGTAACCTTTCCTCCCTTTCTCAAAGACCACCTTGTGACAAATTCGAGTGGGTCTTGTGGTTCAAAGAATTTGAAAGTATTGCCCCAATAAATTGACTCCCCATATCCACTTTCTTACTCACGGCTCCTTAAACTTATAATATTGTTCATGAGATAATTTTACTAGCTGAACAAGCTGAACAGTGTTTTATGCCTCTATTTGCATATAGTGCATTAGGTCAACCATTTTTGTTGCCTTTTCGTTTTGAAATATTTAAGAGCTGTGGTCAGGTTTATCACATGCTTTTCCACACGAGGAGACACGCTTTTTACACGCCAGAAACCCCGGCTACTTAGCATGCCTAACCATTCCACTTTTAACTGGGACACACTTTTTATCCGTGAGGATATGCGTTTATCAGACGCCAATATCCCCAGTTACTCAGGATGCCCAATTAATAATTTTGAGAGTGGCAGAGGTAGATTGAGTCTTCATGACATACATGTCTCCCACTTAATTTTTCAGCCAATTTTGCTTTGTGATAGAGAACAGTAGTTTCTCAGAACTCAGTCCATTGCTCTACCAAGAAGGCAGAATTATGGCGTATTCCATATACATTCATGCTATAGCTGCGTTTATTTTCACTGTCCAACACAGACACAGATAGAGAAATAGTCTCATTACTAAAAGCATAAGTTCTCAATAGTCTTGAGTCAGAGTCATAGTTATGGTTTGAAGTTATTGCAGTAGTACAGGTCAAATTCTCATTACTACACTTAACCTTTACTCTCATTGATGACTTTGGTGATTTTCTTGTAAGATATGGTTAGGTTGTTCATGATTTATTAAGGAATGAGTTTACACTTTTTACTCCCCCTCAATTTGTGAGTCCTTGCTGAAGATAGAAAACAATAAGTTGACCACAAAGAGATATTGAGACACAAGGAATGGGAAGTGAATGAGGATGAGTGAGTAAAGCAAAACTGAGCTCAGAGTCCAAAAAGTTCAGAAGATTTCCCACCAAAGCCAGCAGCCTGACTAGATCTAATTTCCCTTTTTCAGGTCCTTTGTCGACCATGGAGTGGCCTGTGGTCGACCTCTGTGTTGTCACAGAACCTGCCTGTTGAGAAGACTGCGTTCTGACAAACCTGTTGTCGACCATTGGATCGCCTGTGGTCGACAGCTGCGAATTCCCAGAGCTAACTATTTCCTGTCCTGATGCCTTGGTCGACCAGCGCCTTGTCTGTGGTTGACCATGGGAAGTAATCCGTAGATAAACCAGAGTTCCTCAGAGCTTGTTGAAATAGCACCCGACACTATAACCTCCAAAATCAGGACTTATCTAGTACTTAAGACCTAGTTGACACAACGAAGAACAGAAGAGACAAAGACTGTACAGTGAACCCAAGAATATTATTATTTCAAGAATTTTCAGAGGAAATTCTACAAATTCCTAACTCCCTTCTTAGAGTTGAAAATCTGTCATTGTTAAGGGGTTTTGTGAAAATGTCTGCCAGTTGTTTTTCAGTTTCTACAAAATGAAGCATGAAATTTCCTTTGGAGACCTCATCTCTTAGAAAGTGATGACGGATCTCAATGTGTTTTGTCCTAGAGTGTTGAATGGGGTTTTTAGACAAATTAATAGCACTAGTGTTGTCACAGAAAATAGGTGCACATCCAAGATCTACATTGTAGTCTCGAAGTTGATGTTTTATCCACAAAACCTGTGTACCACAGCTCCCTACTACGACATACTCAGCCTCAGCAGTGGAGAGTGCCACAGAATGCTATTTTTTAGAAGCCCATGATATTAAACATCCACCTAATATTTGACAATAACCACTAGTACTCTTCCTATCAATTTTGCAACTAGCATAATCAGCATCTGAATATGAAATTAAATCTAGTTTGCAATAAGTAGGATACCATAAACCCAATTCTTGGGTACCGGCAAGGTAACGAAAGATACGCTTGACAGCCCCTAAATGTGAATCTCTAGGGCTAGATTGATATCTAGCACACATGCATACACTGAACTGAATGTCTGGCCTAGAGGCAGTTAAATATAGTAGGGATCCGATCATACCTCTGTATTTCTTGGCATCTACCATGTTACCTTTTACATCAGCCTCCAATGTTGCATTTGTCCCCATGGGTGACTCTATTGGTTTGCAGCTCTCCATGCCAAACTTTTTCAGCATCTCCTTTATGTACTTGGATTGATTTACGAAGTAGCCTTCTCTACATTGTAGAATCTGCAATCCAAGAAAGAACTGTAAATCACCCATTAAACTCATTTCAAACTCATTGGTCATTAGATTTGCAAATTCAGTACATAATGAAGCTTCAGTGGATCCAAACACAATATCATCCACATATATTTGCACAATTAGTATATTCTTACCTTGGGTCTTGGAGAATAATGTTTGATCAATTTTACCTCTTGTGTAGCCCTTTTTGGTGAGGAATGAACTCAGTCTGTCGTACCATGCCCTAGGAGCCTGCTTTAAACCATACAAAGCCTTATGCAGTTTAAAGACATGATTAGGAAAATCATCATTTTCAAAACCAGGGGGTTGTTCCACAAAGACTTCTTCCTTTACAAAGCCATTTAGAAAGGCACTTTTTACATCCATTTGCTGCAATTTAATTCCATGGGACGCCGCAAATGCTAACAATATTCTAATGGCTTCTAACCTTGCAACTGGAGCATATGATTCTTCAAAATCAACTCCAAATTCTTGGTTATACCCCTTAGCCACCAACCGAGCCTTGTTCCTCATAACAACTCCTTCTTCATTAAGCTTATTTTTATAAACCCATTTGGTTCCAATAACAGGATGAGATGAAGGTCTGGGAACAAGTTTCCAAACCTGATTTCTTTCAAATTGATTTAATTCTTCATGCATGGCATTTATCCAAGATTCATCTCTTAAAGCTTCCTCTACATTTTTAGGCTCAACTTGAGATACAAGGGCTAGCTGATCTAATTCATCAACTGTTTTAAGCTGAGATCTAGTTTTCCTCGGTTCATTAATTCCTCCAATGATGTTATCTAGAGGATGATCTCTGAGAAATCTCAGATTTTCAGAATTGTTACCTGGGATGATCTCTCCTTCGAGTTGATCATTGGAATCACCTTGCTTTGGTTCTGCTTCAGTCTCCATTGGTTCCTCTTTGCCTTCCAGAAATTCCCCATCTTCATCTTTGCCTACCTGTCCAGTTTTGTCAAAGTCATTATTTTCATCAAATGTGATATGTGGGGATTCTTCAACTAGCTGATCTTTGGTGTTGTAGACTCTATAGGCTCTTGATCGGTCAGAGTATCCCAAGAAGATTTCTGGGTCACTCTTTGGTTCAAATTTGTCCAATGATCTCTTGTCATTGTTATGAATAAAACACCTTACACCGAAGATCCTAAAATGAGCTAGAGATGGCTTCTTACCTTTGAACACCTCATATGGAGTTTTCGCACTAGATGGTCTTACCATTGCCCTGTTTACAATATAACATGCTGTATTGACCGCCTCAGCCCAAAATCTTCTTGGAAGATTGGCTTCAACTAACAGGGTTCTGGCCATTTCAACAAGTGTGCGATTCCTTCTTTCCACCACTCCATTTTGCTCTGGCGTCCTTGGTGAGGAGAACCTGTGATTTATTCCTTTGTTCCTGCAGAATTCATCAAACTCTGAATTTTCAAATTCTCCCCCATGATCAGATATTATTGAACACACTTTGGACTTACCATCCTGCTTCATTCTTCTGTAAAAATCCTGAAATTCATGAAAGGCATCGTTTTTATGTGATAAAAACATTACCCATGTGAATCTAGAGAAATCATCAACTAGTACATAACCGTACCTCTTACCACTAAGACTAGCAGTTCTTGTTGGGCCAAAAAGGTCCATGTGCACAAGTTCTAGTGGTCTAGAAGATTGACTTTCAGTTCTACCTTTGAATGATTTTCTTGTTTGCTTACCTTGGGTACATGATTCACATACTTTGACATTTTGAGCAAACGAAATTTCAGGTAAACCAGAAACCATTTTATTCTTAACCAATTTGTGCAGCACCCTGTAGCTAACATGTCCTAGCCTTCGGTGCCACAACCAAGTCAGGTCCTCCTTCTTGGCGGTGAGGCACAAGTTGGAGTGGGCTGGATCATCCAAGTCTATCATGTAGACATTATTTACTCTCTTGCCCATAAACTTAACTTTAGCCGAATTTGGTTCAAGAATTTTACAGATCTTAGAATCAAAGACTACTTGATGGCCTTTGTCGCATAGCTGACTGATGCTTAGAAGATTATATTCCAGGCCATCCACTAGCAGTACATCTTCAATGCAATTTGTAGATGTCTTACCTACCTTACCTTTCCCAATGATCTTGCCTTTGTTATTCCCTCCAAATGTCACATGTCCTCCATCTTTTGAGTTTAGCTCGGAGAATTTTGCCTTATCCCCTGTCATATGTCTTGAGCAGCCACTATCTAAGTACCACTTGTTGTGTATAGCTGCTAGACACACCTGCATCACAAGTTACACAGAAACTTTTGGACCCCAATGGTACCCGGGTCCAAGATAGCTTGTGAAATTATGAAATTGCTGCAGTAATCCTTTGGGAACCCAGATTCTGTTAGAGCAGTGTAAATTTTTATTTCTGAACTTGTTCAGATTGGGTTGCTTTTGTTCTAAAGCTTCTTTAATCTGAGTCCACCTTTGTGTATTCAAGTTTTCATTTTGTTTTACCCGAAAAAACCTGTGATTTCTGTTTGCTTGTCTGGCCATGGTCGACTTTTGGTATGTCTGTGGTCGACCATCGCGTCTCCAGAACTCAGCGTCTGTTCTGGCAGCACCTCTGGTCGACATCTGGTGTACCTGTGGTCGACCACTGCTTCTCCAGTAACCAGCGCCTGTTCTGGCAGATCCTTTGGTCGACAGATGAAGGGTCTGTTGTCGACCAGCCTGTCTCCAGACATCTTGTTTTCCAGATTTATGTCTTTTAACTTGGTTTAGTCCTTGGTTTGTTTGGTGATTTCTGTGAATTTGGGTTTCTTGTTTATTATTTTGAATCTTATATTGATTGACTGTTTTCTCTTTAAAATTTCTCTCTTCCTTGGTGACATTGTTCCTTTTGGAGGAGCATTCAGCTACATCCTCTTGTTTATCTTGGTATAGATTAATCAGGGGCCTTTTTCCTTTTGAGTCAGCAATCCCAGTTACGGTTTTTATTTGGAATTCCTTTTTAGCCGTAGGATTGTATCCTAACCCTTCTTTTTGAAACTTTACTTTTATTCCCAAGACAGCATTTAAGTTTTCTTGACCTTGAGTCATTTTTTCCAAGGTCTCCTGTTTGTTTTTCAGGTCACTCTTAATTCTTTATATTTCTCTTAGGAGTTGGTTGTTTTCTTCCTTGAGTGAATTGTTTCTTTCTTGACTTAACTTAGTTTCCTGTTCATGTTCTTGAGTCTTTAGTTTTAACTCATCAATGTCGTTTTTTAGCATTTCATTCTCTTCGGACATTCTCTTGTGGTTTTCTTCATCTAAGTCCATTTGATTTAGCTTGTTTTTCAGTGACTTGATTTCCATTTCTAGTTCAGTTTTGTTTTCCATTGAATTGTTGTCTTTATTCAGTTGACTGATCTTCTTCTTCAAATGTTTATTTTCCTTTCTTATTCTTTCATAAGTATCAAGCAATTCTGAATATACTGCTTCCCAATCCGAACTAGAGAAGTCTTGAAATGGGGAACTTACCTCAAGATCACTGTTGTCTCCCTTGGCCATCAGACAGAGCTTTCCTTCTTCTTCCTCGGAAGTTGTTTCCTCTTCACTGCTCTCTTCCTCCTCACTCCAAGTGCTAATCATCGCCTTGGGTTTCTTGCCTTTCCACTTGAAGCTTGATTTCTTAGGAGCTTCTGGACATTCAGCCTTCATATGTCCAGGCTGCCTGCAATTGTAGCAAATGAGTTTGTTAGAAGGAGCCTTATGTTTATCAGATTTAAACTGGGATGACTTCCTTACCATGCCCTTTGGATTTCTGAATCCTTTACCTTCCTTCCGCAGGAATTTTTTAAATTTTCTTGTAAGCATGGCTAGCTCACCAGATTCTTCACCTGAGCTAGATGAGTCATCATTGTCAGACACCTCAGAGGTGCTTGTCTTAGTCTTTAGGGCAAGTTGCTTCTTTTTCTTGCCCTCATCTTCCTTTCTCTTCAGATTGACCTCATAGGCCATCAGGGATCCTACTAACTCATCCACTGTCATTGTTGTGAGATCCTTTGAGTCCTCAATGACTGTGGCCTTGGTATGCCACATCGATGTGAGAGACCTTAAAATCTTCCTCACTAATTCCTGCTCTTTGTATGTCTTCCCTAAGCTCTTCAAGCCATTAGTCAGTTGTACTAATCTGGCATACATCTCAGAAATACTTTCATCATTTTTCATCCTAAACATTTCATATTCTGAGACTAGCATATTTGCTTTTGTCTCTCTTACCTCGGAAGTACCTTCGTAGATTACCTTTAGACGATCCCACATTTCTTTGGCTGTTGCGCATTGGGAAACTCTTGAGAATTCTGTGGGGTGTAGTGAGCACTGCATCACGTTCATGGCTCCCCAGTTGACAGTTGATTTCCTGACCTGTTCTCTGGTCCAGGTTTCTTCATCTTCCGGTAGCTCAAAAGGTCCATGGCTCACTACCCTCCACATCTCGTGGTCTTGCGCACGTAAGAACACCTGCATACGATTTTTCCAATAAGAATAATCAGTTCCATCAAAATATGGAGGTCTAGTTACAGAGTGCCCCTCAGCTATGAGGCTTTTAGAATTCAGTCCGCCTGGTCTCTCCTGGTTGTTAGACCACATATCTGGAGAACCTGGCTCTGATACCACGTGTTGGATACGGACTGAATAGATCTAGAGGGGGGGTGAATAGATCTTTCCCCCTTTTTGATAATTTACTAACTATCGACCAGATGAGCTACTGGTAATTAATGAATTATAGAACTAATGCGGATAGTGAAGATGCAAGCATACGTATAGGAAATCAAACACACCCAAGCACACCACAAGAGAGGATTTTTAAGGTGGTTCAGTCTCTTCCTGAGACTTACATCCACCCCTTGCTTAACTCAAGCAAGGCTTCACTATGAGAATCTCTGATCTCAATCAAAACACAACTGACACACAGCTTGTACCTGCTGACACACAGCTTGACTCTGCTGCCTCACAGCTTGACAATAATTGTAATCAGAAATGAAAAGATGATAAGAACAGGTGATGAAAGACAGGACTGAATATTGGCGTGTGTAGAAGAATAGGTGTTCAGCCTGGAACTTGATCACGCTTATGAAGAAGCCTAGACTCCCTGTTGATCTTCCAGTCAGTTGCCTTCGATTGTTCTGCTGCTGGAGATCGCACAGTCTTGAGCTAAGTCTTCCTTCTGCAGCAACGAGATTGCCTTTAACCTTTCTGCAGATTTTTGATTGGTGGAGAGCTCCTTCTTCCTCTTCTGTGTATATCTTCCTTGGCTTCTATTTCGTGCTCTCTCACTGCTCCCTTGTTCGTGATGTGTGTTCTTTTCGTTTTTCATACAGCCCTTTTATCAAGAGTAAAACTCTTCCCGCTCAATTTTCAGATCGAGCGCCAATCTGCTAGAAAACAGGGATCTGTTTAAATCCAATCGTTAGAACGAGTTTGACCACTTCTAAGCAAGATTGTTTCCTTGATTCCCGTGCGGAATCTTATCTCCTGAGCAGCCCAACAACCTGCAACAACCATCTGCAGGTTTTAAGGAACCAAAACAGAATTTGGTTAGAGTTCGGTTTTGGACGATATATAAACCCGTGGTCGACCATGACCCTGTCGCTGGTCGACAATGGGCAGTCCCCAGACGGCCGGTTCTTCTGGCTGAAACTCACGTCGCCCGTTGGTCGACCACAGCCTGGTCGCTGGTCGACAGGCAGTCTTTCACGCTTATACTGATTTGTTGATTCCACTTGGATTTCAGTGAACCTGAAATTTGTTTAACTTATAAGACTTGACTTGAAGTTCCAAATGTATATAAAAGCATATTTGTCATCATCAAATAGGCATTAATTCAATGCACTATCTTTACACAAATAACCAAACCATTTGCTTTAAGAAACAAGATAGAACTTAGATTAGTCAAACATATCCTATTGTCATCATCAAAACCAAGGGATGCACAACAGCTGTGCCATTGGCGCTAAAGCAGGCACAAGGGGAAACGTTGCGGGCATATATCAACTGATTTAAATCGGAAGCCCTGCGCATCCCCCGCTTGGAAGTCACCTCAGCCATCATCGCATTGGCCGGAGGAGCCCGAGACGAGAACCTCAAGCGAGAGTTTGTGCTCCATCCGCCCTCCTCTCTTGCCGATCTGATGACCCTAGCTCTACGCCATGCAGAGTGTGAAGAAGTCCTCAATGCTAGCCGAGACCCCACAAGCTCGGGACGAGAGGGAGATAAGAAGCGACCGTCTGAGCAAGCCTCGGGCCAGGGGAAAAGGAGGAACCGAGAAGGGGGTCACAGAGAGCCTCCCCGCAAGTTTCAGCGGTACACCCCTTTGTCCACTCCTGTCTACGAGATCTGAAGTCCCGCGATCAATGACACCCAAGAGGGGGGTGAATTGGGTGTTTACCAATTTTAAGGAAAACTTTTAGCTTTTTACAAAATATGTGGTAACCAATTATTAGCAATAGAAAACTAATTAACTATTTCTCTCAAACTCACCGTTCCCACACGACCATACAACGAAAGCAATCAAACCACATAAATAACACACAATGCACAGCGATTTTTAAGGTGGTTCGGATGCAATGACGGTAATCCTACGTCCACAGCTCACCAAATCCGGTGAGGCTTCACTTGGGAATGAATCCCCAAACGGAGACGATGCTCCAAACACACACGCAGGACGACACCTGCACACACACACGGGGACGCGCCCCAAACTACACACGGAGACAAGCTCCAACACACACACACACACACACGGAGATGAACTCCAACACGATCCGACAACCGGATCACTACCACACACACAAGATCGAACGGATCTAAATAGACCCACACACACACAAACGCAGATCTAGGAAGATCCAGGTACACACACGAATCAATTACAACACACACACAAACAACCACGGATCCAACACGATCCACACACACACACAGATTCTACAGTTTATAAAGAACACAAATACAATACCCAAAACATAAATACGATGAGGCTTAGTTTAGAAAACTCCTGTTTCGAGTTCCCTTTGAATGCATACTGCGGATCTAGAACATATCTTCAATCTTCACTTGACCGAAGCTTCAATTCGTGCTTGCTCGCTTTTCTGCTTTCTTGCTTGCTCAGCTTCTCCTCTTGAATCTTTGCTTGATTCTTTTCCTTGGATGATGTTGGCTTCAGATCTACCTTGAATGGCTTGAGGTTGGATGAAGGTGTTGCTGCACGAGGTACTGTTCACGGAGCTACAATACCCTCTTCTTCCTCCTTGGACAGCCTCCCCTTGATCTCCACTTGAATCCCCTTAGTTCCTTTACTTGCTTGCTTGCCTATCCTCTTGATTGGAGCTTTGTTGGCTTCAGATTGAGCTTGAATGGTTTTAGATGGATGAAGAAATTGTTGGATGGAGTACTGTTCACGCAGCTCTTCTTGCTCTTGCAACAGCTCACTTTCCCCCTTGATAGCCTCTATTAGATCTCACATTAGGTGCTTAGGGTTTATGACCCTTTAGGTTGGTTTTATATCTCTTGAAAGGCCCTTGGACAACCCCTAGACCAGATCCACGAATCCTAGTGTAATTGGGGGTAAAAGGATTAAAGAAATGGGGTGAAACCCCTCTTCTCGAGCTTGACACCAAAGTCAACAAAAGTGGGCATCGGGGCTGGCGGTCGACCGGAGGGCATGGGGCGGTCGACCGGAACCTGTAAATCCTCAAACTTTTAGGCTCTGGCAAAACCGGTCGACCGGATGCCTAGGGGCGGTCGACCGCTACCTGCAGAATCTGGAATTTTAGGCTCTGGCAATTCAGGTCGACCGGCCAAGGCGTGTAGGTCGACCGGAAAGACCTATACCTGCAAAAATGAAGTGTTAGACCAATGAAACATGTCCAAAAGTCAAGAGCTTTAAGTCCATACCAAATCCATGCATTTATGGCCGCGCAGGTCGATCCGCGGGCAAGGGCGCACGATGGCCAGAAGGGTTTCATGTTGAATGTGCATGAATGAGGTGTATACATAAGATACACAAGGTGAGATCGATGCTAAGCATGAGATACACAAGGTAAGAGTCTCACCAATGGTTCTTGATAGTAAATGACATATACCACCTGATTTGGATTGTAGAGGAGCATGGTGCTTATCCACAAGTTTAGTTCACCAAGTGGCTGCCATGTGTTTGATCCTGCAAGTAAGATAGTTAAGGTTAATACCATGCTTATTCACATTAAAGAAGTTGTGAAACCTCTTGCCTCGTGTAAAAATAATTCAATCAAGCATGAATCAAGACCATGTACCATTGCCATTTGCCATCTCAAACATATTTAAACATGAATGTGCAATCAACCATAAGTTTAGTTATCATCACTCAATCACACATTAAGTTTAGTTATCATCAAAACCATAATGCCAACAATCATCAAAATCATAACTCAACAAGATCTACCAGGAAATTAAGGACTCGGGCCTCCTCCACCAACCCATCCCATGAAGACCGATCCAAGACGTCGCAGCCGTAGCAAACACTGCCAGTTCTACGGCGATCACAGCCACCACACTGACGACTGCCAGCAGCTCAAGGACGAGATGGAGCGTCTCGTCCGCCAAGGACATCTCACCCGTCACGTGTCCGAGCAACGGGAGGATCGTGGAGTCCCCCCAGAAGAAATTGACAATCGCCCCAGGGGAGTCCACATCAACGTCATCTCGGGGGGATCCGCCTCCGAGGGAGATAGTGTTGGACATCCTGAGACTGCTAGATAGCAGAGATAAAGATGGGATCTAGAAGGGGGGGATGAATAGATCATGTCAAAGGGAAATTAAAATCGCACTCTAAAAATACTTTGGACACAAAAGAACACTTGATATCAATTCTGAAATGGAAGGGTCGAAGCACACTCTCAGTACCAGGGTCTGTTAAGACCTTCCACGGATGAAGCCAAAACAATAGCAGACACTCAACACATAGAAGCGATCTATGCAGGGATGAGACAGTGATACACTAATATCGTCAAGCACTTAACGCACAGGGTTGGCAAAATGGATTGGCTCTCAGTGCGCACACAACTGTTCGAAGGAGGCAACCGCAAAAAAATAGGGAATCACAAGCACAATCACACAGATAAACACCCATATTTTTAGGTGGTTAGGCTCGACTCAGAGTCAGCCTATACGTCCACCCCTCGCTCACACCGAGCGAGGATTCCACTTGCACATGCAAGAAACCAAGCAGACTCAGTCTGCAACAAAGTGCTGCCACACAGCTTGAAATTCGAGGGAGACAAATCCCTCAACCAGATTCCGCAACCCATAGAACCAGCCCCCTAGCTCTGCCACGTGCAGAACTAGAACCGGAGGACAACCTCCCTTTCCCTAAGACCACAGAGAGAACACCATGACTGACACCCCGTCACTCACAACCGGAGACACCAGTCTCCCTTCAGGGGGCAACCAGAGATAAATCTTCGTTCTCTTGAATCCTCAGGAGGAACCCGTGAGTCACACCCCATCACTCACAACCGAAGAGCAAGTCTCCCTTCTCCTGTTCGCACAGGAGGAACCCCGAACCCAAAACAGGGAACCGGAGAGCACTGAGGAAATGGAAAACGAAAACAACAAAGAGAAAATAGAACTGTCAGAAAACGCAAGACAAATATAGCTCACGTAGGAGCAAGACTGTTCTGGATCTGATCCAAGAACATATAAACATAGATCTTCAATGTGGAACGGGCTGCTTCAATCTCGATCTCTCCCTTTTTCTTTTTCTCTTCTCTTCTCTTTTTTCTTCTTCTCTACTCAGACTCGGGCTCTCTTTTTCTTCTTCTTCTGCTGGCTCTCCTTTTCTCTCTTTCGTGGCTTCTCTCTTCTCCTTTGAACTCTCCTCACTAATTTTCACTCTCTCTCTCTTCTTTCTGGCGCTGCTCTCTTTTTCAGATGGGATCTTCACATAGCAAGAGCTCTAGCAGCTTTCAGCAGTCGCAACACTCTCTTCGGAGGATGAGGCATTCTTTAAATAGAATAGGGGCTCTGAAAAGGTTTGGATGAGGCAAAAAACCTAGTGAAATTCTATTGGTACACCTGGCATTATAATATTCTTCCTTTGTAAATCTCTAAAAAGTGTGCCACTTTTTCTTGGATCACGTGCCATTATATCGCTAGAGTTGGTTTTCCAATCGGGTCTAATTTTAAGTTCCGAAACAAGGATTCAGATCTTTCAACTTATTAACCCATGAATATCTGCATCGACCTAACAGCTTAGGCTTGTACTTATGCATCGACTTGTTTTAACAAGTGCACCGACCTGAGTAGGTAGTAATGAATCACTGCATCGACCTGACTAGGTAGTGATGAATAGTGGCATAGACTTGCCTTAATTAGTGCACCGACTTTTGTCACAAACACTAATGCTTACTTAAGATGCATCGACCTGATAGTCACTAACAAAAGTAGCTACATCGACCATTCTTCAGGCATAACTGATGTGCATCGACCTTTCTTCTTGAATTGCTTAAGGTGCATCGACCTTACTAGCAGATTAGAAATAGTTGCACGTACCGACCTTATATTGCTATCGCTGACTCACAAGGATCGACCACCTACGATATGCATCGACCTTAATGAAGCAGCTTCTAGCATATAGTTCTAGGTGACATTGACCTATGCATAATGTGTACCGACCTGCCTAATCAAGGAATGCTGATGTGCACCGACCTGAGTGTTTATTAGCTAACCTTATACCCTTGCTCAGTCAGAGTATGTCAACCTGCTCTTTCAGCTTCACTGATTTCTTCATGACTTTGACTTAACCTTTTGCTTTATTCTCAGAGCCTGTTCTGTAAAGAGTTCAACACACATCTTCTACATATAATAAGATCATCTTAAGAGCAATTATGTTAGCAAAACTGCAATGTATCACATCCATCAATGCAACATAAACAATATGTTTGACAACATCAGAACCATATAGTGTCTACCACATCAACACATATGCCATCATACATCTTAGATGAATCATAGTGTTTGGCATCATCAAAACCATAGGGGTACAACAATCTCCCCCTTTTTGATGATGTCAACACTATGAGAACACTATGAGTCATAAAAGAACATGCTGATAAAAGAACATGCTGACTCATATCAAACTATTCTCCCCCTTTGACTTCATCAAAAAGGAAATAATAGTTTGAGAAAATCAGTAGAAATAAATGCGAAGCATGCATGGACATGATTGAGACAAAAATTGTTCTCCCCCTTTCCAAATGAACTGTAAACACCGAGACATGCCAATGACGTAACTTTATTCCCGCTAAAAATGTGAGGTAATCAAGAAAGAGAGAATATTGAGTAGTCCATGCAGAATGCAGGCTAATCTCCCCCTTAATAGCAGAGGTATGCTGATGAAGCAATCTTCACCTTTGATAGAACAAAGGGATTCGAATAGAAGAAATGATCATAATATATCAGCAAAATCACTGGGGTAGTTGGACAATTCAGGCAATGAGAGAATAACTCAAGAGGTAGTTCAATCTGCAGAAATTATCAATCAGCAGAATCTGAAATGATGCAATCAGTGAAGAATTGAGAGCAACCAAAGTGTTTCCAGTAGAGTAAAAACGAGCACAAGAAATCAACACATCTTACAAAGGAGTAAGGGAGATTTTCAATGAGATACCAATGCCATAAATTCAAATTTAAAGATGTTTCAGAGTCTTCAATTGTAAGGGCTTATGAAGGAACTTTACTGAACTGCATGGTTTAAATGTAATGAATTCAGAGATAATCTAAAAGAAATTTTCTGTACTCATATCTGAAATCAATCTTTAATAAAAGTGAACCATGCTGTTATATTAACATCAAGTTTAACCTCCCTCCATCTTAATCATTCAATTTCAATGACACCTTTAGGAATTATAAAAAGTAGTATTGAGGTTAAACAATTATGAATGCATCTGATTTTGTCCAGGGTTGCAGCAATATATCTTTTGCAACAGTTTTCAGATATTTCATTTGTTCAGCAACAATTTTTATGCAAAACTTTTTAAGAGCAATCTAGTTCAATACACACCTTATAACTATAGGATATACGTTATTTCAGACGCCAATATTCCTAAGGACTTAGGGTGACTAACAGTCATGCCTCATATTGAACAGAGATAACAATACAATGGCTTTTGACGTGAGGCACAACATGTCTTAAGTGAAGTGACCCAGTTACTCACCACTCACCATGTCATTGCTCTGTCATCATTTTCACAGATATTGCAATGAATTTCTATCAGAGGTAACTATGGCACTTCATGACACAGTCTATTTTTAGACACTATTTATCGATGATCAAAGTCATTGCTCTAATTCAATTTTCTTTCAGACAGTTCTCAGAACAATCAAATATTTAAAAACAATACTCACTTCATGTATCTCATCCAAAGAATGCCATGTTTTTTTTAAAAAAAAGATTCAGATTTTAGAAGGTCTTACATGATATATCATGAATCAACTGGTTAAAGTTTATTAAAAGAATTGACTCAGATATTTTTGAGATGTTCAAATCTAAATTCAAGAATTACATTAGACTTAAACCACATGAGTCTTTCAGACCTTCATAATTTCCTGTAATAGAAGTTTCCTTTTCCATATCATTTTTAAATTTATGAACAAGGTATACAAATTGAAATCTTCATGAGACTTAGATAAATCAAGGGAATTTCAGAAGAAGCCAGAACGTCAAGTAGTTAAGAGCACTAAGCATGAGTGATAATAACTGATGCAACCGTTAAATAGCAGTGATATCTAGGAGACCATCAGACAGATTGACTTTCAAGCAACAATTGAATTCCGATCAGGTGACATAAACATGGCAAGCTCCCTTACAGCAAAAGCAGGAGCAACAGACAATGGCTTCCAAGGTCATGAAAGTAAAGTACTCAAAAGATTTCAATACAGATATGAGTGGAAACCTAACTACAGCTGAAATCAAACATATTTTTCAAAACAGCTGGGGACAGCCAGGTCGACCTGAACTAGCAATGGGTCGACCTATGGTTCAATCACAGAGTTCAAGGAGCTGAGATGAATTTCATTTCACATGCAGCATAGAGTCTTGATCAATAAGGATCATAGCCGAAAGATCAACACAGACCGAATCAAGGAGCATCGATTGACCGAAGTGAATAGTTTGGTCGACCGAAATAGACAGAGAGTGAGTGATGAAACAGATATTTAAACACCCATTGTCAGAATCCTATAAATGCTCCCCCTGAGTGTATGCATGAGCCAACCAACTTGACATATAAACGTCAAGAAATGACATACATGAATGTAGATAATGGTCAGGCATTATGATGCATGTGAATAGCCTAGTGCATATAAACAACCTGCAGAAAGCATGAACTTCTCCTATGTGTATGCATGCATATCATGCAATAAGTTCTGATTTTTCAACAGGAATATCATGCAATCTATTTTGAAATGAATGTATGCATATGAACAACTTCATGCACTTATGTATCCTACAAAATGTATGAACTCCCCCTAACTAAATACATTGAACCATCATATATGACATGAAGACCATGCATGGAGTTATTTAACTATGCTCATAACTGACTGGATTTATTTGTATGCCATTTGACCTATGGTACCGGGCGGAGAACTTAGATCTTAGGATTACCTCTCGCATGGTGAAAACTTCTAGACAAGCTTAATCTGTCCTTATTCATATCACCATTTATTATACCATTAAGTCATGCATGAAGGTGCATCACGAATACAGTGCAGTCCTATATGCAATGCAAATTTTTGAAGTCATTTTGGCAAACACACATGTATGCGGATGAACCACATATGCAATATGCACATATGCACTTCAGATTTTCAATCTACAAATGAGTGTGCAGATGAATTTTCTGTAACTATCTATGACCTATGCAGATTTCATATGCATGTGTGAAGGTCTATGCATGAGCAAACTAACATATGCAAACAGTGCAAATGATATTTGCAATCATGAAAACTCATGTAGCCCATAAGTTGCAATTCCTCCTTGATCATTTAGCAGTTGAGATGTTTAACACATGAATCAGATATGACCAAAAAAAACAATTTTACCGAACTGGGTTTTACCAAACTCAGGTGCCTTAGTTTATTGAACCCCTTTTTATTCCTCAGTCCCAAGGCACACCTACAAAATAAGGACTCTCATTTTTGGTTTAATGGTACCCAATATTTCTTGGGTCTAGAGAAGTTAGTTGCAGCTCTTGTAGGTGTTGTCCTTGACCTTAGGGCAATAACTTCATCATTCTTTAAATGACGACATTCATCTATGATGTGCCCTAACAATCCACAGTAATGAGATTGAACATAGAAATTATGCTTTTTAAAGAATTGTGCATCATGTGTCCGAGTGATAGCAGGATTTTTGCTCTTTCTGGCATGAGTGATGTGATTGTGTTTCAAGTACCAACAGTCTTTGACTGTATGGCCGACCTTACCACATGCATTGCAATATAGTCTCCTTAGAGCAGTTCTAGGAACATGGTTCCTTCTAAAGGCCTTTTACTCATCCTTTTTCAAAAACCAACGGTCATGCATTGCATGACCGAAATGACCACAGTGAAAACATTTGTGTTGCCTTTTCTGGGCAACTTGTTCATTTTGTGAACCCTTAGTGAAATGCATGTGTGTTTTCTGGATTTCTCATTTCCTTCATGCCTTTTTGAACATTTAATTCATCAGTTTTCAAGATGTAACAATTGTGCATCACATGACCAAATCTTCCACAATAATGACATGAGCCCTTTCTTGTATGGGTGTATGAGAGATCATGTGACTTCTGTGCAGCATTCTTTGTGCCAGCAGGAATATTTTTGAACTTTTTCTGTGGATTTTCTTTCTTTTTCAATTTTTGAGTTTGCTCAACAATTTTGGGATTGACAGTAGATTTTTGGTTTCTCTGAGCACTGTTTTTGAGGATAGGCGCATTAGATGTGCTAGTCGGCTCAGAACTACACACAAATGAAGTATGAAGCTTATTGTCGAAGCCCTTTTTATTAGCTGGGTTAAAACCCAGACCCTCACATTAGAAATTCACTTTAGAGCCAAGGATCTTGTCTAAATTATCTTTTCCATTCACAAATTTTTCAAGAGATTTGTTCAGGTCAGAAATTTTAGATTCAAATTTTGAGACATGGAGCTCATATCCATCCATCTTCTCTTCATAGCAAGTAGCATTTTCATTCAACATTTGATTAACGATTTTTAGACTCTCAATTTCTTGCTCTGCATTCACCAACTTATCAGAACTATCCATGCTCACGCACTTACTTTGTCAAATGTGATTAGTCTCTCAGACAGAGCTGTGTTTAGGTGTTTCAGCTTGTTAATTTCCTCTTTCAGTTTACTATTTTGCTCCTGGAGTTCATCATCAAACACCAAATCACTTAAAGAAGTCTGACACTCATTAAACACTTCTTGTTGATTTTCTGATTGAAGTTTGTCAAGATTTTTCTGAAGCTCTAAATTTATTACTCTAACAACTTCCAATTTTTCAGAGATCAGTCTATTTTCACTTTCAAGATTTATTGATTTATGTTCAGATTCCTGAACCCGATTTTTGAGTTTCTTGTTTTCAGATTTTAAATAATCAAGTTCTGAACTAAAAGCATCAAGGTCTTTCAGTTGTCTTCTAAATATGTCATTTTCTATTTTCAGGATTTCAATGTCCTCACCTACAGAGTTAGCATTCTCAAGATTGGTTAACTTCTTTTTCAGGGATTTATTCTGTTTTCTCAATTTTTCATAGGACTCTAGCAAATTAGTATATGCATCTTCCCAGTCCTCTAGAGTAAAGCTAGCGAAAGGATTGTTTACCTCTTCAACATCCTCACTTTCATCGCTTCCTTTAGCCATCATGCATTTGTGATTTTCCTTCTGATGAATATCGTTCAAGTAATCCCAAATTTCTTTGGCAGTCCTGCAGGTAGATACAAATGGAAATTTTTTAGTGTCGACTGCTCTCTTGAACATATTCAGCGCCTTAATGTTCTCAAGATATTTCACTTTATGATCCTCAGTCCAATTGGACTTACTCTTGGGCAATTTGCATGGCCCTTGAGTAATAATTGTCCATAGGTTTGGATCAATTGAATTTGTGATTTGGCCCATTTTAGCAATCCAGATATAAAAGCTAGTGCCATCAAACACTGGTGCGAAATCCATGAGAAAAATGCTTAGCGAAATAAGATCGAGCAGTCACAAGACACTAGGATCCTTTTTCTGCATATGATTAAATCTACAAGAGTGAGAAACCTGCTCTGATAACACTTGTTGGACATCCTGAGACTGCTAGATAGCAGAGATACAGATAGGATCTAGAAGGGGGGATGAATAGATCCTGTGAAAGGGAAATTAAAATCGCACTCTAAAAATACTTTGGACACAAAAGAACACTTGATATCAATTCTGAAATGGAAGGGTCGAAGCACACTCTCAATACCAGGGTCTGTTAAGACCTTCCACGGATGAAGCCAAAACAATAGCAGACAGTCAACACATAGAAGCGATCTATGCAGGGATGAGATGGTGATACACTAATATCCTCAAGCACTTAACGCACAGGGTTGGCAAAACAGATTAGCTCTTAGTGTGCACACAACTGTTCGAAGGAGGTGGCCGCAAAACATAGGGAATCACAAGCACAATCACACAGATAAACACCCAGATGTTTAGGTGGTTCGACTCAAGTCAGAGTCACCCTACGTCCACCCCTCACTCACACCAAGTGAGGATTTCACTTGCACACGCAAGAAACCAAGCAGACTCAGTCTGCAACAAAGTGCTGCCACACAGCTTGAAATACGAGGGAGACAAATCCCTCAACCAGATTCTATAACCCACAGAATCATCCCCCTAGCTCTGCCACATGTAGAACTAGAACTGGAGGACAACCTCCCTTTCTCTAAGACTACAGAGGGAACACTGTAATATCCCGGACCTTTCGGATCCTTCTTCGTGGGTCCCGGATCTGGTTTCTCAGAGCGTCTAGCTCCTTTGTGTCTAAAATTTCATTTTGGACATCTTTCGTGTTCGGATCGGTGTGATCCGGAGTCGTTTCGGAGGCCCGGAAGCGTTCCGCGACTTTTCTGTGTGTGTTTTCCGATTCCCGGTGTGTGTTTCGGCAATTCCTTCGGAATCTCGCTGCGGGTGGACCGGGTCGTTCACCTGGGCACGAGTTGTACCGTTGCGATCGGTGCGTTCCGAGGATTCCAGAAATATGATTTTCTATTTTTTGATATTTTCTGGATTTTCTATAAAACCCCCCCTATTTCTCTCTCCTCCCCACCTTATCTTTCCTCTTCTTCTTCCTCATCCGTTTCTCCCCACCGCGGCCCCCCCTTCTCCCTCTCTTCCTCCCGTTTGAGCGCGGCGAGCTCCCTTTCGGCCGTAGGCGGCGGCGGGGCGACGGCGCGAAGACATGGGTGGTGGCGAGGTGATCTCGTGGGTGTGCGGCGAGCGTGGGAAGCGTGAAGAGGCGAGGTTTTCCAAAGCGATTTCTTACGTTCGTGGATGATCCGGCGGAGCATTCGCTCCATTGAGGTAGGGTGACATTCCCTAGCTCCTTGCCGTTCATTTCCATGATTTATAGGCCGAGGGGAGGCCGAGAGGGGCTTGATTGAGCGGGTTTGGGGTTTTCCATGATTTGGGGAGAGCTCGCCCGATCTATGGATTTGATGCATGATTTCGCGTTTAGATGGCCTAGAATCATGCTAGGGGTCCCCAGGGGTCTTCCCCTTTGATGTCCCCCTCTCCGGTGGAGGCATGGGGGCGTGGGTGATTTTTTTGGGCGTTTCCCGACGTTTCACCGTCGGGTGTGTGTAACGGTCCTTCCAGGGACCGTCACACGGTGTGACGCGCCTGGAAGGGTGCGTCACATGCCCTTTGTTAGCCAGCTGGGGTCAGGGACTGTGACGGTCCCACGATAGACCGCCACAGCCGTGTGATGCGCCTGGGTTGGGCTGTCAGGGGCATCCGACTGTTGGCTTGTGACCGTTGTTTTTGACCGTTGGGGGTCAAGGTATGTGACGCACCAGGCCTGGCGCGTCACATCCTTGTGACGGCCTGGGGCGGGAGCGTCAGGGCGCTTTTGAGTGTCTGAAACCCCAGGCGGTGTGACGGCCGGCGTCGGACCGTCACACCCCGTGACGCTCCTGCGTGGGGGCGTCACAGTCTGTAACGTGCAAGGGCAGGCGCGTTACGTTTTGCTTTACGCTGGGAGCCTGATGGCTGGAGTCGGACCATCAGGTTCCTGTGATGGTCCAGCCAAGGACCGTCAGGCTTCCTGTGACGGTCCCGCCTAGACCGTCACGTGCCTGTGACGGTCCAGGGGTGGACCATCAGGCTTCTGGTTGCCCCGAGAGGGTTGCAACCCCATTTTTGGTCCGACTGTGGTCACCGTGGGACGGGGCCGGTATGTGGGGTGGTCCCCGTGCGTCGTCGGATGCGAACGTTATTTTCTGTTGACTTGAGAGTCTATTCCTTCTGTGACCCTCCACTAGTCGTACCCTACCAGTACGCGGTGCTGGTCGCACCAGGGAGTGGTGTACGGACTTACCCTTAGGGACGGTTTGTGGACCGATGGCCGTCGGGCCCCACGTATTGCAGCTAGAGTCCGGCTAAGGGGAAAACCGGTCAGAGGGCCAGAACAGGGACGCGCGGTCTGTGTGTGCACACGTGGTTGGGGGCGGTTGGACCCACGTCGACGGGCGTGACCCCAGCTAGTCACTTGTTTGTGGTTACTTGTTCGGTGTTCGTGCCTTTGGTAGGCGCTACCACGTCAGGCAGTTCACCTGCAGTGCGGTGTAAGTCGTCAGGGGACGCTACCGACTGTGCTTCTAGTGGGAGGTACTCCTGTCGAGTACGGAGTGTCAGACTGTCAGTCTTGTGACTTTGACCTTCGGGTTTGCCGGATTGACCGTTGAGCTTCGGTTGTCTCACCGTTGCACGTGTGTCGGTTTACGTGCCGTAGGACCTTTGTTCTGTAGAGTACAAGGCTTTCCTTTCCGGGGTACTCTCCTACCGCTAGCGTAGTGGTTCCCTGTTCTACGAGGTAGGGTTCGAGTGATCCCTACTGAGTCTTGTTCTGAGACTCATTCCCTGCGTGTTTTCACCGTGTTTTAGGTGAGGCGCCGCCCCTGGGGAGCGCGTCTGGGGTGCAGCGTGGTGCAGGTGCCCCGAGGTAGTGCCAGAGGTCAGAGCCGGGGGATGCCCCGTGTTACTGTACTTTTCTTTCTTGTCTCTGTACTAGTTGTGGACTATTGTTGTTGTTATTTATATATTGTGGACCATGTAAAATGTTAATTTATTTCCTACTTATTATTATAATTGTTTAATTCTACAATCATCTGTGGTACTTGTGTAGTCTCCACACCATTCCTTTAACCCTTCCGAATCTTCGGGCTCGTGGGTGGCGATGCGAGTCTCGGGTTATCGGGCCTTCCCGGTAATCGGATTCTCGAGTCATTACAAACACCGTTGTTGAGTCCCGGAGGGTGACAATCAAGAGGGGAGGGGTGAATTGATGGCCAATTAAAAGAAACTACCTAAGTGAATTCTATACTAATTATGCACACAAGCTCTAGCCTTACACGAACAGGATCACACTCATGAATGCGTGTGTAGTGGGTGTGATTGATAGAGAAAATGGTGAATGCTCACCTCACCGCGAAGCCCACTCGACAAGTAAACGGAATAGCAAACCACAATTGACACACGGAATTTTTAGGTGGTTCGGGTACACAGCCGTGTCTCCTACGTCCACCCCTCACACGGAGGATTAAGGCTTCACTATGTAGTGAATCACACACACACGCTGTGTACAACAGCAAGCACACACACACACACACACACACACACACACACACACACACACACACACACACACACACACACACACACACACACACACACACACACACACACACACACACACACACACACACACACACACACACACACACACACGCACGTTCGTGTTACCAAACACGAACACCACACACAAATATCTGAAATAATGATTACAACGTATGCTCAAGTTTAAGCTAAATGATTCAGAATGGAAAGAGTGAAGAAGGATTGATTTATCCTGGTTGGAGCTCCCCCTTTCTCTTCTGTGAATTTTATCAAACACTTGTGCAGCACGATGACCGTTCTTGACGATCTTGGCTCGGATGTGGCTGAATCTCGATTTCGCTCGTAGCCAGCAGCAGAGTCTTGATTGGAACTTTGATTCCTCCTTCTTCCCTTCACATTCACGCACACACCAAGGTGAAACAAGGGCTGGAGGTGGCTACTGCGACCTGCACACACAAATGTTAGAAAGAAACCCAAAATCAGGACATACGAATTTCTCTTAGGGTTTTCATCCTCTACAAGTTGTTATATAGGCCAAGGGTTGTCAACGGACAGCCATGGGGCAAGATCCACTTGTTATGGAGTGGATTAAGGACAGCCACACAAGTGTGGTTGGACCATTTGGTCGAAATGCCAAGAGTCCACAATCACGGCGCCGCCCAGATCTAGACCAGAAAGGGTCGACCCTTGGGGTCGACCCTTGTGAGGGGCCAAATGGGCCAGACAGCATGGGTCGACCCTTGGGGTCGACCCTTCCAAGAACCCGTGCTGGTTTAACAATTCTAGCAATAGGGGTTTTCAGGGGTCGACCCTTGGGGTCGACCCTTGCAGGTCTGGTGAAGGAGCCCGCCGGGTTCTAAAAAATAATCACCAGGGGTCGACCCTTGCGGCTGGGGGTCGACCCAATGGGTCGACCCTTTCAGCTGGAGATAAAAGACCCACGTTAACAGAACCTGGGGACCTAGGGGTCGACCCAATGGGTCGACCCTTGTGTCAGAACATCCAAAAGATTGATTGAAAGACCCACTAAGTCCAAGAACAAGTCTAGGGATTTCAAGATGGTTTTTAAAGCATGAGAGGGAATGAAACTCAAACCATTTAAACTTAGATGAGTTCTAAACCAATTTAATCCTTGAGATCAAAATAAAGAACTTCAAACCACACATTCAAAAGTCAATATGTTGAAGTCGATCTCACCAATCATCCTAGAACGTTGGTAATCTTTGGCCATATAGATTATCTTGTCAAAACAACTTTCGAATTAGATTCTTCGTCCAAATTCAAATCAAAACACTTACTCTTGAGATGATGTTCTTGAGCCTTCTAAATGCCAAATCTTTATGTGATGTGATCACTTCTAAAACGTTAGAAAAGCTCATTTTCAGTTCATATAAATTCATTTGGTCATCATCAAACTCCATAAGACATAATACATGAGGAGGGGGTTCAACAATCTCTCCCTTTTTGATGATGAAAAAATTCTATATAAAAACTTCATTCCATGAACAGTTGAAACCACATTAGCATGAATCATTCCATCTCACCATATTGGACCGATATAAAAGACAACACAATATAAAATAACACAATATGTAAGATTGATTAACATTGCATATTTCCACAAGGTCTTGCCGACAACAAGTTGTAAGGGGAGCAAAGTCTTAAATGCAAATAGCAAGATGCAATGTATGAGACTCAAAGGAAGTGCAACATTACTAATGAACTAGGAAAATGAGGAAAGCATACATGCATGCAAGCATACATCACACAATACATATAAGTAGCCGAATAGTCTTTTCTCCCCCTTTGGCAGCATCAAAAAGGAGGGGGTGAAATAAGGATAACAACTGTGCCAATTTGAAGGAGCATCATAGTCTAATCATCATTATCATCCGGACGTGGTTGACGCCTAATATATGCCGTTTTTTCTTCCATCATGTGGGTTTGGTCGGCCACAGCGTCAGCGACGTATCGAGAGTGCTCCTGGTGAGAGAGTTTCAGATCTGATAGTTCAAGTTGCATAGCTGCCATGGTCTCCCCATACTCGTCTAACCGATCATCAATAGTATCCAACCGATCCATGATTAGCTAAACCTCCTCGGAAGGCATTTCCTCAAAAGGAATATGTGGTTGTTGCACACCGGCCTGTGCATCATCGTCATCCTCCTCCTCAGAACTGATTTCATGTGCAGCACTTTTCAATGTCCGGACCAAGTTACCATCTCACAGTTCATAGCCCATATTATGACAAATAGAATGAACAGTAAATATATCAGCCTCTCTAATGGTTTGAGAAGATTCTTTTGAGAGGTTGATGTCCAAGTGTGCAAATATAGCAGAAAGTGTGGCGGCATATGGAAGAGTTCTATTCCTGTGCTTCATGCTGTTACACATATGAACTAAAAACATAGCTGAAAAATTAACTGGAATACCACCCAAGAGACAGTAAAATAAGAACATATGGATCTCTGTCACTTTGTCATGGCCTCTTCCTCTTGGGAGCAGGATAGTAGTGATCATCCTGTGTAATATATGCTGCAGGGGAGGAAAATGATTGGCGTTTAACCCAGCAAGAGAATGTTCACCTTTTTCTTCAGATGTCATCATTTGATAAACAGTTTCTTCAGGAACCACAATATCTCCAAATGTAAAGCCTTCATGAGGGAGATTAAATGCCACTCCTAAAAATTCTGTGGAGAGTATAACCTGTTGGCCATGAACCACAGTAATCGGATGTTCCCCGGACATGGTGAAGTTGCTATAAAATTGATGCACCAAATTCGGATAAATGCGTTGATGTTCAGACATGAAGAAGTCCAAATTTGGCTGACTGCAAAAAACATCCACCAAACTCAGAAGATGGCAGTTAAGATTGACAAATGATACCGCTCGAGGTCGGAGTACCTTTCTGTCCAAAATCTTGCTCAAAGGCGCAGATTCTCTGCCATATGCGGCCGCCCTACCACGACGTGCCATGGCCGCACTAGACTCCCCTCTACTGCAAGAAGAACGCCTCTTTGGGGCCATCTAAACATAGACCGAAGGAACCCACCGATGGGGTATAGATCTCGATGGTTCAACCAAAGAGGAATGCGAGAAGTGTGAATCTATGATCCTCCACAGACATCAGAAGCTTACCTCAAGGGAATGAAGATCAAAGGATGACGCTTTAAGCCACAAAGAGAAGATTTCGCGCGGACGCCACCCGGAGAACCGCGACTAGGGCTTGACGTCTTTGATGCCAAGGAATGGTTTTTAGGGCTTGCAAAGGGTGGTGGCTAGGCTAGGAGGGGGGCAAGAAAGATTTTATAGCCATGGGAGGGTCCAACTTAGGGTTGGAACCAATGTTCGAACGGCTTGGGTGCGGGTGAGCCGCCCCGCCGGTTTGGGTCGACCCAATGGGTCGACCCATGGTACTCTTACCCCCGGGCAGAACCGGGTTCGCGAGGGTCGACCCATTTGCTGGGTTTGCGAGGGTCGACCCTATGGGTCGACCCGTTTTCTGGTTTTCAGCAATATGAAAGAATAACTCGAAGAGAATGTCAAGGAATGTCCGGCTCGAGTCCCCAATTGTAAAAATTTATGAAATCAAGGAATTTTGGATAAAATTTAGGGTGTAAGCAATTGGGGTATTGTTAGTCGAAATTTGGGAATATATGAGACGTGTAATGTCCTTTTGATCCGGATTTCTGACTTTGAACAAATTAGCTCCTTTGTGGGCAGTTTAATATTTCAAGAATGATTTCGGCCATAGAAATTACAAAGAGCATTGTGTGTATATAATATACATAGAAGAAATGCAGTAACACACAAAGATGATTTTTCTTTTGTTCTTCAGATAATATAATGCAAGTGCATGACAAGGGATATACTATATACATGGAACTTGATACAATTACATGTAATGCAGTGGCCTATTTATACATTGATGCACATGGCTATTATTTAGACTTGTCTATCCTACAAACCCCTAGTTCTCTTCTAAATGACATGAACTTGTCTTCACTAAGAGGTTTGGTGAAAATGTCGGCAATCTGACGATCTGTCTCAATAAAGCTGATATCAATATCACCCTTGCTTACATGATCTCTAATGAAATGATGTCTAATTTCAATATGCTTGGTGCGAGAGTGATAAACTGGGTTTTTGGACAGGTTTATGGCTGATGTGTTGTCACAAAGAATTGAGGTGTTTCTAAAAGATATGCCATAATCAATCATTTGCTGTTGGATCCATAACACTTGGGCAACACAACTACCGACATCCACATACTCGGCTTCGGCTGTTGATAATGCCACTGAATTTTGTTTCTTGGAGGCCCATGAGACCACGCATCCCCCAAGAAATTGGCAATACCCGCTGGTGCTTTTCCGATCCATCTTACAGCCCGCGTAATCGGCGTCAGAACAAGCAACTAGTTCAAAACACGAATTACGTGGAAACCACAATCCTAAGTTAACTGAACCAGCAACATATCTAAAAATCCGTTTTACAGCCGACATATGTGATTCCTTTGGATTTGACTGAAATCTTGCACATAGGCAAACATCAAACTGAATGTCGGGCCTGCTGGCAGTTAAATACAATAGTGAACCTATCATGCTTCTAAAGAGTTTTTGGCCCACTGATTTACATGTCTCATCTTGATCAATTTTTATTGAGGTGGACATAGGAGTTGGTTGTGGTTTTGTTGATGTCAAATTGAACTTTTTCAGCAACTCCATGGCATACTTCTTTTGATGTATGGACAGCCCATCTACCGTTTGATTTACCTGCAATCCCAAGAAAAATGTTAGCTCTCCCACAAGACTCATTTCAAACTCACTTTGCATTAATTTTGTAAAGTATTTACTGAGAGTATCATTAGTGGAGCCAAAAATAATATCATCAACATAAACTTGAACAATTAAGATTTTCTTACCATTCAATTTTGTAAAGAGGGTTTGATCAACATTACCTCGTTTGAATTCATTTTGAATGCGGAAATCACTTAACCATTCATACCATGCACGGGGTGCTTGTTTCAGACCGTAAAGTGCCTTGTCCAGCTTGTACACATGGTCTGTATGTTTTGTGTCTTCAAACCCCGAGGGTTGCACCACATACACGTCCTCTTGGATATAGCCATTCAAAAATACACTCTTAACATCCATTTGAAATAATTTGATATTGTGACAACATGCAAATGCTAAGAGAACCCTCACTGCCTCATGTCTTGCTACTGGAGCAAAAGACTCATCAAAGTCAATTCCTAACTCTTGGCTATAGCCTTTGGCTACTAGCATAGCCTTGTTCCTAGTTACCACTCCTTGATCGTTTGTTTTGTTTCAGAAAACCCATTTCGTTCCGATCACAGAGTGATTCTTAGGGCATGGAACAAGGAACCACACTTTGTTCCTTTGGAACTAGTGTAGTTCCTCTTGTATGGCCATGATCCATGACTCATCATTCAAGGCTTCTTCTATGGAGTGAGGTTCAAATTGAGAAAGCAAGGCTATGTAATCCTGATTTTCAACTTCCCTGAAATGGGCTCGTGTCCGTATTCCTTCTTCTACATTGCCCATCACATTGTCCGACGGATGGTCCTTTGGAAAGGTCCATTGCATTGGTAGCTGCTGTTCAACTTGAATTTCCTGATTAGCATCATCTTCTTGTGGTTCTTCTTCTTGTTGTTTCTCAATTTTTCTTTCTTTCTTCCCGATATCTCCAACATCCAACTCATCATCCTGCAAGACGGATTTTTCATTAGTTCTATTTTGAGATGATTCATCAATAATGACATGGGGGCTTTCCTCAACTACAAGAGTTCTCAAGTTGTACACTCGATATGCTCTTGAGCTAAGTGAGTACCCAAGAAGTATACCTTTGTCACTTTTGGGATCAAATTTTACCAGGTCTATCTTACCATTGTTATGAATGTAACAGGTTGAGCCAAATGGTCTAAGATATGAAATGTTTGGCTTCTTACCTCGATACAGCTCATAGGGGATTTTCTTCAACAACGGTCTTACCATGGCACGGTTGATTATGTAGCAGGCTGTGTTCACTGCTTCAGCCCAAAAGTACCTCGGTAGATTATTCTCATTTAGCATGGTTCTTGCCATTTCGATCAGTGTTCTATTCTTCCTTTCAACAACGCCATTTAGTTCGGGGGTTCTTGGTGCGGAGAAGTCATGAGTGTAGCCTTGAGCCCTGTAAAAATTGCTGAACTCATGGTTATCAAATTCCCTGCCGTGATCACTCCGCACGGTTTTGATACAAAACCCCTTTTCATTTTGAACCACCCTGCAAAATGCTTCAAATTCCGTCAGGGCATCATTTTTATGAGAAAGGAAGTAAACCCAATAGAATCTTTAGTAATCATCCATAATTACAAAACCATATAATTTACCACCCAAGCTGTGTGTTCTGCTTGGTCCAAAGAGATCAATGTGGATGATTTCAAGGGGTCTCGATGTGGTCACATCATTCTTGCTCTTGAATGATGTCCTTGTTTGTTTCCCCATACTACACGCCCCACACACTCCATCATCGACGGCCTTCAACTTCTCCAATGATTTTACCTTTGTCCTTACCACCGAATGCTACCGTCCCACCATCCTTTTCATGCAGGTCCACAAATCATTCCTTGTTTCCCGTCATATGCCGAGAGCAACCACTATCCAAATACCATTTGTTCCTTTGAGCTCTCGAGTAGACCTGCAATTCAACCAAAGTGCTTATGGAGATTTTGGTACCCAAGCAAGCTCGGGTCCATGACGGTTAGAGGCATGATGCATATATGATCTATTTCTGAATCTAGCAGAATTTTCTTCATCATATCATACATGTCATGACCCATTTTTCCACAATAGAAACAAGTGATGGCTCTATCTCTTTTTCTCCTTCTACCAACATTTGAAAAGGAATTATGCATGTGTTTCTTTGGTTTGGAGGATGCTGAACTTATGGGGGCCCAATGGGTTGTATGAACTTTTGATTTTTCAAGGATGGCAAGAGCATCCTTTAGGTCTTTTATTTGAGCCATTTGAGATTGGCTTTATTTTTCAGCCTTTACTTTAGCTTCATTGCAAGTAATGCTTTCAAGCTTTTCTTGTTTCATATCATTTTTCAATTCTTCATGTATTTTCAGAAATGTGGATTGTTCTTCTCTCATGCATTAAATCTCTTCTTCAAACAGTTCAATTTTGGATGCAAGAATTTCATTTTCATGCTTCATGTTTTCATTTTCTGATTTTAAAGTATGGCACTCTTCACATGATTTTTTAGTATGCACAAAATGATCAATTTTCTTTTTCAAATTTCTGTTTTCAGATTTGAATTTTTAACATTTTCATATAAAGATTTGTATGCAATTTGCCATTGTTCACAAGTAAGAGTTTCAGTTTCAGAATCTACCTCATTTCCTTCGTCGTCATTGGCCATGAGACATAGATTCTGGACTAGCTCATCTAGTCCATCTTCATTTCCGGATTCCTCCTGATCTTCATCGCTCCATGTGGCCATCATGGCCTTGGGCTTCCTGAACTTGCCTTTCTTCACCTTCTTGATGAGATCGGGGCACTCACCCCGCATATGGCCGGGTTTCTTGCATTCATAGAAAATCACTTCTTCTTTCTTGCTACTTTCTACTCTGTTTGGTCCTTGCCTTCTTGGTCTCTTCCTGAACTGACCACCAAAGTTTCTGGTTCTTTTGACGAACCTTCTTGCTCTTCGTGTGATCATGGCAACCAGTTCCTCATCTTCAGTGTTGCCAATGGAATCATTGTCACTGCCCTTTGAATCTTGTGGATTCACCCTTAGGGCCAATGGTGTGACAATTTTCTTTTTCTTGTGATCCTCCTCGCTCCTTTTGATGTTTATTTCATATGTCATCAGCGAGCCGATCAACTCATCCAGAGTTAAAGTGCTGAGATCTTGGAGTCTTCAATTACAGTGGCTTTTGTATGCCACTGTGGAGAGAGGGATCTTAGAACTTTTCTGACAAACTCCTTGTTGGAATACTCCTTGCCAAGTCCCTTTAGTCCATTTGTAATTTCTATCAATCTAGCAAACATGTCAGAAATGGACTCATCTTGCTTCATTGCGAACAGCTCGTAGTCCCGGACTAAAAGATTGGCTTTGGTTTCCTTTACTTCCGACGTTCCCTCATAGATAAGCCGTTTCTTGTTCCACATCTCCTGTGCAGAGGAACACGTAGATATACGTGAGTATTCATTAGGATAAATAATACATTGAATTATATTCATAGCTTTAAAATTCGCTGAGCACTTCCTAATATCTTCTTCATCCCACTCATTCTCATTTTCAGATAATACATATGGACCCCTACTTATGACACGCCAAACATCGTAGCCCTGGGCACGTAGGAAAACAAACATTCTATTTTTCCAGTAGGGGTACTTTGATCCATCAAAGAACGGAGGTCTTTGAATAGAATGCCCTTCGGGCATCATCCCCTTGTTTGCCATTTAATGGGATCTAGCTCTGACGACAGTGTGGTCGAGATTAAACAGAGACCAAGGCTCTGATACCAATTGTTGAGTCCCGAAGGGTGGAAATCAAGAGGGGAGGGGTGAATTGATGGCCAATTAAAAGAAACTACCTACGTGAATTCTATACTAATTATGCACACAAGCTCTAGCCTTACACGAACATGATCACACTCGTGAATGCGTGTGAAGTGGGTGTGATTGATAGAGAAAATGGTGAATGCTCACCTCACCGCGAAGCCCACTCGACAAGTAAACGGAATAGCAAATCACAATTGCCACACGGAATTTTTAGGTGGTTCGGATACACTACCGTGTCCCCTACGTCCACCCCTCACACGGAGGATTAAGGCTTCACTATGTAGTGAATCACACACACACGCTGTGTAGAACAGCAAGCACACACACACACACACACACACACACACACACACACACACACACACACACACACACACACACACACACACACACACACACACACGCACACACACACACACGCACCCACGCACGCACGCACGCACGCACGCACGCACGCACGCACGCACACACACACACACACACACACACACACACACACACACACACACACACACACACACACACACACACACACACACACACACACACACACACACACACACACACACAGACACACACACAGACACACACACACACACACACACACACACACAGACACAGACACACACACACACACACACACACACACACACACACACACACACACACACACACACACACACACACACACACACACACACACACGCACATTCGTGTTACCAAACACGAACACCACACACAAATATCTGAAATAATGATTACAAACGTATGCTCAAGTTTAAGCTAAATGATTCAGAATGGAAAGAGTGAAGAAGGATTGATTTATTCTGGTTGGAGCTCCCCCTTTCTCTTCTGTGAATTTTATCAAACACTTGTGCAGCACGATGACCGTTCTTGACGATCTTGGCTTAGATGTGACTGAATCTCGATTTCGCTCGCAGCCAGCAGCAGAGGCTTGATTGGAACTTTGATTCCTCCTTCTTCCCCTCACATTCACGCACACACCAAGGTGGAACAAGGGCTGGAGGTGGCTGCTGTGACCTGCACACACAAATGTTAGAAAGAAACCCAAAATCAGGACATACGAATTTCTCTTAGGGTTTTCATCCTCTACAAGTTGTTATATAGGCCAAGGGTGGTCAAGGGACAGCCATGGGACAAGATCCACTTGTTATGGAGTGGATTAAGGATAGCCACACAAGTGTGGTTGGACCATTTGGTCGAAATGCCAAGAGTCCACAATCACGGCGCCGCCCTGTGGACGCACTTTTTGTTTAATAAAATCGTTGTTTATTTGTTTATTGGCGTTTATTAAGTGCGTGGGCGTGCCAGTCACAAAGTGACGATTTATTGTGCGCTCGATCTGACTAATCAGATAATTGTGTAGTTCGTGTCGGGACCGAAACCCGTCGTGCCGTAAAGGCCACGACGTTATTTACATCCCCCATACGGGGGAACACCCTTGATTGATTGCCGGGAATAAGGGGCCTCATGGCCAAAAAAATATATCGAGAGAAACAAGTCGATAGCGGTCTCGAATCAGTCGGAAAGCCCTATGTCTAGGGAAACAAGCATTCGAAATATGTCGGTCACTCAGGGGACCATTTCGATATTCGGACGAGCGTCCGGCTTTAGAGAATCATGATCATCACGGGGAAAACGGGAGCATATGTATGCCGGGGTACGGCGAGTTTATTGTTCAAAGGGATAGGAGGCATTCGGTTGAATCCCGGTTAGAGCGGTCGGAAACCGATAAGTTTGTTCGCCCGGTGCAAGACCAAGCTACGACCATACTGCGGTGGGCCCCCCGCGGTCGAAGTCGGGCTCGCGTGGGCATCATTAATATTTTCGGTGCCGAAGGGCAGCGGGAAAGTGTCCCGGGACTAGATTCTGAAACAAAGATTTGTACAGAGATAGCCGACTATAGGCCTAGGATGTGGGTCAGGCGATGACCATGGTTGGGGCGAACCCGAGGTCCAGATGTGACTCACGAAGGTCTTATTGATGTTCCCGCACGTAGGGTTCGGGGAGGACGAGGGCCGTCTCGTTCCATTCGGATTTTGTCGGTCATACACAGACTATTTTATGTTCGGACAAAGGTCCGTATTGAAGACGTAAACGGAAATAAACCCGTACAAATGTCTGCCGTGAGTACGGCAAGCTTTAATGCAAGCACGGGATTCGATCCCGGGATATACATCGGTCACTAACGGACCATTCAGTATTCGGACGTGAGTTCATGTTCGAAGCATCGACGACCACGACAAAGACATACCGACGGTACGGCACATTTCCTGTGGGTGCGGGATTGGATCCCGGTGAAGATGGGTCAAGCCGATGATCTATTGGCCCGAGGTGGTTGCGGACTATGGCCATATCGGGGTTTCCGAGGACCACGTCTGATGCCACGGGGCGTCATTACCTCTCTCTTCACGCATAGTCTTGGGAAACGAAGGTTCCAAGGTATACGTGCGTGTCGGTCGGACCATTCGTTGTTCGGATGTGAGTCCATGTTTGAAGCATCGAAGACGATGATAAAACCGTGCAAATATCTGCCGTAGACACGACAAGTTTAATGTGGGGTTGCGGGATTAGATCCCGGGAGAAGCGGGTCGAGTTAACGAACTATTGGCCCGAGATGTGTTCGGATCATGACCATGTCGGAGGTTCCGAGGTCCACATCCGATACCACAAGGCATCATCAATTTTCTCTTTGCACCCAGCCCGGGGGTGTGAGTTGTTAAGTGCGAAGCCCGAACTCACCAACGTGCGCCCTCGCACGCGGATCGACCTACGCGGTCAGGTCGCGGGGAGACCTTTTGATTAGTTTTATTCATTATCTTCAAGTCTTTTCTCTCGTTGGTTAATCATTCTTTCTCTTTTAGGCATGCCGGATTAAGGAAGCAAAAGGGGGGCGCCGGATAAGGGGATGCCAAGGGGCCCGCCGGTTAAAGAGAATGCCAAGGGGGCACGCTGAGATAGGGAGTGTAATAGGGCGCGCCGGTTTAAGGAAGCCAAAGGAGCGCGCCGGATAAAGGGATGCCAAGGGGGCGCGCCGGTTAATGGCCAAGAAGCAAGAGGGGCGCGCCGGATAGGTGCAAGGAAAATAAAAGGGGGTTTTGAGTGTGAAGCTAAACCGGCGCGGGGGGTACCGCGCCGGATTAACCCACGCCGGATTAGGAGCACGCCGGGATAGCCTCTGTGTGTTTTCTTTCATTCTTTTATGCTCTGTTTCTTGTTTCTTTCACCTGTGGGTTGATTTGTTGATTAGTTTGTTCATCAAATTGATAGATTAAGTTTGTGGAGAGGAAGTTTAAGTGTTTTAGTTGTCTATTAAGGTGGATTAGCATGAAAATATGAATGTTTTATTAGAAGTGTTCATTGTGCAGGGTTGTTCAGTTTGAGTTGGATTTCAACAGAGGGGGGGGACTTTCTGAGTTAGGCAGCTCTTAGCAGGAAGAAGCCTAGTCTGTTCACTTCTGTGTGCGTTCGTTCTTATGTGTTCTTCGCCTGGCAACATTTGGGCAGCATCTCCCCCGGACTAAGGTTTTGCCAGAGAAAAAGGGAGGGACACCAAATGGATTACTCCAGGGTGAACCTCGAAACTCGGAGTGAGGCCTCCGTTAACCCGTAAGCGCTTGTGGAGGCTCGAGGGCTAGCCTTCAAGAGTCTCAGCAGCTCACGGGTGATGATTTTGTAGGCGGGACGAATGTGTGCCACGAGAGGCTTCAGATGTTCATCCCTTCGATGGGTTCCCCTGAAGGCCGTGCCACAGAGAGGCAGGTCTCCAAGGTCCCTGGATGACAAGAGAACCGGGAGAAAGGGGAGGAGATCAAGGCAGTAGAACACTACTCATGTCCATCAACAATCATTCCTTTTATTCATCAGCAAGGGAAAGGGGGGAAAGAGATACAGGAGGGGATCTACCCCGAAGCAAGGAAAAAAAACATCAGAGAAGGAGAAAAGAAATACATCGGTGGGGGAGGGGGAACGGAGCACAAGCTCCTCCCCCTCCGAGCTCACCTCTCTCCTCTCACGCTCGATCTCTCTTTCTTTCTTCACCTCTCTGGCGTGGCTGGGTGGAGCTTCCTCCTCTTCGGGTGGCCTTCTCTTCTCTCTTTTTCTTCTTCTATTCACTGCACACAGCCGAGGAGGTTCCCATCGTCCGTCTCTCTTCTTCTTTCACCCACCTATATATAGGACATGTTGCGTTCCTTGTAGAAATGGCCAGTGGGGGAGAATTCCCGCCACCTCTGCCTTGCTCGCAGCAACGCTGGGAGTTGACTCGTTGCGTTGGATGCCGCTGGTTCGCGCCGTACGCTGCCATTCATCCGAGGACAGGATGTTCGTAGGTTTGTCTGGAGATATACTGCTGCTGCCACCGTCGGTGCTAGCCTCTGCTGCTACCACCGTTGCGCTGTCGAGTTGGGGTGTGCATAGCTCTGCGATCTTTAAATGGCTATGGGACGGGCATTGAATGCCACTGTTCTTCTCCTCTCTGGACTGCGTGTGAGATTCATCCGGAAACAGAGCATCGGAATATAGATGGGATGGCCCTTTGGTTAAAACGGCGCGGAGTTGTGTGCGCCGGTTTAATGCCAAGCAAGGAGGGGCGTGTCGGTTTAATGCCAAGCAAGGGCGCGCCGGTTTAAGGCCAAAGCAAAGGCAAATGGAAAAAAAATGGGGCACGCCGGATTAAGATGTTGAAGGGGCGCGCCGGATTAAGATGTTAAAGGGGCGCGCCGGTTTAGAGCGCGCCGGTTTAAGGCCCTTTCGCGTCGTTTTAATCCTCGAATGGATTCTTTTCGAAGTTGAGGCCGTTTGTATGAATGTTGGCATTCCCAGCATGTTCTGGTTGCGATGTATGGCCTCCGTAATATTCTGTTCGCAGCCTCCGGGACTCGGTCCCAGACTTTGTGTGACTCTCGGTGTGTGCCGAGACTGTGCCGGAGTTCCTGACTTTTCTTTGATTCAGCTCTCAACATGGCCGGTCGGAGCGTTGTAGCTGTATCTTCTACTTAGGGGGGCTTCCTTAGCGGGTAGCGGACCACCAAGCGAGTTCTCGTCCTGATCGGGCTAGGCATGAGGTTTATTCGGCATTTCTATCTTCGGCTTGCTCTCGAATGTCGAGACGTGCATGCCGTATGATCCTCATCGATATTTTTGGTGTCCACACGCCCAGACCAGAAAGGGTCGACCCTTGGGGTCGACCCTCGTGAGGGGCCAAATGGGCCAGACAGCATGGGTCGACCCTTGGGGTCGATCCTTCCAAGGACCCGTGCTGGTTTAACAATTCTGGCAACATGGGATTTCAGGGGTCGACCCTTGGGGTCGACCCTTGCAGGTCTGGTGAAGGAGCCCACCGGGTTCTAAAAATAATCACCAGGGGTCGACCCTTGGTGTCGACCCTTGCGGTTGGGGGTCGACCCTTTCAGCTGGAGATAAAAGACCCACGTTAACAGAACCATGGGACCTAGGGGTCGACCCAATGGGTCGACCCTTATGTCAGAACATCCAAAAGATTGATTGAAAGACCCACTAAGTCCAAGAACAAGTCTAGGGGTTTCAAGATGGTTTTTAAAGCATGAGAGGGAATGAAACTCAAACCATTTAAACTTAGATGAGTTCTAAACCAATTTAATCCTTGAGATCAAAATAAAGAACTTCAAACCACACATTCAAAAGTCAATATGTTGAAGTCGATCTCACCAATCATCCTAGAATGTTGGTAATCTTTGGCCATATAGATTGTCCTGTCAAAACAACTTCTGAATTAGATTCTTCGTCCAAATTCAAATCAAAACACTTACTCTTGAGATGATGTTCTTGAGCCTTCTAAACGCCAAATCTTTATGTGATGTGATCACTTCCAAAACGTTAGAAAAGCTCATTTTCAGTTCATATAAATTTATTTGGTCATCATCAAAATCCATAAGACATAATACATGAGGAGGGGGTTCAACAACCGTGAGTGACACCCCGTCACTCACAATCGGAGACACCAGTCTCCCTTCCTCCGAATCCTCAGAGGGCAACCGGAGATAAATCTCCCTTCTCCTGAATCCTCAGGAGGAACTCGTGAGTGACACCCCGTCACTCACAACCGGAGAGCAAGTTTCCCTTCTCCTGTTCTCACAGGAGGAACCCCGAACCCAAAACAGGGAACCGGAGAACACTGAGGAAATGGAAAACAAAAACAACAAAGAGAAAATAGAACTGTCAGAAAATCCAAGACAAATATAGCTCACACAGGAGCAAGACTGTTCTGGATCTGATCCAAGAACAGATGAACACAGATCTTCAATGTGGAACAGACTACTTCAATCTCGACCTCTATCTTCTTGTTTTTCTCTTCTCTTCTCTCTTTTCTTCTTCTCTGCTCAGACTCAGGCTCTCTTTTTCTTCTTCTTTTGCTGACTCTCCTTTTCTCTCTTTCGTGGCTTCTCTCTTCTCCTTTGAACTCTCCTCACTAATTTTCACGCTCTCTCTCTTCTTTTTGGCACTACTCTCTTTTTCAGATGGGATCTTCACGCAGCAGGAGCTCTAGCAGCTTTCAATAGTCGCAGCACTCTCTTCGGAGGATGAGGCATTTTTTAAATACAACAGGGGCTCTGAAAAGGTTTGGATGAGGCAGAAAACCTAGTGAAATTCTATTGGTACACCTGGCATTAGAATATTCTTCCTTTGGAAACCTCTGAAAAAGCGTGCCACTTTTTCTTGGATCACCTGCCATTGTATCGCTGGAGTTGGTTTTCCAATCGGGTCTGATTTTAAGTTTCGAAACAAGGATTCATATCTTCCAACTTATTAACCCATGAATATCAACATCGACCTGACAGGTTAGGCATGTACTTATGCATCGACTTGTTTTAACAAGTGCACCGACCTGAGTAGGTAGTATTGAATCACTGCATCGACCTGACCAGGTAGTGATGAACAGTGGCATAGACTTGCCTTAATTAGTGCACCGACTTTTGTCACAAACACTAATGCTTACTTAAGATACATCGACCTGATAGTCTCTAACAACAGTAGCTGCATCGACCTTTCTTCAGACATAACTGATGTGCATCGACCTTTCTTCTTGAATTACTTAAGGTGCATCAACCTTACTAGCAGATTAGAAATAGTTGCACCGACCTTATATTGTTATCACTGACTCACAAGGATCAACCACCTATGATATGCATCGACCTTAATGAAGCAGCTTCTAGCATATAGTTCTAGGTGACATCGACCTATGCATAATGTGCACCAACCGGCCTGATCAAGGAATGCTGATGTGCATCGACCTGAGTGTTTATTAGCTAACTACTGCACCGACCTTCTTGGCTTGATGCATCGAGGCATTGCTTCATTGCATCGAGGCAGTGGCCTGAAATCCCACTCAGCAAGGTCTGCTGCATCGAGACATAGCTTCGTTGCTTCGGCCTTTTTGCCTTAACCGTAGCCGCTGCATCGACCTTATCTTGTAGGAACCACTCTGCTGCGTCCAGGCAATACTTCATTGCATCGAGGCAGAGTTCTTAATTCTGACTCTGCAAGCTCCACTGGATCAACCTTACTGGTCCAAGATGCTTATGTGCATCGACCTGATCAGCAAGAGTTTCTTCAGGTGCATTGACCTGATTATCATGAACCTTCAGGTGCATTGATGCGGGATGAATCCCGGTCGGAGGCTAGGATCTACGGACAGCAAATTCGTGAGCAACCACGCCTAGATGAAAAGACGTCCACACACGCGGCAGGCGAACTCAATAAGGGCAACAAAGTGACGGCTAGACGAGCAGTAGCTCGAGGGGCCTCGGACACGGTCCAAGCAGCGAGGAGGACGGTAGAGACCACCCGGGGAGGCTAGGATGGGGCACCGGATGCAACCGGGCAGACCGGTACCGAGGGAACCGGATCAAGTGTACGCTCTTCTCACCGACAGCAAGTCACTCTATTTTTGTGGAACATATGGGATCGAGCACTCATCTCACCGGCGCGACATAGGAATCAATACTAGACAAGCAGAAATGGGGTGGCAACCGAATGTACCCAGCCGTCCGAAGGATTGGCTCCGGTCGGAGACGTGGGTGCGCCGGGGAGCGTGCGCACCCGGCTATCACGCTGCGTCGGTGAAGCTTCCGGTCGATCCTGCTTATACAACCACAAAATAAACTACTCCACGCAGGGAGGGGGAAGTCGGGGATGGGGCAATTAGTACATGAACTACCCTCACGCAGGAGGGGGGAGCACGGGGAGGGGAACACCGAGGTGCTGATATGTGCACAGTCCTACTGGGATGACGTCGATTGTCCTGCACGGTACGCTAAGCACTGCTGTCCGAATGGAGTACCATCAGTGCTCAGACGAAGCCTGGGGAGTGCTGGAGTGTTCCTGAAAATCCGGTGACGTTCCGAGGTCGCTGGAGGGCGGGGCCGATCGGAGAAGGGGAGCTACGCTATTCTGTCCCACAAGATAGGTTTGCGCAGTTGTGGTGCAGATGGCGGTATGCTCGCTGTAGAACACCAAACGAGGTGAGACTAACATGGTTGGATGGCCGACAAGAAGGCCTACGTGCCCTCAAAAGATGGGTACCATTGGATCCCCGACCCAGGTGTGGTCATAGATGTGGCAAGCTTCAGATTTCTGGGCGAGCATCCAGACAGGGGTGCGATGGATGTGGTGAAAATTTCCTCACGGTGGTCAGAATGCGACGAAACTACCTGGGTTGGTTTTGCGACGCCGAGGGGCATAACTTTGAAGAAGAAGACTTGGCCCGAAGACGGACGGGTCGAGCGTGAGACGAACTGCAAGCAGGGTGCACACCATGGGCAGGCTGTCTGGCACCTTATCTACGCAGTCGAGGGAGAACGACGCCACGACCTGTGCGGACGTCGGAATGGTGCGAAACTACCACGGGTGCGAAGAGGACTTTGAGGCAAACGAACCCACAGAAGGGGGTTTGGGCTGATTCGCACTGTAGACGTCAGTGTCGACTCTGCAATCTATGCCTTAGTTTCTGCTACAGATCTGTGAGCAGCAGAACAGAGAAATCTTCAATGCCAATGACGAGGACGACGCCGTGAGTTGCCGGGGTCACCGTGGACACACCTGGAAGGGGGAAGGTCGAGGGAGGCAGAGGGGAGGGGTGGCTGCAGGGGGGCTGGGGTGTGCAGGGCTGGGTGGTGCGAACTAGGGTTAGGGTATGGGGGTGTGTGCCCACTTGGATGGGGGAGAGAGAGGCCGTGGCTAGGAGTTTTGGTGGAGTGAAAAAATTATGTTTTGGTAATTTTTCCCTTAAGAGGAGGAGGGATTTTAGAAGGGAGAGGATAATGGGAGGGAATCTTAGAGGAGAATGGAAGGCTAGGATTTGATTTGGAGTGGGATTAGGAAGGTGATAAGAGAAGGAGAAAGTGGGGTGCGCTAGAATCTCCTAGATAGTAGGAGTTGGAGATTGGGTAGGAGAGAAGATAGGGGGATGATGTGGCAAGTGGGAAAGGAGGAGGGAGAGGGGTGCGTGGCCCAAGGAGGGAGGAGAGAGAGGGGTTTGCAAATTCCCCAAGGAGAGAGAGAGTTGGCCGCAAGAGATAGAGAGAGAAAGGGAGAGTGGTTTGCCCAAATAGAAGGGGGAGAGAGAGAAAAAGGTTCACACAATTTCTTTCAATTCAAATTCTTCATTCTTCATTAGCTCCAAATAAAACCCTTGGACCCCTATTTATAGGGAGAGCCGTGGGTACCAAAAGACCACAATTGCCATTGAAGTTCAAACAATTGCCCCGCTATTCGAGGTGGTGAACATAAGCTACTAATGACCTATAGCCAAACTAGACCCAACTGTCCCTTGCTGGGCTTTATAAGATCAGCCCATTAAGGGTTACAATTAACTGAATGACTCTTTTATTGACTCAATTGCTATTAATAGGAGAATTATAAGCAAGAAAATAAATGGATACTCCAATATGCCTCGTTAGATCCACCGGGGTCTTCTGTAACCATGATGTCCCCATCAATTCCCTCGGGCTGGGGAAGAACTCGACTCCGTCGAGTGGGTTGCTGTGCTCCTGGCCAGGGTTGCTCTCTCTCTCTCCAGCACTGCCTCCAAATCTCGTACCCAGAAGCGTAGCCTTAAGACAAGCCAAGCGTGAACGGTGCCAATTCCTTGATGTCTGCTTGCCCAGTATGAATCCCTTATGCCTGCGCCGCTCTCAGGAATGTGGGCGTCTCTCATGGTGAGGGTCCTGCTCCAAGGAATGGTCTGGCTTGAAGTACTCACTGGTTCTTACTGCCGCTTCCTCGTATGGCACGAGGTCAACCCGATTGAACACGGGCCCTAAGTTATATGCTCTGGGAATATCTACCACATAGGCATCGGCGCCTACTCTCCTCACAACTTGAAAAGGACCTATCCCCTCGACACCTGCTTGTGGCGGAATCCGAGATGGCAGCCTATCCGCCCGAACCACTACTTGCGACCCTATCTTGAGTTTGCATGGCCGATCTCGCTGCCTAGAACGCTTTGTGCTCACTGATGTTGGGATAGGCTTGGGTTTATTTGGAGGAATCAAAGTAGCAGACTCACTATCATTTGGGGAACTATGACCTGGGCAGACGGGTGTTGGGATAAGCTTGGAGAATATCGGGAGCGGGGATAAAGGAGGCTGCTGACTAGCATACTGCTGAATGATGGCTGAGGTAGGAGGAGGGAGGGCCTGGATGACGATGGTTTCCCCTTTATGCAAAAAAGTGCATAGATAGGCGCGACCAAAGTACTGGATATCTATGTCATACATCCAAGGTCGACTGAGAAGAACACCATGGTTGTCCATGGAGAGCACATCACACCAGACAATCTCATTGTACCCACTGAACTGAAGGGGAACGGGACAAATCATGTCAATGGACCGGGATATGCCGTCGACCCAGATGACTTCATAAGGCTATGGGTGGAAGAAGACTAGAAGTCCTGTGCGATCAACACATTCAGAGGACACGAGGTTGACCGCACTGTCGGAATCAAGGAGGACTACATACGACTGGCCTCTAATCATAGTCACAGTGTTGCAGAGACAATTCCTACGCCAATCCGATGAGGTAGTAGATGGTGGGTGGGTGACGCCATGGGGTATTACAGCCCTAACAGAGATAGGCGGGTGGGGAGGTTCCTCCTCAATGGTGTTGGTCCCCTCAAACTGGTCAATCAATGACTGTTCTGGGGTGTACTCGACGGTCTCCTCTCCCACTGAATCTTGAGACGGATGCTCGACCTGCTCCTCAATGACAAGGCTAGAGAGGCCACGGTTGGGACAGTGACTCGTAAAATGACCAAAGCCTCTGCACTGATAGCAGGCATTTCTAGCGGCCTGTGGTGGAGGGGAACTTCCAACAATACCCTTTCCCTTGTCATCCCGTCTAGGAGGTGGAGCTATGGGGGCTTGTTGTGGGCCCGGGTTCCCGCTAGGCCGGGGAAGTGGTGGCCGAGTAACGGTGGGAGGAGGAATGGTAGGAGCTACAGTGGGTCTCGGAGTGGGGTGAGTGGTGCTTCCAGAGCGGGTGACAACTTGCCGGGGATCAGTCGGCCGCGGGGATGAAGCACGGGGGATGAAATGGAACCTTTCGATGTCGCGAGCTACCTGATATGCATGTTCCAGGGTGGTAACCTCGCGTAAGTGAAGCTCACGTCGAATATAGGGGGTCAGCCCCTTGCGAAAGCGGGAGAGGGTGACCGCGGTATCCTCCTGGATGCCGCATCGGAGAAGGTAGCTATCAAAAGCTTCAATATACTCGACTACAGTCTTCCCATCTTGAGTGAGACTATGCCACTCATCCAGGAGATCCTGATAGTAAGTTGGCAAGAGATACTTTTGGCGGAGAGCAACCTTCATTTGATTCCATGTTGCTATGGGGTTCTCTCTCCGGAGGTTCCTAAGGCTATCGACGTTAAGCTAGTACGTCTTTGCGAGACCTTGTAGCTTGTACTTGGCATAACACACATTCCTCTCGTCAGGCATGGGGTACCACTCAAAATACTGATCTAGGGATGTCTCCCAATCAAGATAGACTTGGGGTTTGTGGGACCCCTCAAAAGTGGGAGTATCCAGCTTGATCAGCCGGTGGAGGGGGTCCTCTAAAAGACCTCGAGGACGCCGATCTAGACCCTCCATGGGAGGTCGCCCTCTGGGAGCCTGGCGGGGGTAATCCTCCTCGTCCTCATCATCGGGGTATGGGTTGGGTTGGGGGTACCCCTCGGGCTGAGCTTCCTCCATACGGGCCAAACGGGTATCATGGCGGTCTAATCTGGTGACGATGGCATCCATGCGTCTCCCAAGTTGACGAAATTGATCAAGGAGAGTGTCAAGTAGGGACGAGTCTCCTCCCGTCATAGGAGGGTTGGTTCGTGGGTGTTGTCCCTGAAGAGACTCACCGGGGGTAAGAGAGGTTTGTCCTTGACTGGGGCGCGGGTGCTATCCCAAGAGGGACTCTCCAGGGGGAAGGGACGACTGGCTTTGGCCTGCCATGGGTGGCTGTCCTGAGGGTTGATAGGGAGCACCGCTGCGGGTGGACATTAAGGATCGCGGATCTGGGGCAAGGTTGACAACATAGAGTGATCTAAGGCCTAAGACTCGACAAGCAAAGGCAAGTCGAAGAACTTGCTCTGATACCAAATCTGACGCGGGATGAATCCCAGTTGGGTGCTAGGATCTACGGCCAGCAAATTCGTGAGCAACCACGCCTAGACGAAAAGACGTCCACACACGTGACAAGCGAACTCAATAAGGGCAACAAAGTGACGGCTAGGTGAGCAGCAGCTCAAGGGGAGTCGGACATGGTCCGAGCAGCGAGGAGTACGGTAGAGACCACCAGGGGAGGCTAGGATGGGGCATCGGATGCAACCGGGCAGACCTGTACCGAGGGAACCAGATCAAGTGTATGCTCTTCTCACCGGCAGCAAGTCACTTTATTTTAGTGGAACATATGGGATCGAGCAATCATCTCACCAGCGCGACATAGGAATCAATACTAAACAAGCAAAAATGGGGTGGCAACCGAACGTACCTAGCCGTCCGAAGGATCGGCTCCGCTCGGAGACGTGGGCGCGCCGATGAGCGTGCGCACCCGGCTATCACGTTGCGTCGGTGAAGCTTCCGGTCGACCCTGCTTATACAACCACAAAATAAACCACTCCACGCAGGGAGGGGGAACTCGGGGATGGGGCAATTAGTACATGAACTACCCTCACGCAGGAGGGGAGAGCACGGGGAGGGGAACACCGAGGTGCTGATCTGTGCACAGTCCTGCTGGGATGACGCATTTTGTCCTGCACGGTACGCTAAGCACTGACGTCCGAATATAGTGCCATCAACGCTCAGACAAAGCCTGGGGAGTGCTGGAGTGTTCCTGAAAATCCAGTGATGTTCCGAGGTCACTGGAGGGTGGGGCCGATCGGAGAAGGGGACCTACACTATTCTGTCCGACAGGACAGGTTTGCGCAATTGTGGTGCAGACGGTAGTAAGCTCGCTGTAGAACTCCAAACGAGGCGAGAATAACACGGTTAGATGGCCGACAGGAAGGACTACATTCCCTCAAAATATGGGCACCATTGAATCACCAAGGTAGGCGTGGTCGCATATGTCGCAAGCTTCAGATTTCTGGGTGAGCAGCCAGATAGGGGTGCGATGGTCGTGGTGGAAATTTCCACACAGAGGTTGGAATGCGCCGAAACCACCTGGGTTGGTTCCGAGACGCCGAGCGGCACAATTGTGAAGAAGAAGACTCGGCCCGAAGATGGACGGGTCGGGCGTGACACGAACTGCAAGCACGGTGCACACCCTGGGCAGGCTGTCTGGCACCTGATCTGTGCAGTCGCGAGAGAACGGACGCCACGACCTGTGCGGACGTCAGAATGGTGCGAAACGACCTCGGGTGCAAAGAGGACTCGGAGATGAACGAAACTACAGAAGGGGGTTCGGGCTGACTCACACTGTAGACGTCAGTGTCGATTCTGAAAACTATGCCTTTGTTTCTACTACAGATCTGTGAGCAGCAGAACAGAGAAATCTTCAATGCCGATGATGAGGACGACGCCGTGGGTTGTCGGGGTTGCCGTGGACGCACCTGGAAGGGGGAGGGTCGAGGGAGGCAGAGGGGAGGGGTGGCTGCAAGGGGGATGGGGCGTGGAGGGCTGGGTGGTGCGAACTAGGGTTAGGGTATGGGGGTGTGTGCGCACTTGGATGGGGGAGAGGGAGGCCGCGGCTAGGAGTTTTGGTGGAGGGAAAAAATGTGTTTTGGTAATTTTTCCCTAAAGAGGAGGAGGGATTTTAGGAGGGAGAGGATAATAGGAGGGAATCTTAGAGGAGAATGGAAGGCTAGGATTTGATTTAGAGTGGGATTAGGAAGGTGATAAGAGAAGGAGAAAGTGGGGTGTGCTAGAATCTCCTAGATAGTAGGCGTTGGAGATTGGGTAGGAGAGAAGATAGGGGGATGATGTGGCAAGTGAGAAAGGAGGAGGGAGAGGGGCGCGTGGCCCAAGGAGGGAGGAGAGAGAGGGGTTTGCGAATTCCCCAAGGAGAGAGAGAGTTGGTCGCAAGAGATAGAGAGAGAAAGGGAGAGTGGTTTACGCAAATAGAAGGGAGAGAGAGAGAAAAAGGTTCACACAATTTCTTTCAATTCAAATTCTTCCTTCTTCATTAGCTCCAAATAAAACCCTTGGACCCCTATTTATAGGGAGAGCCATGGGTACCAAAAGGCCACAATTGCCCTTGAAGTTCAAACAATTACCCCGCTATCCGAGGTGGTGAACATAAGCTACTAATGGCCTATAACCAAACTAGACCCAACTGTCCCTTGTTGGGCTATATAAGATCAGCCCATTAAGGGTTACAATTCACTAAATGACTCTTTTATTGACTCAATTGCTACTAATAGGAGAACTATAAACAAGAAAATAAATGGATACTCCAATGTGCCTCGCTAGATCCACCGGGGTCTTGTGTGACCATGATGTCCCCATCATGCATTGACCTTACTCCTTAAGCCAACTTTGAGTGCATCGACCTGTTTCTTCTTTAACCATGGCAACTACTTCATTGCATCGAGGCAGTGCCTAGTTGCATCGACCTTATACCCTTGCTCAGTCAGAGTATGTCAACCTGCTCTTTCAGCTTCACTGATTTCTTCATGACTTTGACTTAACCTTTTGCCTTATTCTCAGAGCCTATTCTGTGGATAGTTCAACACACATCTTCTACATATAATAAGATCATCTTAAGAGCAATTATGTCAGCAAAACTGCAATGTATCACATCCATCAATGCAACATAAACAATATGTTTGACAACATCAGAACAATATAGTGTTTGCAACATCAAGACATATGCCATCATACATCTTAGATGAATCATAGTGTTTGACATCATTAAAATCACAGGGGTAAAATAGACAGTAGTCGAAGAAGAAATCATCACGCCAAAAGAGCCAGCAGAGCCTCCAAGCCACCCAAGGCTCCACCGGCTATCGAGCAGGCCCTGATGTTCTTTGATCAAGGCCTGGAAGGGGTAGCCACCCCACACGACGACACCCTTGTAATCTCGGCCACCATAAACCATTGTAACGTAGACAGAATATTAGTCGACAACGGTAGCGCCCCTGATGTTTTGGCGTTTGAATGTTTCCTGAAAATGGGTGAAAACCCATCTAAGCTTCGCTCGATTCGAACCCCTCTCTACGGGTTCAATAACTAAGCAACTTATCCCGAGGGAGCCTTAAGCCTGCCTGTTACTCTCGGTACCCCTCCTAAGACCGTCATGATAATTGCAAACTTCGTGATGATTAAGGGGATGTCGGTCTATAATGCCATCTTCTGCCGAGGTATTCTCAGCCAAACCAAGGCAGTGCCCTCCACCTACCACCAAAAAATGAGGTTTCCCACCAAATATGGTATTGGGGAAGTCCGAGGTAACCAAGAAACAGCTACAAGGTGCTATGTAATCTCGGTTGAAGCCATAAGGCCAGAGGGAAAGAAGAAAGAGGTCGAGGAAGTCGAGGACAAAATGATGGCAGGGAAACCAAGTGGGGAACTGCTGTCAATCTTCCTCAAACACAACTTGGCTCTCAAAGTAAAAATTGGGGCAGATTTATCGCCCAATGTACAAAAGCAATACAAAAACTTCCTTTCCAAGTACCTTCAAGTCTTCGCATGGTTTCATGAGGATCTCCCCGGGATACCCGGAGAGGTGGTGATGCAGAAACTCAACATCGACCCAACGGTGATACCCGTCCAGCAATGGAGATGAAGGCATGCCCCAGAAAAATAGGCGGTCATTAAAGAGCAGATCAGCAAGGGGAAGAAAATCGGGCTATTTCGCCCGATCCTTTACCCGACGTGGCTCGCCAATGCAGTCCTAGTGCCAAAGACTACGGGCAAGTGGGGAATGTGCGTGGACTTCACCGACCTCAACAAAGCCACTCCGAAGGACTGCTACCCATTACCGAGCATCGATCAACTGGTCGATTCAACGTCTGATAATGAGCTTCTCCGCTTCCTGGATGCCTATTCCGGATACCACCAGATCCAGATGGACCCCAAAGATATCAAGAAGACCACCTTCATTACCGACTTCGGCGTATACTGCAACACCCAAATGCCCTTCGGGATGAAAAATGCCGGAGCAACGTATCAGAGGCTGATCAACCACATTTTTGAAGACCAGATCGGGCGGAACATCGAGGCCTATATCGACGATATGCTCGTTAAGACACCCTAGGCCAAGGACCATTTCGCCAACCTGGCTGAGACCTTCAGCACTCTCCAGAGGTACAACATGAAGCTCAACCTAGCTAAGTGTGCCTTTGGGGTCAGATCCGGAAAGTTCCTGAGATTCTTGGTGACTCAGTGTGGAATCAAGGCCAACCTTGACAAAGTCTAGGCCATCCTAGACATGCAGTCACCCGCTTGTGTCAAGGACGTCCAGCGCCTGACCGGACGAATCGCAGCACTCAACCGTTTCATGTCCCGAGCGGTGGAGCGATGCCTGCCCTTCTTCAAATTGTTGAGAGGGCCCAAACTGTCGTCGGCCACCATCACCTAGGATGAAGAGTGCCAGAAGGCGTTCACCGAGCTAAAAGAGTTCCTGGCCTCACCTCCGGTGCTATCAAAGCCAATCCCAGGAGAAACTTTATATCTCTATCTCTCAGTGACCTCCTCCATAGAAAGCTCGATCCTAGTTCGAGACGATGGGGGTGTCCAAAAGCATGTATATTACGTCAGCAAGGTGCTCCTTGAAGCCGAAAGAAGGTAATCCTGGAACCAAGAAACTCGTGCTAGCGTTGGTAACCTCGACTAAGTGCCTCCGGCCCTATTTCCAAGGACATTCCATCGTGGGGCTGATTGGTGAGCCCCTGAAGAAAATTTTATCTTACTGCGAAGCTTCAAGTTGCCTCGTCAAATGGGCCATACTGCTCGGGGCCTACGACATCTCTTACCGCCCCCGTACAGCCATCAAGGGGCAAGCCCTCCCAAATTTCATCGGAGACAGCACTGTCCCGATCGAGGAGACAACCATGCCGACATCTGGCCCCACCTGGGACCTATTCGTCGACGGGTCCTCCAACTCGGCCGGCTGCGGTGCCAGCATCCTCCTCAGATCCCCTGAAGGAGCAAAACTCCAGTACGCTCTGAAATTCAGCTTCCCGACATCCAACAACGTCTCCGAATACGAGGCTCTCATCTCGGGAGCCAAGATGGCCTGGTGCCTGGGAACCGAGCGAGTCAGGATTCATACCGACTCCCAACTGGTCACCAGTCAGATCAACGGAGACTACGAGGCTCTGGAAACGCACATGGTCAAGTACCTTCAGCTAGTGAGGGGAATAGCCCAACTGTTTGAGAGCTTCCTGGTAATCCAGATAGCTCGAGAAGAAAATTCCCGAGTGGATGTCCTCTCTCGCCTCGCCTCCTCCATCAGCCCAGAAGGCGTCCGGTCGGTCCTCCTCGAGGAATTAGAACGATCGAGCGTAGAAACCGAGCTCGTGACCATTGTACAGATATCCCCTGGCGACTGGCGGAGCCCGTATATATCTTGGCTATGAGACTCTCGAGAGCCTCTCAACCCTCGGGAAGCTCGGAGACTGAAGTATCAAGCTCGGCGTTTCATCCTCCTGGACGAGACCCTATACCGAAGGTCCTTTGCTGGTCCCCACCTCAAGTGCCTCGATGCTCTAGAAGCTTGCCGAGCGATTGAAGAAGTCCACGAAGGCATCTGCGGCGTGCACCAGGGGGGAAGGTCGATCGTGAGGATCCTACTACGACAAGGCTATTGGTGGCCCACCCTCCAACGCGACTGCTCGACCTACGTTCAGAAGTGTGATCGATGCCAGCGGTTTGATCATTTAGTCCACCAGCTAGCCTCGAAACTCGTGACCTTAACCGAGTCGTACCCCTTCGCTCGATGGGGAATCGACATCCTAGGCCCATTTCCCATGGCCTAGGCTCAGAAGAAGTTTGTCATCGTCGCCATCGACTATTTCTTCAAATGGATCGAGGCCGAAGCCACCGCCAGAATTATCGAAACAGTCGTCTGAAGTTTCGTTTGGAGGTCGATCATTTATCGTTTTGGCATCCCCCGAGTGATTGTAAGCGACAACAGTCAAAACTTTGACTCCACTTATTTTAAGAATAAGTGTGCTGACCTACACATTCCCAATCACTTCACTTCGGTAGCCCACCCCCAGGTCAACGGGCTGGTCGAAAATGCCAACAAAACTATCTTGAAAGGCATCAAGACCAGGCTCGAGAAGACCAAGGGTAATTGGCTCGAGGAATTGTCAAACGTACTATGGTCATACCGAACCACTCCAAGAGCTGTTATCGGTGAGACTCCTTTTCAACTGGTGTACGGCACTGAGGTCGTGATTCCCCTAGAGATTGGCAGCCCGTCCCTTCGAGTCATCAACTTCTCTCCCGAGCCAAATGAGCAGAAGTTGTTAGAAAACTTGGACCTGGCAGACGAGGTACGAGAGGTCGCGAGCATCCGAGCCATGGAATATCAGCTTCGCATGACTCGGTACTACAACGCCAGAGTCCGAGATAGACGCTTCCAACCGGGATACTTCGTCTTGAGAAAAGCCAAAGCCTCTCGACCACTGGAGGCGGTGGGAAAGTTGGACCCTAACTGGGAAGGCCACTATCGAGTGGTCGAGATGCTCGAAAAAGAAGCATACCGGTTATCTACCATAGGAAGGAACGCCTATCCCTTGGACTTGGAACATGGCGACATTGCGAAAGTTCTATTTTTGAGCTCCTTTCATGCATGTAAGAGACAAATTATGATAATAACTTTCCTTTTCATTGCAACAACATCTTCGTACATCAGATAGGCCGTAGCCAGTACAATATGCAAACAAAAAAAAATGATACAACACGAACTGATTACTCGGTGCGGATGAGGTTAGCAGCTCCAAGCTGAGCCACTGACTCCACTCCAGTATGGAAATTGGCTCAGATAACAATACAACTGACTTTGTCTGCTCGGGAAAGTCGGAAGAGATGATATCAGTAGGAAGGAAAAAAAAAGGAAAATATGCCCGGACGCCAGCTCCGTAGAAAATAAGAGAAGGACTTCTCTACTAACTCTTTGGAAGATGGAGCATAACGAAGCCATCAAGAATTGATGGCGCGGGCAAGAAGAAACAGAAAGCAAGCACCCTCTAAGTGGTGCAAGCAAGAAAAGAAAAAGGAAGAAGCAGAGGATAAGCATCCTCCAAAGAGTGAAAGACGAGAAAAAGAGTATGGTAGAAGAACAGAAGAAAGAGAAAAGATCGAACACTCCCTTGAGGGGAGTGGGAGAGGAGGAGCGGGGATGAAAAAAAGGAGGAGCAATGATGTTGAACGTCTCCTCCTCTCTCAGTCATCCCCTCTCCCCGGGTGGGACGGAGGTCCAGAAGTCAGGAGGGAGCACGTCGCCATGCGCCGTCCCTTCTTGTATGTCGTCCACCCACTCGCCGTCCATTCTTCTATGCCGAAGCAGCATGAACGCCCCAGTAGCTACCAAAATCTTCGTCTTCAAAATCACTCTCCATGTTCCACCTAAGGACGATCACCAAGAGGAGGACGGCTGCGTCGCAAAAAGGGAAGAGGAGGCAGAAACTGCAAGGGGAGCCTCAAATGGCGTAGAGAGGGAGAGACGCCCTTCGGCACCTTTTGTAGGCCGAAGGGGGAGATTTTTACCTTAATTGATTCTCCCCTCGAAAAGACGCGAGAGCCAGATGTCCTTCCCTAGAAGCAGTTACACCACCTCCCACACAGGACCTTCCCCCGGGAACACGCGAAACGGCAAGGCATTCAAAGTGTGGAAAGACGAAAAGGCACCAGTACAACACCAACAACTTGACTGATCGACACGCCAGAATGATTTTTTGGCTGCGAATCGTACAAGATCTCCGATTTACTGGCAACCATAGATAAGGTAATCAAACTCAGTCAAAGGCGATAAGAAGCAGTGAATTGCATTTTAAACACGATTGCCATTACATAGAAAGAAAAATATTACACAGCCAAGTCCAGATAGAAATTGCAAAAAATGGAGAAAGTGCCAACAAGGCAAGTACGGTCCTTCCAAATCTATGGGAATAGGGGAACTTGGAGAAGCTTGTGTTCCCTCCAGAAGCTCGGCAGACAAAGGGCCCTCAGAGCCGGGAGATTTTGATGCGGGACGAGACCACGGACACGACAAGCTCGTGATTGCCCCTTAACGAGGGAAGCGTCGGATGTGCGCGGTTGAGAAACCGGCAATGAGCTAGGGTGATCGGCTCTCTCGTGTGCCCGGATCGGGTCACGGGACGGTCTCGCACTCTCTCGCAGCAGCGGTAATGAGTAAATAAAGCGAGCTAGATATCCCTACACATGCTCTCTAGCAGCGGCATAAACAAATATATATGAAGTAAGCAAAATGCCAGGCAAGGAGCGAACACGATACCTCCACGCGCTCGGCGTGGGGACGACGGACCCGGCCGAAACTCGTACTCCCGGGACAATTAATACACCATATTACAGCAAATGAATTACTACCCACTCCACGCAGGGAGGTAAAGGGCTACACAAACGGGCCCGGGAGGACCGAATTCGGGTTGACGGGCGGCTTCTCGCGTCTCTTCGGCAGCACCCGAACTAGTGATGGTGGGGCCCACGTGCTGTCCGGAGGGGTCGAGTGGGACCCGGTGACACCGCTGTAGTGGGGACACTTAGGGAAGCGTTCCCCGGGCTGGTGGCACGCTGGTTCGCCGGCCGGAGGCCGGGCGGCTCCGATCGGCACCGGTCGGAATAACCGGCCACGGACCTGCCGGTTCTGTTTTCCGGCGCGCGCTCCGGCGAGAACGGACGCTGCGATCAGCTCCGACGTCGGAATGCGACGAAACCGGTTCCGTTGGAAAGATGCTTCGAAGGGCTTCAACCCAGGGTGATTATAGAAAAATAATCAAGCCTGTCCTTCTGATTGGCGAATTTTGAAGGTTGCTGTTGTACAGTTCTTGAAATCTCAGGTTAGCAGAGAACTTTCCTGTGGATTACCTTTGACCGTGAGGTAGACGTCTAAATCTGGGGTTGTGTTCTTCAGAAAAGGTGTGGGAAATCAAGTTACGAAACCAGGACTAGTTTTAGATCTGGATTTGGAGGTGGTGGTGATTTGTTCTGATTTTGGAAGTGGAGGGTGGTCGGATCTGGGATCTGACTGACAACACTGTAGCTAAGGAAGAACATGAATTTATAAAAATAGATAGAAGGCTGATAAAAAATTACGAAAATTTTTGGATGTAGGGGGTGATGGATAGAACTCGCAGTAAAATTGGGAGGGTTTGGACAAATGAAAAAGATGGCCGGAGGTGGGAAACACAGGGCTGCTATCACTATAGATAGAGACAAAACAGAACTAGGAATGAAAGATGCACGAAAATGGGAAAATACTAAATGATAGAATTTGGGCGTGAAAATTTAGGTGGAGCTTGGGATACAAGGGAAGAACACACCATAAAAATTACAGCTTGAGATCGTCACGTGGTGGAGAGAAGATATTCGGACAAGAAGCCTCTATCCAGGATGGATAGAACACCGAAGGCGGCTCCGCGGCGGCGTGATGGCGGCACGAACGGCGGCGGCGGCGGCACCGATGATCACCGGAGGTGGGGGGAAGGAGATATCACTCTAGAATGGGGGTTGGGGATGAAGAAACCAGGGGGAGAGAGAGGGGAGGTCGAAATTCTCCAAGAGAGGGGTTCTTGCACAATGCTTTTTTTCACTTTCATTAATTCAATCAATTGGAAAATACAAGCTATATATAATAAATGTAAAAAGACACTAAATGCCCATAGATCTAGGGTCTTGAAGGGCATATCAGGGAGTTCCTAAATATTTCTCCCATGTGGTCAAAACACTTAATATCTATTTTAATCTAACTTAGACCAATTCTATTCAAACCTACCTAATTTTCACCAACCAAGCCTAATAAGGCCAAAGGAAGAGGGCGCCCCCCTTCTTGGGCTTCTCATGGGCCTTGGCTGGTCCAAGGCCATCCACTCAAGTCCAATAACCCATGTCTAGACTTGGGCCTTCCAAATCCTGGTGGTCCATGGGAGGGGAAAGCCCACTTGGGCCTTAAGTGGCAATTAAGGTCCAATATGAACTGGGCTCCTAATGGACTCTACTAATGACAACCTAGTAATGGACTCTTCCTATAAATGTGGCCCAATGGCTTACTTAAAGCCTTACAAAGAGAGCCCAAATGAAAGAAATCAAAAAAATACACACTTTCAAGCCAATACAACCCATAATACACACCTATACAAGTCAATACACACAATACAACCCATAAGCTCTTAATGTCCTCATCAGATTTGCCCCCGGATCCCTCGACGATGGCCAGCCCGGGCACTGACCCCATTTGTATGGGAACTGCCCCGACCGTTCACCCTCCCGAGACAATTGGAGTTGGTGATCCCTCCTCCGCTGAAGCCAAGGTATCTTCGCTCCCCCTTTCATTGCTCGACGATGAGGAGGGAGCACTCCAGCCTTCCTCATTTGAGTCGTAGCGTTTCCCTGGAATAAAGATAAGCTCATCAAGTACCTGTTGCTGGGCCTCGAAGACCGCCGATGAAAGCCTTGGGCGAAACCCTTTCGCAACCCCCACCGGTAGCCCGGCTTATAGCATGCGAAGGCGGCTTGCTTCAGAGCCTCATTGTACTCCTCTGAGCTCTGATAACGCTCAACCGCCTCCGCTACGGATCCCACGGCCTTCTCCTCAAGCTCGATCATCTTTTTCTTGGCTTCAGCCAGCTTCTCCTTAGCTTCGGATCGGGCCACTTCAGCCTCCTTCTTGGCCCACTTGGCCTCCTGGAGCCATCCGCCGAGCATTATCTCAGCCTCGGTCAACTTCACTTTAGCTTCGGACCGTGCTACTTCAGCCTCCTTCTTGGCCCGCTCGGCCTCTTGGAGCTGGCCTCCGAGCTCATCTTGCTCGGCCGCCCATTGTCCCGAGCGTGCCACATGGGGCTGTCAATCCTCTTCCAAGAGCTTGCTTTTAAGGTTGGCCATATACCGAGCCTGGGACAATTGCTCGGCCAACGCCTGAGCCTCTTCTTGGCTCGCTCGATCCCGAGCCCGAAGTGAGGTCACCTTCCGGTGAATAACTTCAAGCTCGGAGGTCAGTCACCTGATCCTACGATTAGACTCAGCGCGGGCCCGGTTGTAAGCACTCCCCTCGCTCTCAAGCCGCGTGAAGAAATCAGTTATCTCAGCCCCTAGCTGGGCCATGACCTAACCCCCCTCCATGACCCTTCCGAAGAGCATTGAGGGGGAGCTACGTCGGAATTCCTCCCGATCCAATGAAGGTGCCAGAGCTCGGCACCTATTGTACAAATGGGCCCGAACGGCGAACCGCCCGACTGAGCGGGGAAGAGTCCTCTCTGGAAGAATCGGGATCGGGGGATCATCTCCGGACATCCACGCGCTTGGAACAACGACGCTCAGCTTGGCCTGGACCCTCGCCCCTCCGCGTGCCCCATCAACCTCGACCGGGTCTTCGGAGTCGGCTTCCTCCCCTTGTGCTCCTACGGGCTTGGCGGAAGTCCTCTCGCCAGCCACAAGCACCTCTAGCTCGGTCGGCGGAAGGCTCGGGTGGTGGACTTCTTCGACTGTGGGCTCCTCGATTGGATGGGAAACTTTTACCTTCTTGAACTGCTTCTTTTCGGCGGTCATAGCTTTCATCAAGGACAGCAATAGCCGCTCCCCAGGGTCCCTGCGCTTAGACCCTCGTCTCTCTTGGGCATCCTCCCGAGCAATCTGCTTGCCCCTATCCAGTGCGGAAGAAGGATCCTCGGAGGTTCGAGGCATGCTCGGAGTAGTCGCCTCCTCTAGATCGACGACCTCCTGTTCCGACGGTCGCCCATCGTCCTCGCCACACCTCGTTTCTGCCCATCAGGAAGTAAGTCATCAACAAGGGCTTGACCGACTGGGACGAAAGAGTGCAAAAGCTGAGTTTTCAAAACCCTTACCGTTGGGAGGCAGGGCGCGACAAAGAAACTCATCAATGTTGGCCAAATTCATCAGCTCAACGGTCGATCGACGATTCTCTTGAAGAACCCTAATCGCCTCCTCCAGCTCCGAAGAGACCGCCGGTTGCTTCGGAGGGAATATAGGTTGAAAGTTCGGTTTGTCAGGGAAGCCCCAGTTGGTAGCACCCTTGGTAAACAAGAGTAATGGCAAGGCCACACGAGCGGCAAAGGAAGATAAAGGAGAAGATGAAAATATATGAATTAGAAACCAACTGGGCAAAAGCCAGTTGATAGAATTGTAGCAATTGCATAACAAAGGGGTGGAGAGGAAGGCGAAAGCCACACTTCCAAGCCAAAAGAAAGATGTAGAAAAGGCCTGAACGAGTATCCAGGCTGGACTCGTGGGGCTTGGCCGGAGAAAAGTAGCATCGCCATGGAAGCCTGTAACAGTCCTCAGCTGCGTAGATGATGGCTGGATTTCGACACTGAACTCCCCGTGCCTTGCTCGAACTCATGAACCTCAGCCTCAGGGTCATGCTCTGCCATGGAGGAACGAGAAGAAGAGGGAATAATGGAGTCGGAAGACTCAGGGGGAAGAGGAAGCTGACGGATAGTCACCGCCATGATCTCTGCCAACTCTGCAAAAGCTTCTGGGAGGCGCTGCTTTCTCTGATCACCCTCGCGGCACATGGACCCTCTCGAAATGCAGATGCAGTGAAGGAAAAAGCTCTAAACGGAGGAGACGTGGAATGCAAGCGTACGCGATATTTATATGCCCTAGCGATCCTGGCGAGAAGCGGCGGGATACCCCGAACTCCAAGAAGGGCCTCCCCGCATCGAATCGAGCGAGCCATCATCATAGCCACGTCACTGATAAGTGCTATATTTTACATCATAATTTACATCACATCCATCATCTTTTGAGCATTATTTGAGTATATTTGTGCAACATGAGCATTAATTACATTCTCACACATTATTTGAGTCTTCATGCATTTTATCATCTTTTTGAGCTTAAAAGACCATGTGAGAAATATTTAAATATTTGCACAATTATTTTGGAATTAAATGGATTGATATTTTAATTTTCAGAAAAAAGCGACCTAGATCAAGGTGCTATTTAAATAACGACAGATGCAAGAGCGCGTCTTCAGCAAGAAGCGACAGCTCCAAGGGCGTCAATTCAGTTGATAAAAGAAAGTGGAAAAAGAAAAAAAAAGAGAAAAGAATTAGCGCCCGAGAGGAGGTCGCTAATCATTGAAAGGACGCCCAAAGTGAAGGTCGTCAATTCCTATTTTACAAAAAATGTGGAAATAGCAAATGGGGAATTAAGGAAACTGACGCCCGAGATGCAGTCGCTACTTCAAGAAAGGACGCCCTAGATTAAGGCATCATTTAAAGAAAGGACGCCTCAATATAAGTCATTATTCAAAGTTAAACCAGAAAAGGCAACTGCAGGCTCCCGATCGAACTGTTCTTCCATGTTTGCTCTTATCTAAGCAACCTTTTATGGAAAGGAGGAGTTTAATGATGGAAAGGAGTCTAATGGATCAAGTTGCATTGCTAAAAACCTGGATTTGAGTGGATTTGGGAAGTCCACGATCGTGAGAGACCAAAAACCCTATAAAAGGATGCCATGGTCGCAGGGTTACGAGGAGAACAGTTTGGAGATCTGCCTTAGGGATTAATTTCGAAGCCTTTCGTTTCATCTTTTGCAGTTAATTTCTTCATCAAAGTTCTTCGTTTTCCAGTCTTCTACAAATTCTTATTCTTCCTCTTCTCCTAATTCTTTCTTGTTTTTATGTTATAATTAGTTTTTCAAAGCTCTGTCTACGGTTTTTACTGTTCACCCGATTTTCATACTTTCTGTTCTTCATCATTTTTCTCCCTCTTATGATCCTCATCTCTTTCTGCTGTCTTCACAAAAGTTGTGCGTTTATGAAAGGTATTCAACTTCTTCTTCTACCACTTCTTCCAAATCGTCACCGTTTTCAAGCTACAATCAATTTTTCAAAGTTCAGTTTTTAAGTTAACTGTTCATCCACGCACCACCTCCTGTTCTTCTTAGTTTTTCACCCTCTTCCTCTCCTCTTTTCAGATTGTTGTCTTCATCAAAGTTCTTCATTTTTTAATGATCTACATCTTCTTCTTCTTCACCTTCTTCTGATTCTTCCTGGTTTTAAAGTTATAGTCAATTTTCTAAAATTCAGATTTTTAGAGTTCTGCACTATTCATCCGCGACCACCTCCAGTTCATCCTCAGTTTTCTCCATCTTCCTCTCGTTTTTAAACTCTGAAGTCTTCATCAATCTTCTTCATCTTCTCAATCTCTACAACTTTCATGTTTTCCACTTTTTCTAATTCCTTCTTATTTTAAAGTTATTCTTCCTCCAAATCACTCTCTGTTTTCAATATAGTTTTTCACTGTTTCTTCTCAAAACACACCGACACACACACCCTTTTGCATTGTTTTCAAATTTCCTCCATCTATTTCTTTCTTCCTCTATTTTCCTCTCATATCCCAAGACGGATCTTCATCTAGTAGTCTTCTCACGGCGTCGGCATCCAAGGCGAGGCGATCTTCATCCAAGGCTTGGCAAGGAGGCGGCGTTATTCTTCATGCATTGGCTATATTTTCTTATCTTTTCTTTTTGATGTTCCCATGTTGTAATTCTTATTTTTCTAGTGTGACTTTCCACTATCATCTTAATGAAATTCATCATTTGTGAAATTGTGTTTCTCTCTCTATCTCCTCTAATTTCTCTTCTTAAACCCTCTCATGTTCTTTAAATAGTTTTCATGCAATTTATCTTTCCTTAGATTAATCTCACTCAAAATTCGATTTTCAAAGCATAAGGTGTTTTTCCAACTTGATAAAATAAGGATTTTTCCTCCTCGTGGGATCGACTCCGCTTAACACTATATAATTTGATTTTCTAATCTTTTAAAGTGAGTGAGTGTGAACATTTTGAAATTGTGGCACGACTTTCTTAACGACACTAGTCGGTGCGCATCAATTTTTGGCGCCGTTGTCGGGGAGGAAATTAATTTTTATGTTGGGAAATTCATTGTGTTTGATTTGTATATAGTTTTACTTATTTTTCTATTTTACTTTGCAGGAAAAAGCAAAAAAAAATCAGAAAATCAGAAAATTCTAAGAAATTCAGACCTGAAAATCCAAGGAAAAAAATCTGTCACAGGAAGCATCGCTAAAGCCCAGATCTGTCACAGAAAGCAGAAAATCAGAAAAATATGAGAAAATCAAGCGTCGCTGAAAGGTCAGAAACGTAGGTAAAGCTCATGTTTTGCTAATTTCTGAAAAATTCCGAAAAAATCAGAAAAATTTTAAAAAATTTCAAAAAAGTCAAAAATCCAGAAAACACAAAAAACATGCTTTTAGATTTTATTTTGCAGTAGTTTTTCATATTGTGTGGTATTTTAATTTATAGACTATTTCATTCATATCTCTATTTGAAAATTAAAAAAAAACTCTAAAAATTCTCTAAAAATAAAATAAAAATCAGAAAACATAAACAAAAAAAAATTCATCATGCTAGCATATCTCCATCTTAGTTGCATTACTTTCATGCATTTGTGCATTTAGTTGCTCTTTTTGTTTTTCATTCTTTATTTACAACATCTTTTGAAAAAAAAAATTCTCTTCTCATCTATTTCCTCTCCTTAAGGGCATTAGGATCTTTACACCCCTCTTGGATTGGAAGGACACTCCATTGAGCATTCCGTCTCTTTGGACTTGAAATTCCATTTCTAAGACCTCCATAAGTCCCCGTACCCGTGGATTCCCTCACGGACGCCGGGCAGGTTGTACCACGAAGCACCTTGGAGTTAGAGTGCCCTTAGAAGGTTTTCCAAAAAAATAAAAAAATAAAAAAAAATCATCATTCTTGCATTCATATAGTTAATCCTTGCATAACTCATTCATATAGGGATTCATTGTATTTTGAAAAAAAAAAGCATCATTAACCCTTTGCATTGCATGCAAGGTAGGAGATCCCTCCACCCTCATTTGATAGGACCCATTAGTGAAGTTGAAAGGTTAGTGCATTCTAAGTCCCAACCCCAACCTAACCTCATGGAGAATCAAAATCAAAACCAACAAGTGCAACAAGCCCCCAAGCAAATGAAGGATTATTTCATACCGAACCAATATCAACCATCCTTCTATGTTCAAGCACCTCAGAACCAGGCGGTTCATTATGAGATCAAATCTAGTACCATCCAGATGTTGCCATCCTTCTATGGCAATACTAATGAAGATCCATATAAACATCTCGATGAGTTTCTCCAGATATGTTCAACTGTCAAAATTCAAAACTTCTCAGATGATGTCCTTAAGCTTACTCTCTTCCCATTCTCCCTTAAGGATAAAGCAAAATATTGGTTAGGAGCCTTGGGTAGAACAATTGACACATGGGGAGAGATGCAAAAAGAGTTCTTGAAGAAATTCTACCCCATTGGTAGTACTAATACCATGAGAAGGGCCATCACTGGATTTACACAAAATTCTGGGGAGCAAATTCATGAGGCTTGGGACAGGTTGAAAGATCTATTGAGAAAATGTCCCCATCATGGCCTATCTAGATGGCAAATTATGCAAGCCTTTTATGAGGGATTAACAGAAAACTATAGACAAATGGTAGATGCCTCATGTGGGGGTGCTTTCATGAGTAAAAGTGAGGATGAAGCTTATGATTTATTTGAGATGTTAAGTGAAAATTCTATTAATCATGCTTCACTTTCCTCTTATGAAAGGATGATTGGACCTGCTAAGAAGGGTGGGCTATATGAAATCAAAAGTCAAGGAGAGTTGGAGAATAGGATGGATATTAATGAGCTTACTCAAAAGTTGAATAAAGTGGACTTGTTGGCACAAAGGATGGAGAAGGTAGATTTGGTAGCACAAAAACTTGATCAATTATTATCCATGAATAAACAAGAACCTTCTTTTCCTTCTATCCAACAAAATCAATCTTTCTCAGATTCCAACCTTCAAGAACTTTGTGCTCTATGTTCTAGCCCAAATCATGATGTCATTGATTGCCCCACGGCGGCCCAACTTCCCCCGTTCATTCAAGAACAAGTCTTTGTTGCTCAGGGAATCTCCAAGCCTAATTATGATCCATATTCCAATACTTACAATCCAGGCTGGAGAAATCATCCAAATTTTTCTTGGAAATCACAACAAGGACCATCTACTCAAGTCAATCCCTCAATTCCAAAACAATCTTTTCAAGTTCCGAACCAGTCTCACCAGCATCTTCAAAATCCTTTTCAACATAATCAACAACAACAACCTCCATTTCAGCAATCGTCATTCCATCACGCTCAGGCCCCATATCAACAAGCTTCATCATTTCAGGGCCAATATAATCAATTTCCATCACATCGTTATCAACCTCAAGCCCCGTTTCAAGCTCCTTATCAACCGCCTCCTCAACCCCCTCAGCCTCATTTTGAGGATAAATTTGACCAACTTCAGCAACTTATTCTCTCTCAGCAACAATCAATTGCTAAGTTAGAAGGTCAAATAGGTCAGTTGGCGGCTAGTAATATGAGGAGAGATGTTGGGCAGTTACCTAGTCAACCCATAGCTAATCCCCACAATCAACAACCTCCGGGTTTTCAGGAAAGAGCTCCTATTCTTCCCCCTCCAAATCAGCCCAATCAACCTCAGCCACCCCCTCCTATCGTTCCTCAATTCGAGAATGCCAAAGCTATCTCTACCCTTAGGAGTGGGAAAGTTCTTAATGATCCATATCAGGCTAAGGATGTGGGTAGTAGTTCGGGCCAAGATACCCGAGAGGAAAGTGATAATGAGGAAGAAGAGCTGATAATTGTTCAAGAGAAAAAGAAGTCGGATGGGGGAGAGAAGACAATGGACAAAGGAAAGGTCAAGGTTGATGAAGGTTTGCAAGGATATGTTCCTAAGATCCCTTTTCCAGATGCATTAAAGCCAAAAGCTCAAAAGAAGCCGGTCCAACAAGAAGAGATGTTGGAATTATTTAAACAAGTCAATATTAATATTCCACTCTTGGATGCTATTAAACATGTGCCGGTGTATGCAAAGTTTTTGAAAGAGCTTTGTACACCAAGAAGGGAGCCGAAGGCCGCAACACAGAAGATCCGTCTATCTGAAGATGTTAGTGCTGTTTTAATGAATTCTTTACCAAAGAAGTTGAAGGACCCTGGTGCTCCATTAATTTCATGTGATATAGGTGGGGTGACATTTGATAAAGCTTTGCTAGATCTTGGAGCAAGTGTTAATTTGTTACCCACCTGCATTTATGAGCAATTTGATTTAGGGGAATTAAAGCCCACTTCTATTATCCTTCAACTGGCGGATCGGTCTGTTAAGACACCAAAGGGTTTGTTGGAGGATGTGATAGTGAAAATTCATGAATGCTATTTCCCAGTGGACTTTTTGATCTTGGATATGGCCTCATCCCAAGAGTTAAAACATACACCAATCATTTTGGGACGGCCGTTTTTTGCTACGGCGAAGGCCAATATTAATTGTGCCACAGGGATGATGGATATTACCTTTGGAGGAGAGAAGGTCTCACTGAATGTTTTTAAAGCTTCACAATACCCGGATCATGAGGGAGAATGTAATGTCATTGATATTTTTGATGAAATAATTGAAGAAAATGCGGATATGAATGGGGATGTGATTGAAGAAGGTAGTTTGCTTCAAGATTCACCTCTTTCTTATGCACCCTATTCTAGAGTTGAACCACTCCCTCCACTTCAAGCTGAACCTATTCTTCCATCTCTTGATCAGCCGCCCATTTTGGAACTTAAGCCTCTACTTGATTCATTGAAATATGCTTATCTAGGCCCAGATCATACCTTGCCTGTTATCATTGCTTCTAATCTCACCTCTACTCAGGAAGCTAAACTCTTAGAAGTTCTTAAGGAGCATAGGGGGGCGGTAGGATGGTCTGTGGCAGATTTGACTGGTATAAGTCCAGATGTTTGTATGCATCATATCTATTTGGAGGACAATGCCAAGCCGAGTAGAGAGATGCAACGTCGGCTGAATCCAAATATGAAAGAGGTGGTGAAGAAGGAAGTTGTTAAGTGGTTAGATGCTGGGATAATTTATCCTATTTCTGATAGCAAATGGGTTAGCCCGACACAAGTGGTTCCTAAGAAGTCGGGGCTGACAGTGGTTACAAATGAAAAAGGAGAAGAGGTGCCCATGCGATTACAGACGGGATGGAGGGTTTGTATTGATTACAGGAAATTAAATTCAGTAACAAAGAAAGATCATTTTCCACTCCCATTTGTTGATCAAATTCTGGAAAGGCTGGCTGGACAAAAATATTTTTGTTTCTTGGATGGTTATTCCGGATATAATCAAGTTGCTATCTATCCGGAGGATCAAGAAAAAATCACTTTTAGAAGGATGCCTTTCGGGCTTTGCAATGCTCCCGCCACTTTTCAAAGGTGTATGATGTCGATATTTTCTGACATGGTGGGGGAGACTTTGGAAGTTTTCATGGATGATTTTTCGGTGTTTGGCGATTCTTTTGAGGGGTGCTTAGAAAATTTGACTCATGTTTTGAAGATGTGCATTGATGCTAATCTTGTGTTAAGTTGGGAGAAGAGCCACTTTATGGTGAGGGAAGACATAGTTTTAGGCCATGTGATTTCGGAAAGGGGAATAGAGGTTGATAAATCCAAAGTAGATTTGATTTCCAATCTTCCTCCCCCTACATCTGTCAAGCAAATCAGATCCTTTCTTGGCCATGCGGGATTCTACCGCAGATTTATTCAGAACTTCTCCACCATTGCTCGTCCCCTTACACAGTTGCTTGCTAAAGATACTCCATTCCATTTTGATGATTCTTGTCTCAAGGCCTTTAATTCTTTGAAAGCGACCCTTACTCAAGCTCCGATTCTTCAATCTCCAGATTGGTCGCTTCCTTTCGAGATTATGTGTGATGCCTCGGACTATGCTGTTGGAGCTGTCCTAGGACAAAGGGTAGATAAGAAGCCCGTGGTAATATATTATGCAAGTCGCACCCTTGCTGATGCTCAGATGAATTACACCACCACGGAGAAGGAGCTTCTAGCTGTTGTTTTTGCCCTAGAAAAATTTTGATCATATCTTTTAGGGGCTAAGGTTATTGTTTACTCCGATCATTCTGCCTTAAAATACTTACTTTCCAAGAAGGATGCTAAGCCCCGTCTCATTAGATGGATTCTATTATTACAAGAGTTTGATTTAGAAATTAGAGACAAGAAGGGGTTGGCCAATGTAGTTGCTGATCATTTATCTAGGATAGTGATCCCTGAAAGTACTCCAATGTCCGATTCTTTTCCCGATGAACAGATTCTTTCCCTCTCTCATTCTTCAACTCCTTGGTATGCTAACATTGTTAACTACCTGGCGGTAGGTCAGATCCCGGGAGGGTGGACTAAGCAGGAGAAGGATCATTTCTTTTCTAAAGTAAAACACTATTGCTGGGAGGACCCTGAGCTGTTTCATATGGGTCCCGATCAGATCATTAGAAGATGTGTCCCTGAGGAAGAACAGCAATCATTATTGAATTTTTGTCATAACTTAGCTTGTGGGGGACACTTCTCTGGAAAGAAGACAGCGGCAAAAGTGCTACAAAGTGGATTTTATTGGCCCACGTTATTTAAGGATGCTTATGAATGTTCTAAATCATGTTTGAGATGCCAAGCTGTGGGCAATAATTCGAAGAGAGATATGATGCCGCTAAATCCCATTCTGGTGGTTGAAATTTTTGTTGTTTAGGGAATAGATTTTATGGGACCGTTTCCATCTTCATTCGGTAATGAATATATCTTGGTGGCGGTCGATTATGTTTCCAAATGGATTGAAGCCATTGCTACTAGGACAAATGACCATAAGGAGGTTATGAAATTTGTGAAGAAGAATATCTTTTCTAGGTTTGGTTGTCCTAGGGCTATAATTAGTGATGAGGGTTCTCATTTCACTCATTTTCAATTCCGAGCTTTGCTTCGTAAGTATGGTATCACTCACAGGCTTGCTACCCCCTATCATCCCCAAACTAGTGGCCAGGTTGAAGTTTCTAATAGGGAGATTAAAAACATTCTACATAAAACTGTTAGGCCGGATAGAAAAGATTGGTCTGAAAGACTAGATGATGCATTATGGGCCTATAGAACTGCATACAAAACTCCCATTGGTATGTCACCTTATCGCTTGATCTTTGGTAAAGCCTGTCATTTGCCCGTAGAATTGGAACATAGAGCTTATTGGGCTATTAAGCAAGTTAATTTTGATCTTAATCAAGCTGGTGCCCAAAGAGCTCTACAAATTAATGAACTGGAGGAATTAAGGAACGAAGCCTATGAAAATGCGAAGATTTACAAAGCTAAAACCAAAGCATTTCATGATAAACACATTCACAGAAAGAGTTTTCAAGAAAATCAAAAGGTTTGGCTATTTAATGCAAGGCTGTGTTTGTTCCCCGGTAAGCTAAAGTCCAGATGGGATGGACCGTTCATTATTGTTAAAGTTTTTGACCATGGTGCTGTTAAGATTTTGGATCCTAAAAATGGTCACATTTTCACTGTCAACGGTCAACGATTAAAACCTTACGTGGAAAGTGAGCAACTGTTAAAAGAACCAATTGCTTTAAGTGATCCGGAGTAAGATTTTTCATGCGTCTGGCTGAAGACGAAAAACTTAGCGCTTTTGGGAGGCAACCCAAGATTTTTGTTATTTGATGCTTTTGTTTCAGTGTGTTTTAGTTATTAGATTCAAGCCAAGGAGAGGAAGTTGTCGCCAAAGGAGATTCTGCCCCGCACACCAGGTTGTCTCTTTCCTGCTCAGCAAACTTTATTATTACATTGTTCTTTCATTTCAACTTTCCATGTCATTGAGGACAATGTCATTTAAGTTGGGGGGGGCAGAGAAAAATTTCATCAGTGCATATAATACAATTTGGTAGGGTTTTTACATGAAATTATTGCAATTTGCATGAAAATGAAAAAGATTAAATTCCCGACTGAGTTTTATTGTTTCGTGCTTGAATTGAAAGTAATTCTGGATTAGAAAAGACTAGGGAGAAGGTTGAAGGAAAATTAAGTTCGATCTAGCCATGGAAAATTGATATAAGACTCTCTTTAAATTTCATGCGCACTATTAGAAAAAATATTCACTATGCACTCTGATGAAGCAAAATAAGACAAGCCCTCTGTTATTTTGGAAACTGTATCTGATACTCTGCATTTCTTGAAGATGAGATCTATTTCAAGAAAAAGCTTTCTGCCAAGTTTTTGCAAAGGCATATTGTTGAAGAAGAAAGAAATGATGAAATAGAAAGATCACGCCATGAAAAATGCCCCTGATCTGAGTAACCGGCCCTGCTTCACCTAAGACGTGTTGAGGTTCGCGCAAAAAGGTGAAGGGTAGTGCAGCATTATGGTTGTGCAAATGAGAAAAAAAAAGTTCCAAAGGAACAAAAGAAAAAAGCAGACAAAAGCTAGTATGCTTAAATGCTCTGATCTGAGAGGTGCAGGGTTGAAAGGTACTTACTTGGAATAACAAATGGGGGATGCAATTATCTTAACTGCAGATTTAGAATTACACATGCACAAGTGCTATTGAACTTTGATTTGTATTCTTAAGTCATGTGCTTTGATTTCCAATCTAAGGCTAATATGAGCATTAATGATTCTGGATTCCTAATCTTTGGTTGATTCTATGAAGGGAGAGCTGGATATAATAGTATGATCTTTATGAATTCTTGTTGGTCCTAAATTTTAATTTAATTGTATTGCTAAGGGACTAGCAATGAGTAAGTTGGGGGGTGTGATAAGTGCTATATTTTACATCATAGTTTACATCACATCCATCATCTTTTTGAGCATTATTTGAGTATATTTGTGCAACATGAGCATTAATTACATTCTCACACATTATTTGAGTCTTCATGCATTTTATCATCTTTTTGAGCTTAAAAGACCATGTGAGAAATATTTAAATATTTGCACAATTATTTTGGAATTAAATGGATTGATATTTTAATTTTCAGGAAAAAGCGACCTAGATCAAGGCTCTATTTAAATAACGACAGATGCAAGAGCGCGTCTTCAGCAAGAAGCGACAGCTCCAAGGGCGTCAATTCAGTTGATAAAATAAAGTGAAAAAAGAAAAAAAAAGAGAAAAGAATTAGCGCCCGAGAGGAGGTCGCTAATCATTGAAAGGACGCCCAAAGTGAAGGTCATCAATTCCTATTTTACGAAAAATGTGGAAATAGCAAATGAGGAATTAAGGAAACTGACGCCCGAGATGCTGTCGCTACTTCAAGAAAGGACGCCCTAGATTAAGGCGTCATTTAAAGAAAGGACGCCCCAATATAAGTCGCTATTCAAAGTTAAACCAGAAAAGGCAACTGCAGGCTCCTGATCGAACTGTTCTTCCATGTTTGCTCTTATCTAAGCAACCTTTTATGGAAAGGAAGAGTTTAATGATGGAAAGGAGTCTAATGGATCAAGTTGCATTGCTAAAAACCTGGATTTGAGTGGATTTGGGAAGTCCACGATCATGAGAGACCAAAAACCCTATAAAAGGATGTCATGGTCGCAAGGTTACGAGGAGAACAGTTTGGAGATCTGCCTTAGGGATTAATTTCGAAGCCTTTCTTTTCATCTTTTGCAGTTAAGTTCTTCATCAAAGTTCTTCATTTTCCAGTCTTCTACAAATCCTTCTTCTTCCTCTTCTCCTAATTCTTTCTCATTTTTATGCTATAATTAGTTTTTCAAAGCTCTATCTACGGTTTTTACTGTTCACCCGATTTTCATACTTTCTGTTCTTCATCATTTTTCTCCCTCTTCTGATCCTCATCTCTTTCTTCTGTCTTCACAAAAGTTATGCGTTTTTGAAAGTTCTTCAACTTCTTTTTCTACCACTTCTTCCAAATCGTCACCGTTTTCAAGCTACAATCAGTTTTTCAAAGTTCAATTTTTAAGTTTACTGTTCATCCACGCACCACCTCATGTTCTTCTTAGTTTTTCACCCTCTTCCTCTCCTCTTTTCAGATTGTTGTCTTCATCAAAGTTCTTCATTTTTTTAATGATCTACATCTTCTTCTTCTTCACCTTCTTCTGATTCTTCCTGGTTTTAAAGTTATAGTCAATTTTCTAAAGTTCAGATTTTTAGAGTTCTGCACTGTTCATCCGCGACCACCTCCTGTTCATCCTCAGTTTTCTCCATCTTCCTCTCGTTTTTAAACTCTGAAGTCTTCATCAATCTTCTTTATCTTCTCAATCTCTACAATTTTCATGTTTTTCACTTTTCCTAATTCCTTCTGATTTTAAAGCTATTCTTCCTCCAAATCACTCTCTGTTTTCAATATAGTTTTTCACTGTTTCTTCTCAAAACACACCGACACACACACCCTTTTGCATTGTTTTCAAATTTCCTCCATCTATTTCTTTCTTCCTCTATTTTCCTCTCATATCCCAAGGCGGATCTTCATCTATTAGTCTTCTCACGGCGTCGGCATCCAGGGCGAGGCGATCTTCATCCAAGGCTTGGCAAGGAGGCGGCGTTATTCTTCATGCATTGGCTATATTTTCTTATCTTTTCTTTTTGATGTTCCCATGTTGTAATTCTTATTTTTCTAGTGTGACTTTCCACTATCATCTTAATGAAATTCATCATTTGTGAAATTGTGTTTCTCTCTCTATCTCCTCTAATTTCTCTTCTTAAACCCTCTCATGTTCTTTAAATAGTTTTCATGCAATTTGTCTTTCCTTAGATTAATCTCACTCAAAATTCGATTTTCAAAGCATAAGGTGATTTTTCAACTTGATAAAATAAGTATTTTTCCTCCTCGTGGGATCGACTCCGCTTACCACTATATAATTTGATTTTCTAATCTTTTAAAGTGAGTGAGTGTGAACATTTTGAAATTGTGGCACGGCTTTCTTAACGACACTAGTCGGTGGACAGCCGCATTAAATGGCCCATGTTGGTAGAAGATACCCCCCAGTCGAGCCACCAACGCTACCCCCTTATGCTCTACTCTCTGAGCCCAACTTTGGCTCGGGAGTAGGGGGCAAGTGGAGAGGGGTAAAATCAATGGCCCAGAGATATATGGCCAAGAGAGGCCCAAATAGGTCCACTCGCGACCCAAATAGGCCGGACTCCCAAAGTGATAGCCCCCTCCATACGGGCTCACTTTATTCGAAGCCCAAAACCTGCTCGGCCCAACACTTCCTAGACAGCCTACAGGCCCGGAATATCGAGTAACAGCGGTTCGGAAGAACCCCAATCGGGGACCAAGTATAAACCAACCGGCGACGCCCCCATCACCCGGGAAGAGCCCTGAACAGGCACCCCACGCTCGGCCCCGTCACCGAACACCTATCCAGGCGAAGGTTACGCCATTACCAGAGCAGGGAACTCGAAGGGATAAGGGAGAGCAAGAGTCCTCTGGCCATAAAGTGCTCACGACAAGGACGTAACTCCCCTTAGATCCCCAATCTTCAAAGACTCCTACACGGGGCGAGCACCTATTTAAACCCCAGGAAAACTCTTCAAGAAGGTAAGCCTGATCTTCATGAGCCGACTTTGTCAGTCTGATTCTGAAATCCTTAGCAAACTGCTCTTCCAGTGCACTCAACTCAATCTCCCTTGTTGATCCACACTTCTTGTTTTTTTTCCTTGAACTCATTTGCATATCTTGGCCATTCAATCTCTTTCTTGAAAAATTATCTTTGTTAAATCTGACAAGGATTCATAAACTCAGGGAGAGCTGAAATAAAGCATTCTCTTTCAAGAGACTTTTGGTCTTCACAGGCCGACCCTTCCTTTCTTTAATGGTCTAAGGCCCATAAACCTTTGAATTTGAGGTTAAAAAAAACTATGGAAGATATGTTCATGTGCAATTGAATTGGGTTAAAACAGCCTTAAGAGACGGTGTCCTCACCCTTTCTTGAATGTATAAAAATTAAAAGTAATGAGGCCACTTTGGTTGAAGTGTTTCAAGATAAGTATTGTGTTTAAGCATTAAATGGTTCCAAAAATTGTTAAGGGAATACGCTATAGACTTGAAAAGAATGGCAGAGCAATGGCTTGGTTGTTGAGAAACTGCTGCCCTTCGCCAAAGGGGTGATAAGGCATGTGTGTCATGAAGCACTAAGCTAACTCTTTTCAAAATATTTGAAAATTGAAAAATGAAGCAAAATGGTCAGTCAGACTGAGTAACTGGAGATATTGACATCTGATAAGCATGTATATTCACGTCAAAAGGTCTGCACTAGATTATTGAAGTAGAATGGTTAGCCATACTGAGTAACCGGGGACTCTAGCGTATAAAAAACGTGTTTCCTCGTGTAAAAAGGTGTATGCTAGACCTGAATGCTCAAAAAAAATAGTGAAAAATAAAAGTCTAAAAATGAAATAGCTAACCCAAGGCATAATGCTCAACCTCAAAAGTGCTTAACTTCAACACTAGTTGAAACTTTTCCTAAATGGGTCTAATGAAATTAATGAGTAAGGCCTATAGAAATGGGGAAGGGTTGAGTTGAAAAGGTTGTTTTAATTAATTTTTGCAAGAATGATTTCTTTTTGTTTTTTTATTTCAAATTAGGGTTTATATGTTTCGAACCATTGAAAATAAATAAGGGTCTTTAATAATTGGTTTCTTTAAAGTGAATGCTATTATTTTTCAGAAGTTTCTCAAAAAACCTTGAAAAATGAATTTCCTTTTTGATTGAAATTATGTTGGATTTATCACGCTGTTCCTGCCTGTATATAAACCCACCTGCAGTCCGTACTTTTCCACTCTACCCTTTTCGACCAACCTTTTAACCCAACGCCGCGAAAGTCAACTTACGCATCGGAACCTCTTGTTGTCTCTAGACCAGGCCGACTTCCTCTGCTCCAATCTTCCTCTGAGCTCTCCGGCTCTCCTGTTCCTAAAACTCCCATGGCTACCAGAGCATCTCCTACTGCTAAGGCCGCCAGCTCAGCCAAAGGCAAGGCTTCGGCAGAACCTGCTCCGTCTACTCCCATAATGGAGAAACGATCAAAGTCTCACCATGATCCTCCTTGCATGGTCCCTCAGAAGAGAAAGGCTCCTGATTCTCGCTCTCCAGCAAAGTATAAGGCTACCAAGGGATCTTCTTCCAAGGGGAAACAACCTCAACAAGCTGAAAAGGAAATAACCAGATCCGCTAGGGCTCGGGCAGAGTCACCTGAAGTAAATCCAGTCCCAGGACCGATAAAATCAAGGAACATTTTGTTTCCTAGATGGTTTGATTTGGAAGACCAGAAATTGCTAGAGTTCTTCCTAGAATTTCCTGCAATCATGGAAGCACAAGGGTGGTTGAATTTCATTTCAGCACATAAAAGGTACTATCCTGAACTGGTCCAAGAGTTCTATCACAACTTGCAGATAGTGGATGGGAAATTATACACCATTGTAATGGATGTAGAGATTGGGCTTGCAAAGAAACTCCGACATATTGCTTTGAAAGTTCCTGCATTTGGGGATAACCCCAAAACCACACAATTTGATGAGAGGGAAGCGTACAGTCTTATGACAGGGCAACCTGCTCCTGAAGAAATCTCTAAAGACATCAAGGCCAATGCCTTTCCTCCATTTCACAGACTCCTCCACCATATATTCACTACCATTATATCCCCCAAAGGTGGAGGCAGGAGTCAAGCAAACAAAATTCATATCTTTCTATTTTATCATCTTCTCAAGAAACAACAAATTTCCTTGCCTCAGTTGATGCTGCATCACTTCGAATACTGCATGAAATATAAAGACAAATCCCTTCCTTATGCTTCACATCTTACTTCTATTTTTGAAATGGCTAAAGTTCTCTTGATCATGAAGTGTGCAAAATAATTCCCAAATGAAATATCTATTCTTTTCATAATGTCAGCACATTCATGAAGTATACCAAAGTGGGAGATGTGTTTTCTAGACAATTACCTTCCACAAAGGGCCACCAGCCTGAATCTTCAATTCCAGCAGAGTCACCATCTTCTCCCTTCTTTGATGAACAGCCACAAATTTCTTCTGAATTCGATGCACCCCCAGAATTCATGGCTCAGCCCTCTGCAGTTCCTTCTCTAGTTCCTCCTACAACATCTCCACCACCACAAGCCTCTCCTATTTCAAGATGTTTGTCAATTATCCCATGGATGCCACTTCCTAGAGCTCCAACATCTCCACCTTCTTCACAGAGGAAATTTCATGCTCATAGGCCTTCACAGGATTCTTCATCATCTCCAGCTACTACTCTATCTCAATCAGTGTCACCTGAGCTTTATGCATTTATCTCCTCTCGGTTTGCCACGCTGTCCGATCCCTAATGAGTTGACAGTCTGGTAATTTAATGTTGAAAACTTTTATGACTATATCAGTAAGGTGGTGGAGGATATGGAAAAGAAAGTTTTTGACTCTCATGGATAAATTGAAGAAAAGATGAATGAGGTCAAAAAAGATTTATTTGAGAATTTTAGAACTCACCATGAGGACATGATACTTATGAGAACCAATCTCTTTCTACCTCTGGTGCTCAACAGTCAACCATTGATCAAAGTTAAAGTTACTCAAATTACACTTGAGGTCAGACTGGTTGATTTAAAATTTCACATTGACAATGAAGTTCAGAGCCAAGGAGAAGAAATCAAGGAGGTTAAGGAAATAGCCAAGACAAATCAAAACCTCCTCATTGTGATGATGGCTCAGCTTCAAGAGATGACTGCTCGACTATCTAATTAAGCCTCCTGCACCTCAAGTAGTAGCTCAGCCTAGGGGTACCTCAGTAGGTCCCTCACATATTCTTGCATCTTCTCCTACACCGGAGATTCCAGAACCAAAAGAAAATCCATCCAATTAGCTAGAACTCCTTCCTTAATTGGCCCACCTACACTTCCCATGTCAAGGTCATAGCACAAAGGGCATTAATCACTTCCTCAACATATTTGTGCATCAACGCCTTATCAGTTCAGAGAAATTCAGAAAGTTAAAAGTTAGTGCTTCAAATATACCATCAAAGAATGTGGACGAGTGCTTAAGAATGTGGGGCTATATAGAAAATAAAAGGAGGAACGACTGAAAAATGCAGAAGATCCCATTCCCTTTCCAGATTGATCTCCTTTACCATCTTTTTTAAATTGGGAAGAAATCTATGAAACAGATTTCCCTCCGTCTCAAAATAATACACTAGAAAATGAAAATGATGATGGCCATGTATTACTTGTATATTTCTTTTACCTGAACATTTCATTGCTCCAGATTCCATGTTCATCAAGTGGTATCATTTTGTCATTTCCAAGTGATATCATATGTCTATTTTTGCTTTGTGCAGTATGAGTTCATTCAACATGTCTGTCTCTTTTGCTCTCTGTTCATTCTATCTTTGCATCTTTTTGCTGATTGGCAAAAATGAGAAGAAAAATGAAAAAAAAATAGGTGAGAAGCAACACTAGGGGAGATATAGAACATGCTTGAAAATATCTGTAGTGGTATCTACCTGATCTAGGCAAAAAGGGAGAAAAATACTTGAAAACTTTAAATGGTATCATTAATTCTGTCATCAGATTTTCAACCAGACTATCAAGAGTTTTGTCATCATCAAAAGTGGGGAGATTTTTTAGTATATTTAGGTTAAAATCAAAATATTATCTTAATTACATTAGTTTTGGTGACAACAAAACTTTGAATCAATTGTGAACAAAACTCTGATTATTTATAAGAATAACATAACTTTGATGATTAATGATGAAAGCAAAATTAAGAAATAAGAAGAAGAGGAAAAGAATGCGTAAATTCGTATAAGTGTGAAATAGGCGTAAAAAAATAAAGCTGAAGATGGCGTAATCTCATGTTGATCCTGAGCCGTGAAATCCCAGGGGAATCCGCGATTATGGCCACCACGCGTGTATAATTTGCAAGATGGGAAACAGATCAGGAGTACCCAGGGATGAGAACCCTAGGCAAAACCCTCCGATGCCTAAGTCAGCGAATGTGATAGAGTACAGGTGCGAAGAGAGGTGATAGGAGAAGAAGAGGGCGCAAGATTGTTCTTCACCAAGAGATGCAGTGGTTCTCACTCAGTATTGTTGCCTACCCTTCGGAGGGTCTCCCTGGGATTTATATAACGATCCGTTTAACGTAGGAGCCGAGGGGATTCAGGGGGGGTTACATCCTCATCGTGGGCTCTTTATGGCACAAGGACTCTTGCTCTCCCTTATCCCTTGGAATTCCCTGCTCCTGAAGGATGTGTAACGGTCGCTTGGATAAGCTTTCGACAGTCGGTCCGAGCTTGGGGCGCTTGCTCGGAGTTTCCCCCCGAGCGATGGGTGTGTAGCTCGGATAGGCCATGTTGGATCCCCGCAGGGGCTTTCTTGACCGACATGTCGCTCAGACTTCTGGACTCGGGGGTCGCCTAGGAAGTGCTGCTCCGAGTGAGTTTTGGGCTTGAAGTAAGTGGGCCCAAAATGGGGCTGTCACTTTGGAGAGTTGGGCCTAGTTTGGTTAAATTAGACCTAGTTGGGCCGTGCTCTTGTGCGGTAGATTTTCCCCCTCTCCACTTGTCCCCCTCCTACTCCCGAGCCAAGATTGGGCTCGGATGAGTAGCACTTGTGGGGATGGTGTTGGTGGCTCGATTTGGACGGGAACTTATCTCCGGTAGGGGCCATTTAATGCGGCTGTCTTGGGAATATGTCCATGATGATGACTCTTTTGAGTTGATACGAGGAGCCCCTTTTTGGAGTTCAGAATGTCGCGCCGCCTCCCGCCAAGCCTCTGGGGATATAAATATTACGCGTGCTTGCGTTCCACGCCTCCTTCATTTTGGGTTTTCTCTCTCCATCGCACTTATATTTCGGAAGGGCTCATACGTCGCGAGGGTGACCAGGAAGAGCAACGACTCACGGAGGCCTTTGCAAAGTTAGCAGAGATCACGGCGGCAGTGATTCGCCAGCTTCCACCTCTCCCTGAATCATCTAATTCGGCGCTCTCCTCCTCCCCTTCCTATTCCTTTTGTTCTTCCAAGGCAGAGCAACACCCTTCAATTGAGATGCAGGATGCCGAGCAAGGCACAGGGAGTTTGGTGCCGCAGCCTGAACACCCTATGCGCAGCGAGTTGGGCGAGGCTGAAGTGAAGAGGATGGAGGGACGTTATGGGTTGCCATGGCAATACTATTTCTCTCCATCTAAGCCTCACGAGTCTAGTCTGGACACTCATTTAGGCCTTTTCTGCACTTTCTTATTGGCTTGGAAGTGTGGGTTCCATCTCCCTCTCCACCTCTTTGTCACACAGTTGCTTTAGTTTTACCGACTGGCTCCTGTCCAGTTGGTCTCCAACTTGTACACTTTTATTTTCTCCTTCATCTTTCTCTATCGTTCGTGCAGGCTTCACATTTCATTGGAGCTTTTCCATTCCTTCTTCGAGTTGAAGGAGCAGACCCATGCGGGTAAGGGCTTCTTCTATCTTCAAGCGAAGAAGGGAAGGAGCTGCGTGTCCCTCTCTGCAAAAGACTCCTCTCACAAGGGGTGGAAGACCCAATTTTTCTGGGTGGGCTCATCCAAAGGAGGCGCCCCCTGGGACTTCCCAACGGAGCCCAATTTCCATCCGTCCCTCCCTCCGAAGCAAACGGTGGTTTCTCCGGAGCTAGAGGAGGAGATCAGGATTCTTCAGGAGAATCGCCAGTCGACTGCCGAGTTGATGACTACGGACAACATTGAGGATTATCCCTCCCGCGCGATGCCACCTCAAGGTAAGAACCCTAAGGTCCTACATTGCTGCTTCCGGGTCGGGCAGGTAGGCCTCCTTCTGACGATTTGGCTTCCGTTGTTCAGATTCAAGGCGGGCGAATGACGAGGAGGAACAGCCGTTGGAGCAGGAGATTGTCGAACTGGAGGAGGCGCCTGTTCCGAGCAGACCCTAAGCCTCTTATATGGGCATGTCGATCAAGAGACTCAGATGATGAGTATGAACAACAAATGGATAAAATCACATCTTTATTTCATAATCTGACATTTTCAACAAATATCCTTCAAAGACTTACAATACTATTCAAACTCGATACAATCATTTATAAGTAGACAGACTAGGAAAAGAAATTTATTAAAAATTATCATCACTCTCATCACTCCATCCCATTCCCGTCATCTTCGGGATTTCCTAAAAATTAACAACAATACACGGGGTGAGCTAGAAAGCTCAGTAGGACTTATATCTCTTTACCAGGTCACTTTAAGTAATTAACATTTTGAATCATCTATATGCCCTCGAATAAAATAAGTAGTAAAACAAATGACAGATAGAGAACAATATCAGAAAATCAAGAATTTCAAGAATAGATATTGTAGAACTCAAGTGTAAGCATGAAGATAAATAACAAGTATAGAATTCTAAATATGGCCATGTAACATGGATATTAACCCTTCTGGTCAAACATGTCATGTATAGGAAGTCAAGCATGTAACGAGTCAAGCATGTAATAAGTGAATTGTCTAGTTCAATCTTGCATGTTAGTTAGTGCAATGTCACACCTGATCATTCAACTCCCTCGGGCACAAGTACTTTCAGGCTTTACTCGCCTAGGACCAGATCAGGGCCCCCATGTTTGCCAGGCATTGAGTATCATGTGGACCAAAGTCCCATATAATTTCCAGCACAACTCATTTATAATTGTGGCCAATCCGAGTTTCAAGAAAGGCTTAAGAAGCGTAGTATAGTGCATAACTAGTTATTTAGTTATGAAGAACTCTAGAGGTGATCCCTACAGGCTCAAGAGGTGGCTCCCGTTATATAGCACTTTGTGCCATTCTGGCCTCAAGAGGTGACTCCCATAATGTAACACTTTGTCCCGCATGGTACTTAGCTCCTACACTCCCAAATGATAGTTTATGGCTAAAGTATAGATCTAGCAAAATTTCTATTTTTAAGGACAAGTAGTATGAAGAGTAAATGAAGTTTATAAGAGAAGTTCATGGATGATTTAAGACATCATGTTTAACGACATTAAGACAATAAAGAGAATGAATTGCCGGTCAAAGTGCGATTAATTCTCGCGGTAAATCTTGTAAAATAAGTTTAGATCAAGTTTTTCTCAGTCGGGTAATTAGCAGAAAACCAAAGAAAATGCGGCCAGGTAAGAGATGGGACAGTGAGAGGCTCCCCTCGTATTCATGAGATCCTAATTAAGTAACCACTTATCCACTTAAAGCGTTTGCCCGTGGACCTTTAACCTTAGACACCGGTTCTTCTTGGTGAACTTGCTAGCTACACGATTTTTCGGAGACAAAAAAATATGTAAATCGAACGGAAATCATTTTTGTATATTCTAACATGTTCATTTGTGAAAGAATTTCAATGAAAGAAAAGACATTGAAAAAAGATGTCAAACTTCCAATTGCGTAATATGTTCACGTATGAAGAGAAGTTGAAAGGAGATGTCAAGCTTTCAGATAGAGCTTAGATAAAAGAGATAAGGTCAATCATGTATATGAATTGTACAAAAATTATAGCATAGTTATTTGAACAATTAACGATAGCTTTACAAATTCATTCACCTTGCCATTTCTTTGTTAATAGTATTCTTAAGGAAAGAACATGATTTTAAAATTCAAAATTTTTGTTTTAAAATAACTCACATAAATGAGGTAAATCGGGTGTGATTACCGTATTCAAATCATGGTCCATATGTGATCCACGTTATTGAAACACGTTCTGATAATAAAAACTCCTATTTTTGAACTTTAAATCTTAAAATAAGCTATAAATACATGATCATGAAAAATTTACATAGAATCAAAATACTCATGCAAAGAAATATATATGGAGATCTAATTAAGTTTCGCCTGAGAGAAAACCTACCTAGTTGAAGATCAAAAAAGAAGAAGAAGTTTAAGAATGAAGAACGCTTTCGAACACTCCTCCAACTTCGAGTTTTCTCCCTCTCTCTAACTAGCAATTCCTCCCAATAGATTTGTGCTTTGAGTAGGGAATAGCCCAGCCCTATTTATAGGCCAAAATCTCCCACCTAATTTTCCTATTTCAATTCTCTTGGAAATGTGGTGTTTCTTCATCAGGGTTTTGGCGGTGCTAGGGCTTTGGCGGTGGTGGCCAGGGGGACTTCGTCCTCCTTCCCTATGGGGGAGGGGAGGACTTATGGCGCCATGAAGAGTTCAGACAATGTCGTGGGATGTGTGAGTTCTCCTGGCTTGACTTTTGCGCAAGCTTTATCTGCTTCCTTACGTCCACGGAAGGTCGAACTGGAGATGCGGCCGCCTGCTTTCACTGACGCGGGTGAACCAGCGGTTTTCTTTTCCAAGGAGGAGATACGTCGGTCTGAGGATTCTATGAAATTTGCTATTGTTGCTAAGTGCTCCTACGGGAGACCTTCTTTCTCTGATATCAAAAGCTGTCTCATGCAGCGGCTGTCGCTTCAGCACGATCTTGTTCTTAGCATCATTAATCCCAGGCATATTCTTATTAGGTTTGAGGCTGAAGTGGATTTCATCAAAGTGTTGGTAAGGAAGAACCTGTATATTAAGGGCTATTTGTTTCGTTTCTTCCTGTGGTCGAGTTCCTTCAACTTTGAAGCCGATCCCACATTAATTCCGAGGTGGGTAGGCTTTCCTGGCCTTCCAGTGAATTTCTATAATGAGGACTACCTCCGGTTGATTGCCAGCAACTTGGGCCTTGTCTTGTGCATACATGATTCAACCCTGGCCTAGACGCAAACGGCTGAAGCATTAGTTTGCGTGGATCTTGATATTGCTAAGTCACTCCCAGAAAGAATTTGGATTGGCTGTGGCGATGGTGATGGCTTCTGGCAGCCTATTAGGTACCATCGTGTTCCGAAGATTTGTTCCTACTGTAAGCGTATTGGCCATGCAATTAGGGATTGCAAGAAGAAGGCCAAGGTTGCTACTTCTAAGGCCCCGGTGCAATCTTCTGCTGCTGCTGTTAGGGTTGCCCATGGGCAGGAGTGGAGATCGGTGGCGAAGGGGGTGAAGTTGATCGCCAATACTACCTGTGGTTCTGGCACCATTGTGGTTAAAAATTCTTTTGATGGTTTATCCAGTGATACAAATGATATTATTCCATCTGGGCCTAATTTTATTCCTACTGTTCCCTTGGAAGCGGCTACAGATGTTCTTATTGATGGCCATGTTAAAGATGTTGACACTGGGATCACCCAACAGATCGTTGTTCGTGATGCTCTCCTACCCGTGGTGTCTGCAGACACTGAGGGCATGGGTAACCTGCTGCTATCCCCATGCAAGATCGTTGATCATGCGCATAGTGATCCTGGACACTCCATGGCTACCATCCTTGTTCCTGGAAACCCCGTGCAGCAATCGGACGCTGCGCTGCCATCGGTGGCGAAGGAGCCGGCGGAATCGCAACAACTGGAGTTACCCTCGCCGAAGATTTTGGATTCAGATTCGAATCTCCCCGTTATGGAAGGAGAATCTCTCACTACTTCCGAAAGGGCCCAAGATGAAAATAATTTAATGGTCATCTCGGATCGGTCGCTGGCACATGGTGGTGGCATTACGGGCGTCCGCACCAGATCGAAAGCCAAATCGGCTACTGGTTCGTCCGGATACGCATCCACATGATTTGTAATTCCATATTTTGGAATATTAGAGGCGTCTCCAACTTGGCCGCTAAAGGTTACCTGAAACGCTTGATTAAGAAATACAATATTGATCTTCTTGCTATTCTTGAACCAAGGACGGCCCTTGATAGGGCTCTGGATGTTCATCGTTTCTCAGGCATGGATCACTACGAAGCCGGTCTTGATGAGGAATTGAAGATCTAGATTTTTTGGAATAACCCCTATGAGTTTCAGCTTGAATCTGCTTCCTCTCAGCATGTCACAGGGCTGTTTAAACGCGGTGGCCTGGCCCTCTTTCGGGTCTCTGCTGTTTATGCCGCCTGCGATGCCTCTACTCGCAGGTCACTCTTTGATGAGTTATTCCCTTTTTCTCATTCTGCTGATATCCCTTGGCTTGTCGGGGGTGATTTCAACTGCGTCACTGATCCCTCGGAGAAGCGGGGAGGTCTCATACCTTCTTCCTTGTCCATGTTGGACTTTAACACCTTTATCTCATCCGCTGGCCTGATGGACGCCGGTTAGCGGGGCCCCAGCTTCACTTGGACCAACAAGCGTGTGGGAGGTGCCGCTATTAAAGCCAGACTTGATCGGGTGCTTATGAATCCCGCTTGTCAAGACTCTTTTCCAGGTCTGTTCGTCCAGCACCTGGCTCGTGGTCCATCTGACCACGCTCCACTCCTTATCCAGCATCAGGTTCCTCAGTCGCAGCCTACACGCTTTATCTTTCAAAAAATGTGGCTGGACCATGAGTCTTTCATTCAGTGCCTTGAGGACGCCTGGGCAGCGGACCATTGGCATCCTAATCCACTTACCAGACTGCATTGGAAGCTCAAAGCTACTAGGGCGGCCCTGCAGACCTTGAATAAGAACATCTTTGGCAGACTTGAAGCTTCACTTCAAGCTGCTGAAGCATCTTTGCGCCTTAAGCAACAAATTTTTGATGATAACCCCTCGGCTGCCCATCGTGCCGATCTCAATGCTGCGGACGCAGAGCTTCGGAGGATTCTACATCGGCAGGAAATCTTTTGGTCCCAAAAAGCTAGGCTGCAGTGGATTGAGGATGGCGACAAGAACACGGCTTTCTACCACGCTGTTGTTCAAGGCAGGCGCCGGAAAAACCATATCCATAGACTGAAAATAGATGGATCCTGGTGCGAGGACCAGCAGGTCTTAAGGCTGGAGGCGATTCGTTTCTTCTCCCACCTACTTTCCTTCGAGAGTCACAGCCTGAATGAATCCCTATTGCAGGTGATTCCCCCCCTCATTTCGGATCAACAAAATCAAATGCTCATCTCCACAGCAACTGCTCAGGAGATCAAAGACGCCGTGTGGAGCATGAACGGCGATAGTGCTCCGGGACCGGATGGATTCACTGGCATCTTCTATACTACTTGCTGGGATATCGTTAGCAATGACGTTCAGGCCGCGGTGTGTGGTTTCTTCCAAGGATTCCCCCTCCCGAAAGGCATCTCATCTAGCATTATTGCTCTCATCCCCAAAGTTAAGCTTCCCACTAACTTTAGAGAATTCCAGCCCATTAGCCTTTGCAATTTTAGCTACAAGATTATCTCCCATATTTTCTGTGCTAGGCTTACTTCTATCCTGCCACAAATCATTTCCAAAGAACAGGGCGCTTTTGTGAAGGGCAGATATATCCTTGATAATTTGTCACTGGCCAGGCAACTGTTCTCTGACCTTGGCCGGCGGGTGCAGGGTCATAATGTTGTCTTCAAGCTAGATATGATGAAAGCCTACGATAGAGTGGAATGGGATTTCCTATTGGCAGTCCTCCGTCAGTTTGGCTTCTGTAGCAGATTCACCTCCTACATTGCTATGATGATCTCCAATTGCTGGTTTTCGGTTCTCTTCAATGGCACTACTGCTGGTTTTTTCCACTCCTCACGCGACATCAGGCAAGGGGACCCTTTGGCTCCGGCTCTCTTCATCTTTATGGAGGAAGTTTTAAGTAGGGGACTCTCTAACATGTTGATTCAGAGGAAGCTCCAGCCTTTCTCTGGTCCTAGAGACTACCCGATCATCACTCACCTCTTTTATGCCGACGACACTTTGTTGTTTCTAAATGGTCATGCTACTAATATCCGAAACCTTATGAATTTTTTGAAGGCTTATGAGCTCTCCTCTGGGCAGTGTATTAGCCCTTCCAAAAGTAGCTTCATTCTCTCGCTGTCTGCTCCCAGGAGGGTGGCTTCCAAGATTACTGATATCACCAGATTCCGGCAGCAACATGGTGCGATTACCTATCTTGGTGTCCCCATTCGGCAAGGCAGAACTCTGGCTTCGGACTGCAACCACATCATTGAGAAAGTTAGTAGCCGAGTTGGTTCTTGGAACGCCAAGATGTTGTCCCAAGCTGGCAGAGTGATCCTGATCAACTCTGTACTCAGTTCCATCCCCATTTATCTTGCGGCTACTTCTTCTGTACCCAAATCTGTACTCACCTACATTGAGCGTCAATGCCCGTCTTTCTTTTGGGGTGATTCCGAGGGGCATCATCGTAAGCATTGGGTCCCTTGGTCCACCGTTCAGCGGCCGATTGTTGAGGGCGGCCGTGGCGTCCGCAGTCTCTAGCATCTCCAGCTATCCCTCGCGGTTAAGCTTGTCTGGTCCATGCAACAAGACTCCTCCCTCTGGGCTACTTATGCGCGCCAGCGATTCAAGCTGCATCATGGCTCCACCCAACTCTCTCGGTACCCCCACGGCATCTCCAGAAAAGTTAATAAAAACTCCCGTTGGATCATTGGTGATGGGAACCGCACCGATTTTCTTGATGACGTCTGGTTTGGCAATGCACCTTTGCGGCATCCTCTCCCTCAACCTTATTAGGGACCCTCTGCTACAGTTCGCGAGGTTCTCTCCAATGCACAGCACCCTCTCAGATCTTTCCTTCCGGATTATCTCAGCCTAGATGGTATCCAACTATCATCCCATGAAGAAAAGTGCATCTGGTCTGCTTCCTCCTCTGGTGCCTTCTCTGTTAAGTCAGGATATGATATTCAGAGACCTGTGGGCGTTAAGCGGCATGCACTGAAGTTCCTTTTGAACTGATCTTTCCATCTGCATGCCTCCATCTTCACCTGGAGGGTCCTGCATAGAGCTGTTCCTATGGATTCCAGAGTTGCCGACAGTGGAATAGCCATGGTCTCTCGCTGTAGCTATTGCATATCCCATCACGCCGAAGACCTTGATCACCTCTTCATGGAGGGCAAGCTGGCCACGGCCTTGTGGCGCTGGGTCTCCTCCTTGTTAGATGCCGGTCTTGGCCATCATTCCCATATCACTCAGCGCCTGTGGGATATTCTAAGTCGGTACCACCCAGATAACCCCTTTGGTTTCATCGCTATTCATGCCATCATCCTCATTGTCTGGGAGATTTGGAAGGCCAGGTGCTCCATGCGCTTTAAGGGTCAGAGAGCCTCCACCGCTACTATCCTCCGCAGCATTCAATCTAGCATCAGTTTTACCCTTCAGAAGAAAACCTTTAAACAACGTTCCACGAACCAACAGCTTCAGCTCATCTCTGATTTTGGCTTCACCCACTGATCGTCTCCCTCTGTGATTAAGATGGTTAGATGGATCCCTCCACTCCAGGGCCTGGTCCTCAATGTTGACGGAGCTAGCAAAGGAAATCTGGGGCCTAGCAATGGCGGTGGCTGTGTCAGGGACTGTCATGGGAGGCTCGTTATCGCCTTCATGCATTACTATGGAGTTGGCACGGTGCTGATTGCTGAGACACGCGCTATGTGCGATGGCATCAGGATTGCGGTCGAGCGTGACATTCAGATCTCGGAGATTCGTACGGACTCTGCGGTCCTGGCCTCCTCTTTCGTGGCGGGGTCTGCCCCCTCTTGGGAGTGCCTGCGTTGGTGGCGAGAGATCTTATTTTTTGCTGTAACCTCTGGCATTTCCATATCGCATGTTTACAGAGAAGCTAACTCTACAGCAGACGCCCTAGCCTCTCACGCCTGTCTGGATCGCGCCAACACGGTCTTTCACTCCAGCTCTGAGCTCCCCCCGCCTGCCGTGGCTCCCTTGTGGTTGATAGGCTAGGCCTGGTTTCCTTCCGCCACTCTTAGCTTGGCCGCCCTTTCTTTCTTTCATCGGCCTGCTTGGCCTGTTTGTATTCCAGGGGTATGCCCCTTTGATTATGTACCTCAATTTTATTAATAAAATTCTCTTAGGCCATAGTGGTCGCCTGGAGGAGTGAGCCTACTCCACCCCTGGGGGGGGAGTGCACTCGACCGGCCGCGGACACTATTCCCCTTCTGATTTAAAAAAAAAATTCCTATTTCACCAACCTTGTTACTATTACACCAACTTTGTTACAATTACACCAACCTTGTTATTATTACACCAACTTTGTTACTATTACACCAACTTATGTTGAAAATTAATTCCAACATGTGAATGTTAAAATAAACCCCCCTTTATGACATAATCAATGACCTCATTTATTCAATGATGTAAAAATAACCTCATCCATTAATTAGGATTAGATTAAAGTTAATAATTCTCTCTTAAATCGACTGCTATAGTACTGCTACAGTACCGACGTCTTCGTCTTCTCAAAATCGTGCCATGAATCTTGTCGTTCGTGTTAACAAGTGGGATAGGGTTCATGTTTATGTATTCTATACTTTTAAAGACATAACAAAAAATATTCATAATTTATTTTATTTTCATCTTTTATTATTTCTTTTTGCATATAAATGCATATAAAAATTTTGAGTTGCTACATCCTCCCTGTGGACGCACTAAAATTTGCTTATTCAAGTTGTTCGTCTATTGAGTGTGTGGGCGTGCCAGTCACCGAAGTGACAATTTATTCGGGCTCCGAAGAGCCCATGGTGCGCTCGATCTAACGTCGTCAGACGATTGTGTGATTCGTGTCGGGACCGAAACCCGCCGCGCCATAAAGGTCACGACATCATTTACATCCCCCATACGAGGGAACACCCTTGATTAATCGCAGGGATTCAGGGCCTCATGGCCAAGAAATCAATTGCATGGAAGGTCTATTACGAGGTATTGAAATCCTCGCGCGAGGGCGAGAAGAAAACCATTCGCGGTCATGTCAGTCGTGTACTGACCATTTAATGTTCGGACGAATGTCCAGCTCGAGAAGATCACGGTTGTCGAGGGAAAACCGGAACGCATGTATGCCGAGGTACAGCAAATCTATTGTTCGGAAGAGCGGAGAACGTTCGGCTGAGCCTCGGTTAGAGCGGTCAAAAACCAATAAATCTGTTGGCCCGGTGCAAGAGCAAGCTGCGACCATACTGCGGTGGGCCCCCCGCGGTCGAAACAAGACTTGCATGAGCGTCATTAATATTTCTGATGCCAAGGGGCAACGAGGGAATATCCCTTGAATCGGATGGAAAGCCCTATGTCTAGGGAAGCGGACGTTCGAAACGTGTCGGTCATTCGGGAGACCATTTAATATTCGGACGGGTGTCCGGCTTGAGAATACCGTAATCGTCGCAGAAGGACCTAGAACATATGTAAGCCGGGACACGGCAAACATATTATTCCGAGACTCTGAAAACATTCGGTTAAATCTCGATTAGTGTAGCAGGAAACCAATGAGTTTGTTGGCCCGATGCAAGATCGAGTCAGGACCATGCCGGGGGCGCCTCCCGCGGTTCAAACGGGGCTTGCGTGGGCATCATTAATGTTCTCGGTGCCGGAGGGTAGCGAGGAAGAGTCCCAGGACTAGATTCCAAAACCAAAAACGTGTTCAAAAGGAGCGGGCTATAGGCCGAGGATATGGGTCAGACAGTGACCATAATCGGGACGGACCCGAGGTCCCAGCATAGCCCACGAAGGCCTTATTAATATTCCCATGTGTAGGGTCCATGGATGACGGGAGCTGTCCCGTTCTATTCCGATTTCTATCGGTCGCTTGCGGACCACTTGATATTCGGACAAGTGTCCATATTGGAGGTACGACGTAGATGGAAGCAACCTTGTACAAACGTACGCCGAGTTCACGGCAACTTCAATGAAAGAGCGGGAACAAATCCCATTAGGATGAATCCGATTCGACAGGCTATTGGCCCAGAGCAATGCCGGGTTACGACTATGTCGGGATGGGAACCGTCGGCCATATCGGTCACGCATGGACCTTTTCATGTTCGGACACCGGTCCGTAATAGAAACGCGGCGGAAATCGAGGTGAACCCGTTCAAATGTCTGCCGAACGTGCGGCAATTTTAGTAGTGGCTCGGAAGGGATCGGGCCCGAGAAACGAGTCCGGTTTAATCCGAATATCGGCCCGAGGTGAGGTCAGGTCGTGGCTATTTTGGGATAATTCCCAAGACTCAGGCTCAACCTGGAAGGACGGCATGATTGTTCCTTCAGCATCGGGTCACGGGGAGAGAGGGGGGGTTGCAACATAGATTTTACCATTTTTTTTATCTGGGCTTTACATTATGTGCATATGTATATTTTATTGCTTATTTCCCTTTTATGTATTTATTCTGGATGATTTCTCTATTTTGTTTATTATTATTACTATTATATTTTCCCTTTCCTTTTTCTTACTATTATTATTATTATTTCACATTTTTTGTTTATTTCTCATATATGTATATTCAGGTTTATTTATTTATCATAATTTTTATTAATTTATTATCATTATTATCATTATCATTATCATTATCATGACATATTTATATATATTTATATATATTTATTTTGGAAGGAAAAGTGGGCCGTTGGGGGTAAAAAGGGGTGTACCGGCGAAGGCAGGGAGAGCGTGCCGGAGAGGGGCTGGGAGAGTGTACCGGGTAGGTTAGAGGGTGCCGGAGAAGTGCCAAGAGAGTGTGCCGGAGAGGGAGTTGGCGGGCGTGCTGGGCTAACTCGAAGTCAGTACAACGTCTGCTAGCACACGTGCGGAGTCTGTACACTATCCGTTTGCTGCAACTCAAAGTCTATACATCGGCTAGTTGCTGCAACACAAAGTCTATACGTCCGTCAGCTCAAAGTCTGTACATTCTCGGACCAAGCCTATGTGGCCCGTGTACTCCATGCATTCAAAGTCTGTACATTCCTATCTTTACCTACGTTCACTGGCTTAGCAAACCCACAAGTCCGTACATTGGTTGCATAGCTTGCCATGCATAGCCGGTGCACTCTTCATTTGCTACAAACTCAAAGTCTGTACATCGTCTGCTAGCACACACGCAGAGTCTGTACATTTTCCATTTACTGTAACTCAAAGTCTATACATTGGCTGGTTGCTGCAACACGAAGTCTGTACATTGGCTGGCTGCTGCAACACAAAGTCTTTACATTGGATGGCTACCGCAACACAAAGTCTGTACATTGGCTGGTTGCTGCAACACAAAGTATGTACATTGGCTGGTTGCTGCAACACAAAGTCTGTACATTGGCCGGTTGCATGCACACAAAGTCTATACATTGGCTGGTTGCTGCGACACGAAGTCTGTATATCGGCCGGTTGCATGCACACAAAGCATGTACATTGGATGGTTGTAACAACACAAAGTCTGTACATTGGCCGGTTGTATGCACACAAAGTATGTACACTGGCTGGCTGCTGCAACACGAAGTCTGTATATTGGCTGGCTGCTGCAACACAAAGTCTGTACATTGGATGGCTGCCGCAACACAAAGTCTGTACATTAGATGGTTGCTGCAACACGAAGTCTGTACATTGGCTGGTTGCTGCAGCACAAAGTCTGTACATTGGCTGGTTGCTGCCGCACAAAGTCTGTACATTGTTGTCACAAGCACATTAAGTCCATACATTCGTTCATGGCATGTCTGAACATCCATTTCCAATGTACATACTTTACTATCTGCATTTGTGCAACCCTTCATGCAAAGTCTATACATTGCTAAAGAGACGGTGAGCATGAGAGAGATGGTGGGGAGAAGAGATGAGACGGTGGGAGCGTGCCGGGCTAGGAAGCACAGGGTATGCCCGGGGAGGCTTCAAAGGGCTGTGCCGGTGGCGGCAGGGGCTTGGAGCGTGCCGGCGAAAGGAGAAAGGGAGCGTGCCTGCGAAAGGGGGGGGGGCAAGAAGGGTGTGCCGGGAAAGGCACGGATAGAGTGCACCGGTGAAGGGCGCAGCGAGGTGTGCCGGTGAAGGGCGTGCCGGTCAAGGGTGGCTAGAGGGTATACCGACGAGGGTGGCTGAAGGGGCGTACCGGCAAAGGGCATGGGGAGCCCACTCCTCCTCCGTTTTTTTAAGGCTTTTCTTTTCTTCTCTTCTGATTTTATTAAGTTTACGTGGGTTTCTTCTTTTCTTCTCTTGATCAATTTCCATTCTTTCTCCCATGAGGACAAGTTGTTTAGTTGTCGTTCGATTTGGCTCCCTTTGAGTTGATTGCAGTTCCCTTGCCTCGGTTAAAGCATTTTATCGTTGTTCTCTTTTTTATTTGTCTGTTGCTTTCTTTTAGTCCTTTTTAACGTGTGGTCGTTCCATTTGTTGGTTGCTTCCTTTTATCTTTTTAATATGTTATCGCTTCTAGCGAAAATTTGGTAGCATCTCCCCTTGACCCGAGCATAAGGGAGATACAGGGAACGCGCCCACATGGAGTGGCGGAACCCGACAACTGGAGGTGGGCGCCCGAGAGCGGCAACACCTTAAATAAAACTTCGGGAAACTCGGAGGAAACGGTGAGTGGAAGACTATCCCAGGACTGGCTAAGGGGGATGCACCGGGCAAGAAAAAGGGGCAAGTGTGCCGGGCCAAGGAGGCCAAGGGCTAGAGAGGCGTACCGGGCTAAGGGAGGCCAGGGGCTGTGGACGCATTTATTTTATTTATTTTTTTATTTATTTATTTATTTATTTTTTATTATTTATTTATTGGCGTGCCAGTCACCGAAGTGACAATTTTATTGTGCGCTCGATCTGACATGGTCAGTCGATTGCGAAGTCCGAGTCAGGACCCGAAGTCCGTCATACCATGAACGCTATGACGTTAATTACGTCCTTCCAAGGAAGGACAACCCTTGATTAAACGCTAAAAGTAGGAGGCCTCGAGAGGCAAACGTATATTCGTGTGCGGAAATGGAATTTCATACCGAAGCCAGAAAGGCGGGCAAGATAATGACACCAACCGTAGAAACGGATGATATCGCTAAGTCAGCGGTTCAAAGCCCGGGGTTAAGGGGGGAAGGAGGATCTCATCACAGGTAGCCTGAGCCGCGACCGTGATGAGGTTTAAAACATCGATCAGTATTTCGACAGCATCTTCCCTTTATCTGGGTTATGCCCAGGGGGAAATAGGCTATCACCCACGGAGTGCCGGGATGAAAGCCAAGAGAGAGAGAAGTGTTGAACTTCCCGAATCGCATATTTTCCATGGGGCAATGTTTGGTATTCCCTGTAGAAGCCGGTGGGACTCATGCAGTGGCAGAGCCCTCCCGAGCTAAAGGGGTTATTCGTGAACCCGATGCGGGACGACAGAATGTAAGCGAACGCTCATGGCCGCGCCGGGAGGCTGTGGGCTATAGGGTTTTTGCACAAAAAGGGGCTTGTCGTTTAGCTGAAAGGAGGGGAAGGCCTCTCGGCCTTACAGTTCTCGGCGGGGAAACTTGCACGTCGAGAAGGTGGAATGCGGAAGGATTTCAGGGTTTCAGAGCTCAATAACGATGCTCTGTTTCTGGGATTTCTGGGTTTTATGGCTCAGATTGAGACCGAATCAGGGGTGTATAAATGGGGGTTTCATGGGTACTTCTGTTAGAAGGATGCCAAAGGAATCTGGAGGGTGGAATTGATGGGGAAATGAGACCGTCGTATAGCCTTCTGAAGGATGCACTTCTTCCTGCTGCCGGCCGTCTGGGGGGAGATCAAACATGGGGTTTCAATGAACTATGAGAATTTTGGCAGCACCTCCCATGGACTTAGCATTTGCCAGGAGATGATAGACAATCACCCACGGAGTGCCGGGGTAAAAGCCAAACAGAGGGGTACTGGACCCCTGGCCATGTTCATGCCTGCAGCACCATTTTGATGTTCCTTTGGAGGTCAACGAAGCTTATGCAGTGGCATAGCTCCATCACCTCGTAGGGTTATGCAGAAGACTTTCTCTGATCATCTGATGTTCAACCGGTCAAGAGATTGATGTCTCTGACCCTGAACTAGATGTGAACTCGACAGAAATCCACGATGCTCCAGAGGGTCTATCGTACCATGGAAGAAAGGAGAGGGACGGAGCCCAATAACCCATTGAACGAGGGTTGGGGTTCCGCCTTCATTCTTCACAGGAGAACCGACTCCGAGATATGAAGCACCGGATGAAAACCAAAAGCATCTAAGTAATGGACAAGCGGATGCAAAAGAAATAACGGAGGAAGATAACAGCAATTTCAATCCATCAGTACCCAAATAGGCCACTGTAATATTCTATTTCGATGCGTTTTCCCAGACTTACATTGCTCATAGGGAGGAAATGAGGAACAGGGAGATACAAATCGAGGCCGGGATTGTCCGGCTACACTCTATCAATCGAGATGAAACTCTAAAGATTACATGAAGGAAAAGAGAAAAGAAAGCATGGGGGAGGGCGGAGCATTGACTCCTCTCCCTCCCCAGTGCCCACCTGGAACCTTCCTTCTTCTTCTCTTCTATTTCTTCTCTTCTCTTTTGGTTGAAGGGGGGGCTCTCGCTCTCTGAACAGTACTCCCTCTCTATCTTTCTATTGCTCTATCTTTTTCTTTTTTTCTTTCCGATCGATCCCCTTTTCAATCGATCCTCCTATCTGTTCAAAGGGAGGGGGTTTTTATAACCCTTTTCTCCCTCTCGGCAGGCCTCATCTCGGCGGCCTCGGATTGAGCTTCCCGGCGCGCCTTGGACATTCAGCCTCTCGGCGCCACCTCCTCACAGGCCCATTTGGGTCTTTCAGCTGCTTTCACAGGCCCACTTGGGTCTTTTCAAATGCTTCATCACCCGAAAGGGCCCTCTATTGGTGACATCGCTTCCATTGATATGTTTTCACCAGTTCGTAGACAGGGGTTTCATCAGTATTGCCATCTGAGTGATGACAACGCCGGACATCGGCTTGGCCGGGAAGGGCTTCGGCTGGGTGATAGCTTCGGTGACGACTCTTCCGTAGTTTTAGCTTTGCAGGAATTCCTGGGATCTTCATCTTTGACTCAATCTTCTCTTCGGTCTCATCTTTGTTCTTGATTATATTTCGGGTGTCAACAGGGGCGTGCTGGGCCGGCTGACCAGAGGGCATGCCGGGCTAAGGAAGGCCAGGGGCGTGCCGGGCTGGCTGACCAGAGGGCTTGCCGGGCTGGGAGTGGCCAAGCTGTGCCGGGGAAGGAGAGGTGAGAGTGGGGGCACGGGTGTGCCGGGCAAGGAAGGCACGGGGTGTGCCAGGTAGCGAAGGCACGAGTGTGCCGGATAGGGGGTTAGAAGGGGCTGTGCCGCCGAGGGGCGGCAGGAGCATGCCGCTGGGGGGGTGCCGCTGGCGGATGCCGGAGGAGCGGGCCGTTGAGAGGCCAAAAGGGAGGTAACTTTTCACAGGCGAACGGGTGAGGGTGGTGATCAGAGGCCCTACGAAAGAGCTATGCCAAAGGGGGAAAGGATCACTACCGGGAGGCACACCACTGGAAGGGAGGAAGAAGACGGCCAGGCACGCGTAACGGCCCAAAACAACGGAGGCAGTCAGAAAACCCAAAGAGGGGGGAATTTTTATTCATCCAGAGAAAAGGCCATAACCGGCCGCGTATACATTAAAACACCGGGGTGGAAAATACAACAATGAGGGAGGAAAGATGAAAAAGAAAAGCGTGAAGAGGAGGAAATGGGGAGTTAGGGTCGGGCAGAGGCGATGGCTCTCTAGCCTTCCCCACTCCCCTTGCTACATCTCTCTTTCTCTCTTACTCTCTCTTCTCTTACTCACTATCGCTCGCCGGTGGTCGCCGGAGGGCCTTCCTGTTCTTCTCTTCTTCTTCTTCCCTTTCTCTTCGCGCCGACGACGGTGGATGGAGCAGTAGGGGGGGAGCCCAAAGCCTCCCCTCCTCCTCTTCTCTTCCTCTTCTTCTCTTCTCTCTCCCCTGGAAGCACCACCGTCGCCCCCCGTTCCTCTCTGTTCTCCCCTCTTTTTATACCCCTTGTCAGGCCGACGACTGTCGAGGATGGGAGTAGGTGGGGGGAGGATAGCCCAGCAAGGTACAGGTATGGGCCTGCCATGCCTTCGCTGCGTGCCGAGGGATACGAGCGTTGACTGGCGTGGATGGGCTGAACGCTGTGCCGCTGGGGCTAAGGCAGGAGTGCCGCTGGAGGGCCTCGCAGGTGTGCCGCTGAAAGACCCAAGAAGTGTGCCGCTAAAGGCTTGAAATGGTGTGCCGTTGAAGGCTTGAAATAGCGTGCCGTTGAAGGCCTGAGATAGTGTGCCGTTGAAGCCGTAAAATAGTGTGCCGTTGAAGGCTTAAAATAGTGTGCCGTTGAAGGCCTGAGATAGTGTGCCATTGAAGGCCCGAAATAGTGTGCCGTTGAAGGCTTAAAATAGAGTGCCGTTGAAGGCACATGGGGCATGCCGTTGAAGGCACATGGGGTGTGCCGCTGAAGGTACATGGGGTGTGCCGCTGAAGGGCCCAGGGGCATACCGCTGAAGGGCCAAAGGGGGTACCGCTGAGGGGCCAAAGGGGTGTGCCGCTGAAGGGCCCAAAGGGCGTGCCGCTGAAGGCCTAAATGGGCAGTTATGAGCCCGTTGTGAGTGCGCGTTATGGCTTATTTGATTTTCTTCGAGGCCCATGGATTGTGGGGCTCTTGAGGGTTGAGTTCTCTTCATTGTTGGTGCTGGACTAGTTGGGATGTATGGGTGTGCAATTTTGCACATCCACAAATGCCCCCCACCCACGGGTAGCGCAGGTGAAGGATGAGCCGGATGGTGCCCATGGGTGTACTGGTCTCTTCTTCTCTTTGTTGGTGTCGACAGGGTGTTGGGAGCTGGCGTAGCATGTTGGTCTCTTCTTCTCTTTGTCAATGTCGACGGGGTGTCGGGGACTGACATGGCATGTTGGTCTCTTCTTCTCTTCGTCAGTGCCGACGAGGTGTCGGGGACTGACATGGTATGTCGGTCTCTTCTTCTCTTCGTCAGTGCAGACGGGGTGTCGGGGACGGACGTAACATGTTGGTCTCTTTGTCTCTTTATCAGTGCCGACGGGGTGCTGGGGACTGAGGTGGCTTGTTGGTCTTTTTGTCTCTTCATCAGTGCCGACGGGGTGCCGGGAACTGAAGCAGTACGTTGGTCTCTTCGTCTCTTCATCAGTGCCGAAGGGGTGTCGGGAGCTGACCTTGTTTGTTGGTTTCTTCTTCTCTTCGTCAGTGCCAACGGGGTGTCGGGAGCTGACCTGGTTTGTTGTTCTCTTCTTCTCTTCGTTAGTGCCGACAGGGTGCCAGAGGACCGACACGGCTTGTTTGTCTCTTCTGCTCTTCGCCAATGCCTGACATGGTGTCGGGCGTTGACATGGTATGTGTTGGTATTTTCTTCTCTTCGCCAATGCCGACAGGGTGCCGGGAGCTGACATGGTCTGTTGATCACTTGGTCTCTTCGTTAGTGCCGACAGGGTGTCGGGAACTGAAGCAGTGTATTGGTCTCTTCATCAGTGCCGACGGGATGCCGGGAACTGAAGCAGCATGTTGGTCTCTTCATCAGTGCCGATGGGGTGTCGGGAACTGAAGCAGCATATTGGTCTCTTTGTCTCTTCATCAGTGCCGACGGGGTGTTGGGAACTGAAGCAGTATGTTGGTCTCTTCATCAGTGCCGACGAGGTGTCGGGAACTGAAGCAGTATGTTGGTCTCTTCATCAGTGCCGACGGGGTGTCAGGAACTGAAGCAGTATCTTAGTCTCTTTGTCTCTTCATCAGTGCCGACGGGGTGTCGGGAGCTGACACAGTTTGTTGATCTCTTGGTCTCTTCGCCAGTGCCGACAGGGCGTCGGGAGATGACATGGCTTGTTGGTCTCTTTGTCTCTTTTCTTTCTTTTCTTCTCCCTTTTCTCTTCTTCTCTTCTTCTTTTTTTCTTCTCCTTTTTTGTTATCTCTTTTTTTGTTATCTCTTTTTTTTGTTGTTTGTTTTTTTTCTTTCCCTCTTCTTCTCTTCTTCCTTTTTTTTCTTTCTTTTTTTTGAAGAACTCGGGTGGCTACTGGCGTGGATGCCAATGATATAAAAGCTGTCGGCACAGCGGCTGATAATTGGAAGCTGTTGACATGGGAGCCAATAATTGAAAAGCTGTCGATCCGAAGGCCGATGATTGAAAGCTGTCGGCTCAGGGGCCGATGATTGAAAGCTGTTGGCATGGGAGCCAATAATTGAAAAGCTGTCGACCCGAAGACCGATGATTGAAACCTGTCGGCTCAGGGGCCGATAATTGAAAGCTGTTGGCATGGGAGCCAATAATTGAAAAGCTGTCGACCCGAAGGCCGATGATTAAAAAGCTGTCGGCTCAGGGGCCGATGATTGAAAGTTGTTGGCATGGGAGCCAATAATTGAAAAGCTGTCGACCCGAAGGCCGATGATTAAAAAGCTGTCGGCTCAAGGGCCGATGATTGAAAAGTTATCGACTCAGGAGCTGATAAGGGAGGTCAAAACAGCCAAGGCTGGGAGCGGGCTTAAATAGCCGAAGTTGGGGATTAACGAGCCACGAGGGTAAGAGGTAGGCCATGGGGGCCAAGATTGGGCTCTACGAGCTGGAGCTAGGAAAGTAGGCTTCGATGGCCGGAATATAGTTTATTGTATACGCACATTCTTGTTATTTTCTTATTTTTTTATTATTTTTTTATGTTGTTTTTTTATCATTTTTCCCTTCTTTTTCTTCTCTCTTTTTTTTAAAGCATGCAAGCATTCATTAGCAGGCAAACATAAATATAAGTAAGGCAGCTCCCTCTATAGGGGATAGGATAGGGACGTCGCCCGTAATTCGTAGATGCGGTGCGGGCCGCGAGGCACAATTGAGGGGTGGTGCACCCGTCAAGAGGATATCGCATGTCTTGCATGCATAACCTAAATTCACGCATTTCACCTGAAGCAATTCTTTGTGGAGTGGCAGTGCAAATGTGTGAACAAAGAGCCCTAACCATAGGGATATGTAGGTTTTCCTGGTGACACTCGAGGATCACTCTGGCGCCTACACATTAGTTCCAGGCTTTCGACTTTTGGTAGCTTCACACAGCCCCCATCTGTTTATTTTGGTAGCGGATTTCACCGTTCGGCGCGAGTCTCCTCATGTGTCTCAATGGGGGTTCCCGGCTACTAAGATTCGTCCTTATTGTGATTTGCTTCACCATTTCACGCGAATCTCCTCATTTGTTTCAGTGGGGATTCCCGGTTACTCGGATCCGCGTTTCTCTCTCTCTTCTTTTTCTCTTTTTCTTCCATTTCTTTTTCTTTCTTTTTTTTTTTTTACAATGGGGGTAGGCAGCTTTTTCCTCACGATTACCTTTCACGCGAGTGCAGGAATTCAAGTTTCTGTAGAGTGCTAAGAAGAAATTCGGGCAATCCCTATAGTCAAAGGCTATTGAACACATTCAGTGCTAGGTGTGGGAGCGTTGCCTCAGGTTTATTTTGTGAGTTGGGCTTAGCGATTCCGCCATGACTCTTCCCCTTGACGTGTGCACCCGCCATAATTGGATTCTCTTCGAGCGCGTGCCATGACGCTCGTGCATCCGGAATCGGGGTGATATTATTTAGCAAGGAAACACGGTCCTAGAAAATTCCAAGGAGGTGTATTATTCTATATTAAGCAACCATGCAAGCAGGGCAATCATGCATTCTCTTTTTTTTTTTCATTGTTTTGTGTTTGTTTTGTTTTTTTTGTTTTGCTTTGTCCTTTTTTATTTTTATTTTTTTTATTTATTTTTCATAAGAAAATATTGTTGTTACGTATAAGTGTAGTGGTAGTAAAGGTATTAGGGAAGTAGACCATATTTTTGTTCTCTGGCCAGGGAAGGATCCGAACCAAAGTAGAAGGTTTATTCTATTTTATATATTTTTTTTAACTGGGAAGCTGTCGGCTGGGGTGCCAATGATGAGGTAACTGTCGGCTAGGAGCCGATGATGAGGTAGCTGTCGGCTCGGGGGCCGATGATGGGGTAACTGTCGGCTAGGAGCCGATGATGAGGTAGCTGTCGGCTCGGGGGCCGATGATGGGGTAGCTGTCGGCTAGGAGCCGATGATGGGGTAGCTGTCAGCTCGGGGGCCGATGATGGGGTAGTTATCGACCCAAAGGTCGATAAAGAGGTAGCTGTCGACTAGGAGCCGATGATCGGGTAGCTGTCGGCTTGAAGCCCCGATGGCTGAAAGTTGGTCGGTTTAGCGCCCGGTCGGCGGAAGGTTAAGTCGGTTTAACGCCCCATCGGCGGAAGGTCTAGTCGGTTTAACGCCCTATCGGTGAAAGATCTAGTCGGTTTAACACCCTGTCGGTGAAAGGTCTAGTCGATTTAACGCCCCGTCGGTGAAAGGTCTCGTCGGTTTAACGCCCCGGCGGCAGAGGGTCTAGTCGATTTAATTCCCAATCGACAGAAGGTCTAGTCGGTTTAACGCCCCGTCAGCGGAAGGTCTAGTCGGTTTAACGCCCCGTCAGCGGAAGGTCTAGTCGGTTTAACGCCCCGTCGACAGAAGGTCTAGTCGGTTTAACGCCCCGTCGACAGAAGGTCTAGTCGGTTTAACGCCCCGTTGGTGGAAGGTTTAGTCGGTTTAACGCCCCGTCGGCGGAAGGTTTAGTTGGTTTAACGCCCGTCGGTGGAAGGTCTAGTCGGTTTGTATTTGTTGGATGGCTGGAGGTCGGAAGTAAAAGTTTGCCTCGTGACTCTTCTTTCTCTTACTCTCTTCTTCTTTTGCGTGGAGAGGCGGGTGCAAAGACCATGTTTGCCTCATGTGTCTTTTCTTTCTTTTCTTCTCTTCTTCTTTTTGTGTGGAGAGGCGGGTTCAAGGACCATGTTTGCCTCGTGACTGCTCTTTCTCTTCTTCTCTTCTTCTTTTATGGAGAGGCAGGTGCAAAGACCATGTTAGCCTCGTGACTGTTCTTTCTCTCCTTCTCTTCTTCTTTTATGGAGAGGCAGGTGCAAAGACCATGTTTGCCTCATGACTCTTCTTTCTCTTCTTCTCTTCTTCTTTCATGTGGAGAGGCGGGTGCAAAGACCGCTTCTGTCTCATGACTCTTTTTTCTTTTTTTTCTCTTCTTCGTTTGTTGAGAGGCAGGTGCCAAGACCATGTTCGCCTCATGTCTCTTCTCTTCCTTTTTTTCTCTTCTTCTTTGTGTGAAGAGGCAGGTGCAAAGACCATGTTTGGCCCATGTGTCTTTCCTTTCTTTTCTCCTCTTCTTTTTTGTGATGAGGCGGGCTCGGGGACCACATATGCCTCATGTGTCTTTTCTTCCTTTCCTTCTCTTCTTCTTTGTGTGAAGAGGTGGGCTCGAAGACCACGTCTGCCCCATGTGTATTCTTTCTTTTCTTCTATTCTTTTGTGTGATGAGACGGGCTCGAAGACCACGCCTATCTCATGCGTGTCTTTTTCTTTATTCTGCTCCTCTTTTCTCATTAATGCTTCCACGCTAGAGTGTATTTCTCCTAAGGTGCCCCCAGGTTGGGGTGTAGCTTTATTTGGTATGCATCCCCCTGAGGGGTGTGTTTTGCCTCTTTGCCTCTGTGCCCCCAGGCGGGGCGTATTTTTCAAGGCTTCTATGCCCCCAGACCAGGGTGTGTTTTTTTTTCTTCTATCAAATGCCCCCAAGGCGGGGTGTAGCTTCTTCAAATGCCCCCAAGCCGGGGTATACTCTTCACGGCTTCTATGCCCCCAGGTGGGGTATGTTTCTACTCCTTTGAATGCCCCCCCCAAGCGGGGTGTAGCTCTCTTCAGGTGCCCCTGGGCAGGGGTGCATTCTCTTCATGCGCCCCCGGGCGGGGTGTGTCTTTCATGGCTTCTATGCCCCCAGACGGGGTGTGGCTTCGTTGTATGTTGTACCCCCGAGTCGGGGTGGATTCTCTTCATGTGCCCCCACGGCGGGGTGTATATCTTTTTATGTGCCCCATGGAGCGAGGTGCGGTTTGCTTCTTGTGCCCCCCCTGAGGCGGGGTATCTTTCTTCTTCAAATGCCCCTAAGCCAGGGCGTATTCTCTATGGCTTCTATGCCCCCGGGCAGGGTAAGTTTCTTCTTCAAATACCCCTAAGATGGGGTGGACTCTTTTCTTCTTATGCCCCCAAGGCGGGATGTAACTTCTTCAAATGCCCCTAAGCCGGGGCGTGTTCTTTACAGCTCCTATGCCCCCAGGCGGGATATGTTTCTTCTTCAAAGACCGATAAGCCGGGGTGGACTCCTCTTCATCTGCCCCTGAGCCGGGGTATACTCTTCACGGCTTCTATGCCCCCAAGCGGGGTATGTTTCTTCTTCATATGCCCCTGGTACGGGGCGTGTCTTTTGCTTGTTATACCCCCCCCCTATGGCGGGGGGAAATTCTGCTTTTTTTCTACCCCTGAAGGTGGAGGAGTGCTTCTCTTCACATGTCCCCGGCACGAGGGTGTATCTTTTGCTTCTTACGCCCCCCTGAGGCGGGGGTGTATCTCTTTACGGCTTCTGTGCCCCCGAAGCAGGGTATGTTGTTTCTTCAAATGCCGCTTGGGCGGAGTATATCTTTCTTCTTATGCTCCCAGATCGGGATGTATGTCTCTTCGTTTCTGTGCCCCAGGTCGGGGTAGATGCTTCTGCTTCTTATGCACCAATGGCGGAGTGTATTTTTTTGTGCCCCCAGGCTGGGGTAGGTGCTTCTGCTTCTTATGCGCCAAGGGCGGAGTGTGTCTCTTTCTGTGCCCCCAGGCTGGGGTACATTCATCATGTTTCTTATACCCTTTTCACAGGGCGTATTCTCTTGCTTCTTATGTCCTTGGATCGGGGCGTATGCTTCTTCTTCTGACGCCCCTAGGTCGGGGTATATTCTTTCTTCATGTGCTCCCAGGTCGGGATATATGGATCGGGGTAAATGCTTCTGCTTCTTATGCGCCGAGGGCGGAGTTTGTGCCCCCTGAGCGGGGTGGATGCTCTGCATGTGTCCCCGGGTCGGGGTGTAGCTTTGTCTCCCATGGAGGGGGTGTGTTGTTTCTTCAAAAGCCCCCAGACCCGAGTGTATTCTTCTCTTTCTTATACTCCCGAGGCGGGAGGGGTTCTCTTCATGTGCCCCCGTGGCGGGATGTGCTTCTTTCTTCGAGTGTCCCCAGATCGGGGTGAAATCTTTTCTTCTGCCCGGTCACACCGGGGGGAATGTTTGCTTCTTGTGCTCCCAAGGTGGGGTGTATTGCTGCTTTTGGTGCTCCCAAGGTGGGGCATATTGCAGCTTCTGATGCCCCAGAGTGAGGTATCTTTCTCTTCACATGCCCCTGGTACGGGGTATATTCTGCTTCTAGTGCCCCCAAAGTGGGGTGTATTGCCACTTCTGAGGCGGGGTGTAAAGCCCCCAAAATTTATAAAAGTAATTTCTAGTTATTTAAATAATATTTTGGCATTAATTGGGCTAAATAATCAATATAAAGCCAAAATTGTGTTAATCAATTAACCCAAACCACTTAATTAAAGTCCAAAATATTTTTAACTCAGGCCCATTAAGTTAGGCCCACATTCTAGAAGGTAATTAAGTCTATCCACGGATATTAAGGATAAATACTAATACTATAAGATAATGATTTGGATAATTAATAAAATAGTTTTAATATTTTAAAAGTCTTACCTACGAAGACTGTAACGGTCTATCGCGAGACCGTCACAGACAAGTAACGCAGGGTCACTCGACCGTTACACGCCTGTCAGTTCCGTGAAGAAAGGAACTCGTGAAAAGATTGGAACTTGATGCTCCTATCCACTATGGATCGAATAAGAAGACTCATAATAACTCTAAGGACTCTTAGGGATAAGGATTTAGTGGAATAAGGACTCTAGAATCGATCTAATCCTCAAACCCTAACCTAAACTCTATAAGTAGGGCATAGTTTTGAACTGTGCGACCCTTACTTTTTGAACGTAAAGAAGCAAGGTAAGGAGTCATTATCTCAGGTAAGTTCTTTAGAATAATTCGTTTACAATACTTTAGACTAACTCCCCTCCGAATTTCACATCTTTAGGTCAAAAGGTCGTGGAGTTAGAGCCCAAGGAAGTTGCTGAAAAAGTCACAAGAGAAGGAAGGGATCTAGGGCAAGGTTCTCAACCAAATTCAGAAACTACAGTCTAAGTAAGAGGTAGGTTATCTCATGAACGGTAAAAAGAACTTGATAGGACAAAGAGCCTCGGTTTTATGATTTTTTTTCATGCATGATAGATCATTGATTCCATGTTTTGATAGTTCCATGCATATCATGCATCCCTTAGCCCTAATAAGAGAGGATTATAACATGTTGTTCATCTACTCACAATTACCTATGCATGTAGAAGACCTTTACTTCGTTGTCATGTCTAAGAAACTCATGATATTTTGATTATAGACATGATGTGAATTGACCTCTTGGGTTTCTTATTTGTTTTCGGTTAGCAGACACTGTAACTCATCCCAGTAGGACCGTCACTTGAATGTAACGCGCCTACCATGATCCGTCACAGTCTCTGTATATCTTATTTTCCTCTGTTGATAATAACGCGCCAAGACAGACGCGTTGCTTTCATGTAACGGCCCTCTACTGACCGTCACTTTCACTGTGACGCCCCCTCACAAGACCGTTACATTCTGTGTTCTGTCAACCCTGGACAGACTATGACTTGCCACTATTACATATGATTATGCCTAGATATCTAAGTAGCAACCTGATCTCATGATTATCAGATCATTCATATTAGGTATTGCATGGTTGATCTCTCACTTTTATTTTGAGTTTTGCTAGTTTCATAAAGCCTAAATGTATAGTTTTGTACTATAAAGCATGACTTGTAAAATGGAGTTTTCATCGTGATTTCACATAGATTATATATCTCACTCTATCAATAGAGTCAAATTCTATAAGTACATGGCACTTACTCCGGTACGATGTCATTAGTTTACACTTTGCACTATAAGAACACTATCTTGGACATGAGGACCTCTCTATTGGATATTCCTTCCAATGGACTAGGAAATCATTGTTTCAAGGCCTCCGTAAATCTCCGCGAGCCTGGGATTCCTACTAGGACGCCGAGTTGGTTATACCAATAAAAGCCCATTAATTAGATTACACTATCGGGTTTCTGGTTCTTGAAAAATAACGGCCCTGGACTGGACCGTCTGGCCAAGTAACGGCCCAGTTCCAGACCGTCGCATTCCTCTGAGTCTATCTTTATCTTTCTGCACTCTGGTCATTGTAACGGCCCAGCATGGACGCGTTACATAATGTAACGGCCCAGACCCTTACCGTTACATAGCTTGTTTATGTTAACCCAAGGTTTGACCAAGGGTTGATATTCCATTGATTCTAGACAAACCTTGATGATCTAGAACTTGTCATATTGCTTAAATGGATCTAAAAGGAATGGAAGTTAAGGAAAGTACCGTTATGCTGTCGATTTATTCAATAGGCATAACTTAGTTAAATATCATTCTTGATCTCATATATTCAAAATTGAAGCATTCATTCATTTATTTTAGTTATCATGGAATTATTGGAAGTGCTATATTCTTGGCCATACATTACTGTTACATGCGTAGAAGTAGCTTAATTTATAACTGAAGATGCGATCGAGTACTGATTGTGTTCAACGGCTCTATGCTAGTCCCCTCGGCTGATTGTCGGAAACATACTATTTTATAAACCATGGGGTATGATGCTACTAGTATCGCATTGCGCTGGGAGTACTATTTCTATAAATAAGTGAAGATCCACGGCACAACATGACATTCTTGCTTGATATTCCACAGAAATTCACGAAGCACTTGCTCTTAAACATAAGATGCTAAAGTGAGGAATATGTGGCTTGCTAGTACAATCTCGTTACATTCTTGTTCATGGAAGGCCAATATCATGTTCTTGTTATATTCTTGCTAGTTCATTCTTGATCATTATATCTTACCTGGTTATCTTGTTTCTATTGATTTGATCGCATGATTGATTCGCATTGCATGATTTTACCTAATTCTCTAGAGCTAAAATGCTAATTACTTTAATAATGCTTTCATGTTGATACGAAGATACCTACTGGGCAAGTGTGCTCATGACCTATTGTTCAATGATTTTCTGGAGATGAATATAGTTCGCATTCGGATTCGGGTGATTCGAGCAGCGGGTCCGAGAGTGATTAAGAGTTATCCTGATAAGAGAGAAGACTTAGGCAGTTTCAAGTGTTTAGATGGAGTCAATGTAATTTTTCTTATTTCTTGAGTCAATTAGTGAAAAAGTCAAATTATGTATATTTGAATATTAATTGATTACGGAATAAAGTGGAGGTTTGATTACATCTTGTGCAATTACATCTATTTAAGTGATTGTCTCGCGCTCTGAATTATTCTTGCTTGCAAGAGGCTTACCATGCCGGCTGTTCGCGCTCCCCGAGCGAGTCTTCCGCTGTAAATAAAGGCTCGGGGCATGACAGTTAAGTTGGTATCAGAGCCTAAGTCTCAGGACTTAAGGAAAAGAGTCATGTCATAGGATAAGTCCAAGGTTAAGGACCCCTACCTATGAACTAAGGAAAAAAAAAGTCCACACCCATGTGAGGATTGGGTAGAACCCGGGATAAGATAGCTAATTAGCTTTAAGAATTATTTTGATTCATTCCAATTTCATGAGAAATAACAAGTTGTTATTTTCTCTCAGGTACCTTATTATTCTTATCATGGCTCATCGCGTAGATTGGGACGGTATGCAACAAACTGTTGCCGGCCTCACCCAGGCACTGCAGACCATAGCACAGGGCGGTGCGGGGGCAAGGGCTGGAGACCTGCATCGGAATTTTCGGAGTCTAAACCCTCCGCGTTTCTATGGATCCTCAAATCCGGATGAAGCAGAAAATTGGATAGATGAGATGAACAGAATCTTTGATGTTATTCAATGTACGGATCAGGAGAAGGTTCGTCTGGCAATATTCCAATTAAATAAAGATGCACGTACGTGGTGGAAGACAATTCCGGCACCACCCGCCGATGCACCACACACTTGGAATGGTTTTCTCACACTGTTCCGTACTAAGTATTTCTCTGAACACGTAAAGGAAAGGAAGGCCTTGGAATTCGCCTCCCTTCGTCAGGGGATGATGTCCGTAGCAGAATACGAATTACAATTCTCAAGGCTAGCACCATATGCAACACATCTTATTAGCACTGAATTATTAAAGTCAAATCGATTTATGGACGGGTTACGTCCCGGCTTCATACAACAACTGGGAACTCAAAATATCCGCACTTATGCGGAGATGGTCCAGCGGGCCTATTTATGTGAAAGGACCTTAGAAAAGGTCAAAAAATTGAAGGGAAAGGGTGAAGGATCGGGCCGACAATCTGATCGGCATTACAAGAAGGAAAAGTTTAGTATCGCGGAACCTTACAAAAGCCGTGATAGCAAGAAAAGATCGAGGAACGGGAATGGTAGCAGTTCCCAAAAGAGTAATAAGAAGATCAAGGAAGAACAAGTTGCCTCGGCATGCACATATTGTGAGAAATTCGGCCATTCGGCTGAAGAATGCTGGAAGCGCCTAGGAGCTTGTTTACGTTGCGGAAGTAGGGAGCATCGTGTACCGAATCGCCCCCTCTTTAAAGAACAATCAAATGATGGAGGACGTAGGAGGCAGGCTCGCCTCAATGCAGTTATAGATGAGGAAGAAGCGCCCAGAGATCAAAATGATGGACTTATGGAAGGTACTCTTCAAATCTGTTCTCATCCTGCATTCGTGCTATTTGATACTGGTGCTTCTCACTCTTTCATCTCTACTACCTTTGCAAAAATCTTGCCAATTACTTTAGTCCCCCTACCTTCAGATCTTGCTATAACTACACCATTAGGACCTGGAACTAAACTTACTAAGCATTATCCTGATTGTGAAGTAGTGGTAGAAGGATATAATCTCCCCACAAATTTGATATGCCTCGATATGAAGGGTTATGATGCCATTCTAGGGGTTGATTGGCTTGTTGATCATGATGCTTATATCAATTGCCGAACTAGGATTATATCCTTTCGCAAGCCTGGACTTCCACGATTTTCTTTTCTTGGCATCAAATACAAGAAGCATCCTACCATAATATCCTCTCTTCATGCTTGCAAACTCATCTCGCAAGGATGCGAAGCTTTTCTTGCCTCAGTCATTGTCACAGAATCTAAGAAAATTGTCTTAGCAGACATTCCTATTGTCAATGAATTCTCTGATGTGTTTCCACCCGAACTACCTAGTTTACCGCCCGAGAGGGAAGTAAACTTTACCATTGAACTCATTCCAGGAGCGGCACCTGTTTCTATAGCCCCTTCTAGGATGTCCCCCACAGAACTTAAGGAATTGAAGAAGCAACTACATGAACTTCTAGACAAGGGTTTTATCAGACCTAGCACATCCCCTTGGGGTGCGCCTGTTCTATTTGTCAAGAAAAAGGATGGTTCTCTCAGGTTATGCATTGACTACCGGCGATTGAATCAACTTACGATCAAGAATAAATATCCATTGCCGCGTATTAATGAGCTCTTCGATCAGCTTTCAGGAGCAGAATATTTCTCTAAGATTGACCTTAGGTATGGTTATCATCAGCTTAGAATCAAAGAAGAAGACATCTATAAATCGGCTTTTCGAAGTCGTTATGGCCACTACGAATTTGTGGTGATGCCATTTGGGTTAACCAATGCCCCAGCAGCATTCATGCAACTGATGAACAATGTTTTCCGGCCGTATTTAGACCAATTCATCGTCGTCTTCATCGATGACATCTTGATATATTCCAAGACGAAAGAAGAACACGAAGAACATTTAAGGATAGCTTTGCAAACACTTAGAGAACGCAAGCTATATGCCAAACTCAATAAGTGTGAATTCTGGCTCAAGGAAGTCTCATTCCTTGGCCACATTATTTCAAAGGAAGGTATTGCTGTGGATCCTTCTAAGGTAGAAGCTGTCAGAGATTGGAGTTGACCAACGACTGTATCAGAAGTCAGAAGCTTTTTGGGTCTAGCTGGTTATTATAGAAGATTCATAAAGGACTTCTCAAGGATCGCGGTTCCTTTAACTAGGCTTACAAGGAAAGAAAATCTTTTTGTCTGGTCGAAGGACTGTGAAAAGAGTTTTCAAAATCTTAAGAAACATCTTACTACAGCCCCTGTTTTATCACTACCAATTGAGGGTGTTGGATTTGAAGTATACACAGATGCATCAGGAATTGGCTTAGGGTGTGTTCTTATGCAAGATGGAAAGATGATTTGTTATTCTTCAAGACAATTGAAACGTCACGAAGAAAATTATCCAGTACATGATTTAGAATTGGCAGCAGTTATTTTCGCCTTAAAAATTTGGCGTCATTATCTTTATGGTGAAAAGTTCACTATCTATTCAGACCACAAGAGCTTGAAATATCTATTTTCTCAAAAAGAGCTTAATATGAGGCAAAGGAGATGGTTGGAATATCTCAAAGATTTTGATGTCGTGATTCAATATCACCCTGGGAAGGCAAATGCTGTAGCAGATGCACTCAGCAGGAAACCAATTGGTATATTATCAAGTCTCATGATTAGTATGACTAACCTTATTCCTTAATTTGCTCAGTTGAATGTAGATGTTGACATTAAGGAAGAAGATTGCTTCATAGCAAATATCCGAGCTCAACCTATATTGATTGAGGATCTGGCCAAGTTACAAGAGGATGACTCAATTTTACTGGAAATTAAGGCCAATATTGAACAAAGACCGGATTTTTCTATTTCTGAAGATGGAAAATTATTATTCAAGGGCCGAATGTGTATACCGGATCGTGAACATACAAAGAAATTGATCTTAGAAGAAGCACATAAATCAAAATACTCCATTCATCCAGGAGGGACAAAAATATATCAAGATCTCAAAAGAAACTTCTGGTGGCCCAATATGAATAGGAAAATAGCGGATTTCATATCTCGTTGTCTTACTTGCCAACAAGTTAAGGCAGAACATTTCAGACCGGCAGGTAAATTACATCCCTTAAATATTCCCGAATGGAAATGGGAAAGTATAGGAATGGATTTCATCATGGGGTTACCTAAGACAAGAGGTGGACATGATGGCATATGGGTAATCATAGACCAATTGACTAAGTCTGCACATCTCATACCAATTAAGAGTCGATGGTCTGTTGATATTCTACCAACCCTATACATGAAGGAAATTGTCAAGTTACATGGGGTCCCTGTCACCATCATATCAGATAGAGATCCTAGATTCACATCACAATTCTGGAAAGGTTTACAACATTCACTTGGGACTATGTTGAATTTTAGCACAGCTTTTCATCCACAAACTGATGGTCAAACAGAAAGAACAAACCAAGTGGTAGAAGATATGCTCAGGGCTTGTGTCATTGACTTTGGTGGAAGTTGGCATGATCACTTGCCTCTTGTAGAATTTGCATATAACAATAGTTACCAAGCAAGTATACAAATGGCACCTTTCGAAGCTCTATATGGGAAAAGTTGTCGATCACCAATATGTTGGAGTGAAATAGGGGAAAGGCAATATCTAGGCCCTGATCTTATCAGAGATTCTACAGAAAAGATTAAACTCATTCAAGAAAGAATGAAGATGGCACAAGATAGGCAGAAATCTTATGCTGACAATCGAAGGCGCGACTTGGAATTTCAAGTAGGTGAACATGTATATCTTAAGGTTTCTCCAGGTCGTGGTATTCGAAGATTTGGCATCAAAGGAAAACTAACTCCAAGGTTTATAGGCCCATTTGAAATTCTTGAAAGGGTCGGTGAAGTGGCTTATAGATTGGCCTTACCGCCACAGTTAGCAGGAGTTCACGACGTATTTCACGTCTCTATGTTAAAGAAGTACGTGTATGATCCAGATCATATTATTACTTATGACAATCTGAAGATTCAGAAGGATTTGACTTATGAACAAACGCCAATAAGGATTTTGGAACGGGAAGAGCGTCAACTCAGAAATAAAGTCATTCCAATGGTTAAGATTCAATGGAAGAAGGCATGGCCTTATGAAGCAACCTGGGAAACTGAATCAGCTATGAAGAAAAGATTCCCGGAATTATTTAATTGTAAGTACACTCTTCTCAATTCATGAATTGAATTTGGGGACCAAATTCTTCTAAGTGGGGGAGGATGTAAAGCCCCCAAAATTTATAAAAGTAATTTCTAGTTATTTAAATAATATTTTGGCATTAATTGGGCTAAATAATCAATATAAAGCCAAAATTGTGTTAATCAATTAACCCAAACCACTTAATTAAAGTCCAAAATGTTTTTAACTCAGGCCCATTAAGTTAGGCCCACATTCTAGAAGGTAATTAAGTCTATCCACGGATATTAAGGATAAATACTAATACTATAAGATAATTATTTGGATAATTAACAAAATAGTTTTAATATTTTAAAAGTCCTAACTACGAAGACTGTAACGGTCTATCGCGAGACCGTCACAGACAAGTAACGCAGGGTCACTCGACCGTTACACGCCTGTCAGTTCCGTGAAGAAAGGAACTCGTGAAAAGATTGGAACTTGATGCTCCTATCCACTATGGATCGAATAAGAAGACTCATAATAACTCTAAGGACTCTTAGGGATAAGGATTTAGTGGAATAAGGACTCTAGAATCGATCTAATCCTCAAACCCTAACCTAAACTCTATAAGTAGGGCATAGTTTTGAACTGTGCGACCCTTACTTTTTGGACGTAAAGAAGCAAGGTAAGGAGTCATTATCTCAGGTAAGTTCTTTAGAATAATTCGTTTACAATACTTTAGACTAACTCCCCTCCGAATTTCACATCTTTAGGTCAAGAGGTCGTGGAGTTAGAGCCCAAGGAAGTTGTTGAAAAAGTCACAAGAGAAGGAAGGGATCTAGGGCAAGGTTCTCAACCAAATTCAGAAACTACAGTCTAAGTAAGAGGTAGGTTATCTCATGAACGACAAAAAGAACTTGATAGGACAAAGAGCCTCTGGTTTTATGATTTTTTTTCATGCATGATAGATCATTGATTCCATGTTTTGATAGTTCCATGCATATCATGCATCCCTTAGCCCTAATAAGAGAGGATTATAACATGTTGTTCATCTACTCACAATTACCTATGCATGTAGAAGACCTTTACTTCGTTGTCATGTCTAAGAAACTCATGATATTTTGATTATAGACATGATGTGAATTGACCTCTTGGGTTTCTTATTTGTTTTCGGTTAGCAGACACTGTAACGCATCCCAGTAGGATAGTCACTTGAATGTAACGCGCCTACTATGATCCGTCACAGTCTCTGTATATCTTATTTTCCTCTGTTGATAATAACGCGCCAAGACAGACGCGTTGCTTTCATGTAACGGCCCTCTACTGACCGTCACTTTCACTGTGATGCCCCCTCACAAGATCGTTACATCCTGTGTTCTGTCAACCCTAGACAGACTATGACTTGCCACTATTACATATGATTATGCCTAGATATCTAAGTAGCAACCTGATCTCATGATTATCAGATCGTTCATATTAGGTATTGCATGGTTGATCTCTCACTTTTATTTTGAGTTTTGCTAGTTTCATAAAGCCTAAATGTATAGTTTTGTACTATAAAGCATGACTTGTAAAACGGAGTTTTCATCGTGATTTCACATAGATTATATATCTCTCTCTATCAATAGAGTCAAATTCTATAAGTACATGGCACTTACTCCGGTACGATGTCATTAGTTTACACTTTGCACTATAAGAACACTATCTTGGACATGAGGACCTCTCTATTGGATATTCCTTCCAATGGACTAGGAAATCATTGTTTCAAGGCCTCCGTAAATCTCCGCGAGCCTAGGATTCCCACTAGGATGCCGAGTTGGTTGTACCAATAAAAGCCCATTAATTAGATTACACTATCGGGTTTCTGGTTCTTGAAAAATAACGGCCCTGACTGGACCGTCAGGCCAAGTAACGGCCCAGTTCCAGACCGTCGCATTCCTCTGAGTCTATCTTTATCTTTCTGGACTCTGGTCATTGTAACGGCCCAGCATGGACGCGTTACATAATGTAACGGCCCAGACCCTGACCGTTACATAGCTTGTTTATGTTAACCCAAGGTTTGACCAAGGGTTGATATTCCATTGATTCTAGACAAACCTTGATGATCTAGAACTTGTCATATTGCTTAAATGGATCTAAAAGGAATGGAAGTTAAGGAAAGTACCGTTATGCTGTCGATTTATTCAATAGGCATAACTTAGTTAAATATCATTCTTGATCTCATATATTCAAAATTGAAGCATTCATTCATTGATTTTAGTTATCATGGAATTATTGGAAGTGCTATATTCTTGGCCATACATTACTGTTACATGCGTGGAAGTAGCTTAATTTATAACTGAAGATGCGATCGAGCACTGATTGTGTTCAAGGGCTCTATGCTAGTCCCCTCGGCTGATTGCCGGAAACATACTATTTTATAAACCATGGGGTATGATGCTACTAGCGTCGCATTGCGTTGGGAGTACTATTTCTATAAATAAGTGAAGATCCACGGCACAACATGACATTCTTGCTTGATATTCCACAGAAATTCACGAAGCACTTGCTCTTAAACATAAGATGCTAAAGTGAGGAATATGTGGCTTGCTAGTACAATCTCGTTACATTCTTGTTCATGGAAGGCCAATATCATGTTCTTGTTATATTCTTGCTAGTTCATTCTTGATCATTCTATCTTACCTGATTATCTTGTTTCTATTGATTTGATCGCATGATTGATTCGCATTGCATGATTTTACCTAATTCTCTAGAGCTAAAATGCTAATTACTTTAATAATGCCTTCATGTTGATACGAAGATACCTATTGGGCAAGTGTGCTCATGACCTATTGTTCAATGATTTTCAGGAGATGAATATAGTTCGCATTCGGATTCGGGTGATTCGAGCAGCGGGTCCAAGAGTGATTAAGAGTTATCCTGATAAGAGAGAAGACTTAGGCAGTTTCAAGTGTTTAGATGGAGTCAATATAATTTTTCTTATTTCTTGAGTCAATTAGTGAAAAAGTCAAATTATGTATATTTGAATATTAATTGATTATGGAATAAAGTTGAGGTTTGATTACATCTTGTGCAATTACATCTATTTATGTGATTGTCTCGCGCTCTGAATTATTCTTGCTTGCAAGAGGCTTACCATGCCGGCTGTTCGCGCTCCCCGAGCGAGTCTTCCGCTGTAAATAAAGGCTCGGGGCGTGACACGGGGTGTACTTCTTGCTTCTTCTTTTTTTATATGCACCCGAGACGGGGTGTAGTTCTTGCTTCTATTTTCTTTTTTTTTTATATGCACCCGAGGCGGGGTGTAGTTCTTGCTTCTCTTTTTTTTTTATATGCACCCGAGGCGGGGTGTAGTTCTTGCTTCTCTTTTCTTTTTTTTTTATATGCACCCGAGGCGGGGTGAGTTCTTCTTCTTCGCTTACGTACCCCCATATCGGGATGTATTCCTTCCTTCATATTCCCCTCCTAAGCCGGGGGATGTTGTTCGTTCTGATTCAGATGTCCCCCGGGGGGCGGTGCATGTTACTTCATGAACCCCGAGCCTGGGGTATATTCCTTGAAATGCCCCTAAACCAGGGTGGACTCTCTTTTCTTCTTATGCTCCCAAGGCAGGATGTAGCTTCTTCAAATACCCCCAAGCCGGGGCGTGTTCTTTATGGCTTCTATTCCCCCCTGGCCGGATATATTTCTTCTTCAAATACCCCTAGGCCGGGGTGGACTTCTCTTCATATGCTCCTGAGTCGGGGCTTGCTCTTTATAGCTTCTAGGCCCTCGAGGTGAGGTATGCTTCCACTTCAAATACCCCTAAGACGGGGGTGTGATTCTTGACTTCATATGCCCCCGACGTGGGGTATATCTTTTGTTTCTTATGCTCCCGAGCCGGGATGTAGCTTCTTGACCTCATATGCTGCTGAGGCGAGGGGTATACTGCTTCATGTGCCCCCGGGGGGAATGCATTTTGCCTCTACTGCCCCGTGGCGGGGTATATCTCTTGGTTTCTTACGCCCCCAAGGTGGGGTGTGTTTTCTTCTTGTGCCCCCAGGATGGGGTATATCTTTCGCTTCTTATGCCCCCCCCCCTTTGAGGCGGGGTGAAGTCTTTGCTTCAAATGGCCCTAAATCGGGGTATAGTTTTATCTCATATGCCCCTAGAGCAGGGGTGTATTTCTCTTCATGTGCCCCGCAGTCGGGGTGTATCCTTATTGCTTGTTGTGCCCCCAAAGGGAGGTGTCTTTCTCTTCATGTGCCCCGGGCACCGGGTGTATCTTTGCCTTTTTTTTATATGCCCCCGAGGGGGAAATTCTTCTTCCTCTGCCCCAACACGCTAGGGAATGTTTGCTTCTTGTGCCCCCAAAGTGGTGTGTATTCTCGATGGCTCCTGTGCCCCCCATTGGTGGGGTGTATGCTTCTTCTTCAGATTCCCCTAAGGTGGGGTGTATTCTTTGTTGCTTCATGTACCCCCGAGTCGGGGTGGATTCTCTTCATGTGCCCCCATGGCGGGGTGTATTCTTTGTTGCTTCATGTACCCCCGAGTCGGGGTGGATTCTCTTCATGTACCCCCATGGCGGGGTGTCACGCCCCAACGTGGAATATCGGGACGTACATTTAGAAACTAGATAGAGATAATATTAATATGCTAAACTAAACAATCATACAGATGCTATGGAAAGAAGTACTTCTATTGATCAAGAAAGACTCCAAGTTTATTACAATAACCATCAATGCTTAAACACGATCAAACATAACTTCCAAACTGATTCTAATACAATAACTGACTCCAAAAGGTAAATAAAGTGCTAACACAACACTAAGGAGTAACTAATGTAAACAACTATACCAACTCGGCATCTACTAACAAGTACACTCAAGGTATCACTCCTGTCCCTCCCCTTCAGTATGTGCATCGTCACCTGAATAGCCTGGAAAGGGAGAAACAACAACTATGAGCTGACGCTCAGTAGATAGTAACAGACAAGTTTACATGATTAACCAATTAGTTACATTTTCAAATGCAATGACAAGAAAAGAAATAACTAACGAGATGATAAAACAGTGTAATATAAGATCTTGCAAGGTCAAGAAATATATGATGACAAGAATTTAACAAGAATATCAGAGGAATGGCCAATTAACTAACGTTGGCATTGATTTGTTGGATCCCATATCCCAAGTTTTGTCTAGACATTTAATCAAGTTTAATGGCCAATTAATCAGAGGAATTTCTGTCAAAAGTACGAGATTTAAGGACTAACATGTCCTTGGATTCATTATCTTAAAAACTCGGTATACGGTCACTTATGGGCCGTTTGACAGGACATACGGCTACTACTGGCCGCATTACAAGAACTGGACCAAACTCAGTCCACGAGGTCAAGAATGAACGGTTGACAGTGTGCCGTTCAGGTAAGTAAGCAATACGTAACCTTAAAACAAAATTACGATACTTATACGAACCACAGCGATTTGGTCACGAATTTCCAGGTTGTAGCCGGGTCATACGGGTCTCAAAATGGCGGATTCTAACTCACCGGATAGTGTGTCCGGGTAGAATCGCACAAAGGGATAGCAATTTAAGCTTAATGGCCGTAATGCCATAAAGATTGTTAGTGTGCTATTAGTCCAATCTACTGGGGTATAAGGACTTTTAATTGATTCCTAACAGCCATTTCAAAATACCTTGATTCATGAATTATTATGAAATCTCAATTTCAAGAGATAAGTTAATTACAAGATGGTAACTCAAGATACTAGAACAAGCCAATAATAACAATAGATAGTAATAGATTACAGCAATTTACTTTCACAATTACCATTTTATTATATGGGTTTCTAATTAACCATTGTGTGCGTTGAAGTGGAGATGGTAATCGGAATGGTTTATACACTTGGACCATTTCTTCAATTTTGGATTGAGGAACACCGGGCTTAATTTTGAGATCATAGGGTTGCATGTATGGGTCATTGGTTCCTCAAAATATGGTTTTCAATTGGACTAGGTTGAATGGGTCGATCCCCTCACGGTCCGGATCGATCCTCGGGTTGAAAACACACCTATCGGGTCTGGCAGCATATGGGTCAACCCATTGGGTCGACCCCTGGAAAACCAGGGGTCTGTTTGTGTGTGGGTCAACCCCTGGGGTCGACCCCTGCACAAACAGACTGATGTCTGTTGAATGGGTCGACCCCACGGGTCGACCCCCTCGCACGCCTGCTGTTTGGGTCGACCGCATGGGTCGACCCCCGCACGGCTGCTTTCTGGGTCGACCCCATGGGTCGACCCTCGGGCAGACAGATTCTAGTTTGTGTATGGGTCAACCCCATGGGTCGACCCCTGCGTTCGCAGATGCGAACGTGACTTCCGGAAACCAACAAATCTCACCCAATTGGGGTCTAATTGGACAGAGATCATAACCCCATGCCCCTGGGTTGTTGATGGACATATTAGGGTCATTATACAAGGGTTTGGAACATGAAATTCACCGGAAAATCAATCGAAATCACAACCCATCTAGGAAGAACACTTAAAAACCTAGTCTTAGCATGCATCTAATCAAACACGAAATTCTCTAAGCATGGTCTATAAAAATTAGGACTTTCTACGCCAAATGATAGATAACATGCTGATGATTACAACCATATACATGAATTAGAGTTGGGTCTGTTATTATCTACCTGAATCGAAGAGAGATTTAGAAGTTAGAACGAAGAACGCCTGTTTGACAACCCTTCACTATTTCCACGAGATCTCCCTCCACACCTAATAGAATTTGGGGATTTTACTACCAATGGAAAGCTAACTAAGAGAGGAACAAAATGATATATCTACTTGCATGTTTTGGCCAAGATTACCTACCTTAATCGAAGGAAGGAAGAGGGCCTAAGAAAAACCCACGAACTCGGACACTCCTCTAATAAACGCGAGAGATCTCACTAGATCGGAATCCTCTGTGAACACCACTGCTACCAAATGAAAATAGACACATGGGGCTTTCTTTTAATAGGTCATACTCATTCTGGATCCTTCTAGGAAGGGAGAAATTGTATCTTGAAGTGGCGTGTTCAAACCGCCACCGCCAAAGTTGACCTAGCCCATGCGCGACCAAATGCTCCCCATAAGCTCAAAATTTCGTGGCATTATGAGAGGGAAAATGATCCTCTCTTTAATACCTTTCATTTGCCCATGAAATCACCTCATTTGGTTGAGAAATGAGCTCGAATTTGATGTTTTAAGGTGGTGTTTACTATTGAGCACGAATTTGGTTAGGTAAGTGTGAAAATTTGACTAATCCCACTGATTCGGCCTAGTTAATGATTTTATTAGACTTAGTCATAGAAGATACAATTGTTAAACGCATTTGATTCTACAAGAATATGATTTTTATGGATTTTTATAAAATAGTCGAAATGTGACTTATTCTATTTATTAAAGAATTAATCTAATTAATTTTGAATTAATTCCCATAAGTTCAAATAAATTCAAATAATTTCTAATTAAATTCAAATAAATTTCTAATTAAATATCTAGAAGAATTTGGGGTATTACACCCTCCCCCACTAAAAGAATTTGGTCCTCCAAATTCACTACACTTTAATACAGAGATAGGGAAATACAAGCTCACCTAGAATAAGTCAGGATATCGCTTCCGCATAGTATCTTCAGACTCCCAAGTAGCTTCCTCAGCTCCACGCCGACTCCACTAAATTTTGACCATTGGTATGGAACGATTCCGGAGTTGCTGTTGCTTCCGATCCAGAATCTTGATAGGTCTTTCTTCATAGGTCAAATCTTCCTTCAATTCGAAATCCACATGTTGAATGATATGAGTGGGGTCGTACACATATTTCCGTAACATAGACACGTGAAAAACATTGTGTACGCCTGACAATTGAGGCGGTAATGCCAATCTATAAGCAACCTCTCCCACTCTATCTAGAATCTCGAACGGACCAATATATCTCGGACTCAGCTTGCCATGAATGTCAAATCTTCGAATCCCTCTTGTAGGAGAGACTTTCAGAAATACATGCTCGCCAACTTGAAATTCCAATGCCCTTCTTCTATTGTCGACATAACTCTTCTGTCTTGATTGAGCCACTTGTAACCGGTCTCGCATAATACGGATGTTCTGTGATGATTCTGAAATAAGATCCGGTCCAAGACATTGCTTTTAACCTACCTCATCCCAACACAATGGGAACGACAACTTCTTCCATACAATGCTTCAAAAGGAGTCATTTGAATGCTGGATTGATAACTGTTGGTGTAGGCGAATTCAATCAAAGCCAAACGGTTATTCCAACTGCCTCCAAAATCGATCATGCAGGCTCTAAGCATATCTTCCACTATCTGGTTGGTTCTTTCAGTCTGTCTATCTGTCTGTGGATGAAAGGCAGTACTGAAATTCAGACGAGTACCCAAAGACACTTGTAGTCCCTTCCAAAAATGTGAAGTAAATCTGGGGTCTCTATCAGACACAATACTGACTGGAATGCCATGGAGTCTTACCACTTCTTTCATATACAAAGCTGCCAAAACATCAACTGTCCATTTAGACTTAATGGATAAAAAGTGAGCTGAATTTGTCAATCGGTCGACAATCACCCATATTGCATCACATCCACCACGAGTTCTAGGTAGACCCATAATGAAGTCCATGCCAATGCTTTCCCACTTCCATTGGGGTATGTCGAGTGGTTTCAACTTTCCTGCCGGTCTGAAATGCTCAGCCTTGACTTGCTGACAAACCAAGCATCTACTCACGAAGTCTGTAACTTCCCTTTCCATATTCGACCACCAAAAGGATCTCTTCAAATCCTTGAACATTTTAGTGCCTCCGGGATGAATGGTGTATTTGGATCTATGTGCTTCCTCAAGAATCTTATTCTTTAACTCAGCTTCATCAGGTACACAAGTTCTACCCTGGAATAACAATCTTCCATCGTCAGCCATCGTGAAGTCAGGTCTGCTGCTCAAGCTTTCCTTGGTCTCTACTAGCTCGGGATCATTATCTTGTAAAGATTTGATTTCCATCAACAATTCGGGCTTAAGTTGAATCTGTGCAATCATAACCTGATCATTGTCAATATTCAGATCCAGACTAGCTAATTGTTTCAGTAGCTTCCATTCTTGTAACATGAGACTTGACAATTTAGCTATAGGCTTCCGGCTTAATGTGTCCGCCATAACATTGCCTTTTCCAGGATGGTACTCAATCGAGAAGTCGAAGTCTTTCAAATACTCCAACCATCTTCGCTGCCTCATATTGAGTTCCTTTTGAGAAAATAAATATTTCAGACTCTTATGATCTGAAAACACTGTGAATGTTTCTCCATACAAGTAATGCCTCCATATCTTCAAGGCAAACACGACTGCTTCTAGTTCCAAATCATGAACGGGGTAGTTCTCTTCATGCTTCCTCAACTGCCTAGAAGAATAGGCAATCACTTTCCCGTGTTGCATGAGTACACAGCCTAAACCGATACTTGAAGCATCCGTGTATACCACAAAACCTCCTTCACCAGAAGGTAAAGCCAATACAGGTGCAGTAGTTAAACATTCCTTCAAAGTCTGAAAGCTTCGCTGACATGCTTCTGACCAATCAAACTTGCTCTCCTTGCGGGTTAATCAGGTGAGAGGTACCGTAATCTTGGAGAAATCTTGAATAAATCTTCTGTAGCAGCCTGCCAGGCCTACGAAACTTCTAACTTCAGTCACACTAGTAGGCTGGTCCCCATTCTTCACTGCCTCTACCTTCGAAGGATCAATAGAAATACCTTCTTTTATGATAATATGTCCTAGAAAGGACACCTCTTGCAGCCAGAAATCACATTTACTGAACTTGGCATATAGCTGATGATCTCTCAATAGTTACAATGCCATCCTCAGATGTTCAGCATGCTTCTCTTCATTCTTAGAATAAATCAGGATGTCATCAATGAACACCACGACCCATTGATTAAGATAGGGCCGAAATACATTGTTCATCAACTGCATGAAAGTTGCTGGTGCATTCGTTAGACCAAAAGGCATAACGATAAATTCAAAATGACCATACCTGCTGTGGAAAGTTATTTTATAGATATCCTCTTCCTTGATCCACAACTGATGATATCCAGATCGAAGATCGATCTTAGAAAAATACTGAGCTCCCGCTATCTGGTCAAATAATTCATCAATCCTCGGCAATGGATATTTGTTCTTGACAGTCTGCTGGTTCAATTACCGATAATCGATGCACAACCTCATCGAACCATCTTTCTTCCGAACGAATAATACAGGGGCTCCCCAAGGAGAAGTACTTGGATGAATGAAACCCTTTTCAAGTAATTCCATCAACTGTTGCTTCAATTCCCTCAGCTCCGCAGAAGACATACGATAAGGAGCTTTGGAAATCGGAGATGAGCCAGGAATAACATCAATAGAGAAGATAACTTCCCGCTCAGGCAGAAGTCCTGGTAGTTCCTCTGGAACGATATTAGGGAATTCTCGGACAACAGAAATATCCTTAATCTCAATCTGTTGCTCAGGGGTAGCATGGACGAAGGCTAGAAAAGCCTCGCATCCTCGTCTCATCAGCTTATCAGCTCGAAGAGCCGAGATAAGTGATACGGAGTTATGGTGCTTAACTCCCACAAAAGAAAGTCTCGGGTGCCTAGTAAAAGACACAGAGCTAGAACTGCAGTGAACATTAGCCTCATATTGAGCCAACCAATCTGCTCCTAGGATTACATCATAATCCTTCATGTCCATGCAAACTAAATCAGCTGGTAAATTCTGTTCATCAATCATAACCTTACTAGAAGGATAGAAATACTGAATTGCCGATCTAGAACCAATAGGTGTTGATATTTCTAACGGAGAATTCATCAAAACAGGTTCCACAGCTAAAGACTTAGCAAATCTCTGAGAAATAAATGAATGTGTGGCACCAGTATCAAAAAGAACAAATGTTGGCTTGTCGAGAATAATAGGACTACCTTCGACGAGTCCACCATCCTCGGCGGTTCCTGCTTCATCTGCGTGCAAAGCTTGGAGCTTGCCTTGCGGCTTTCTGATGCCTTGTGATTTTGTCGGGGTAGCTTGCTCCGATAAAAGAGGACAATTAGGGATACGGTGCTCCTTACTTCCACATCGCAAACAGGCGCCCAGCTTGCGCCAGCACTCCTCCATCATGTGACCAAGACGATCACAAAACTTGCACACGCCCTTCAATGGAACAATAGGGCCAGCTTCTTGTCTTCATACTTCGGCATCTTGCCCTTCCACGATTCAGAACCACTCCACGAACCAGGCCCACTAATATGCCTCTTCTTGCTATACCCGGGTTTGATATTCCCGGAACCCGTAGGTTGTTCCTTCTTTGTGCCTTTTCCACGGATTCTCTCCGTCATTTCTAGAGTGTCTTCCAGGACTTGAGCTTTCCTCACCATCTCGGAATAAGTCAAAATTTCCATCGGTGCCAGTTGATTGATATAATGCAGCCTCAGTCTATTAAGAAAGCGCTTAGCCTTCATTTTCTCGGTGGATATTAAGTGAGTAGCATAACGAGAAAGCCGAGAAAACTGAGCTTCATATTCTGCCACGGATAGACTTCGCTGCTTCAAAGTCACGAACTCCGCTGCCTTCTTCTCTTGCACTCTATCAGAAAAATATTTGCCATTGAAGAACTCCTCGAACTCCTCCCATGTGACTAGCTGATCACCGAGAGTCGCCTTTACTGATTCCCACCATGTTCTTGCATCTCGTTCAAGTTGAAAAGTTGATAGAAGGACACGTTCTTGATTGCTACATTGCATTACTTCAAATATCCTTCCCATCTCATCCAACCAATGCTCAGCTTCATCAGGATCAGTCAAGCCACCAAATCTCGGCGGATTCATTCCTCGAAAGTTTCAATATAAATCACCAGTGCCATGGTGTGCAGCTCCTGCTTGGGCCGCTTGTTGCAAGGCCTGAGTAAGGCCTTGAACCGTGTGCTGCAAGTTCCTCCATTCCGCTCGATCAGCTGCCATTGCAAAGGCCTACACGTGGAATAGATTACTTAGGTTCATTAAAAATAGATAATAACACGATTAAGATATGAACTTAACCCAAGTTTCTACCCAATCTCACCAAGTCAGGTCCTTAGACTTTAACAAGGTTAGGGGTCCTATGATAACACTTAGAACCCTAGAACTTGGAAAACCTAGAACTTTTAGGGAAACCTAGGAATATTAAACCTAGAAACTGATACCAACTAAACTATCACGCCCCAACGCGGAATATCGGGACGTATAGTTAGAAACTAGCTAGAGATAATATTAATATGCTAAACTAAACAATCGTACATATGCTATGGAAAGAAGTACTTCTATTGATCAAGAAAGACTCCAAGTTTATTACAATAACCATCAATGCTTAAACACGATCAAACATAACTTCCAAACTGATTCTAATACAATAACTGACTCCAAAAGGTAAATAAAGTGCTAACACAACACTAAGGAGTAACTAATGTAAACAACTATGCCAACTCGACATCTACTAACAGGTACACTCAAGGTATCACTCATGTCCCTCCCCTTCAGTATGCGCATCGTCACCTGAATAGCCTGGAAAGGGGGAAACAACAACTATGAGCTGACGCTCAGTAGATAGTAACAGACAAGTTTACATGATTAACCAATTAGTTACATTTTCAAATGCAATGACAAGAAAAGAAATAACTAACGAGACGATAAAATAGTGTAATATAAGATCTTGCAAGGTCAATAAATATATGATGACAAGAATTTAACAAGAATATCAAGTACAAGAATGTTCAATAGAAAATTGCAATATAGAATTGGCCAACAAGCAAGTATTTTAAACATCAAGTCAAGCACGATAATGTAACAAGTATAACAAGAGATTTTTTCTGTCATAGACATCACGCTAGTCATGCACTCGGTGCAATGCCTCACCATGTCATTACAAACTCCCATGGGCACAAATACTTTTCGGGCGCTCTCCCCAGGACCAGACCGGGCCCTTATGATGCGTTGGCATTGATTTGTTGGATCCCATATCCCAAGTTTTGTCTAGACATTTAATCAAGTTTAATGGCCAATTAATCAGAGGAATTTCTGTCAAAAGTATGAGATTTAAGGACTAACATGTCCTTGGATTCATTATCTTAAAAACTCGGTATACGGTCACTTATGGGCCGTTTGACAGGACATACGGCTACTACTGGCCGCATTACAAGAACTGGACCAAACTCAGTCCACGAGGTCAAGAATGAACGGTTGACAGTGTGCCGTTCAGGTAAGTAAGCAATACGTGACCTTAAAACACAATTACGATACTTATACGGACCACAGCGATTTGGTCACGAATTTCCAGGTTGTAGCCGGGTCATACGGGTCTCAAAATGGCGGATTCTAACTCGCCGGATAGTGTGTCCTGGTAGAATCGCACAAAGGGATAGCAATTTAAGCTTAATGGCCGTAATGCCATAAAGATTGTTAGTGTGCTATTAGTCCAATCTACTGGGGTATAAGGACTTTTTATTGATTCCTAACAGCCATGTCAAAATACCTTGATTCATGAATTATTATGAAATCTCAATTTCAAGAGATAAGTTAATTACAAGATGGTAACTCAAGATACTAGAACAAGCCAATAATAACAATAGATAGTAATAGATTACAGCAATTTACTTTCACAATTACCATTTTATTATATGGGTTTCTAATTAACCATTGTGTGCGTTGAAGTGGAGATGGTAATCGGAATGGTTTATACACTTTGACCATTTCTTCAATTTTGGATTGAGGAACACCGGGCTTAATTTTGAGATCATAGGGTTGCATGTATGGGTCATTGGTTCCTCAAAATATGGTTTTCAATTGGACAAGGTTGAATGGGTCGATCCCCTCACGGTCCGGATCGATCCTCAGGTCGAAAACACGCCTATCGGGTCTGGCAACATAAAATGGGTCGACCCCTGGAAAACCAGGGGTCTGTCTGTGTGTGGGTCGACCCCTGCACAAACAGACTGCTGTCTGTTGAATGGGTCGACCCCATGGGTTGACCCCCTCGCACGCCTGCTGTTTGGGTCGACCCCATGGGTTGACCCCCGCACGGTTGCTGTCTGGGTCGACCCCATGGGTCGACCCTCGGGCAGACAGATTCTAGTTTGTGTATGGGTCGACCCCTGCGTTCGCAGATGCGAACGTGACTTCCGGAAACCAACAAATCTCACCCAATTGGGGTCTAATTGGACTGAGATCTTAACCCCATGCCCATGGGTTCTTGATAGACATATTAGGGTCATTATACAAGGGTTTGGAACATGAAATTTACCGAAAAATCAATCGAAATCACAACCCATCTAGGAAGAACACTTAAAAACCTAGTCTTAGCATGCCTCCAATCAAACACAAAATTCTCTAAGCATGGTCTATACAAATTGGGGCTTTCTACGCCAAATGATAGATAACATGCTGATGATTACAACCATATACATTAATGAGAAATGGGTCTATTATCATCTACCTGAATCGAAGAGAGATTTAGAAGTTAGAACGAAGAACGCCCGTTTGACAGCCCTTCACTATTTCCATGAGATCTCCCTCCACACCTAATAGAATTTGGGAGTTTTACTACCAATGGAAAGCTAACTAAGAGAGGAACAAAATGATATATCTACTTGCATGTTTTGGCCAAGATTACCTACCTCAATCGAAGGAAGGAAGAGGGCCTAAGAAAAACCCACGAACTCAGACACTCCTCCAATAAATGCGAGAGATCTCACTAGATCGGAATCCTCTGCAAACACCACTGCTACCAAATGAAAATAGACACATGGGGCTTTCTTTTAATAGGTCATACTCATTTTGGATCCTTCCAGGAAGGGAGAAATCGTCCCTTGAAGTGGCGTGTTCAAACCGCCACCGCCAAAGTTGACCTAGCCCATGCGAGACCAAATGCTCCCCATAAGCTCAAAATTTCATGGCATTATGAGAGGGGAAATGATCCTCTCTTTAATACCTTTCATTTTCCCCTGGAATCACCTCATTTGGTTGAGAAATGAGCTCAAATTTGATATTTTAATGTGGTGGTTACTATTGAGCACGAATTTGGTTAGGTAAGTGTGAAAATTTGACTAATCCCACTGATTCGGCCTAGTTAATGATTTTATTAGGCTTAGTCATAGAAGATAAAATTGTTAAACGTAATTGATTCTACAAGAATATGACTTTTATGGATTTTTATAAAATAGTCGAAATGTGACTTATTCTATTTATTAAAAAATTAATCTAATTAATTTCAAATTAATTCCCATAAGTTCAAATAAATTCAAATAATTTCTAATTAAATTCAAATAAATTTCTAATTAAATATCTATAAGAATTTAGGGTATTACATGGGGTGTACTCTCTTTGTGTGTCCCTAGGGGTGGGGTGTGGTTTGCCTCCTGTGCGCCCTAGCAGGGTGTATCGCTGCTTGCAATGTCCCCCGAGACGGGATATCCTTCTTCTTCCAATACCCCTAAGCCGGGGCGTATTCTTTATGGCTTCTATGCCCCCATAGCGGGGTGCGTTTCTTCTTCAAATACTCCTAAGATGGGGTGGACTCTTTTCTTCTTATACTCCCAAGGCAAGATGTAGCTTCTTCAAATGCCCCTGAGCCGAGGCGTGTTCTTTACGGCTTCTATGCCCCCCAGGCGGGGTATATTTCTTCTTTAAATACCCCTAGGCCGGGGTGTATTCTTGCTGCTTCTCATGCTCCCGAGGCGGGATGTGACTTCTTCAAATGCCCTTAAGCCGGGGCGTATTCTTCATGACTTCTATGCCCCCCGGTGGGGTATGTTTCTTCTTCAAATGCCTCTAAGCCAGGGTGTGTTCTTTTACTTTTTGCGCCCCTCAGGGCGAGGTGCATTCCTCTCCATGTGCCCCTAGCATGAGGTGTGCTTTTGTTTCTTATGCCCCCAGGCCGGGGTACGTTCCTTCTTCATATACCCCTAAGCCAGGGTGAGTTTCTCCTTTTGTGTGTCCCCAGGCTGGGGTGAATTCTTTTCTTCTTATGCCCCCATGGCGAGCTATGTCTTTTGCTTCATGTGCCCCCATATCGGGGTGTATTTTTCTTCTTCAAATGCCCCTAAGCCGGGGTGCAACTCTATTTCTTCTTATGTCCCCAGGTCTGGGCGGATTCTTCTTCAAATGCCCCGAAGCCCCGTAGCTTTTGCTTTGTGCCCCTCAATCGGGACGGATTCTCTTCATGTGCCCCTGGGAATGGGGTGTATCTCTTTTTTTTGCCTCTTATGCCCCTGTAGCAGGGTATATATCTTCTTCTTATCCCCCATGGCGGGGTATATGCATGCTCTCTTCGGGAGTGGTGGCCGTGCTTGGCCTCATTGCTATAAAGCATTCCCCACAGCGGGCAGCCATTCACCAAGCTACAATTGTGGCTCGCTGGGTCTTTTAACAGCCACTCAAGGGGTCGTCTTATGCCGGATGGAGGCAGTAGGAAGGAGGAACGAGCGGGGTCATTGCACCGCAGACTCGGAGCCTCCTAGAGTCGGGCGAGATGCCGGGTTTCTTCTTGCTCTTTTAGTCGGCGATACTGGCCAACTTTTCTTCCTTTCTTCTCTCTTTCTCTCTTTTTTTTCCTCTTTTTTTTCTTTTTTTTTCTCTTCTCTTCTTCTTGTATGATTGACCAGGGTGGAGGTGCAGGAGAGCGCTCACTCCCTCAGGGAGGGGATGAGTGGTTCGCTCCACCGCAACAACCCCACAATAGTAATCTTTGTTCAGCACGGGTCTCGACGGACGTGACCGAACAACCCTCTCTTGCCAATTCTTTCTCTCTTTTTTTGCTTCTTTCTTTTCTCTTTTTCTTCTCTTCTTCTTTTCTTCTCTTCTTCTCTTCTTCTTTTCTTCTTTTCTTCTTTTCTTCTTTTCTTCTTTTCTTCTCTTTCTTTTTGAGGAAAAGGGGGGTTTGATTTCCCCTTCCTTCTCTTCTCTTTCTCTTCTCCCTTTTTTTTATAACAGCCCCCATGATTCTTGGAAGCTGCATATGCTTCGAAGCAGTGTCCTCGAGGCCACGAAGGTAGCTACACCGAGTTTGGCTTTTCTCCTTATAGGACTGGCGAAGACAGCACCTGCCATTCATCAAAGCAGACAAACATCGTTAATTAGGAGGCCATGAGGCCCTAAATCCCGGCGAAGAGATGAAGGGTGGTTTAGGTCCCACCGGGCGTGCCAGACTTGTGGAAGCACTAAAATTCGCTTATTCAAGTTGTTCGTCTATTGAGTGCGTGGGCGTGCCAGTCACCGAAATGATAATTTATTCGGGCTCCGAAGAGCCCATGGTGCGCTCAATCTGACGACGTCAGACGATTGTGTTGTTCGTGTCGGGACCAAAACCCGCCGCACCATAAAGGTCACGGCGTCATTTACATCCCCCATACGAGGGAACACCCTTGATTAATCGCTGGGATTCAGGGCCTCATGGCCAAGAAATCAATTGCATGGAAGGTCTATTACGAGGTATTGAAATCCTCGCGCGAGGGCGAGAAGAAAATCATTCGCGGTCATGTCAGTCGTGTACTGACCATTTAATGTTCGGACGAATGTCCTGCTCGAGAAGATCGCGGTTGTCGCGGGAAAACCGGAACGCATGTATGCCGAGGTACGACAAATCTATTGTTCGGAAGAGCGGAGAACGTTCGGCTGAGCCTCAGTTAGAGCGGTCAAAAACCAGTAAATCTGTTGGCCCGGTGCAAGAGCAAGTTGTGACCATACTGCGGTGGGCCCCCCGCAGTCGAAACAAGACTTGCATGAGCGTCATTAATATTTTCGGTGCCAAGGGGCAACGAGGGAATATCCCTTGAATCGGATGGAAAGCCCTATGTCTAGGGAAGCAGACGTTCGAAACGTGTCGGCAATTCGGGAGACCGTTTAATATTCGGACGGGTGTCCGGCTTGAGAATACCGTAATCGTCGCAGAAGGACCTAGAACATATGTATGCCGGGACACGACAAACATATTATTCCGAGACTCTGAAAACATTCGGTTAAATCTCGGTTAGTGTAGCAGGAAACCAATGAGTTTGTTGGCCCGGTGCAAGATCGAGTCAGGACCATGCCGGGGGCGCCTCCCGCGGTCCAAACGGGGCTTGCGTGGGCATCATTAATGTTCTCGGTGCCGGAGGGCAGCGAGGAAGAGTCCCGGGACTAGATTCCAAAACCGAAAACGTGTTCAAAGGGAGCGGGCTATAGGCCGAGGATATGGGTCAGACAGTGACCATAATCGGGACGGACCCGAGGTCCCAGCATAGCCCACGAAGGCCTTATTGATATTCCCATGTGTAGGGTCCAGGGATGACGGGAGCCGTCCCATTCTATTTCGATTTCTAACAGTCGCTTGCGGACTACTTCATATTCGGACAAGTGTCCATATTGGAGGTACGACGTAGATGGAAGCAACCCCGTACAAACGTACGCCGAGTTCACGGTAACTTCAATGAAAGAGCGGGAACAAATCCCATTAGGATGAATCCGATTCGACAGGCTATTGGCCCAGAGAAATGCCGGGTTACGACCATGTCGGGATGGGAACTGTCGGCCATATCGGTCACGCATGGACCTTTTCATGTTCAGACACCGGTCCGTAATAGAAACGAGGTGAAAATCGAGGTGAACCCGTTCAAATGTCTGTCGAATGTGCAGTAATTTTAGTAGTGGCTCAGAGGGGATCCGGCCCAAGAAACGAGTCCGGTTTAATCGGAATATCGGCCCGAGGCGAGGTCAGGTCGTGGCTATTTTGGGATAATTCCCAATACTCAAGCCCAACCTGGAAGGACGGCATGATTGTTCCTTCAGCATCGGGTCACGGGGAGAGAGGGGGGTTGCAACATAGATTTTACTATTTCTTTATCTGGGCTTTAAATTATGTGCATATATATATTTTATTGCTTATTTCCCTTTTATGTATTTATTCTGGATGATTTCTCTATTTTGTTTATTATTATTACTATTATATTTTCCCTTTCCTTTTTCTTACTATTATTATTATTATTTCACTTTTTTTTTCTCATATATGTATATTCAGGAAGACATGGTTCAGGAACGTTGGAGACTTGATGAGAGTATTGATGCTCTAAATGCTAAGTTAGAGCGTTGGAGACTTGACTTGGAGTCTAAAGGTTTTAAAATTAGTAGGAGCAAGTCAGAATTTATGCACTGTAATTTTAGTAATGGGAGAGTGGTTCAGGAAGACATGGTTCTAATTGATGGACATAACATTCCGAAGAGTAGTAGCTTTCGATACTTAGGGTCTATCATACAAGAGAATGGGGAGATTTATGATGACGTTACACATAGGATTAAGGCAGGCTGGTTAAGATGGAGAAGTGCATCAGGTGTCCTTTGTGATCGTCGTATGCCTGTGAAACTCAAAGGGAGGTTTTATAGAACGGCTGTGAGACCCGCTCTGTTATATGGTACCGAGTGTTGGGCAGTACGAAAGGAACACATCCACAAAATGTGTGTAGCAGAGATGAGGATGTTGAGATGGATGTGTGGCAAGACTAAGAAAGACAAGATTAGGAATGAACGCATCCGTAAGGACTTAGGGATAGCTCCAATTGATAGTAAAATGAGAGAAAATAGACTCAGGTGGTTCGGACATGTGTTTCGTCGCCCTAACTCAGCGCCGGTTAAAAGATGTGATCAAATCTCAGTGGATGCTAGCAAAAGAGCTCGAGGAAGGCCTAAAATGAGATGGTGCGATGTTATTAGGAAGGACATTAGTTCCTTGAGTTTAAATATGAATATTGCACTTGATAGAAATCTTTGGCGGAACATGATTCATGTAGCCGACCCCAATTAATTGGGATAAGGCTCTGATGATGATGATGATGATATATGTATATTCAGGTTTATTTATTTATCATAATTTTTATTAATTTATTATCATTATTATCATTATCATTATCATGACATATTTATATATATTTATACATGTTTATTTTGGAAGGAAAAGTGGGCCGTTGGGGGCAAAAAGGGGTGTACCGGCGAAGGCAGGGAGAGCGTGCCGGAGAGGGGCTGGGAGAGTGTACCGGGTAGGTTAGAGGGTGCCGGAGAAGTGCCAAGAGAGTGTGCCAGAGAGGGAGTTGGCGGGCGTGCCGGGCTAACTCGAAGTCTATACAACGTCTACTAGCACACGCGCGGAGTCTGTACACTATCAGTTTGCTGCAACTCAAAGTCTATACATCGGCTGGTTGCTGCAACACAAAGTCTGTACGTCCGTCAGCTCAAAGTCTGTACATTCTCGAACCAAGCCTATGTGGCCCGTGTACTCCATGCATTCAAAGTCTGTACATTCCTATCTTTATCTACGTTCACTGGCTTAGCAAACCCACAAGTCCGTACATTGGTTGCATAGCTTGCCATGCATAGCCGGTGCACTCTTCATTTGCTACAAACTCAAAGTCTGTACATCGTCTGCTAGCACACACACAGAGTCTGTACATTTCGCCATTTGCTGCAACTCAAAGTCTATACATTGGCTGGTTGCTACGACACAAAGTCTGTACATTGGCTGGCTGCTGCAACACAAAATCTGTACATTGGATGGCTGCCGCAACACAAAGTCTGTACATTGGCTGGTTGCTGCAACACGAAGTCTGTACATTGGCTGATTGCTGCAACACAAAGTCTGTACATTGGCCGGTTGCATGCACACAAAGTCTATACATTGGCTGGTTGCTGCGACACGAAGTCTGTATATCGGCCGATTGCATGCACACAAAGCATGTATATTGGATGGTTGCAACAACACAAAGTCTGTACATTGGCCGGTTGTATGCACACAAAGTATGTACACTGGCTGGCTGCTGCAACACGAAGTCTGTATATTGGCTGGCTGCTGCAACATAAAGTCTGTACATTGGATGGCTGCCGCAACACAAAGTCTGTACATTGACTGGTTGCTGCAACACGAAGTCTGTACATTGGCTGGTTGCTGCAACACAGAGTCCGTACATTGGTTGGTTACTGCAGCACAAAGTCTGTACATTGGCTGGTTGCTGCAGCACAAAGTCTGTACATTGTTGTCACAAGCACATTAAGTCCATACATTCGTTCACGACATGTCTGAACATCCATTTCCAATGTACATACTTTACTATCTGTATTTGTGCAACCCTCCATGCAAAGTCTATACATTGCTAAAGAGACGGTGAGCATGAGAGAGATGGTGGGGAGAAGAGATGAGGGGGTGGGAGCGTGCCGGGCTAGGAAGCACAGGGTATGCCCGGGGAGGCTTCAAAGGGCTGTGCCGGTGGCGGCGGGGGCTTGGAGCGTGCCGGCGAAAGGAGAAAGGGAGCGTGCCGGTGAAAGGGGGGGCCATGAAGGGTGTGCCAGGAAAGGCACGGATAGGGTGCACCGATGAAGGGCGCAGCGAGGTGTGCCGGCGAAGGGCGTGCCGGCCAAGGGTGGCTAGAGGGTATACCGGCGAGGGTGGCTGAAGGGGCGTACCGACGAAGGGCATGGGGAGCCCACTCCTCCTCCGTTTCTTTTAAGGCTTTTCTTTTCTTCACTTCTGATTTTATTAATTTTGCGTGGGTTTCTTCTTTTCTTCTCTTGATCAATTTCATTTCTTTCTCCCATGAGGACAAGTTGTTTAGTTGTCGTTCGATTTGGCTCCCTTTGAGTTGATTGCGATTCCCTTGCCTCGGTTAAAGTGTTTTACCATTGTTCTCTTTTTTATTTGTCTGTTACTTTCTTTTAGTCCTTTTTAACGTGTGGTCGTTCCATTTGTTGGTTGCTTCCTTTTATCTTTTTAATATGTTATCGTTTCTAGCAAAAATTCGGCAGCATCTCCCCTTGACCCGAGCGTAAGGGAGATACAGGAAACGCGCCCACATGGAGTGGCGGAACTCGACAACTGGAGGTGGGCGCCCGAGAGCGGCAACACCTTTAATAAAACTTCGGGAAACTTGGAGGCAACGGTGAGTGGAAGACTATCCCAGGACTGGCTAAGGGGGATGCACCGGGCAAGAAAAAGGGGCAAGTGTGCCGGGCCAAGGAGGCCAAGGGCTGGAGAGGCGTACCAGGCTAAGGGAGGCCAGGGGCGTGCTGGGTCGGCTGACCAGAGGGCATGCTAGGCTAAGGAAGGCCAGGGGCGTGCCGGGCTGGCTGACCAGAGGGCTTGCCGGGCTGGGAGTGGCCAAGCTGTGCCGGGGAAGGAGAGGTGAGAGTGGGGGCACGGGTGTGCCGGGCAAGGAAGGCACGGGGTGTGCCAGGTAGCGAAGGCATGCGTGTGCCGGATAGGGGGTTAGAAGGGGATGTGCCGCCGAGGGGCGGCAGGAGCGTGCCGCTGGGGGGGGGTGCCGCTGGCGGATGCCGGAGGAGCGGGCCGTTGAGAGGCCAAAAGGGAGGTAACTTCCCACAGGCGAATGGGTGAGGGTGGTGATCAGAGGCCCTACGAAGGAGCTACGCCAAAGGGGGAAAGGATCACTACCGGGAGGCACACCACCAGAAGGGAGGAAGAAGATCACCAGGCACGCGTAATGGCCCAAAACAACGGAGGCAGTCAGAAAACCCAAAGAGGGGGGAATTTTTATTCATCCAGAGAAAAGGCCATAACCGGCCGCGTATACATCAAAACACCAGGGTGGAAAATACAACAATGAGGGAGGAAAGATGAAAAAGAAAAGCGTGAAGAGGAGGAAATGGGGAGTTAGGGTCGGGCAGAGGTGACGGCTCTCTGGCCTTCCCCACTCCCCTTGCTACATCTCTCTTTCTCTCTTACTCTCTCTTCTCTTATTCTCTATCGCTCGCCGGTGGTCGCCGGAGGGCCTTCCTGTTCTTCTCTTCTTCTTCTTCCTTTTCTCTTCGCGCCGACGACGGTGGATGGAGCAGTAGGGGGGAGCCCAAAGCCTCCCCTCCTCCTCTTCTCTTCTTCTCTTCCTCTTCTTCTCTTCTCTCTCCCCTGGAAGCACCACCGTTGCCCCCCGTTCCTCTCTGTTCTCCCCTCTTTTTATACCCCGGGTCAGGCCGACGACTGTCGAGGACGGGAGTAGGTGGGGCGAGGATAGCCCAGCAAGGTGCATGTGACGACCCGAGAATCCGATTACCGGGAAGGCCCGATAACCCGAGACTCGAACCGCCGCCCACGAGCCGGGAGGGCTCGGAAGGGCTAAAAAGAGTGTGGAGGCACAAAGAAATAGGAAATAAAGCAGGACAACAATTAAACAATTAACAGAATTAAACAACTACAGCTGCAACAGAGTCCGGTCCAACAGAGAGTACAGTCTAAAGTAGTAAAACGTACCACGTGCCAAGTGAACACTTGGCCCGGCAAGCTGGCAACTAAGAACCTTCGCACATCACCCTCGAACCTCGAGGCAGAACCACCGCACCTGAAACGCAGGGGTGAGCCTCCTGTCACTGGCCCAGTAGGGATCCCGTGGAACCCCAACTGAGAAACAACGGCAGAAGGAAAGCTACGCTAGCAAGACAGCAATGGAAAGAAGTAACTACGAAAGTGGTGCGGACACCCGAGCAGTTGATCGGCACGACACACCGAGCCACCGGTACCGCATACGGAGCACGACACGAGCCACCTCTGCGTCCATCTGGCTCGGAGACAGCCTGGAGACTCCGCCTTGAGCCTCCCCATTTATTATATTTAGCTAGACTTTATGTGTGTGTAATTTGTATTTATTTCGTTGCATTCGGTTTGCCATTTTGAGTGTAATAGGGACTTACGAGCATTTCGGACCCCGTGGGCCCCACGGGCCCCCGGGCCCCACCACATTGGGCCACCTCAGCCTAGGGTCCCACGTGGGGTTAGTAAACATGCCACATGGGGCATCTAGAAGTTTGAATGGTCAATTGTCCACCTGGGGGACAAGGGACCAAAATAGTCAACATTTCCAACCAACACCCACCTACCATGCCAAGCTTGTTCCCCCCTAGTCAATAGGCTGTCCCCCCCTTATTTTTTGAATTGTATTTTTGTGGAATGGTCACAAGCCATCCCAACCCTCCATCTCACACCCCTAGATCCAACGGTGGAGGATGGATTAGATGGGTGACCTATATATGCTTGTATTTTCCCATTTTGATTAATTAATGCCATTTTGAATCAAAGAAATTGTTGGAGCTCCAGCTTGGTGCGACCCTCTCTCCCCCCTTGCAGCTGTGAAGGTTGCCTCTGGAGGTGTGACTCCTCCCCTATCAGTTCCGGTCATCCTCGCCGCCGCCACGAGCCGCCACCGCACCGCCATCGTCTTCATCGGAGTTCTGCCCGTGCAGTACCACAGCAGCTTTCACGAAATTCAGCTATCAACCACAAGCTCTGATCTACCTGGAGATTTTACTGGAGGTTCCATAGGTGTCAAGGATATCCCAAAAAAATTGGTTTGTCATTCAGATCCCGTTACATATTTTTAGATTTTCGTCCACTCTTCCCTTTCAGTTCTACCAGCAGTCTGTCCAGATTCATCTCCGCCCTGAGTTTTAGGTCTTAGGTCCACTTTTTGATTTTTTTTGGTTCGCCCAATTTTACTGGATCTTCCTTCCACCAACCCCTTCATCCACAATTTTTCTAAATTTCTAGTTCGTCCATTTCATATTTTCCATAAATCGTTCTCAGATCCACCTGAAGTTCTGTCCACCCGTTCCCAGATCCGACCACCAGACACTCCAAAAATCCTGTCAAATCACTACAACTCCAAATCCAATTCTAAAAATTGTCCCAGCTTCTTGGTTTGATTATCTACAACTTTGAAGAAGAGCTTGAAGTCTTAATCCCACTGTAAGTAGGCGGTCAATGACCGTTTATAGGGAACTGATGTGCTGAACTGAGAGTTCTAGAACTGTGTAGCAGAGAATTGAAAATTAGTTAAGTTCCAGGTCCGCGCAGGTTCAGAGACATCCACTAGCCCTAGGTTGGAGGATTTTGAGTCCTCTTTCCAACGGCACTGGTTTCGTCGCATTCCGGTGACGGGGCTGATCGCAGCAGTTGATTTCGCCGGAGCGCGCGCCTGAAAACAGCAAGCAAAAATCCGTGGGCAGCATTCCACAAGCTTGGAGATCGGAGTTGTTCGGCCACCGATCGGCGTTCCCGGCCGACCGCCTTCCGTGGAGGCGTGCCACCAGGGGTCCCCATCACAGTGGGACCCACTCCTGCAGATCCGGAGGCCAGCGCCACCCGTGGGCCCCACGGGCCCGCAGAATCCGCCGTTTGGAAAGCACGAAAACACGGAGTTCGGCACCGCCGGGCGACATCAAGATGCTGCCCGTCAACCCAATTCGCGTGATTCCCGGGCCCCGCATGTGACCTTTTACCTCCCTGTGTGGAGTGGGTCAAATTATTGTACTGCTGTAAAATTGTGTTAACCGGGGGTCCGTGATTGGCCGGGGTTGTCTTCGCCACGCCGGGTGCGTGGAGGTAATGGTCCGAACCTCTTGGCGTTCATTTGCTTAGCTAGTATACGGTCTTTTGCCACTGCCGAGAGTGTAGGTACGAGCCCGTGTGTCCATGTCACCGCTGTGAGAGTGAGAGTGACCCGTCCCGTGACTCGATCCGAGTCCGGAAGTGAGTCTGACTACCTTGAACTCTGCCGGTTCCTTAACCGCGCACGATCCACGCTTTCCCTCGCATGGGACGCCGAGTGAGTTTGCACTTCTGTTAGCGACGTGTAGCCTATGGGAGCTCTCTGTGTCGGGCCTAATGTCTCTCCCATCATGTGTTGCTGGTCGTGTCCACGTCTAGAGTCCGAGGTCCATACCACGTAGAGTCGGTCCCCGTGTCCGTCCCGCATCAGTTTGGTATCAGAGCAAGTCGAGTCTAGGGTAGTCGTTGCATAAGTCATGCATCATGGTCTAAGTCGAGTCTAGGACCATCAATATTTTCAAAACAAAAAAAGAGTGTGTTTTAAATTGCATTTGCACCCTTTATTTGGTATCTTAAAAGGTGTTGTCCGAACATTAGGCTACGCCTACCGAGAGGTCGCACACTTGCGGGAGTGATCTTTGGATCGATTAACTCCGCCCCGTACCGGATATTGGTTTAGGTCTAAGTGCATCAGTTAGTGTGTGTTTGCATTAGTCGGTGTCTTCTAGGTCGTGTGTCTTTGCATGCCCACCCGTCGAGGCACCCAGTACTCGCCACCACCACCTATGGCGGAGTCCCGAGCCCGTAGTTCCGATGAGTCTTCCACGGCCGAGATGTTCCGGGCCATCATGGATCGTTTAGACACGCGTATGGATGGTCTTAGTACGCGTATGGATGGCATAGGGACGCGTCTAGAAGGGCGGATGAAGGTCCTCGAGGATCGGGCCGGGGTTTCGGAGCAGTCCATTCAAGGCCTTGTTGGGAGGATTGCCGTCCTAGAGAGGGGCCCAGTAGCGGCGCAACCCGCGCCGACGAACGGCCAACAAGAGCCGGTGCAGCAACCCGCTGTGCCAAGGGCTCAGGTGGAGGATGTCGGGAGGCAACAGGTGCCTATAGTGGATGATTATGCCTCCGACAATGATCACGGGGGTAACGGTCGTCGTCATCAACGACGGAATCGTGATGACGAGGATGACGACCGCATTCTTAGGGGTGTGCGTGCGGGCCCTCCCACTTTTAGCGGGTCCTTGGACCCTAGGGTGTATTTAGATTAGGAGGCCGGCATGGACCGGTACTTCGAGTGGTTTGAGATGACGGACCACCGAAGAGTCCGATACGCAAAGATGAAGCTACAAGGGAAGGCTCAAACTTATTGGATCAATGTGGAGAGCCTGCTCAACCAGCGACGTCAACCCCAAATCGGTACCTGGGATGATATGAAACTCAAATTGAGGGAGAAGTACCTTCCTGCCTCATATCGCCAACGTCTTATAGACAAGTGGCAAAGCATCTCCCAAGGGAACTGATCCGTGACCGAGTACACCGCCGAGTTCGATGAGTATTACTTGCGGTGCGGGGTCACGGAAGAGAGCACCATGACGATATCCCGCTTTCGGAGAGGTTTGCGGCCTAATTATCAATATGAACTCTTTCGCCGCAATGCCACCACTTTGGAGCAGGCATATCAGATTGCTCTCGAATTGGAACAGTTCGAGGCCGAGTTCGAGTCACCCCATCGGTTGGGCTCTTTTCCCCTTCGTAGTGTCGAGCCCCGTGGCTCATCTGGCACGTATCCGAGGGCCCCCATGGCTCGACCTCAGGAGCCCGCTCGCCCCGAGCCCTTTGCTCCTAGGCCTCGTCCTCCACCCCCGAGGGACCTTCCTCGTCCACAGCATCTTATGGCCCCACCCACAGTCCGTCCACCGGCACCCGCGCCTCCTACACGTCCTTTGTTGCCTACGCCTCCTATCCGTCGGGAGGATAAAGGTAAAGGACCTATGATTGGGGAGCCTAGTGGATCACGGCAGCAGTGTTATCGCTACAATGGGTTTGGCCATTTCGCCAACCAGTGTCCCACCCGCCCATCTCTTCACATTGGGGACACACAGGCCGAGGATACCACCCCTACGGGCCTCGAGTTAGTCAGCTATGAGGCAGATGAAGAGTTAGCTGACGAGTACTATGAGATGGGAGGTGAGGCCCAGGATGCCCAGCAGTCAGACGATACCCACGTGGGGGTCGTCAGATGTATCCTCACCCAGCCACAGGTCAGTGATGACTGGCGTCGGACCACTATCCTTCATGTATTCTGTAGGCTGGGAAAGCTAATTTGCAAGGTGGTCATCGATAGCGGGAGTTGTATCAATGCAATCTCCACGAACGCTGTCACTCGTCTTGGTCTCACACCCGTAGACCACCCTTGCCCCTACCAGGTATCATGGGTGGATACCACTTCCATTTCGGTC